>JASUUL010000074.1:0-581148 GCA_030449875.1 Aegle marmelos
CCGGCGACGACGGCGCCGGCGAGGCGGTCCCAGTCGTCTCCGCGCCAGTCGAACGCCCACGCCGCGGGCCCGACGACCAGCGCGGCGTCGGTGACGCGCGGGCACACGACGACGTCGGCGCCGGCGGCGAGCGCGTCGGCGATGCCCCAGCCGCCGAGGTAGGCGTTGGCGGTCATCGGCTCGGCCGGGATGTCGGAGAGCGGGCGGCCGGTGTTGAGGTGGGTGAGCGGGTGCCCGGCGGCCTGCAGCTCGCCGAGCCGCCCGAGGAGGTCGTCGCCCTCGAGGTGGGCGATGCGGGGGAGAGGCCGAGGCCGCGGGCGACCTCGTCGAGCCGCGCGGTCAGCCCGCCGGGTCGAAGCCGCCCGCGTTGGTGACGACCTTGATCCCGCGCTCGAGGCAGTCGCCGAGCACGTCCTCCATCTGGCGGACGAACGTCGACGCGTACCCGGTGCCGGCCTCGCGCCGCCGGTTCTTGTCGAGGATGAGCATGGTCAGTTCGGCGAGGTAGTCGCCGGTGAGCACGTCGATCGGCCCGCCGTCGACCATCTCGCGCGCCGCCGAGAGCCGGTCGCCGAAGTACCCCGAGCAGTTCGCGATGCGCAGCGGGGATGCACTCATTCCGATTCCGTCCTCTCGAGGGGGAAGCTGCCGATACCGCGCCAGAGCAGCTGCGCCGTGAGGTCCAGCGCCTCGGTCCGATCATGGCCCACGGCGGCGGTCTGCCGCGCCGTCGCCGTGCACGTGCCCACGAGACCCGCCGCGACGAGGCGGGCACGCCCTCGGGGGAGGCCCGACTGCTCCGCGACGACGTCGGCGATGGCGTCGACGCACGCCGCGGACGCCCGGTCGACGAGCTCGGCGATCTCGGGCGAGGTCCGGGCGTCCACCGCGACGAACAGGGGCGCGACGTCGTCGGGCGAGCACACCGCGTCGAAGTACGCACGCATCGCCGCCCGGCACCGGGTCTCGTTGTCGCCCGGGCCCTGCACCGCCGCGCGGACCGACCGCACCATCTCGCGTGCCGCGTCCTGCGCGACCGCCCGGTAGAGCTCGAGCTTGCCGGGGAAGTGCCGGTAGAGGGTCGGCTTCGAGACGCTCAGGCGCAGCGCGATGTCCTCCATCGAGGTCGCGTGGTAACCGTGCCTGCCGAACATCTCGCGCGCGGCGCCCAGCACCTCGCGGAGCTGGTCGGCCCGCGCGCGCCGGGCCGCGTCCATCGCGCCACCGGGATGCGGTGCCGTCCCGTCCGCGACGGGCGAGCCCACCTCGGGTGTCGACATGTCCCGACGTCGGCGGTCAGTACGACCGCGGCAGGCCGAGGACGTGCTCGGCGACGTAGTTCAGGATCATCTCCTGCGGCAGGGGGGCGAGCTTGAGCAGTCGCGCCTCGCGCCAGTAGCGCGACACGTGGTACTCGTCGGCGTAGCCGAACCCGCCGAGGGTCTGCATGGCCCGGTCCGCGGCGAAGAAGCCCGCCTCGGCGGCGATGAACTTCGCGGTGTTCGCCTCCTCGCCGCAGTGCTGGCCGGAGTCGTAGCGCTCCGAGGCGTTGCGGATGACCAGCTCGGCGGCGCGCAGCTGCATGTGCGCGTCGGCCAGCGGGTGGGCGATGGCCTGGTTGCGCCCGATCTCGCGCCCGTAGACGGTGCGCTCCTTCGCGTACGCGGTCGCGCGGCGCAGCGCGGCCCGGCCGGTGCCCAGCGCCTCGGCGGCGATGAGGATGCGCTCGGGGTTCAGCCCGTGCAGCAGGGCCTTGAAGCCCTTGCCCTCCTCGCCGACGAGGTCGCTCGCGTCCACCGGCAGGTCGTCGTAGACGACCTCGCAGGACGAGACCGCGTTCCTGCCGGCCTTCTTGATCGGGTTGATGGTGACCTCGTCGCGGCGCAGGTCGGCCAGGAAGAGCGTCATGCCGTCGGTGCGCTTGGCGCACTCCTCGAGCGGGGTGGTCCGCGCGAGCAGCAGGACCTTCTCCGCGTCCAGCGCCTTGCTCGTCCACACCTTGCGGCCACGGATGAGATAACGGTCGCCGTCGCGGCGGGCGCGCGTGGTGATGGCCGAGGTGTCGGTGCCCGCGTCGGGCTCGGTGACCCCGAAGGCGACGTGCAGGTCACCCTCGGCGACCCGCGGCAGATATTTCTGCTTCATCTCCTCGGAGCCGAACTTCACCACCGGGTTCATGCCGAACACCGAGAGGTGGATCGAGCTGGCGCCGTTCATGCAGGCACCGGAGGCGGCGACCTCCTCGAGCAGGATCGAGGCCTCGGTGATGCCGCAGCCACCGCCGCCGTACTCCTCGGGGATGGCGATGCCGACCCAGCCGGCCTTCGCGACCTCGTTGTAGAAGTCCCACGGGAAGCGGTGCTCCTCGTCGCACGCCGCCCAGTACTCGTCGTCGAAGTCCTTGCAGATCGCCCGGATGCCCTCGCGGATGTCGGCGTACGGGTCTTCCTCGGCGGCGCCCATGCTCAACCCCTCAGTCCATCGATAGTCGAGCGCTAGAGTATCAGGGCGGCGACCGTGGGCCCACCGTGTCCTGGATTGCGACAGCCCGCCGACCGGCGCACGTCGTACGGTGCGCGCCGAGCAGCAGTGCCGCTCGGCACGACGAGCACCGGAGGCACCGTGGGTGCAGTGCAGACCCCGCGATGGGTGAACCCGACGACGGCGGCGGCCACGCCGTCCGGCCCGGACGAGGAGGTCGCCCTCGGCATGCTGGCCGCGCTGGCGCGCGCCGACACCGCCGAGCTGGAGGGCTGGTTCTCCCCGACGCGGTGTACCAGAACATGCCGCTGCCGCCCGCCCACGGCCGCGAGGCGGTGCTCGAGACGCTCGCCGGGCTGTTGTCGGTGTTCTCGGTCGACCCCGTCGAGACCTTCCACCTCGCCTCGCGCGACGGGTACGTGTTCACCGAGCGGGTCGACGTGCTGACGTCGCGGGCCACCGGCGTGACCTACGAGCTGCCGGTGATGGGCGTGCTCCGGGTCGTCGACGGGCTGGTCGCCGAGTGGCGCGACTACTTCGACCTGCGCGACGTCGAGGAGGCGCTCGACGTGCGCCTGCGCGCGTGACCGGGACCGTCCCCGACGACCTCATCGACGGCGACGAGCTGCACGCCCGTCTCGACGGCCGCGTGCTCCCCGGCGCCGAGCTCCCGGTCGAGGCCTACGAGAGCGCGCTGGCCGACCACGCGCTGCTCGCCCCGCCGGGCCCCGACCCCGACCACGCCCACCCGCTGTGGCTGGTCGTCCTCGCCCTGCGCGGGATGGGGGTCACCGTCGACGAGCTGTGCGCGCTCGCGGACACCCGGGCGCAGGACACGCTGCTGTACGGCACGTGCGGCCTCGAACAGCACCGGGCGGTCGTCGCCGGGCACACCTTCCGGACGACGGCGGTGGTCGGGCCGGTCACGCGCAAGGAGTCGCGCAGCGGGGCCGTGCTCGACCTCGTCACCGTGGTGGTGGGGTGCACGACCGCGACGACGACGTCCCCGTCGGCTCCGTGTCGCACGGCTTCGTGATCAAGAGGGGCGCCTGATGGCGGTCGGTCCGCCCGCGGTGGGGACACCGTGCCGCCCCTGCGCGTCGGATCGGTCGAGGCGGACAAGATCCGGATCCTGGCGCTGGTGCTCCGCGACCCGAACCCGATCCACTACGACCTCGACGCCGTCCGCGCGGCGGGTCTCGGCGACCGCGAGGTCAACCAGGGCGGCGCCACCATGGGCTACGTCGTGAACATGCTGCTGGCCTGGACCGGCTCGCGCCGCGGTGCGCCGGGTCGACTGCCGCTTCGCGGCGAACGTGTTCGCCGGCGACGCGGTCGACGTCGGCGGCACGGTCACCGCCGTGCGTGCGGGCGACGGCGAGGACCTCGTCGACTGCGAGGTGTGGGCCGACGTCGCCGGCTCGCGCGTCGTCGGCGGGACCGCGACAGTGGCCTTCGCCCGCTGATCGGCCGTCACCACGGCCACGAACCCGAGGACACGATGTCGATGCGCGCTGTCACGTTCACCGAGTTCGGCGGCCCGGAGGTCCTGGAGGTCACCGAGCTCCCGAGCCGCACGCGGGGCCCGGGAGGTCCGCGTCCGGGTCCGCGCGGCGGCGGTCAACCCGTCCGACGCGATGAGCCGCTCGGGCGCGGCGAAGGAGGCGCTGCTGGCCGCGATGCCCGACATGGACTACCCGCCGCCGCCCTACGTCGTGGGCTGGGACCTGGCGGGCGAGGTCGACGAGGTCGGCCCGGACGTGACCGGGGCCCCGCGGTCGGCGACCGGGTGATGGCCGTGACCACGCCCTTCGGGGTCGGCGGGGCCTACGCCGAGCACGTCGTGGTCCCGGCGGCCTCGGTGGTGCCCACCCCGGCGGGGGTCGACGACGCGGGCGCCGCGACGGTGCCCATGAACGCCCTCACGGCCCGGATCGCCCTCGACGAGCTCGCGATCCCCGCGGGCGGCACGCTCGCGGTGACCGGCGCCGCGGGTGCCCTGGGCGGCGCCGTGATCCAGCTGGCGAAGGCCGACGGCCTGCGCGTGATCGCCGATGCGTTGCCCGACGACGAGGATCTGGTGCGGCAGCTCGGTGCCGACGCCGTGGTCGGGCGGGGCCCGGACGTCGCGAGGAACGTCCGCGCGGTCGTCCCCGACGGGGTCGACGGCCTGGTCGACGGGGCCGTGCAGGACGACGTCGTCGTCGACGCGGTCCGCGACGGCGGCGCGATCGCCACCGTCCGGTTCTTCACCGGCGACTCCGGGCGCGGCGTCACCTGGCACCCGGTCTACGTGGGCGACCAGGTCACCGATCACGACCGGCTCGACCGGCTGCGCCGTCAGGTCGAGGAGGGTGCCCTCACGCCGCGGATCGCCGACGTCGTCCCGGCCGAGCAGGCCGTCGAGGTGCACCGCAGGCTCGAGGCCGGTGGCCTGCGCGGCCGGATCGTGCTGACGTTCTGAGGGGTCCCGCGCTCAGCCGAGGCCGAACAGGTCGGCCCACCGCTCGATCTCGCCCTCGTGGCCGGCCATCAGCTGGATCCCGAACTCGTCGCAGCCGGCGGCCTCGAGCCGGGCCAGGCCGTCGGTCAGCTCCGCCTTCGTCCCGGTGAAGGACGTCATGCGGATGAGGTCTCCGGTGATGTACGGGCGCTCCTCGTCGCGCACCCGGACCAGGTGGTCGCGGTGGAGCTCGAGGTAGCGGGCGTCGGCGGGCTCGTAGGAGCCTTAGACCTTCTCGAGCGCGGCCGCCGCCTCGGCGAGCTCGGGCGAGAGCTCGAAGTCGAGCGAGCCCTCGACGTGGTTGTGGAAGAACACCGCGGCGAGCGGGCCGCCGTTCGCCATCGCGCGCTCCGAGTCGGCGGGCTCGTCGTCGTCGAGGACGCAGCCCACCGACAGGACGGCGCGCTCGAGGCCCGCGGGGTCGCGTCCGGCCTTCTCGCACGCGGCGTCGATGCCCTGCAGGTACTGGACGCCGTACGCGGCGCCGGGCGCGAACGCCATCCAGCCGTCGGCCTCCGCCGCGGTGAGGTCCATCGAGCGCGGGCCCATGCCGGACACCCAGATCGGGACCCGGGGCTCGGTGGCGCCGAAGCGCCCGTCGTGGTGCAGCAGCCGGACCCGGCGCTCGCCCTCGGTCCCCTTCCAGACGACGTCGCGGCCGCCCAGCAGCTCCCGCATGACGTGCATCTGGTGGCTGAGGTCGGCGAGCCGCATCGGCCCGAGCCCCATCGTGTTCCGCCCGGTGAACCCGGTGCCGAGGCCCAGGATGACGCGACCCGGCGCGAGCGCGTTGAGCGAGGCGATCGCGTTCGCGGTCACCGGCGCGATCCGGTTGGACGGCACGACCACCGCCGTGCCGAGCTCGATGCGCTCGGTCCGCTGCGCGGCCAGCGCCATCGAGACGAAGACGTCGGCGTAGAGCAGCGCGCTGTCGAAGAACCACGCGCGGTCGAAGCCGAGCGCCTCGGCGCGCGCCACGGTCTCGTGCGCGTCGACGGTCGGGGCCAGGACGATGCTGTGCTTCACGGGCGCCTCCCCGGCGTCGGTGGGGCCGTCACTGCTCGGCCATGGCGTACCGGGCCTTCAGGGCGGGCTTGTCGATCTTGTTCGTGCCGGTCCGGGGGATCGCGTCGACGATCTCGATGCGCCGGGGCCGCTGGAGGCCGCGCAGGTCGGGCTCGCCGTCGCAGTACGCGGCGACGTCCTGGGCCGTCACGCCCTCACGGGCCGGCACGATCACGGCCGTCACCTGCTGGACCCATCGCTCGTGCGGCGTGCCGATCACGGCGACCTCGGCGACGAGGGGGCAGGCCAGGAGCAGTCCTTCGACCGCCTGCGGGTAGATGTTCTCGCCGCCACTGATGATCATGTCGTCGGCGCGCTCGACGTAGTAGAGGTAGCCGTCCGGGGCTTCGCGCACGAGGTCGGTGGTCGTGAACCACCCGTCGACGAACTTCTCGGCGTTCACCTCGGGCAGCTGCCAGTAGCCGGGCATCACCGCGTCACCGCGGACCCACAGCTCGCCCGGTTCGTCCGCCCCCGGCGGGAGCGGGTCGTCGTCGCCCACGGGCACGATCCGCCACTGCACGATCTGCTCGAGCGGCCGGCCCAGCGTTCCGCTCCGGCGGTCCTCGGTGAGGCGCTCGCAGATCGACAGGCCGCTCTGCTCGGTCTGTCCGTAGATGTTCACGGGCACCACGCCGGTGAGCGCCGTGAACTGCTTCAGCCTCGCCTGCGGCATCGCCGAGCCCCCGACCATGCAGACCCGGACCGAGTCGAGAGCGCACGGCGCGCCGTCGCGCTGCCCGACGATGTCGATGAGCATCGCGGGCACCAGCGCGAGCACGCTCGGGCGCAGCACGACCACGTCGGCGACGAACTGCCGGGCGTTCCAGCGCCGCAGGGTGATGCTCCCGCCGGCGAGCAGCACCGGGAGGGCCATGAGCTGCAGCCCGCCGACGTGGAACAGCGGCGTGCACACCAGCGCGTGGTCGTCGGGCCCGATGTCCCAGAGGTCGATCGTCGCCTCGCACACCGCGGCCGTGTTGCGGTGGGTCTGGCGCACGCCCTTGGGCGAGCCCGTCGAACCGCTGGTGTACATCAGCACGGCGTCGTCGTCGTCGAGGCGCGGCGTCACGTCGCCCGACGCCTCGCCCGCCGTCGCGTCGCCGAAGCTGCACGCCGCGCCGTCGGCGGCGGTGGTCGTGACGAGGTGGTCGACGACCTCGGTGCCGGCGAGCGTCTCGCGCAGCGTGGTCACGTCGTCGGCGAGCGCGATCAGCCACCGCGCCCCGGAGTCGGTCACGGCGTGCCGCAGCGCCTGCGGCGAGAAGAGGTAGTTGAACGGCGCCGCGACGCCGCCGGCCTGCCAGATCCCGAGCAGTGCCGGCAGCCACTCCGGCTCGTTGTGCAGGTAGAGGCCCACCCGGTCGCCGGGTTGCAGGCCCTCGCGCCGCAGGTGGCCCGCGAACCGGGCGGCGACGTCGAGCAGCTCGCCGTAGGTCTGGCTCCGCTCGCCGGCGTGGACGGCGATCCGGTCGGGCGCGCGGCGGGCGACCCGGCGCAGCGCGGTGAGCACGTTCACCGGACTCCTTCGCGGACGCGACAGGATGCGGACGGGGATCAGGCGCGGTGAACCCGGCGTAGTCGTCGTCGGCCGCCGCGCGGCACTGGGCGAAGTAGGCGTCGGCGCCGCCGAAGTAGAGGTTGACCGACACGGGCTTGCCCTCGATGTTCGCGCCGGTGAACCAGGAGTGGGACGTGCGGCCCGTGCCGGCCACCGTGAAGTCGGCGGCGTCCTGGACGTGCTGGGTCCAGGCCCGCTCCGCCTCGCCGGTGGCCTCGATCGAGTGCAGGCCGTCCTTGCCCAGCCGCTCGATCGCCTCGACGACCCAGTCGACGTTCTCCTCGACGCACGTCGGGATGTTCGCGAAGGGACTGAGCGGGCCCGAGAGGATGAAGAGGTTGGGGAAGCCCTCGACGGACAGCCCGAGGTTGTTGACCGGGCCCTCGTGCCACTTGTCCTTCAGCGCCCGACCGCCGCGGCCCCGGATGTCGATGCGGTCGTAGGCCCCCGTCGTCGCGTCGAAGCCGGTGGCGAACACGATGACGTCGGCCTCGACCTCGCGCGTCCCGGTCCGGACGCCGCGGGCCGTGATCTCCTCGATCGGGTCGGCGCTCACGTCGACGACGGAGACGTTGTCGCGGTTGAACGTCTCGTAGTAGTCGGTGCCCGCCGGCGGCCGCTTCGCGCCGTAGGGGTAGCCGCGCGGCGTGAGGATCTCGGCGGTCTCCGGGTCCTCCACGATCAGCGCGATGCGCTCACGGATGAACTCGCAGAGGGTCTCGTTGGCCTCGACGCTGGTGAGGACGTCGTCGAAGGTCCCGAACACGACGTGGAACCCGCCGAGCTCCCAGGCGTGCTCGTAGACCTGGCGCCGGGTCGCGTCGTCGACCTCGAGGGCGCTCGGCCGACGCTGCCGAACGGCATGCAGAAGAAGTGCGCCCGGATGCGCTCGCGGATCTCCTCGTGCTGAGCGCGGCTCTCCCGCTGCTCCTGCTCGGTCAGCGGGCGGTTGCGCGCGGGGACGACGTAGTTGGGCGTGCGCTGCAGCACGACGACCTCGCCGGCCTGCTCGGCGAGGTGCGGCAGCATCTGGATGCCCGTGGAGCCGGTGCCGACCAGGGCGACCCGCTTGCCCGCGAGGTCGATCTCCCCGGGCCAGGACGCCGAGTGGTACCACTCGCCGGTGAAGGAGTCGAGGTTCGCGAAGGGCGGCACGTTGGGCGCGGTGAGCAGCCCGAGCCCGGAGAGGACGAAGCGGGTGGTCAGGGTCGTGCCGTCGTCGGTCGAGACGGTCCAGAGCCCGCTGTCCTCGTCGAGGACCGCCGACTCGACCCGGACGCCGAACCGGAAGCTGCGCCGCAGGTCGAGCCGGTCGGTGACCCACGCCAGGTAGGCCGACATCTCCTCGTGGCCGGGGTAGAGCTCGGTGAAGGTCCACTCGTCGCGCAGCTCCTTCGAGAAGGAGAACTGGTAGATCGAGTACATGCTGTCGGTGCGCGCGCCCGGGTACTTGTTCCAGTACCACGTCCCGCCCACGTCCCGCGCGGCGTCGAAGCCCTGCACGCTCATCCCGAGCTCGTCGCGCAGCCGGTGGACCGCGTAGAGCCCGGAGAAGCCCGCACCGATGACGACGGCGTCGACGTCGGCGGTGGGTGAGGGGGACCGGTCGTCGGGCATGGAGGCGCCTGGGGTCCTGACGAGGGCGTGCGCGTGGTCCAGGACACAACCAGCCCGCGCGGCGCGCCGGTGTCGCAGTTCGCTACAGCGCCCGTGGCCCCGCCGGGAGCACGATGCGCGTGCCCACCCGTGAACACCGACGACGGAGGTGCCGACGTTGCTGTCCGCGCGCGAGCTGTTCGACCGGGTCGACGAGACGGTGTCGGCCGTGCTGCTCCGCGCGGTCAACACCCCGGAGGTCGCGCGGGTGCTGCTCGACGCGAGCCGGCTCGCCCACGGCGCCCTGAACGGCTCGACGAGCTGCGCGGCGCGGCCGTGCACCTGGCGGAGCTGCCCTCGCGGCGCGCCGGCGAGGGCCTGCGACACGAGGGACTGGCGCTGCGCGTCGCGCTCGCCGAGGTCGAGGCCCGGCTCGTCGAGCTCGGCGACGACCGGTGACGTCCGCCGTGGGGGCGGTGACGCGGACGCTGCGCGGCAACGCCCGCCGGGCCGTCAACGGGCTGAGGTACGCGCTCGACGAGGACTTCGCCGTCCCGCAGCCGACGCCGCGCGACCTGGTCTGGCGGCAGGGCAAGGTCACGCTGTGGCGCTACCGCAGCGACCGGGTCGAGCACGGCCCGCCGGTCCTGCTCGTGTTCGGCCTGGTCTCGCGCAGCTCGCTGTTCGACCTCTACGACCGCGTCAGCCTCGCCCGCACGCTGCGCGACGCGGGCTTCGACGTCTTCGTCGTCGACTGGGGGACCGCCGACGCGGGCGACGCCGACAACACGCTCGAGACCTACGTCGACCGGCTGCTCCCGCGGGTCGTCCGCGCCCTGCTGCGCAGCGCGGGCGCGGAGAGCTGCACGCTGCTCGGCTACTGCATGGGCGGCAACCTCGTCCTGCTGACGGCCGCGCACCGGCCCGACCTGCCCGTCGCCAACATCGTCACCCTCGCCACCGCGATCGACTGGGACGCGATGCCGGGCCAGCTAGACCCGCTGCGCGACCCCGACGTCACGCCCGACTGGTTCGCCGACGCGTCGGGCTGCGTGCCCGGGGCCGTGGTCGCCCGCTTCTTCCGCGCGCGCCGGCCGACCTCCGACCTGGTCCAGGCGCTCAACCTCTGGGAGAACCTCGCGAGCGACGACTACGTCGCCGGCCACCAGGCGATCGCCCGCTGGACGAGCGACCACGTCCCGATGCCCCGCGGGGTCGCCCGCCAGGTCCTCGAGCAGTGGCTGCGGGAGAACGCTTTCCGCACCAACCGGCTCCGGCTGCACGGCACGCCGGTCGACCTGACGTCGATCACCGCGCCGCTGCTGGCGGTGCTGACGCTGCGCGACGAGGTCGTGCCGCCCGCCGTCGCGCGTCCCGTCCTCGAGATCGTCGGCTCGGACGACGCCGAGCTCGTCGAGCTCGACGCCGGCCACCTGGGCCTGGTGGTGGGCCGGTCGGCGCACGCCGTCCTGCACCCGCGCCTGATCGACTGGCTGGTCACGCACGGACGCCGCCCGCTCGGGAGGGTCCCCGGTGAGCCGGGGCGCCGCGTCGACGAGTCGCGGCTGCACACGGCGGACGGCGACGTCCTGGTGCGCGACGTCGGCGACGGGCCGCCGGTCCTGCTGATCAACGGGGTGGGCTGCCACACGGCGATGTGGGCCCCGGTCGAGCGCCGGTGGACCGGGCTGCGGCTGGTGGAGTTCGACGCGCCGGGCGTGGGGCGGTCGACGACGCCCGCGACGCCGACCTCGGTGCCCGGCATCGCGCGGGTGGCCGCGCGGGTCCTCGACCACGTCGGGCTCGACCGGGTCGACGTCGTGGGCTACTCGCTCGGCGGCACCGTCGCGCAGACCCTCGCGCGGCGCGCGCCCGACCGCGTGCGCCGGCTGGTGCTCGTCGCCACCCTCCCGGGCTGGGGCTGCGTGCCGGGCCCGTGGTCGAGCCTGATCCACCTGTACAACCCACTGCGCTACCTCTCGCGCACCTACTACGAGACGACCATCGGTGCGATGGCCGGCGGCCAGGCCCGTCACGACCCGGAGTTCCTCGCCCGCCACGGTGCCGAGCGCCTCGCGCAGCCCCCGCGCGTGCTCGGCTACTACGCCCAGATCGCGGCGCTCTCCCGGTGGTCGAGCCTGCCGTGGCTCGCGGAGATCACGGCGCCGACGCTGGTCGTCAGCGGGGCGACGACCCCTCCAGCCGTGGGCCAACAGCGCGATCCTCGCCCGCCGCATCCCGCGTGCCCGCCTGCAGACCCACCCCGACGACGGTCACCTCATGCTCTTCGACGACCGCAGCCCCGCGCTCCCCGCGGTCAGGGAGTTCCTCACCGCGCCGTCACCCGAGCAGTCGCGGTCGTGGCGCGAGGGGCTCGAGGTCGACGCCGAGACCGAGGCCGACGCCATCCGCTCCACCCCGGCGGGCCTGTTCCCCTGGGGCCTCGCGAGCGCCGCGTTCCGCTCGGTCGTCCCCGTGCCCGGCGAGCCGGAATGACGTCGCTCAGGCGCGCCAGACGCGCGTGCCGGGCCGCGTCATCGGCACGTACGGGACGACCACGGCGCGGCTCAGGCGGGTGAGCGCCACGACGAGCTCGGCCACGTCGGCGGCGTCGATCATGTCGTCGGACGGGATCCGCTCGGTGAGCGGGGCCGTCAGGTCGGTGGCCACGTAGCCGGGGCAGAGCGCCGTGGCCACGACGCCGTGGGCCGACTCCTCCGCGTTGATCGACTCGCAGAGCGAGGTGAGCGCCGCCTTCATGGCGCCGTAGGTCGAGCCGTGGGGTTCCGCGGCGATGCCGGTCAGCGAGGACACCGCGAGGATCTTCGCCGACCCGCCCGTCCGCTCCGCCGTCGCCCGCAGCAGCGGGAGCAGCTGCTGGGCCAGCACGAACGCCGCCCGGAGGTTCACGGCGTAGAGCAGGTCGAGCTTGTCGGCCGGGAACTCCGCGAACGCGCCCATGACGCCGACCCCGGCGTTGAGCACGAGGACGTCGAGGCGCTCGTACGCCGCGCGGTGCTCCTCGGCCAGCCGCGCCACGTCCTCGCTGCGCGCCTGGTCGGCCGCCACCGTCCGCACGTCGACCGCGTGGTCCGCGCGGCACCCGCGGCCAGCTCGTCGAGGGCGTCGGCGGAGCGGGCGCTGACGGTGAGGTCGTGGCCGGTCGCGGCGAGTCGCTCGGCCACGACCCGGCCGATGCCCCGCGAGGCGCCGGTGACCAGGGCGACGGGCCTGTCGGTGGTCACACGGTCCTCCTCGGCGCGGACTCAGTAGGAGCGCGGCAGCCCGAACGACTCGGCGAGGTTGTTGCGCGCCATCTCGTTGCTGATCGGGGCGATGCGGAACTGTCGCAGGTCGCGCCAGAAGCGCTGGGCGTGGGTCTCGCTGGAGATGCCCATGCCGCCGAGGATCTGGATCCCGCGGTCGGCGGCCGAGACGGCGAGCTCGGAGGTGACGACCTTGACCATGTTCGCCTCCTGGTGGCACGGCCGTCCCGAGGCCTCGCGCCAGGCGGCGTCGAACACCATCAGCTCGCCCTGCTTCTGGCCGAGGGCGGTGTCGGCGATGTAGTGCTGGATGATCTGGTGCCCGCCGATGACCTTCCCGTAGCTGGTGCGGTGCTTCGCGTACTCCACCGACTCGTCGAGGATGCCGTCGAGCATCCCGAGCGCCAGCGCCCCGCTCATCACCCGCTCGTTGTTGAGCGACGCCAGCAGGACCCGGAACCCCTCGTGCTCGCGCCCGAGCAGCTGGGAGTCGGGGACGAACACGTCGTCGAGGAAGACCTCGCACGAGCCGACCGCGCGCATCCCGAGCTTGGGGATGTAGCGCATCTCGAGGCCGGGGAGTCGGTCGGCACGAGCAGCAGCGTGGTGGGCAGCCGACCGCCGGGGTGCCGGGCTCGCCGCTGCGGGCGAGCAGCAGGAGGTAGGTCGCCTCCATCGCGCCGGTCGACCACATCTTCTGGCCGCTGACCCGCCAGCCGCCGTCGACCCGGACCGCACGCGTCGCCATCGCGCCGAGGACGTCGGTGCCGCCGCCGGGCTCGGTGACGGCGATCGAGAACCGGATCTCGCCCGCGACCAGGCGGGGCAGGTAGTCCCGGCGCTGCTCCTCGGTCCCGCCGTGCAGGACGGCCTTCGCGCCGGCGAACGAGGAGATGCCCCAGACCCAGGACAGCCCGCCGAGGCTGCGCGCCAGCTCGCGGGCCAGGACGGCGGTGTCGACGGCGTCGCCGCCCTGACCGCCGTACGCCTCGTCGATGCCGACCCCGTGGAAGCCGGCCTCGGCCATCGCGTCCCAGAGCTCGTGGGGGTACTGGTACTCGCGCTTCTCGAGCTCGAGCGCCCGGTCCGGCGGGCAGTGCTTGTCCACCCACGAGCGCACGGCGTCGCGGAACGCGCGTCGGTCGTCGTCGAGGTCCAGGAGCACGCCCCGACGCTAGGAGGTCGGGAGCGCCCGGGGCTGTCGCACAACGCGACAGCGGACTCGGGCTTCTTGACGTCGTGTCAGTAGCCCGCCCATGATGCACGTCACGTTTCGCCGGTCCGGCGGGGCCGCGTGAGCTGCGGAGGTGGCGGTGGAGGACTGGGTCCGCGCGGTGCACGTCGCTCGGGAGGTGCTCGGCGAGGAGCCGTCCCGGATGCCCGCGACCGTCGGTGCCGGCGGGGCCGTCCGTGCCGTGGTCTACGAGTCGTGGCGCCGGTCGCGGCTCCAGGGCCTGGTCCCCGAGACGGTGTGCCCGGGCCAGGAGCCGGAACCCGACGTCGACGGCTACCTCGCGCGCGCCGTCGCCCTGATCGTCGAGCGGCGGATCGGGGCGCTCGAGCAGGCCTGCAGCGCCCTGTCGCTCACCGACGCGCAGGGGTGCATCCTCCGGCGCTGGCGCCCGACCACGCCTTCGCCGCACGGCTCGACCGCCTGCAGGTCGTGCCCGGCCGGTCGGTGGCCGAGCAGTACGTGGGGACGACGAGCGCGGTCAACCTCCTCTCGTGCCGCCCCCTGCTCGTCCTCGGGCCCGAGCACTTCTCGGAGCACTTCGCGGAGCTCACCTGTGCGGGTGCGCCGATCGTCCACCCGATCACGCGGCGGACGGTCGGCAGCCTGGACGTGACCTGCCGGCTCGCCGACTCGAGCCCGTTCGCCCTGGCCTGGGTCACCGAGCTCGCCGCCGAGGTCGCCGAGGCGCTGCGCGACCGGGCCACGCGGCGCGAGCGGCTGCTGCTCGACGCGCACCTCGCGCACCGCCACGGCCACCACCGTCCGCTGGTGACGCTCGACCCCGGCACCGTGATCAGCAGCGCGGCGGCGCGGCACGGCTGCTCGCCGGCCTCGACCAGTCGATGCTGTGGGAGCACGCCGCGACCGCGGTGACCGACGGCGTCGGCGGCGCGCGCCCCCTGACGCTGGCCGACGGGTCGCAGATCGTGGTCGAGGCCCGGCCGGTCCGCGACGGGACCACGGTCGTCGGGGCCGTGATGAGCCTGAGCGCCCCCGACCACGCCGTCGCCGGACGGCGCCCCGGTCGCCCACCGGCCGCCCTGCCCGGACTGGTGGGCCGCAGCCGTCGCTGGCAGGCCCTGTGCGACGACGCGGCCCGGCTCCGCGACGCCCCGCGGGTGCTGGTGACCGGCGAGCCGGGCGCGGGGCGGCTCGCCGTCGCCGCCGCCGTCGCGCCGGCGGGACCGCTGCGCGTGCTCGACGCCGCGGCGCCCGGCGAGCCCGACGCGTGGCTCACCGCGGTCGCCTCGGAGCTCGACGGCCCCGACGAGGTCCTGGTGCTCCGGCACGCCGACCGCCTCGACCCCGACCTCGCGCGCGCCACCGAGGCCGTGCTGCGCCGCCGCGGGCCCCGCCCCAGTGTTCGCCACCGCCGATCCCGGTCGGCGGTGCCCGGCGGCGGGCATCCCGTCCTCGACGCCTTCCCGACGTGCTCGACGTGCCGCCGCTGCGCGAGCGGCTCGAGGACCTGCCCGCCCTGCTGGCCGCCCTCAGCGCACGCGAGACCGGCGACGAGGAGCCGGTGCGGTGGATGGCCGACGCCGTCCAGGCCCTCGGACGGTTGCCGTGGCCCGGCAACGTGGCGTCGCTCGACGCGCTGGTGCGCAGCACCGTCGCGCGGCGGCGGACCGGCTACGTCGGTGCGTCCGATCTCCCGGCGGGGCTCGTGGCGGCGCGCACCCGGCGCCCCTCGACCGCCTCGAGCAGGCCGAGGCCGACACGATCGTGCGGGCGCTGCACGACGCGGAGGGCAACAAGCTGCAGGCCGCGGCGTCGCTGGGCATCGCCCGCTCGACGCTCTACCGCAAGGTGCGGGCGCTGGGCCTCGACCTCTCGACGGCGACCTTCTGATCGCCCCGGCCGCGTGTAGCGCGATGCGACACCCGGCGATGATCGCCCGGCCCTACCGTCGGCGCCCGGACCGGACCCGGCGGCACGCCGGATCGACGAGGAGCGGGGTGGCGACGTGACGCGGCTGAATCCTCGCCCGGCGCCCGCGACCCGGTCGTCGTGCTCGGCGCCGCGTCGACGCCGCTGGTCACCGAGTCGGACGCGGTGCTCGACGAGCTCGTGTTCGACGCGCTGTCGGCGGCGCTGACGGGGGCCGGGCTCCGCAAGGCCGAGGTCGAGCTGTCGGTGACCGCGTCGCTCGACGTCTACGACGGGCGCAGCATCTCCAGCGGCCTGACCAACGCCGCGGCGGCCGGCTACCTCAACCAGTCCTACCGCGTCGAGGGCGACGCCGGGCAGGCCGTGGTCGCCGCCGCCCAGGCGATCGCCGCGGGCGACGTCGACGTCGCGGTCGCCGTCGGGGTGTACACCCCGGAGGTCTCCGCGCCCGACCGTGCGGCCTTCCTCGAACAGATCTCCAACCTGGGCTTCGAGCCGTTCGCCGACCGCCCGGTGGGGCTCACCGCCGGGACCGTCCTCGGTCTGCACGCCGGACGGCGCGTGGGCGCCGGCGAGGTCACGCGCGACGAGCTCGCCGCGCTCGCCGCCGACGCCGGCGCCCGCGGCGCCGGCCGGCCCCGCGCCGTGCGCCGCGACGCCACGAGCGCCGCCGACGTCCTCGCGGCCCCGCCCGCGCACGGGGTGCTGACCGAGCTGATGCTGCCCGCCGACGGCACGGGGGCGATCGCCGTGGTGCTGTCCTCGCTCGCCAGGGCCCGGCGGGCGCTCGCGCCCCGCGCGGTGCTGACGGGATGGGGGCAGGCCACCGCCGACACGACCGCGAGCGCGGCCTGGCTCCTCGACCCCGCCGCCGCCACCCGCCGCGCGGCCGCCGAGGCCTACCGGCGCGCCGGGCTCGCCGATCCGGGTGCCGTGGTCGGCGCCGCCGAGATCAGCGCGGCGTCGCCCGCACTCGTCGGCCCGACCCTCGACGCCCTCGGACTGACGCTCGGAGCCGACCGCGTCTCGCCCTCCGGCGGCGTCGCGAGCGCGTGCCCCGGCGTCGCCAACGGACTGCTGCGCCTGCTCGAGACCGTCGAGTGGCTCGAGCAGCACGGCGGCACCGCCGTCAGCCACGCGGTCGACCTGATCACCGGCCCGGTCGCCGAGACCGCCACCGTGCTCGTCGTCGAGGGGGTCTGATGCCGACCAGGGCCGTCGTCGCGGGGGTCGGGCTGACTCCCGCGACCTCGCCGCGCAAGCAGACCTCGTCGCCCGAGGAGCTCGTCGCCGAGGCGGTGGCGGCCGCGCTCGCGCACGCCGCGGCCTCGCCGTCGAGCCTCGACGGGATCGTCATCGGGAACATCGACGGCTTCGAGGGCACCGTGCTCGGCGCCAAGCACCTCGTCCGTCGGATCGGCCTGCCCGCCGACCTGCCGGTGACGATCCTCAACACCGGCGGGACCACCGGCGGCAACCTCGTCCAGGTCGCCGCGCGCCAGGTGCGGGCGGGCGACCGCCGGCGGGTCCTGTGCGTCGGCGGGTCGACGTTCTTCGGGGCGCAGGACCTGCAGGCCGCGATCAACACGAACTCGCCGATGATCGTGGAGCAGCCCCTCGGCATGGGCGCCTACCACATGGGCGCCTTCTACCCCAGCGCCTACGCCGAGCGCTACGGGGCGAGCGCCCGCGACTTCGCGGTCAGCGCCGTGCAGGACCACGAGCACGCCTCCCGCAACCCCTACGCGCACCTGCGCAACACCCTCACCGTCGACGAGGTCGTCGAGGCGAAGCCCCTGTCGAGCCCGATGACGATGGCGATGGTCTGCCCGGTGTCGACGGGGGCGAACGCGCTGCTGGTCGCGGCCGAGGAGCACGTGGCCGACCTGCGTCCCACCCCGTGCTCATCAGGGCGATGGCGACGAGCAGCGACCCTACCTGGGCGGCGGCAAGAACGACTTCGCGGCGATGGAGAACCTGGAGATCCTCGCGCGCAAGGTCTACCGGCTCGCCGACGTCCGCGACCCGCGGGCCGAGATCGACGTCGTCGAGGTCTTCTCGCCCTACGCCCCGATGCAGCCGATGCAGCTCGAGGCCCTGGGGTTCGCGCCGCCCGGCGGGGGCATCGACCTCGTGCGCTCGGGCGCCACCCGGCGCGACGGCGACCTGCCGGTCAACCTCTCGGGCGGCCCGCTCTGCACGAACTCCGGGATCGCGGGCGAGCTCGCGCCCTACGTCTACGTCGCCCTGCAGCTGATGGGCGACGCCCCCGAGCAGATGCAGGTGCCGAGGGCCCGCCGCGGGCTCGCTCACGGCACCGGCGGCACGTTCTTCCAGTTCGAGAACCTGGCCGTCCTGGAGAGGCAGGAACGCTCATGAGCATCGTCACCCAGCGGGTGCACTGGGACCTCGCCTACGACGTGCACCTCGGTGCCACCTGGGGCCGCTTCATGGCCGGCCTCGTCGAGCGGCGCATCGAGGCCAACCGGTGCGCGGAGTGCGAGCGGGTGTTCGTGCCGCCGCAGGCCTACTGCGAGTCGTGCTTCGTGCGCGTCGACGACTGGCTCGAACTGCCGGGCGAGGGCGCGGTCGAGGCCTTCACCGTCGCCTGGCAGGGCTTCCGGGGCGGGCCGCCGCCGCCGTACGCCATCGCCGGTATCCGGCTCGACGGGGCGAGCACGCTGCTCATGCACTACGTGCAGGGCCTCGACCTCTCCGATCCCGGGCGCGTGCACGAGCAGCTCCCGGCCGGCACCCGGGTCCGCGCCGTCTGGGCGCAGGAGCGCACCGGCCAGATCCTCGACATCACGCACTTCGAACCCGTGACCGCTGCAGGAGGCACGACGTCATGAGCTCCGTCCCCCTCGAGTTCGGTGCCTTCCTGGCGCCGTGGCACCGGGTCGACACCGACGCCACCGTCGCGATCCACCAGGACCTCGAGATCGCCGCGACGATGGACCGCCTCGGGTTCTCCGAGTTCTGGATCGGCGAGCACCACTCCGGTGGGGTCGAGATCGTCGCCGACCCGCTGCTGTTCATCGCCGCCGCGGCCGAGCGGACCTCGCGCATCCGGCTCGGCACCGGCGTGCTGTCGCTGCCCTACCACAACCCGTTCATGCTGGCCGACCGCCTGGTGCTCGCCGATCACCTCACCCGTGGCCGCGTGATGTTCGGGGCGGGGCCGGGCCAGCTCGTCGACGACTCGCGGTCGATCGGCCTCGACGCGATGGACAACCGCCGCAAGATGGAGCAGTCGTTCGACGTCATCCATCGCCTGCTCGCCGGCGAGACCGTGACCGAGAAGACCGACTGGTACGACCTCGACGAGGCGTACCTGCAGCTCGCCCCGTACTCGGAGATCCCCACCGCCGTCACCGCGACCGTCTCGCCCACCGGGCCCAAGCTCGCGGGACGCTACGGCGCCGGGATGCTGTCCCTCGCGGCGACCACCCCCGAGGGTTCCGCGGCGCTGAAGATCCACTGGGGCATCGTCGAGGAGCTCGCCCGCGAGAACGGCAGGACGGTCGACCGCCGGAACTGGCGGCTCACCTGCCCGATGCACATCGCCGAGACCGAGGCCAAGGCCCGCGAGAACGCGCGCCACGGTCTGCTCTACCTGATGAACTACCTGGCGCACGTCAGTCCCGGCCTCACCCAGCTCGACGACGTCGACGTCCTCATCGACGGCATGAACTCCACGGGCTTCGGGGTGATCGGCACCCCGCAGATGGCCGTCGAGCAGATCCACCGCATGCAGGAGGCGTCGGGCGGCTTCGGGACGTTGCTGATCCTCCACGGCGAGTGGGCGAACTTCGAGAACAGCGTCCGGAGCTTCGAGCTGATCGCCGAGCAGGTCATGCCGGCGTTCAGCGGCTCCCTCGCCCGTCGTCGGCGCGGCTACGACCAGACCGTCGACTCCGACGGGGCGGGCGCCAAGGCGACGAGCGCGGGCCAGGCGGAGGCCCGGACGCGGTTCGAGGCCGAGCGCGCGCCGCCCCGGCGGGCGGGACCCGGTCGTGACCCGCCTCGAGGGCAAGGTCGCACTGGTCACGGGCGCGGCCCGCGGTCAGGGACGGGCGCACGCGCTGGCCATGGCCCGCGAGGGTGCGGAGATCGTGGCGATCGACCTCTGCGACCAGGTCGCGACCGTGCCCTACGGCATGGCCACCCCGCCGATCTCGACGAGACCGTCGCCGAGGTCGAGGCGCTCGACCGCCGGGTGCTCGCCCGGCAGGTCGACGCGCGCCGCCAGGACCAGCTCGACGCCGTCGTCGCCGACGCCGTCGCGGAGTTCGGCGGCATCGACGTCGTCGCGATCAACCACGGCATCTGGACCCGCGGGACGCTGTGGGAGCTCTCCGAGCAGACGTGGCAGGACATGGTCGACACCAACCTGACGGCGGTGTGGAAGACGCTCAAGGCGATCGCCCCGCACCTCGTCGAGCGCCGACGCGGCTCGGTGATCATCACGTCGTCGGTCAACGGTGTCGAGGCCCAGGCCGGGTCGGCGCACTACACGGCGGCCAAGCACGGCGCCCTGGGCCTGATGAAGGCCGCGGCACTCGAGTTCGCTCCGTACGGGTCCGCGTCAACGCGATCATGCCCGGGTTCGTCGACACCGCCATGACCAACTGGCAGGGCGCGTGGGACATGACCTCGGGGCACGAGGGCGGCACGCGGGCCGAGCACGAGGTCGCCGCTCGGCACTGGCACGCGTTCGGCGGTCTCATGGAGCCGACCGACGTCAGCGGCGCCGTCGTCTTCCTCGCCTCCGACGAGGCCTCGCGGGTCACCGGCATCGAGATGCCGGTCGACAGCGGGCACCTGGTCCTCTCCACGTTCAACCCGGCGCCACCCGCCTGAGCGCCGGGGCGGGGCGCGCTCAGGCGCGCCAGAGGTGTGGCCCCGGCCGCGTCATCGGCACGACGGGGACCACGACCGAGCGGCTCAGCGCGGTCAGGCCCACGACCACGGACGCGACGTCGGCCGGGTCGATCATCGGCGCGCCCTCGACGTGGTCGGCCAGCGGCGCGGTCATGTCGGTGGCGACGTAGCCGGGGCAGACCGCGGTGGCGCTCACGCCGTGCTCGGACTCCTCGGTGTTGAGGGTCTCGCACAGCGACGTGAGCGCCGCCTTCGTGGCGCCGTACGCACCGTTGAGCGGCTCGCCGGCCACGCCGGTCAGCGACGACACCGCGACGACCCGGGCGACCCCGTGGTCCTCGGCCGTGCGCCGCAGCAGCGGGAGCAGGCGCTGCACCAGCACGAAGGGGGCGTGGACGTTGACCGCCCACAGCTTCTCGAACCGGCGCGGCGGGAACTCGGCGAACGGGCCGATGGAGCCCATGCCGGCGTTGACGACGAGCAGGTCGAGACGGTCGTGGGCCGCGGCGTGCGCGTCGGCGACGGCGACCGCGCCCTCGGGGTCAGCCATGTCGGCGACGGCCACGGCCACCCGCGTGCCGTGCTCCCGGGTCAGCCCGTCGGCGAGCTCGCGCAACGGCCCCTCCGAGCGGGCGCACAGCGTCAGGGCCCAGCCGGCCGCCGCGAGGCGCTCCGCGACGTGCCGGCCGATCCCGCGGGACGCCCCCGTCACCAGGGCGCTCCGGGCGTGCGGCTCGGTCATCGACGTCCTCCTCGTGGCGCTCGTGGACGGCGTCGACGGTAGGCGGCTGCCGGTTTGAACGGTGTCGCGTTCCGCTCCGGTGCGCTCCTCGGCGCTGTCGCGAATCGCGACACCCGGGCGGGCGCCGGGGTGGGTTGACTCCGGGAGGCCCGGCCGGGAGCCGGTCGCCCCACCGTCGAGGAGCCGCTCATGTCGACCACCCCGCTCGACACGGAGCGACCTGCCCCCCACGTCGACGCCCTCGTGGTGGGTGCCGGGTTCGCCGGGCTGTACATGGCGCACCGCCTGCGCGACGAGCTGGGACTCACCGTCCTCGGGGTGGAGACCGCCCCCGGCGTGGGCGGGACCTGGCACTGGAACCGGTACCCGGGCGCGCGCACCGACAGCCTGTTCCAGATCTACGGGTTCTCCTTCTCGTCCGAGCTGGTGAACGACTGGACCTGGAAGGAGCGCTACCCGTCGCAGCCCGAGGTGCTCGAGTACCTGGACTTCGTGGCCGACCGCCTCGACCTGCGACGCAGCTTCCGGTTCTCCACCACCGTCGAGAGCGCGCACTTCGACGAGGTCCACGACCGGTGGGTGGTCACCACGGATGCCGGCGAGGTGGTGACGACGCGCTACCTCGTCACCGGCGTCGGTCTGCTGTCGGCCCCGAACGTCCCGCCGTTCCCGGGCCTCGACTCGTGCGCGGGCCCGGTCCTCCACACGGCGAGCTGGCCCGCCGACGCCGACCTCGCGGGAAGCGCGTCGGCCTCGTCGGCACCGGTTCGACGGGGATCCAGCTCCTGCCGGAGATCGCGGAGCAGGCCGCCCACGTCACGGTGTTCCAGCGGACCCCCAACTACGTCGTCCCGGCGCGCAACCGGGCGCTGACCGACGCCGAGGTCGCCGACTACCGCTCCCGGCACCGCGAGGATCGCCGAGGCCATCCGGGCGCACCCGTTCGCCATGCCCTTCGAGACCCCGGGTCGCAACGCGTTCGACGTCGACGAGGCGACCCGGCGACAGGTGTACGAGCAGGCATGGGAGAAGGGCGGCTTCTTCTTCCTCTTCGAATCCTTCGACGACCTGCAGACCGACGCCGCCGCGAACGAGACCGCCTGCGAGTTCGTCCGGCAGAAGATTCGCGGGATCGTCGACGACCCGGCCACCGCCGAGGCGCTCAGCCCCCGCGGCTACCCGTACGGCTCGAAGCGCCCGCCCGCGGGGACCGGCTACTACGAGGCCTACAACCGTGACGACGTCGAGCTCGTCGACGTCGGTGCCGATCCGATCGAGGAGATCACGCCGACCGGGCTGCGGACCGGCTCGCGGATGTTCGAGGTCGACGTCCTGGTGCTCGCCACGGGTTCGACGCCTCCAGCGGCGCGTTCACCCGCATCGACATCCGCGGTCGCGACGGGGTCGCCCTCGCCGACAAGTGGAGCGACGGGCCGCTGACGAACCTGGGCTTCAGCTCGGCCGGCTTCCCGAACCTGCTCATGATCACGGGGCCGCTCACCCCGTTCGCGAACATCCCGACCTGCATCGAGGAGACCGCGGACTGGATCGTCGACCTGATCGCCGACATGCAGCGCACCGGTGCCCGCACGGTGGAGGCCGATCCCGAGGCGGAGAAGGCGTGGTTCGACCACGTACAGGAGATCGGCAACATGATCGTCGCGGGTCGGGGCACGGCCGTGAACACCTGGTTCGCAGGCGCCAACATCGAGGGCAAGGCCCAGGTGTTCAACGTGTACTTCGGCGGCGCGAACAACTACTTCGCCGCCTGCCGTGAGTCGTCGCAGCAGGACTACGCCGGTTTCGTCCTGCGCTGAGGCGCCGGACACCACTCGCATCGAGGAGAGGAACCCCATGGGACGCATGGACGGCAAGGTCGCCCTGATCACCGGGGCGGCCCGCGGTCAGGGCCGCTCGCACGCCGTGCGGCTGGCGCAGGAGGGCGCGACGATCGTCGCGGTCGACGTCTGCGCCGGCATCGGGACCGTGCCCTACGAGCTCGGCAACCCCGCCGACCTCGACGAGACCGTCAAGCTCGTCGAGGCCGAGGACCAGCGGATCGTCGCGCACCGGGCCGACACCCGCGACCTCGGAGCCCTCCAGTCGATCGTCGCCGACGCGGTCGCCGAGTTCGGCGGGATCGACACCGTGGTGGCCAACGCCGGGATCGGATCCTTCGCCCCGGCGTGGGAGCTGACCGAGGAGCAGTGGCAGGAGATGCTCGACGTCAATCTCACGGGGATCTGGAAGACGACCAAGGCCGCGATCCCGTCGATGATCGAGCGCGGGGCGGGCGGCTCGATCGTGCTGACCAGCTCGGCCGCCGGGCTCATCGCCTACGGCAACCTCGCGCACTACACCGCGGCCAAGCACGGGGTCACGGGTCTGATGCGGGTGCTGGCCGTCGAGCTCGCGCCGCACGACATCCGGTGCAACTCGGTGCACCCGACCACGGTGAACACGCCGATGATCAACAACCCGGCGATCTACAGTCTCTTCTTCCCGCAGCTCGAGAACCCGAGCCAGCAGGACGCCGAGGCCGGGTTCGTCCACATGAACGCCCTGAAGGTCCCGTGGGTCCAGCCGGTCGACGTCAGCAACGCCGTGCTCTACCTCGCGTCCGACGAGGCGCGCTACGTCACCGGGACCACTCACGTCGTCGACGCGGGCGGGACGGCGCCGTACAAGTTCCCGCACCAGTGACCGGGGGCGCGGTCGCCCCTGGCACCGTCGGCTACTCCGTCGACGGCCCGGTGGCGACCCTGACCCTCGACCGGCCCGACGCGCACAACGCGCTGACCGTGCACATGGTCGAGCGGTTCGCGCTCCTCGCGGGCACCGCTCAGGCCGACCCGGAGGTCCGCGTCCTGGTGGTGACGGGCGCGGGCGAGCGGGCGTTCTGCGCGGGAGGCGACCTCGGCGAGCTGATCCGCGCATCACCGCGGGCGACCTCGAGGTCCTCACGCCCGACCCGACGAAGCGGTTCTCTCCGACGTCGACAAGCCCGTCGTCGCCGCGGTCAACGGGCTGTGCCTCGCCGGCGGGCTCGAGCTCCTCCTCGGTACCGACATCCGGATCGCCGCCGACGACGCGGTGTTCGGGCTCCCCGAGGTGCGCTGGGGTCTCGTGCCCGGCGGCGGCAGCCACGTGCGCCTCCCGCAGCAGGTGCCGTGGGCCTTCGCGATGCAGCTGCTGCTGACCGGTGACCACGTCGACGCGCGCCGGGCCCGCGAGGTGGGCCTGGTCAACGAGGTCGTGCCGCCTGCGGAGGTGACGTCCCGGGCGCTCGAGCTCGCGCACCGGATCGCCCGCAACGGTCCCGTCGCCGTGCGGGCGGCGAAGGAGATCGCGGTCCGCGCGCTCGGCAACGAGCCGCGCTACGCGCTCGAGCACGCGATCAACCGCCGCGTCGTGGCGTCCGACGACGCCCGCGAGGGCCCGCTGGCCTTCACCGAGAAGCGCGCCCCCCGATTCACCGGACGGTGACCATGACGACCGATCTCACCTCCACCATCCATCCCGACCACCGCGACCTCGTCGCGTCGGTGTTCGACGCCGCCGAGGGCGTCGTCGGCGAAGTGCCCCGCTCGCTGTACCTGCAGCGGGCACGCGAGCGCGGCCACGCCCCCGAGCTCTGGGACGCCGTCGTGACCGCGGACCTGCTCGCCATCGGCGTCCCCGAGGAGCTGGGCGGGGCCGGTGGCGGCCTGACCGGCAGCGTCGCCGTCATGGAGTCGCTCGCCCGCCTCGGGGTACCCCCGCTGCAGGACTCGCTGACCACGTTCTCCCGCGAGGCGATCCTGCGGCACGGGACGCGGGAGCAGGTCGAGGACCACGTCGTCGGCACCATGAGCGGCCGGCGGCGGTTCTGTCTCGGGGTGACCGAGCCCGAGGCCGGCACCAACTCCTTCGCGTCGCGCACCACCGCGACGCGCACGGACGACGGCGGGTACCGCATCACCGGCCAGAAGGTCTACATCTCGGCCGCCGACGAGTCCGACCACATGCTGCTGCTCGCGCGCACCGCCCCGCCGGGGGAGAAGGTGGGGCGTCGCAGCGGCTTCGGCCTGTTCGTCGTGGACCTCGCTCTCCCGGGCATCGAGCTGCGTCGCCTCGACATCGAGTGGCACGCGCCCGAGTACCAGTTCGAGGTCTTCCTCGACGGCGTCGAGGTCGCTCCCGACGCCCTGATCGGCACCGAGGGGATGGGCTTCGACCACCTGCTGTCGTGCCTCAACCAGGAACGGTGGTCATCGCCGCGTGGGCACTCGGGCTGGGGAGTACGCCCTGAACCGGGCCGTCGAGTGCGAAGACCCGGGCGCCGTTCGGCACCCCGATCGGCGCGCACCAGGCCGTGCAGCACCCGCTGGCCCTGGCCCGGGCCGAGATGGAGGCCGCCCGCCAGGTGATGTACTCCGCCGCCGCGGAGTACGACTCGGGCCGCGACGCCGGCGCGAAGGCGAACATGGCGAAGCTGCTCGGCAGCCGGGCGGCGCTGGGCGCTGTCGAGGCCGCGATCCAGACCCACGGCGGGTCGGCGTTCGTCTACGAGACCGACGTCATCACGCTGTGGCCGATGATCCGGCTCCTGCAGATCGCGCCGCTGAACAACGAGAGCATCCTCAACCACATCGGCGAGTACGTGCTCGGGCTGCCCCGCAGCTGACCCGCTCACCGCACCTCGGGAGGACGTCGATGGACCTCGACCTGACCGGCCGGGTCGCGCTCGTGACCGGGGGTGGTTCGGGGATCGGCGCGGCCTGCGTGCGCGAGTTCTCGGGGCTCGGGGCGGCCGTCGTCGTCGCCGACCGGGTCGCCGCCGCCGCGGAGGAGGTCGCCGCGACCGTGACGGGGCCCGCGCTCGCGGTCACCGCCGACGTGACCGACCCCGAGGCGGTCGGGCTGATGGTCGCGGCCGCCGTCGACCGGTTCGGGCGGCTCGACATCGCCGTGAACAACGCGGGCGTCGGACAGCGGGTGAAGGCGCCGGCGGCCGACATGCGGTGGGAGCACTGGCGGGAGGTGGTGTCGGTCAACCTCGAGGGCGTCTTCCTCTGCCTGCGCGCCGAGCTCGGGGCGATGGCGGGGCAGCAGGGGACCGGTGGCTCGATCGTCAACGTCGCCTCGGTGATGGGGGCCGTCGGCACCCCGGCCGCGGCGCCCTACGTCACGGCCAAGCACGGGCTCGTCGGCCTGACGAAGAGCGCCGCGCTCGACTACGCCGCGCACGGCATCCGGGTCAACGCGGTGGCGCCCGGCTTCGTCGACACGCCCTGCTCGCCGTCGACGGGGCCACCCGCGCCCGGATCGAGGCCGCCCACCCCATCGGTCGTCTCGGTCGCGCCGAGGAGGTGGCGGCCGTCGTCGCGTTCGTGGCATCCCCGGCCGCGTCGTTCATGACCGGCGCCTACGTGCCGGTCGACGGCGGGTACCTCGCCCAGTGAGGGCGGTGCAGTACGGCGAGGTCGGCGCGCCGCCGCGGGTGGTCGCCGTGCCCGACCCGGAGCCGCGGGCGGGTCAGGTCCTCCTCGAGGTCACCGCGGCGGGGCTCTGCCACTCCGACCTGGTCATCATGGGCATTCCGAGCGACCGGTACCGGTTCGGCCCGCTGCCGCTCACCCTCGGGCACGAGGCCGTCGGCGTGGTGGTGGCCCTCGGCGACGGGGCCCGCGGGGTCGCGGTCGGCGAGACCGTCGCCGTCTACGGCCCCTGGGGGTGCGGCCGCTGCCTGCCGTGCGCCGAGGGCAAGGAGAACCACTGACGTGGGCCGGGCGGGGTGCGACCGCCCGGGATCCAGCGTCCCGGCGCGCTGGCCGAGTACCTGCTGGTCGACGACCCGCGGCACCTCATCCCGCTCGGCGGCCTCGATCCCGTCACCGCGGTGCCCCTGACCGACGCCGGGCTCACCCCCTACCACGCGATCAAGCGCTCCCTCCCGCGGCTGGGCCCGGACAGCACCGCCCTCGTCATCGGCGTCGGCGGCCTCGGCCACGTCGGGGTGCAGATCCTGCGGGCCCTGTCAGGGGCCACCGTGATCGCCGCCGACGTCGCGCCGGGCAAGCTCGAGCACGCACGAGAGGTCGGTGCCCACCACCCGGTCGCGGCCGACGAGCGGGCCGCGGGCGCGGTGCGCGAGCTGACCGACGGACGCGGCGTCGACGTGGTCCTCGACTGCGTGGGCGCTCCGCCGACCGTGCGGCTCGCGGGCGCCGTCGCGGCTGTCGAGGGCGAGGTCCACCTCGTGGGCGTCGGCGGCGGGTCGCTCCCGGTCACCTACGGCTCGCCCGGTCACGACGTCGCCGTCCGCGCGCCGTTCTGGGGCTCGCGACCCGAGCTGATCGAGGTGCTCGAGATGGCCCGCCGCGGGCAGATCCGCGTCGACGTCGAGCGCTACGCCCTCGAGGACGCCCCGGTGCGTACGAACGCCTCGAGCGCGGTCTCGTCCGCGGCCGCGCTGTCGTCGTCCCGCACGGCTGACCCCGTGCCTGTCGCGAGTTGCGACAACTCCGCCGAGCGGTCCCTCGGCACGATGACCGGGGACGAGGCCCGCTGCGCCGCCCCCGCGGCCGGCGCACCGAGAGGAGAGTCGCCGATGACGAGCACCGAGCTCGGGCGCGCACGTGACCTGTTGAGCCACCTGGTCTCCGAGCCGGAGGCCACGATGGACGACTACCGGCGCCTCTACGAGGAGGTGCTGGCGAACTTCGTCGTGCCCGAGGACGCCGAGGTCGAGCCCGTCGACGCCGACGGGTCCCGGCGATCTGGGTCAGCGCTCCCGGTACCGCCCGCGACCAGGCCGTGGTGCTGGTGCACGGGGCGGCTGGTGCATGGGCAGCGCCCACGGGTACCGCGAGGTCGCCTACCGCATCTCGCGGGCGAGCGACGCGCGCGTGCTGGTCGTCGACTACCGGCTGGCCCCGGAGAACCCCTTCCCGGCCCCCCTCGACGACGTCGTGAGCGCCTACCGCTACGCGCGCCGCCAGGACGGGGTGCGGCGGGTGGCGTTCGTCGGCGACTCGGCCGGAGGCGGGCTGGTGGTCTCGGCGCTGGTGAAGCTGCGCGATGACCGCGAGCAGGCGCCGACCGCCGCGGTCGCGTGCTCGCCGCTGGTCGACCTCGCCGGCGAGGGCGCGTCGCTGACCGAGCGCGCGCACCTCGACCCGCTGCCCGCGGCGGGGCTGGTGGTCGCCATGGGCGGGGCCTACCTCGCCGGGGCCGAGCCGAAGGCGACCCCGCTCGCGTCGCCGCTCTACGCCGACCTCGCGGGACTGCCGCCGCTGCGGGTCCTGGTCGGGACCGACGAGGGTCTGCACGACGACTCGGTCCGGCTCGTCGACGGGGTGCGCGAGGCGGGCGGTGAGGTCGAGCTCGAGGTCGGGGAGAGCATGGTGCACATCTGGCCCCTGTTCTCGTTCCTCCCGGAGGCCTGCGCGTCGACCGACCGCTTCGGCGAGTTCCTGCGCAAGCACTTCGCCGCGACGAGCTGAGAGGGGTGCCGTGACGACCTCGCCCTCGTCGACGACCGCACCCGACGACCTCGACGGGGCGGTCGGGACCTTCCTCGCCGCGCACGACCCGCGGTCTACCGACCGCTCCGAGTTCCTGCGGGCGCGCTTCGACGCCGGGCTCGCCTGGGTGCACTACCCGCCCGAACTCGGTGGTCTCGGGCTGGACCCGGCGCGTCAGCCCGGCGTCGACGCCGCCCTCGTCGACGCCGGTGCGCCGGACAACCGCCAGCACCTCAACGTCATCGGGCTGGGCATGGCCGCGCCGACGGTGCTGCGCTTCGGTACCGACGAGCAGCAGCGGCGCTGGCTGCGCCCGCTCTGGACCGGCGAGGAGATCTGGTGCCAGCTCTTCAGCGAGCCGGGCGCCGGGTCCGACCTGGCCGCCGTGGCGACCTCGGCGCGACGCGAGGGTTCCGAGTGGGTGGTCGACGGTCAGAAGGTCTGGACGTCGCTCGCTCATGACGCGACCTGGGCGATTCTGCTGGCCCGTACCGATCCGGAGGCCCCGAAGCACCGCGGATTGACGTTCTTCGCTTGCGACATGGCGAGCGCGGGGATCGACGTCCGACCGCTGCGACAGATCACCGGTGAGAGCGAGTTCAACGAGGTCTACCTCGACGGCGTGCGCATCCCGGACACCGACCGTCTGGGCGAGGTCGGGCAGGGGTGGGCGGTCGCCCAGCACACCCTGATGAACGAGCGGGTCGCGATCGGCGGGCACGACCCCGCGAGAGAGCGGCGCCGTCGGCGAGCTCGCGAAGGTCTGGCGCGAGCAGCCCGAACGCCGGAGGGCCGGGCTGCACGACGCGGTGCTGCAGGCGTGGGTCCGCTCGGAGGCGGCACGGCTGACGTCCGACCGGCTGGCCCAGCAACAGGCGGCGGGCATCCCCGGTCCGGAGGGCTCCGGGCTGAAGCTCGCGCACGCACACCTCAACCAGCAGCTCTCGTCGCTCGAGCTCGATCTCCTCGACGAGGACGGTCTGCGCTACCCCGACTACTCGCCGCGGCGGCCGGTCCTGGTGCCGTTCTCCGAGAGCCCGGCGGGCTGGCGCTACCTGCGGGCCAAGGGCAACTCCATCGAGGGCGGGACCTCCGAGATCCTGCGCAACATCATCGCCGAACGCGTGCTGGGTCTGCCCGCCGAGCCGCGTGCCGACCGCGACGTGCCCTGGAAGGACCTGCCACGGTGAGCCCCCACACGACGTCGGCGCGACCGGCGACGCCCGAGACCCCGAATCTGCTCTACTCCGAGGTCGAGGAGGACCTCCGGTCCTCGGTGCGTGCGCTGCTCGACAAGCGCAGCTCCTGGGCCGACGTGCTCGCCCGCACCGAGACCGCCGAGACGACCGATCTCGAGCTGTGGACCGCGCTCGCCGCCGAGGTCGGCTGTGCCGGGCTGCCGGTGGCCGAGGAGCTCGGCGGGGCCGGCGCATCGTGGCGTGAGGCCGCTGTCGTGGCCGAGGAGCTCGGTCGTGCCGTCGCCCCGTCCGTTCCTCGGGTCCGCCGTGGTGGCCACGGCCGTTCTCGGTCGCTGGGCCGGAAAGGCGTCGACGCTGCTCGCCGAGCTGGCCCGCGGCGACACGATCGCCGCGCTCGCCGTACCGGCCGCGACCGCACCCGGGACCGTCGAGGCCTCGGTTCAGCGGTCCGCGCCCGGTCCGGACGTCCGGGTGAGCGGCAGCGTGCGCGGCGTTCTCGACGCCGCGCACGCGACCGTCCTCCGGGTCCCGGTCGACGGCGCCCGCGTGGCGGTCGACGCCACGGCCGGCGGAGTGCGGCGGGAGCCGGTCGTCTCGCTCGACATGACGCGCCCGCTGGTCGACCTGGAGCTCGCCGACGCACCCGGCCGCGTCCTCGTCGAGGGCGGGGCGGCGGGTGCTGCGATCGACCACGGGCTGCGGGTGGGCGCGGCGCTGCTGGCCTCCGAGCAGCTCGGGCTCGCCGAGCGCTGCCTGGAGATGACCGTCGAGTACCTCGCCGTCCGCCGGCAGTTCGGCCGGCTGCTCGGCTCCTACCAGGCCCTCAAGCACCGGCTCGCCGACCTGTGGGTCGACGTCTCGCAGGCCCGTGCGACGGCCCGCTACGCCGCCTCGTGCGCGGCCGACGACTCCGACGACCTCCCCGTCGCCGCGGCCGTCGCGCAGGCCCTCGGGGCCGAGGTGGCCCTGCACGTGGCGGAGGAGTGCGTGCAGCTGCACGGCGGGATCGGGTTCACGTGGGAGCACCCGGCGCACCTCTACCTCAAGCGCGCCCGCGCCGACGCGATCGTGCTCGGGACGCCCGAGCGGCACCGCTCCGCGCTCGCGGACCTCATCGACCTGCCCGCCGTGGTGATGGCGCGATGAGCAGTGACCTGACGGGACTGACGGCCGTCGTGACCGGCGGCAACCAGGGGATCGGGCGAGCCCTCGCTGTCGGCATGGCGAGGGCGGGCGCCGATGTCGCGGTGTGGGCCCGTAACGTCGAGCGCAGCGCCGCGGTGGTCGCCGAGATCGAGGCGCTCGGGGTCCGCGGGCTCGCCGTCGGCTGCGACGTCACCGACGAGGAGGCCGTCGCGGCGGCCATGGCCCGCACGGTTACCGAGCTCGGCCCGTTGGGCTGCTTCGTTGCCAACGCCGGGATCGCCGGCGGGGCCCTCGTGGCGGAGATGACGCTCGAACAGTGGCGCCGAGTTCTCGGGACCAACCTCGACGGCACGTTCCTCACCACGCGCGAGGCGGCCCGTCGCTTCGTCGAGCAGGGGACGGGCGGCTCCATGGTGATCGTGTCGTCGATGGTGTCGCGCTACGGCGGCCCCGGTCAGGCGGCCTACACGGCCAGCAAGAACGGGCTCGTCGGGCTGGGGCGGACGCTGGCCGTCGAGCTCGCCCGCCACCACGTCCGGTGCAACATCCTCGTGCCGGGATGGACGCGCACCGACATGAACACGGACCTGCAGGCCGACGAGCGGTTCATGAAGGCGACCACGTCGCGCACCCCGGTGCGACGATGGGCCGACCCCGAGGAGTTCCACGACGTCGCGGCCTTCCTCGCCGACCCCGAACTCGGGTTCCACACCGGCAACGAGGTCGTCGTCGACGGCGGCTACACCATCTACTGACCCCGTCCCCGATCCCCGAGGTGACGCCCGATGTCCAGCAGCGTCCCGGAGGCGCCGACGCACTCCGACGGCCCTCGTCGTGTGCGACTCGACGCCGACGACCGCCGCGAGCAGATCCTCGCGGCCGCGCAGCGGGCGTTCGCGCAGCAGACCTACTCCGCGGTGTCGACCGCCGACGTGGCCGCGGCGGCCGGGACGACGCGGACCAACCTGCACTACTACTTCGGGACCAAGCGCGGCCTCTACGTCGAGGTGATCCGTCGGTTCGGGCAGCTGCCGCCGCTCCCGCGGGCCCGGGGCCGCGGCACCGCCGACACGGCCGAGCTGTCGCGGCTGTTCTCGCGGTGGCTCGACGTCCTCGAGCGGAACCCGCAGACGATCATGACGATGATCGGCACCGCCGCGCCGGGGGCCGACCCGGAGGTCGAGGCGGCCTTCCGCGACAGCCTGCGGGCCTGGGAGGACCGACTGATCGCGCTGCTCGACCTGCCCGACGGGCCGGTCGCCCGCGGCGCCATCCGCAGCTTCCAGGGCCTGGTGAAGGCCGCGGTGGTCGAGTGGCTGCACCGCGAGGCCCTGAGCAAGGCGGACGTGCACACCCTGATGACCGAGACGCTGCTGGCGATCGGCCGCAGCGACCTGAGGAGATGACCGACCTCGTGGCCCGTCCCACCGTGCCGCCCGAACCGCCCGAGCCGCCCGAGCCGTCGTCGCTGCCGCGCGACCGGGTGGCCGCCTCGGTCGTCGGCCGCGACCGTGAGGTGACCCTGCTGCTCGCGGCCCTCGCCTCCGGGCGCGACGTCCTGCTCGAGGGCCCGCCGGGAACCTCGAAGTCGACGCTCCTGCGGGCGATCAGTGCCGAGTGGGACGTGCCCTTCGTGCTCGTCGAGGGCAACGCCGAGCTCACCCCCGCCCGGCTGGTCGGCCACCACGACCCGGCGCGGGTGCTGACCGAGGGCTACGGCGACGCGACCTTCGTGGCCGGGCCGCTGGTCGAGGCGATGCGCGCGGGCGGTCTGCTCTACATCGAGGAGCTCAACCGCGCGCCGGAGGACACGCTCAACGTCCTGCTGGCCTCGATGGCCGAGCGGGCCGTCGTCGTGCCCCGCGCCGGCACGGTCACCGCCGCGCCCGGCTTCCGGCTGGTCGCCTCCATGAACCCCTTCGACGACGTCGGGACCGCGCGGATCTCCGACTCGGTGCACGACCGGTGGTGCCGTCTCGCCGGCGGCTACCAGGACGCCGCCGAGGAGGAAGCGATCGTCACCCGGCGGACGGGGTGCGACGACGGCGACGGCGGGACCCTGGTCGCCGACGGCGTCGCGCTGACCAGGCCACCCGCGGCCACCCCGAGCTGCGCCGCGGGTCGTCGGTGCGCGGGGCCATCGACCTCGTGGCCGTCGCGGCGGAGCTGCGCCGGACCGACCCCGACCGCGAGCACGCCGACCTGGTCCTCGACGCCGCCCTCCTGGCGCTGTCGGGCCGGATCGCCGTCGACGACGCCTCGCCGGCCACCCCCGAACAGATCCTCCGGGAGCTCTGGGAGGCGCATTTTTCCTCCGCACCCGGCGGTCACGACCGGGTGCGGACCGCTCGCCGGACGTCAGCGACGAGGGCCTGACGGACGAGTCCGGCGCGGCCGAGCGCGGGCTCGCCCCGCTGCGGCGCCGGCCGAAGGCCCTGCACGACGCTCCGGCGCTGTACTCCCCGGCGGTGCGTCGGCGGCCACGGCGGTCCTCGACGCCGCGCCCGACGGAGCGCCGGTCGGGCGGGGCGACGGCCGGTCGGCGCCGGACGCCGCGCCCGCGCGGTGCCGCGGGCTCGACGAGCTGCTCGCCGACCGTGCGCCCGACCCCGCGGTCGCGGCGATGGCGCGGGCGATCGCCGGTCGGCTGGCGCGGCGGCGCCGTGCGTCGCGGGCACGCTCCGAGAACGGTGTGGGCCCGCTCGTGCCCGCACCCTTCCGTCACCGCTCCGACGACCTCGACCTCGACCGCACGCTCGACGTCCTCGCCGAGCGCCCGCACCCCGAGGCGCGCGACCTCGTCGTGCGCGAGCGCGTGGCCGACCGCCGCACCGTCGTGCTGGTCGTCGACCTGTCGGGCTCGATGAAGGGCGAGAAGGTCCGCGTCGCCGCGGCGACCGTCGGGGCCCTCGCCGCCGACCTCTCGGCCGCCGCCGACCGGCTCGCCGTGGTCGCCTTCTGGTCCGACGCCGCCGTGCTGGCCCCGCTCGGCCCCGCGCGCTCACCCACGCGCCTGGTCGACACCCTGCTCCGCGTGCCCGCGCAGGGCCTCACCAACGTCGGGTTCGGGCTCTCGACGGGGCTCGCCGAGCTGGGCCGGTCGGCGGCGCGGCACCGCTCCGCGGTCCTGCTGACCGACGCGGTGCACAACGCCGGACCGGACCCCCGCGACCTCGCCCGCCGGTTCGGCGAGCTGCACGCGCTGCTGGAGACCGACGGCGAGCACGACCTGCCGCTCGGCCGGGACCTCGCCCGCCTCGGACACGGACGCTGCGCGCGCGTCGGGCACCACCGCGAGGTCGCCCCGGCGCTCGACCGCCTGACCGCGCGGTAGCGGCTCAGACCGCGCTCGCCCCGTACCGCTGGACGTGGGTCCTCGCGTAGTCGAAGTAGGTGCGGTTCCAGCAGAACTCCAGCCACCCGACCCCGGGCGCGCCGTCGATGTCGACCTCTGCGGCCGCCTCGTTGAGGTAGACCTCCGGGTCCCAGGCGAGCTGGATGCTCGCGTAGGCCCGCCAGTCGACGCTCGTCCGCCCGCCGTCGGCGTCGGTGAGCTCGGCGGTGAATCGGCGCTGCATCATCGCGTCGTCGTACTCGATCCCGTACTCGACGTCGGTGATGTGGGAGAGCACGCCGTCGCGCTGCACGAAGCCGCGCCGCACGACCCGGCCGAACGACTGCATCTCGAACAGGTGCACCGAGCGGTCGGCGGCCACCGCGTGCACCCACTTGTGGTGCTGGTTGAGGCCCCAGATGCGGGGCCCCACGAGTGGTCGCGCACGAGGTGGCCCTCGTGCTCGAGCGTCCGGTCGTCGAGCCGGACCGTCGCCGTGAAGCGGCCGTGCTGCTCGGTGCGGTCGTCGCCGTAGTACGGCGGGTTGCCGCCCGGGTGCAGGCTGAACGCGTAGGGCGGGTGCAGCGCGGTGAACCGGCCGTCGAGCGCGATCCGCTCGCCGTGCCAGCCGATCTCGACCGTGCGGTGCGGCTCGCGGACCCGCATCGACAGCGGGCCCGCCTCCCACCGGTCGAAGTCCATGCCCTCGACCGGTGGCACCAGGGCCTCCTCGGAGACCGGCTCGGGCAGCGCGGGACCGAACAGGCACGCGCGCCCGCGCAGGTCGCCGCTCGCGCGCATCGTCGGGTAGACGAACCCGGCGAGCCCGTGCTCGGGCAGCATCAGCATGTGCGCCAGCGACTCCCGGCCGTCGGCGCGCAGGTGGTGGCGGTAGGCGTGCTCGGCGGGGAACGCGCGGGCCGCGTCGGTCAGGTCGGTGGTGCCGGTCGGCCCGGTCACGGCGCGACGCGCCGGGCGAAGGAGACGACGTCGTCGACCGCCCGCGCGTAGACCTCGGGCATCGCCTCGCGGAACATCAGCTGCCCGACGTGGCAGACGCCGAGCTCGACCGAGCCCACCGACGGCACCCCGGCCGCCAGCAGCATGCGGTGGTAGGCGATGCCCTCGTCGCGCAGCGGGTCGAGCTCGGCGCACGAGATCACGTGCGGCGGCAGCCCGCGCAGGTCGTCGACCCCGGCGCGCGACGGCCAGCAGGTGGGGTCGTCGACGTGGGCGGCATCGGGGTCGTAGACCTCGGCCAGCAGCGGGAACAGCTCGCGGTTCAGCCAGTAGCGGTCGTTCTCCCACAGGGAGGGCAGGTCGGGCGACGGGCCGTCCCAGGTGCCGAGGATGTACGGGCACTGGGCGAAGACCCCGGCGATGCGGTCGAGCCGGCCCTCGCGCTTCGCGGCGATCGCGAGCCCGAGGGCCAGGTTGGCGCCGCCGGAGTCGCCGGTGAGGACGACGTGGGTGCCGCCGAGGTCGTCGAGGTGGTCGTGCACCCAGGCCAGGCCGGCGGCGCAGTCGCGCAGCCCGGCCGGGAACGGGTGGGCGCCGAGGGCCCCGCCGCCGTTGCGGTACTCGACGCCGACGACGACCGCGCCCGCGAGGGCCAGCTCGTCGCGCCAGCGCTCGTAGAGCGGCCCGGCGGTGGCGAGCATGACCATGCCGCCGCCGTGGATCTGGTAGATCACCGGGAGCGGCCCCGCCTGCGCCACCGGCCGGTGGACGTGCAGCGTGATCTCGCCGTCGTCGCCGGCGACGGTGCGGGTCTCGCGGGTCGTCCCCGAGATCGCGGGCCACGACGCCGCCAGGGCGACGAACAGGCCCTCGAAGGCCTGCTCGACGGCGTCGACGAAGCCCAGCAGCGTCGGGCGGCCGACGCGCCGGTCGAACGGCGCCGGGTCGGCGTGGTCGAGCAGGCCGACGCCCTCGAGCACCGCCCGCATCCGGGGATCGGTGCGCGGGTCGGTGCCGAGCGTGGTCGTGGGGTCGCCGAGACGACCTCGCGGTGCGGGGGCGACGGCTCCGGCGTCCATGGGCGCTCCTCGTCGTGCCGGGAGCGGGACCGAGCGGCCCGCGGGGCGACTATGGTGCGCGTCACCCGGACCGTCAAGATCGCCTCAGGACGGCGCTGCGTGCTCGGCGACGACGCCGTCGCGCAGCCAGCTCTCGACGGTCGCGTCGGGCACGCCCCAGTCGGCGAGCACCGCGCGGGAGTGCTCGCCGGGGACCGGCGGGGGGTGGTCGAGCGTCGCCGGGGTGCGCGAGAACCGCGGGTGCGGCGCGGGCTGGATGACGCCGTCGACCTCGACGAACGTGCCGCGGGCGACGTTGTGCGGGTCGCGCCAGGCCTCCTGCGGTTCGAGCACCGGCGAGAGGCAGCCCCGGCCCGCGGCGCGCTCGACCCAGCGGTCGCGGTCCTCGGCGCGGATCGCGGCGGCGATCGCGGTGCGCAGCTCGGGCCAGCGGTTCCGGTCGCCCTGCGCGGGCAGCGCCGCGGGGTCGAGGCCGAGGACGTCGAGGAGGTCGGCGTAGAAGTGGGCCTCAGCGCGGCCACGGCGAGCCAGCGCCCGTCGGCGGTCTCGTACGCGTCGTAGAACAGGGCGCCCGAGTCGACGAGGTTGCCGCCGCGCTCGGGGACCCAGGCTCCGGTGCTCGCGAAGCCGTGGAACGCGGCGGCGAGCAGCGCCGACCCCTCGGTCATCGCCGCGTCGACCACCTGGCCCCGCCCCGACGTGCGCGCCTCGAGCACCGCCGCGACGACCCCGAGCGCGAGCACCATGCCCCCGCCGCCGAAGTCGCCGACCAGACTCAGCGGCGGCGTCGGGGGCTGCCCGTGGCGCCCGACGAGCGAGAGGACGCCGCTCTGCGCGACGTAGTTGAGGTCGTGCCCCTCCTGGTCGGCCAGCGGCCCGTCCTGTCCGAACCCGGTCATGCGCCCGTAGACGAGGCGGGCGTTGACCGCGCCGCACTCCTGCGGGCCGATCCCGAGGCGCTCGGCGACCCCGGGCCGGAACCCCTCGACGAGGGCGTCGGCCCCCGCGACGAGGGCGAGAACGACGTCGCGCCCGGCGGCGTGCTTGAGGTCGACCGCCACCGACCGGCGCCCCCGGTGCAGGACCTCGGCGCGGTGGTCGGCGTTCGGGCCGACGAGGGTGGCGCCGCGCGCCCGGTCGACGCGCACCACCTCCGCGCCGAGGTCGGCGAGCACCATCGCCGCGAACGGGCCCGGTCCGAGGCTCGCGACCTCGACGACGCGCACGCCCGCGAGCGGACCGGTCACCGCCCTCCCCCGCCCGAGCCCCGGAAGTCCCACATGTGCGCGGCGATGCGGCGGTACTGGAGCTCGTCGGAGCCCTCGGTGATCCGGTAGCGGCGGTGGTGGCGGTAGATGTGCTCGAACGGCAGGTGGCGGCTGTAGCCGATCCCGCCGTGCACCTGCATCGCGCGGTCGGCGGCGTCGCAGGCCAGCCGGTTGCCGCGCACGTTGCACATCGCGATCTTGTCGCTGACCGAGGTGCGCCCGCCGGCGTCCATCTCGGCGGTCGTGCGCCGCACGGTGTTGCGGACCAGCTCCGCCTCGGTCTGCAGCTCGACGAGCTGCCACTGCAGGCCTTGGTAGTCGCGCAGCGGGCGCCCGAACACCCGGCGCTCGTCGGTGTAGGCCACGGCGCGGTCGATGCAGAACTGCGCGGCCCCCAGCGAGCTCGCCGCCTGCCGGATCCGGTTCTCGTGGACGAACAGGGCGACGCACTCGAGTCCCCGGCCGACCTCGCCGACGACGGCGCCCGCCGGGACCCGCACCTCGTTCAGCCGCACCTCGGCGTGGTCGGTGGGCATGTTGAACGTCCACCAGTAGTGCGGCACCTCGAAGCCGGGCGTGTCGGTGGGGACGAGGAACGCGGTGATGCCCCCGGCCTTCGACCCCGCGTCCCCTCGGTCCGCGCGAACACGAGGTCGAGCTCGGCGACGTCGATCCCGCTGTTCCACCGCTTCGCCCCGGTGATCACCCAGTCGTCACCGTCGCGGACCGCGCGGGTCTCCATCCACGTGGCGTCGGTGCCGTGGTCGGGCTCGGTGAGGCCGAAGGCGAGCTCGAGCCCGCCTGCGACGTGCCGCTCGAGGTGCGCCTGCTTCTGCTCGGGCGTGCCGAACTCGTGCAGCACCAGCGCGAGCGGCAGGTTCGCGACGACCGACGCCTCGTGCCCCAGCTCCGCGTGCAGCCCCGGCCCGCGGTGGGTGAGGTGCTCGCGGATCGCGGCCATCGCGACGTTGCTGCCGTCCTGCCCGCCGAGGGCGGCGGGGAGCGGGTAGCGGTAGAAGCCGGCCGCGTCGGCGCGGCGCCGCGCCTCGCCGAGCAGCTCGCGCCACGCGGCGGTCGGGATGCCGCCCCGCTCGACGTCGGTCCGGGAGAACTCGCGGCGGTGGTCGAAGTACTCCGGGTGCTGCTCCTGCAGCGGCACGATCTGCGTGTCGATGAAGTCGTCGAGCCTGCTCAGGAAGGACGTGACGTCCTCGGGGAGCGACCAGTCCACGGTGCGGCCTCGATTCGGGTGGGGTTCAGGAGCCGTCGAGCGCCCGGTGTCCGGCCTGGAGCATCGCGGGGAGCTGGGCCCCGACCGTCATCACGAGCGGGTCGGGGTCGGGTCGTCCGCGTTCGCGCTTGTACAGCGCGGCCACCGTCGAGACGCCCGTGTACTGCGACGCCGCGGTGAACCAGGCCATGTCGTCGGGCGTCGCCGTGCCGCCCGCCGCGCTGTAGGCCGCGATCACCTCGTCGCCGCCGGGCAGGGCCGACGCGGCGGCCTCGTCGCCGGGCGGGCGGCGGTCGTGGAAGCGGTGCACCGGGTCGGTGTGCATCGCGAGCCAGGCCAGGTCGAAGCGCGGGTCGCCCAGCGACCAGATCTCCCAGTCGACGACGGCGTTCAGCGCGGCACCGGCGAAGAGCATGTTGGCGACGCGGTAGTCGCCGTGGTGCACCCGCGCCGGCTGCCCGTCGGGCACCCGCTCGGCGAGCCGTCGCGCGAGCTCGCCGTGGCCGGGTGCGACGCCCTCGTCGATCGTCGCGAGCAGCCGGGTCCAGCGGGCGCACTCGTCGGCGGGCGTGACGACCTCGTCCTCGCCGAGGCCGAGCGCGGCGGGCCGGGCGGCGTGCAGGGCGGCGAGCGCGCGGGCGGCGACGCGCATCCGCTCGGCGGCCACCCCGGGTTCCGGCGGCTCATCGGTGACGTCGATGCGCGGCTCGTAGGCCTGACCGCCCGCGCGCGTCATGCCGAACAGCGGCGGGACCTCCGGCGGCTCGCCCGCGTCGCGGAACAGCACGTCCGGCACCGGGAACCCCGGCAGGCCGGCGAGCGCGGCGAGCACCCGGGCCTGGCGCAGCACGTCGCGGTTGGCCCGCGGCGCGAGGCCCGGCGGCGCGACCTTGACGACGACCTCGTCGGTGCCGCCGTCGTGGGCCAGCCGGGCGACGTAGGTCAGGCTCGACAGCCCACCGGGGAGCCGGCGCAGCTCCTCGACCGTCGCGCCGGGGAAGCGCGCGGCCGCGGCCCCGGCGACGCGCTCGCCCAGCGCGTCGTGATCGGCTTCGGGCACGGGCCCACTATGGCGACCGTGATCGCGTGCGGGCAACGGGTCGGCCCGCGGCGAGAGTGAGCCCTGAACGCCTCGATCGACCTCTCGCCCCGGACCCGCCTGGCGGTTACTGGCTGGTCACCCGCCACATCTGGCGGGTGACCAGCCAGTAACCGCAGGCGGCCCTCGCGGGTCGCCCGCCGGTACCCGCGCCGTTCGCTTGCCGCCCGGGACATCGAGGCGCCGCACTGGCACCCCGCCCGCGCGCGTGCTTCCCTCCGGCCATGAGCACCCGACGGGCCCTGGTGACCGGCGCCGCGCGCGAGGGCGGGATCGGGCGCGCCGTCGTCGACCGCCTGACCGACGACGGCTACGAGGTCGTCACCCTCGACCGCGAGCCGGGCTGTACCTGGCAGGTCGACGTGGCGCGCGACGAGCTCCCCGACCTCGGCCCCGTCGACGTCCTCGTGGCCAACGCGGCGATCACGACGCTGTTCGGCGCCGCGCACACCTTCGACCCCGAGCGCTGGCAGCGCGACCTCGACGTCAACCTGACCGGGACGTTCCGCGTGGTCCAGCACTGCCTGCGCGGGATGCGCGAGCGCGGGTACGGGCGGATCGTGGTCATCTCCAGCACGGCCGCGACGCTCGGCATGCCGGCGCAGGTCTCCTACGCCACGAGCAAGGCGGGGCTGCTCGGCATGATGCGGACCGTGGCCGCCGAGAACGTCACGACCGGGGTCACCGCCAACGCCGTGCTGCCGGGGATGACCGCGTCGACGGGCATCCTCGCGATGCCCGCGGAGATCCGCGAGGCCTGGGAGGCGAGCATGCCCGGAGGCCTGGTCGCCCCCGCCGACATCGCCCACGCGGTCGCGTTCCTCGCCGACCCCCGCTCGGGGCGGGTCACCGGCCAGGAGGTGACCGTCGACGGCGGCGACGAGCTGAACACCCGCTCGGTCACGTCGTCGGTCGTGAGCCGCTGACCGCCACCACGACCTTGCCGACCGCGGTCCGGTCCTCGATCGAGACCAGCGCCTCCCGGACGGCGTCGAACGGGAACGTCGCCCCGACGACGGGGTGCAGCCGGCCGGCGTCGAGCAGCGCCTGGACCCCCTCGCGGACCCGGCGCAGCGTGCCGGGGTGCTCGGTCTCCATGACGTCCATCGCGATGCCGGTGAGCGTGAGGTTGCGCAGGAGCAGCCGGTTCGTCCGCACCTCGGGGATCGACCCGCTCGTGAAGCCGACGACGACGGCGCACCCGCCGACCCGCAGCGCCCGCAGCACGTCGACGAAGCCGTCGCCACCGACCACGTCGACCGCCGCGGAGACGCCGCCGCCGGTGAGCTCGCGGACCTCGTCCAGCCACGGGGCGTCGGAGCGCACGACGTGGGTGGCGCCCGCGCCGCGGGCCACCTCGGCCTTCGCCTCCGACGACACCAGCGCGACCGTGCCCACCCCGAACGCCGGACCGAGGTCGAGCACGCACGTGCCGACCCCGCCCGCGGCGCCGGTCACCAGCACCGTATCGCCGGGAGCGACGCCGGCCCGGTCGAGGGCGTACCAGGCGGTCGCGTAGTTCATGTAGAGGCTCGCGCCCTGCGCGGCGGAGAACGTGTCGGGGACGCGGACCAGGTAGTCCTCGAGCGCCAGCGCCCGCTCGGCGAGCGCGCCCTGCCAGACGATCCCGGCGACGCGGTCGCCCTCGCGGACCCAGGAGTCGTCGGGCGCCTCGAGCACCCGGCCGACGAGCTCGGAGCCGCAGACGTAGGGCACGTCGACCCCGCCCTGGTAGCGCCCGCGGGTCTGCAGCGGGTCGATGAACGACAGGCCCGCCGCCTCGACGTCCACGAGGACGCGCCGCCCGTCCGGCGACCGCGGGTGGGCACCCGCGGGCTCGGGCACGTCGCGCACGACCGCGCCCGCGGGGCCCGACAACGACTCGACGACCACGGCGCGCACCGGCGCGACGGTACCGCCGCGTCGTGTAGACCCTGGGGCATGAGCGAGCAGCCGGGCACCCCGCGGCCTCTGGACGCCGACGCGTGGGCGCAGCGGTTCCGCCTCGACGGCAGGGTCGCGGTGGTGACCGGCGCGTCGAGCGGCCTCGGCGTGGCGATCGCCGAGGGGATGGCCGCCGCGGGCGCGGACGTCGCGATCGGGGCGCGTCGCGGCGACCGGCTGGCGGCGACGCGGGCCCGGGTCGAGGCGCTGGGCCGGCGCTGCGTCGCCGTGCCGACCGACGTCACCCGCGTCGAGGACTGCGAGGCCCTCGTCGACGCCGCCGTCCGCGAGCTCGGGGGCTGCGACGTGCTGGTCAACAACGCCGGGATCGGGGCCGAGCGCCACTCGGCGGTCGACGACCCGCCCGAGCACTTCCGCGGGGTCGTCGAGGTCAACCTGCACGGGTCCTACTGGATGGCGCAGGCCGCGGGACGGGTCATGCCGCCGGGCAGCGCGGTGGTCAACCTGTCGAGCGTCCTGGCGGTGACGACCGCGAAGATGCCCGCGGCGGCGTACAGCGCGGCGAAGGCCGGGATCCTCGGGCTGACCCGCGACCTCGCCGCGCAGTGGGGACCGCGGGGGATCCGGGTGAACGCGCTGCTGCCCGGGGTGTTCATCACCGAGGCCACGGCGCACTACAGCCCGCGCTACCGGCAGGCGATCGTCGACGCCCGGGTGCCGCTGGGCCGCCTCGGCGACCCGGTCGAGATCGCCGCGACCGCGGTCTTCCTCGCCTCCGACGCGGCCGGCTACGTCACCGGCCAGGGCCTCGCGGTCGACGGCGGTGTCCTGCTGCTCTGAGGGCCGACGCCCATCGCTTCCCGGACAAGAGTTGCGGCGCGCCCGATGCCCCGCGCCAGGACGCGCGGCCGGACTGTTTCGGAAAAATCCGAAACAGACGCCGCGAGCCTCCTCGCGCGTGGGGCGGTGTCGCACGGGCGGGCCGGCGCCCGCGTCGAACCATCACGGTGGCCGTGCCGTCCCGCGCTCCGACGTGTCCCCCGACGATCTTCGACGGCGGAGTCGTGGGACGCGCCGGCACCCCGCGTCGCGGTCCTCTCAGGATCGCCGAGTTGCTCGACCCGGGTCGACCCGGCGAGCGTGCCCGACGTGTCCGCGGCGAGCAACGCTGAGGGGCGAAGGCACGCTGAGGGGCAGCCTCAGCAGGCGCGTCAGCTCGGGTACTGGCACGGGCGTGAGATGCTCGATCGAGGAGTTGGCCAGGATGTCCGTCCCACCGGATCGAGCCGACGCCGCGTCGGGCCCTCCTCCGCCGGCGGGCGCCGCCGGGTTTGGCCCAGGCCCTCGTCGGACAGGTACCGGCGATCACGTTCGTGACCCTCGGCGAGCTCACGAAGTGGACCTTGGTGCGCCACTGGGGACCGCGCAGCGTCGGCACCGTGCGGGCGTTCGTCGCCTCGCTCGTCGTGCTGCCCTACGACCAGCGAGTAGCGGAGCGGTGGGGCGAGGTGCAGGCCTATGCACAGCTCCGTGGGCGTCCACGGCCGGTCAACGACTCGTGGGTCGCGGCATGGTGCCTGGTCCGGGAGCTTCCACTGACTAGGTTCCGGTGTAGCGGGGCTCGCGCCGCTCCTGGAACGCGCGCCGTCCCTCGGCCCAGTCGTCGGTGGCCACGAGCGTCTGCTGCAGGCTCGCCTCGAGCTCGATCTGGTCGGCGATGCCGCGGCGCGACCACGCGCGCAGCGCCTGCTTCGTCGCGGCGTAGGCGCGGGTCGGGCCGGTCGCGAGCCGGGCGGCCAGGGCGTCGACCTCGGCGGCGACCTCGTTCGCGGGCCGGATCCGGCTGACGAGGCCGAGCGCCCGGCACTCGGCGGCGTCGATCGGGTCGGCCAGGAACATCAGCTCGGCGGCCCGGGCGGGTCCGGCGAGCTCGGCGAGCAGCGCGGTGGCGCCGACGTCGGGCATCAGCCCGATGCGGGTGAAGCGGAACTGCAGGTAGGTGTCGTCGGCCATCACCGCGATGTCGGCGGCCATCGCGAGGCAGGCGCCCGCGCCGATCGCGGGCCCGTGCACCGCCGCGACGACCGGTTGCGGCAGGTCGAGCAGTGCGAGGAACGCCGGATGGAACCGACGGCGCAGCACCGAGCGCAGGTCGTCGTGCCCGTCGGTGGTCGTCGGGAAGCCCGCGACGAGGTCGGCGCCCGCGCAGAACACCGATCCGGTGCCCTCGAGGACGACGACGCGGACCTCCGGGCGGACCGCGAGGTCGGAGAACGCCGCCGCCATGCCGTCGCCCAGCGTGTCGTCCCAGGCGTTGCGGGCCCTCGGGCGGTTCAGCAGGACCCGGGCGACCCCGTCCGTGACATCGACAGTGACCGCGTCATCCCTCATGTCTGGACGTCCTATCACGGGCCGTGCCACTGTGACCGCGATCACCGGGGCAGCCGATGCGGAGGTGGGCGTGGCCCTCGACGTGGAGACGCTGCACGGGCGGCGGGCGACCGATCCGGTGCACCGGATGGTCGTCGGCGACGTCCTCGAGCGGCTCACCTGGAGCCGCCCCGACGACGAGGCGATCATCGGCTGGGACGGTGCGTACGGCGATCCCGCCTTCGCACGGCTGACCTACCGCGAGGCTTCCGCGCGGAGGCCGACCGGCTCGCCAACCGCATCGGGCACGCGCTGCTGGCGGCGGGTTGCGGCGCAGCGACCGGGTCCTGCTCTACTGCGAGAACTCGGTCGAGGCGGTCATGACGATGATCGGCATCGCCAAGGCGGGGCTGGTCTGCGTCCCGGTGAACCCGCTGCTCGCCCCCGACGTCCTGTCGGCGGCCATCGCGCACGTCGAGCCGTCGTTCGCCGTCGTCGACGCCGAGCTCTGGCCGATCGGGCGCGACGCCTTCGCCGAGGCCGGGCTCGTCCCGTCGGTCACGATCACGATCGGCGGCGACGTCGCCCCCGGCACCGTGGCGTTCGCCGACTGGGTGGCCGACCGGCCGGTCACGGCCCCCGAGCCGGAGGTGCCGCTGCACGCCGACGACATCTGGATGATGCTCTTCACCTCGGGGACGACGGCGCTGCCCAAGGCCGCCATGTGCAGCCACACCTACTCGTACATGGCGGCGTTCTCGTTCGTCGGCCCGCTGACCCGCGGCGTGCGCGTGCGGCGACGTGACCACGAGATGCGCCTGGCCACGTTCCTGCCGATCGTCTACCACTGCGGTCACAACGCCGGGTCCTCCCGGCCTTCTTCACGGGCGGCACCGTCGTCCCGACGGCCGTCGCTTCGACGCCGCCCGGTGTGCGCCGCCGTCACCCGGGAGCGGCGTCACCGCGCTGTGGGCGGGCGCGCCGCGCTTCCTCGACCTCATGGCGGGCGCCGCCGAGGCCGACCCGGCCGTCGACCTCACCAGCCTGCGGATCGCGATGTTCTCGTGGGGCGCCGCCCACCCCGACCTGGTGGGGCGCCTGCACGCCCTCGCCGGCGAGGAGCTGCTGCTGCTCGAGGTGTTCGGTCAGAGCGAGGCGATGTCGTGCTACCGCTTCTGGCTCGACGAGCACCCCGAGAAGGTCGAGGCCTCCGGCGGCGTGGTCAACCACGTCGGCGTACCGAACCCCGTGCTCGCCGCCGACATCCACACCGCCGAGGGCGAGAGCCTGCGCGGGCAGCCGGGGGTGCCGGGCGAGGCCGTCTACCGCTCGCCGGTGGTCGCGGCGGGCTCCTACCGTAACGCCGAGGCGACCGCCGAGACGTTCCGCGACGGCTGGTTCCACTCGGGCGACAGCTGCCAGTACGAGCCCGACGGCCAGCAGATCCTCGTCGACCGCGCCAAGGACGTGATCAAGACCGGCGGCGAGAACGTCGCCAGCGTGCGCGTCGAGGCCGTGCTCACCCAGCACGCCGACGTCGAGCGGGCGGCGGTCATCGGCGTCCCCGACCCGCACTGGGGCGAGAAGGTCGTCGCGGTGGTGGTCCCCGCCGAGGGCCGGACGCCCGACGAGGCCGATCTGATCGCCTTCTGCCGGGCCCGCCTCGCCGGGTACGAGACGCCGAAGCGGGTCGAGCTGGTCGACGCCTTCCCGGTCACGGTCGGCGCGAAGATCCTCACGCGATGGGTCGAGACCAGCTGCGCGAGCGCTCGTCACCGCGCCCCCGGTGTGCTGACCCGACCCCACTCCCGTCCCGGAGGACATCGATGCCCGTCCAGCAGTTGACGCCCGAGCACGACGAACGTCACCGGCTCGATCCCGACCGGGAGCTGATGCGCGAGTCCCTGGTCTGGGTGCTCCCGTTGGCGGAGGAGGGGCTCGGCGTCGTCGCCTACACCTGGGTCGACGCGTTCGGGAAGGCGGGCGCGGCCGGCTTCGCGTACGGGACCGGGCTCGCCGAGAACGTGTTCGAGCGCGTCGACGGGGTCGACGTGCCCGACGACATGACGTTCGACCACTGGACCGCGGGGCCGCTGAGCTTCGGGCACCAGGAGCCGCTGCACAGCCAGTGGATCTCCTACCGCGGCGAGCGCCTCGAGATGGACTTCACCTTCGAGTCGATCCACCCGCCGTACGCGTTCAGCTCCCACGCGCAGGGCTGCCCGCAGTACTGGGCCGACGACCGTTTCGAGCAGGGCGGGATCGCGCGGGGCACGATCCGGGTCGACGGCCGCGAGATCGCCGTCGACGGGCCGTGCCACCGCGACCACTCCTTCGGCGCGCGCGACTGGGCGGCGACCACCCACTACAAGTGGATGAACTTCCTGACCCGCGACGTCTCGATCCACGCCATGGACCTGCAGGGCTACGGGCGCACGGCGCTGCGCGGCTACGTGGCGCGCGACGGTCACACCGCCGAGATCGTCGACGCCGACTTCGACTACGTCCTCGACGCCGACTTCGTCCACCGCACGCTCACCGTGCGGTTCACCGACGACGCCGACCGCCGCACGACGGTGACGCTGCTGCGGGTCACCGCCGAGCTCGACTACCCGATCAGCGCCCGCCTGCGCCTGATCGACGTGATCGGACCGGTCGAGATCGACGGCGCCCCGGGGTGGCGTACGCCGAGATGGCCTGGCCACCGGACTACCTCGAGGCGAACCGGCAGGCGGCCGCCGAGCGCAACGCGGTGCCGGCGTGAGCGGGTTCGCGCCGGTCGTGCGCTACGACGAGATCGACGCCGACTGGCTGACCTCCGCCCTCACGGCCTCGGGCACGCTCACCGGCGGGGCCCGGGTCGTCGACGCGCAGCGGGAGACCTGCGGAACCGGCCAGCTCGCCGACTCCTTCCGCTTCCGGCTGCGCTACGAGCCCGACGGGGCCGGCCCGGAGACCGTGGTGGGGAAGTTCCCGTCCGACGACGCCGCCAGCCGCGACTTCGGGCGGCGATCGGGCTACTACCGCAACGAGATCCGCTTCTACGAGGAGATCGCGACGACGCTCTCGATCGCCGTCCCGCACCCGCTGCACGCGGCGCTCGCCGAGAACGAGACCGACTTCGTGCTCCTCATGGAGGACCTCTCGCCCGCGCGGGTCGTCGACCAAATCGAGGGCGCGTCGGCCGACGAGGCCGCCCGGGTCCTCGAGCAGATCGCCGCGGTGCACGCCGGGACCTGGGGCCGCGCCGACCTCGCGCAGGTCGGCTGGCTGAAGGGCACCTCGGCCTCCTTCACCGCGGTGAGCGACGGCTTCCCCGACCTCGTCGCGAGCTTCGCCGACACCTACGGCGACCTCATCCCCGCGAGCGACGTCGCCGAGGCGGGCCGACTCACCGACCACCTCGACGCGTGGAAGGCGATCCTGACCGAGCCGCGGTGCCTCTGGCACTCGGACCTCCGCGCCGACAACGTCCTGTTCGACGCCGTCGGCGGGCAGTGGCCGGTGGCGCTGCTCGACTGGCAGGGCGTGGGCTACGGGCCCGGGGTGAGCGACGTGTCGTACTTCCTGGGCACGAGCCTCGACGCCGAGACCCGGCGCGCCCACGAGCGCGACCTGGTCCGCGTCTATCACGACGCGCTCGTCGCCGGCGGCGTCGAGGGCTACCCGGCCGAGCAGTGCTGGGACGAGTACCGGCTGCTCGCGGTCTTCCCGCTGCAGGTCGGCATCTTCGGCCTCGGGGCGGTCAGGCGCAGCGAGCGCGGCGACCGGATGTGGCGCAACTGGATCGACCGCGCCGCGGTCCAGACGCGCGACCTCGACAGTTTCGCCGTTCTCGCGACGAGGAGCACCACGTGATCAAGCCCGAGGACGTCCGGTTCCACACGCCCGACGACGTCGCCTACGACTGGGCCGAGACCAGCTTCTTCTCGGTGTACCTGCCCGAGCCCAACATCGCGGCCTGGGTCTACCTCGTCGCCCGGCCCGGGGTCGGTGCGTTCGTCTGCGACGTCGAGGCCATCAACTGCGTCGAGCGCAACCCCCTCGACGCGCTCTACGTCGACTTCCGCCAGCACCTGCCGATGCCCGAACGCTTCGACTCGTTCGCGCTGCCCAACGGGCTGACGCTGGAGACGTCGAACGAGCCCCGCGACTACCACCTGCGCTACACCGGGCTCGACGGCACCGAGCTCGACTGGCACGTCCAGGGGCTCATGGAGCCCTACGACATCGCCGACCCGGCCATGGATCCGATGGCGAGCGACGACATCGACCCGGAGAAGACCGGCTTCGGCGCCGCGTACGCCAACCACTTCGACATGAGCGTGCGCGTGCAGGGGACCACCACCATCCGGGGCCGCTCGTTCGAGACCGACTGCGTGACCGTGATGGACCACAGCTGGGGTCCGCGCAACGAGAGCCTCATGCGGCCGATGGGCTGGATCAACGCCTGCTTCGGCGAGGACTACGCCGTGCACACGATCTGGTCGCGCGACATGGAGTTGACCGGGTGGGACGCCTTCGGGTTCGCGCACGGCTACGCGCTGGTGGACGGCAAGGTGCGGGGGCTGAAGGCCGGGCACCTGCGGTCGACGCCCGGCCGCGAGGGCCTGCCCGCCGGCTACGAGATGCGCGTGGTCGACGTCGACGACCGCGAGCACGTGCTGACCGGGACGACGGTGGCCCAGCACCAGTGGCCCTGCTACAGCAACAGCTTCATCCCGCTGTCCACCGTCCGGTGGTACGCGGGCGACCGCGTCGGCCACGGCATGTCGATGGAGAACTGGCCGCTCGACCAGCTCACCGGCCGCGCCTTCGCCCAGGAGGGACGCGCATGACCACCACGTCGCCCGCGCACGGGACGACCGCGCAGGACGAGAACGACGTCGAACCGCGGATCACCGAGATCCTCGACCTCAAGGTCGCGCGCCACGCCGACGGCCCCTACCTGCCGATGAACGCCGACGGTGTCGTCGAACGGCTCACCGCGCTGGCCACCGCCTCCGGCGTGGCGAACCCGCGGTTCTCGACCGTCAAGCGCATGGCGGGCGGCGCGTCGAAGGAGCAGTTCTCGTGCGTCCTCGAGGCGGACGGGCAGGACGCCGAGCGACTGGTGCTGCGCCAGGACCCGCTCGAGGGCGTGGTCGAGACCTGCCGCTACCGCGAGGCCGAGATTTTCGCGGCGCTGGCCGGCCTCGTGCCCGTGCCGACCACCCGTTTCCTCGACGGCGCAGGCGAGCACCTTGGTCGGCCGGGCATCGTCACCGGCTTCGTCGACGGGGTCACGAAGCCGCCGGAGAGCGCGACGGTGGTCAGCGGAGTCGGCACCAGCTTCACCCCCGAGTGGCGCGAGAAGATCAACTCCCAGTACATCGAGAACCTGGCCCGGCTGCACGCCTTCGACTGGCGTTCCGCCGACCTGCCGCACTTCCAGGCGCCCGACGCCCACCCCGCCCAGGCCGCGCTCTGGCAGGTCAACTGGTGGGCGCGGGTGTGGCGCGACGACATGCTCGACCCGTACCCGATCATGACGCTGGGCGAGCGCTGGCTGCGCGAGCGCCTCCCGAGACCGACGACCTGGTCCTGCTGCACGGCGACTACCGGGCCGGGAACTTCATGTTCGACGGCGAGTCCGGTGAGTTCCGCGCCGTGCTCGACTGGGAGCTCGCGCACATCGGCGACTTCCATGAGGACCTGGGGTGGGTGACGATGCGCCTGCTCATGAGCATCGACGCCGACGGCGACGAGCTGGTCTGCGGCCTGATGACGCGCGACGAGCTCATCGAGCGGTACGAGGGGGCCACGGGCCGGACCGTGAACCGGCGGACGCTCGCCTTCTACGAGGCGCTGGCGAACTACAAGTGCGCCGCGATGAACCTCGGCTCCGGCCCTCGGCGGCACTCCGTGGCCACAACCACCAGGACGTCCTGCTGTCGTGGATCGGGCCGGTCGGCCACACCAACGTCGCCGACATGGCGCGCATCATCGCCGAGGAGGCGTGACGAGATGACCCCCGACCCCGCGACGCGACTGGCCTCCGTGGCCCGCGCGCTGCAGCACGTCGTGCTGCCCGCGCTGCCCGCCGACGAGACGCTCGCCCAGGAGCAGGCGAGGCTCTGCCTCGGTCACGTCGCCATGCTGATCCAGCAGTACCGCCACCTCGCCGACTACGACGCCCTCTGCCTGACCGCGATGGTCGAGCTCGCCACCCGCCTGGCGGAGCAGGCGACGGGCGGGCCGCACACCGAGTCCGCCGCCACCGACCTGCGCCGGGCCGTCGGGGCCGCGTCCGACCCCGGCGACACCGCCGCGGGAGCGGCCGCCGACGCCCGGACACGCCGCAACGCGGTCGCCACCGCGATCGACGACCTGCTGCGGGCGTGCGCCGAGGACGGCACTGACGGAGTTCCGCGCCGCATCTCACGAGCTCGTGCTCGACCACGGGACCCGGCAGGCCTACCGCGACCGCGTCTGGTTCCGAGCGAGCGGCCTCGACCCCGAGCAGGCGACGCTCCCCGACATCCCGGAGCTGCTGCACGGTCACGCCTGATCACGGCCTAGCGCGAGCCAACTGTCCCCCCACGTGGACTGGGTCACACCCGGGCGCGCTTCTAGCGTCCGGGTGTGACGCGCCACACGGCGCCGCCAGCCGGTCGAGAGGGTGGACAGTGACCGACGACAGCTCCGCGCACGAGGTCGGTGCGGGCACGAACCTCTTCACCGCCGGGCACGTGCGCGGACGCGCACGCTGGTTCCTCGAGACCGCCGACGTCCTGGCGATCGACGACGACGACCTCGAGGACACCGTCGCGTTCGTGCACAAGGGCGGGATGACGTTCCTGTCGCCGATCCTCCCCGACCTCGCGGGCATCGTGTGCACCGCGGGCAGCCGCGAGTCGCAACTCGCGATCCTGTGCCGGGAGTCCGACGTGCCCTGCGTCGTGTCGACCACGCTGACCGGCGACGTCGCCGACGGCGACGCCGTGGTCCACGACCTCACCGACGCCGAGACCGGCCGGATCGGGGTCGCGGCGGGGGGAGCCGGCATGACCGCGGGCCTGCAGAAGCCGACCGACCTCGAGCGGCTCCAGAACGACCTCTCGTACGAGCCCACCCTGGACGACTGGAACTGGCTGGTCCACGAGGCCGGCGCCGCCTACAAGCGCGAGCTCTCGGCGCGGACGGTGTTCGAGTCGGAGCTCTTCGGCATGAACACCTACATCCTCGCCGAGATCGTCTGGCAGCTGCGCGGGCAGGCCGAGCGCCGCCAGGTGGAACGCCACCGGCTCGGCCTGGTGGAGACGATGGGCGGGGGCGCGGCCGGGATGGACGGCAACGCCTGCGTCGTGACGATCCTGAGCGTCCCCGAGGAGGACTGACGTGGAGATCGACGAGAGCGCGGTCATCGACGCCGACCCCGACGCGGTGTGGGCGGTGGCCGGCGACCCGGCGGCCGTGGCCGGCTGGGTGCCGGCCATCGAGAGCGCCACGGTCGACGGCGACCTGCGCCGCGCGGTGTTCGCCGACGAGGGCGGTGTGGCGTTCGAGCGGATCGTCGAGCACGACGACGTCGCCCGCACCTATGTCTACGAGTACGTCTCCGGCCCCCTCCCGCTCGACCACTACCGGTCGCGCATCCGCGTCGAGAGCGCCCGCAGGAGCGGCCGTCCGGTGGACCGCCGAGTTCGGCGCGGCGTCCGACGAGGTCGAGACGGAGCTGGCCGCGGCCATCGGCGAGATCTACCGAGCCGGGCTCGAGGAACTGGCCCGGCGCTCGACCGCCCGGTGACGCGCCGTCGTCGGGGCGGCAGGCGGACGGGCCGGACGGCCCCGGGCGGTCGCCAGCTGCCGCGGACGGGCGCGATGTAGCGTTCCGCGGCGGCGGAGCGGTCGCCAGGCGATGGCCGACGCCGCCGAGGTCCCGCGCGGAGCGCAGGGCACGACCGGGTATCCGACCGGCGCTGCTCCTGCGGGCCGTCGCGGACGAGCAGCGGAGGGACGACCGATGCGCGGTGGCGCCGTCGAGCCGCCGACGACCGAGGACCTCGTGCGCGACCCGTCGCTCGTCCCGGGCTGCCGACCGACCGGTTCCCCGCGCAGCGCACCGCGCTGGGTGCGGCGACCGTCGAGCTCCCGCCGCGGCGTCGGCGCGGCGACGAGAGGTGCGTCCCCGTGCTGGTCGGTGTGCGGCTCGTCGAGCACCCGCTCGCGCCGCCGGCGGCCTCCGCGCTCTCGGCACGGCAGTGGCGCCGGGTGCGCCTGGTGGTCACCGGCGTCGTGTTCGTCCTGCTCACCGTGTTCGGGGTCCACGTCGGCCTGCAGGGCGCGGCGGCCCCGGTGGCCGTGTCGCCGGGGGAGCGGGCGGGGTCGGCGGGAGCGGCGTCGACCCTCGCGCCGGCGCGACCGGCCGCGCCGCCGTCCCGACACCCGTCCGTCGGGCACGCCGCCCGGACCGGATGAGGGTGCCCACGCCGTCGCCGGAGGCGTCACTGTGCAGCGCCGCGGCGTTCGGGGCCCTGGTCCCGGTGTGGGCGGCGTCCTCGCCGACCCCGTCCTCGGCGCCGTCCGCCGTGGCGGTGACCGCGCAGCTGGCCGGGCTGTCGGCCGGGTACCTCGCCGTCCTCCTCGTGGTCCTCGTGGCGCGCGTGCCCGTCCTCGAGCAGCGCGTCGGCCCCGACGTCCTCACGCGCTGGCACGCGCGCGTGGCCCGCCTGTTCCTCGCGCTCGCGGTCGTGCACGCCGCCGCGGCGGTGATCTCCTGGGCCGTGGACCGCCACGAGGGCGTCGCGACGTCGACCGGCGGGGTACTCGCCCTGCCCGGCCTCGTCGCGGCCGCGTCCGGGACCGGTCTCCTCGGCGTCGTCGTGCTGGTGTCGGTCCGGGCGCTGCGCCGGCGCCTGGGCTACGAGCGGTGGCACCTCGTCCATCTGCTCGCCTACCCCGCGGTCGCGGCCGTGTTCGTCCACGAGCTGGCGGGCTCGGACCTCGCGGGACGCCCCGTGATCCAGGTCGTGTGGACCCTGCTCCATGTGTGGGCGCTGGCCCTGGTGGTGCGCTATCGCGTCCTCGGGCCGCTCGAGCTCGCGTGGCGTCACCGCCTGCGCGTGCGCGATCTGGTCGAGGAGGCCGACGGCGTGGTCAGCGTCATCCTGATCGGGCGCCACCTCGACGAGCTGCCGGTCGAGGCCGGGCAGTTCTTCCGCTGGCGCTTCCTCACGCGGACGACCTGGCGTTCCGCGCACCCTTCTCGCTCTCGGCGCTCCCCGAGCCCGACACGCTGCGCATCACCGTGAAGGCGCTCGGCGAGGGCAGCCGCATGGTGCACGCCCTGCGCCGCGGTACGCGTGTGCTGGCCGAGGGTCCGTCGGGCTCGCTCACCGCGAGGCGGGCGTCGCGGGGGTCGGTCCTGCTCGTCGCGGGGGTGTGGGCATCGCACCGATGCGCGCGCTCTGGAGTCGGTGGACCTCCCGCAGGGCAGGGTCGTCTTGCTCTACCGCGCCGCCGCGCCCGCCGAGGTCCTCTTCCGCACCGAGCTCGAGGGCATTGCGCGCGAGCGAGGGGCACAGCTGCTGTGGATGGTCGGACCGACGACCGACCCCTCGCTCGCCATGACCGGCGCGAACCTGCGCGCGCGGGTACCCGACGTGGCCGACCGGGACGTCTACCTCTGCGCCTCGCCCGCCTTCGCCTCCGCGGTCCGCGACGCCCTGCGCGAGGCCGGGCACCCGCGCCGCCACCTCCACGAGGAGGTCTACGCCTTCTGACGCCCCGGTCCGGCGAGCGCGCAGGTCGTGGCCGAGGATCCCCCGCGCAGGGTGAAGGCGATGCCGTAGAGGTAGCTCATCGAGGCACCGGCGAGGTACAGGCCCTTGATCGCGGTGGTCGCCGGGAGGCGGTCGCGTCGCCGAGCTCGTCCTCCGCCGTCTCGCCGCGAGATCCCGATGAGCGTGACCGCACGGTCGTCGCGCGGTGCGCGCGCCCACCCTGGAGTCACTCTCGACGGGATCTCGCTCGGTCAGACGCCACGGAGCGGGACAACATGCGGGGCCGCGGCGACCACGCGGGCGCCGTCGCCGGAGCCCGCGGCGGGGAGCGCGAATCGCGCGAGCCCGACCGCGACCAGGACCGCCGCCGCGTCGGCGGACCGAGCGACCCGTCGCCGGGACCGATCGCCGGCCGCCACGACGCCAAGCCCTCCACGAAGACCCGGCGACCCCGTTAGTCGTCGAGCCGTTGCAGGTCGGCGCCGTGCAGCGAGACCAGCTTGCCCATGGCCACGGCGTCGCCGTCACGGATCGCCGCCAGCATGTTCTCGTGCACCTCGATCGAGTGCGCCACGCGGTGCTCGCGCGGCTCGACGAAGCGGGCCTGCGCGAGCCCGGCGCGCAGCAGCGCGACGACGGTCTCGTAGAGGCCGACGACGACGGGCAGGCGGCTGGCCCGGGCGATCGCGAGGTGGAAGCGCATGCTCGCGTCGAGGTAGTCGCGCGGCTCGGAACGGGCGGCGCGCATCTCGTCGAGGGCCCACGCCATCGCGCGCACGTCCTCGGGCTCGGCGCGTCCCACGGCCAGCGCGGCGAACGCGTCGTCGAAGAAGACGCGGGCCGCGAAGAGGTCCTTCGGGTCGTTGACCGCACCGGAGAACCAGACGTCGATCGCCCCGAGCCGGACCTGGGCCGGGGTGCCGGCGACGAACACGCCGCCGGTCGGCCCGGGGCGCACCGTGACCAGTCCGCGGTCGCGCAGCAGGCGCAGCGCCTCGTCCATCGCGGCGGGGCTCGCACCGAAGCGGGCGATCAGCTCGGTGCGCAGGCCCAGCCGGGCGCCGGTGGCGAGCGACCCGGCGACGATCTCGTCCTGCAGCGCCTCGGCGATGCGCTCGCCGCGTGTGCCCCCACCCCGTGCGTCCGTCGGACCGTCCGACATGCGCCCTCCCGGCTCGATCGTCGCGACGTCCTTAACCTTCGCTAACAATAGCGGACCTAGGCCCGATGACCAGCCCTCCTCCTGCGTTCCGCCCTGGATTCCTTCATGAAGGTTTCGTACCGTCCCTGTGGTCCAGGCCGCACCGTCGCGAGGAGTGGGATGTCGGTGGTCGCACCGGTCGCGTCGTCCGGGACGGTCGACTGGCACACCCACGCCGTGGCTCCCGACCTCACGGCGCCGTCGGTCCCCGGTTCGTACCCCTGGCCCACGACGCGCCGGGACGGCGGCGACCGCGCGGTGATGTGGGTGGGCGACCGGCGCTACCGCGAGCTCGACGACCGGTCCTGGTCGGCGGCGCGGCGTCTGGCCGACATGGACGCCGACGGGGTCGCGGTCCAGGTGGTCTCGCCCATCCCGATCGCGCTGTGCCACGACGCCCCGGCCGCGCCGGCGGCCGAGTACGCCCACGCGTTCAACGGGTTCCTGGCCGGTCTCGTCGCGCAGGCGCCCGAGCGGCTGCGCGCCCTCGGGGCGGTGCCGCTGCAGGACCCCGCGGCGGCGGTCGAGGAGCTGCGCCGGTGCGTGCTCGGTCTCGGCTTCCCGGGCGTCGAGATCGGGACCGTGGTGGGCGACGTGGAGCTGGCCGACCCGGTCCTCGACCCGTTCTTCGACGCCGCCGACGAGCTCGGCGCCGTGGTGTTCGTGCACCCGGTCGACGGGACGCTCGACCCGCGCCTGGCCGCCGCCGGGCTCGCCTTCGGCGTCGGCATGCCGACCGAGACGGCCGTGGCCGGAGCCGGCCTGCTGACCGCGGGACGCTCGCGCGCCGCCCAAACCTGCGTCTCTGCCTCGCGCACGGCGGAGGCGCCCTGCCCGCGCTGCTCGGCAGGGTCACCCGCGGTCAGGAGCTCGCCGCGGGCCGGTCGCCCGGCGACGCGCTCCCGCCCGCGGCCACGGCGCTCGGTCGGGTCGACGCGCTGTGGTGCGACTCGCTGACCTACGACGCGACGAGCCTTCGCCTGGTGCTCGACCGCGTCGGCGACGACCATGTCGTGCTCGGCACCGACTACCCGTTCGCGGCCCGCGAGTCCCCCGCCGGCGCCGTGCTCGCCCACCTCGACGCCGCTCTCGCCGAGCGGATCGGCCGCACCAACGGCGAGGCCCTCCTCGCCGCCACGTCCACCACCGAACGGGAGCTGCGATGACCGCGACCGCCCCGGACCTACAGACCGGCGCCTTCGTCGACGCCGGCGGGATCCGCACGCACTACCACGACGCGGGCTCCGGCGAACCGGTGATCATGCTGCACGGCTCGGGCCCGGCGTCTCGGCATGGGCGAACTGGCGGCTCAACCTCCCCGTCCTCGCCGAGCGCGGGCGGGTGCTGGCCCTCGACATCGTCGGCTTCGGGCACACCGAGCGTCCCGACGACGTCCGGTACTCCCTGCGTTCCTGGACCGACCACGTGTGGGCGTTCGCCGACGCGATGGGCCTCGAGCGCTTCTCGCTCGTGGGCAACTCCCTGGGCGGGCGCATCTCGCTCGAGATGGCCACCGAGCGCCCCGAGCGGATCACGCGCATGGTGCTGATGGGGTCCCCGGGCGTCGGCATGACGATCACCGACGGGCTGAAGGCCCTGCGTGCGTACGAGCCGTCGCTCGACAACATGCGCGACCTGCTGAAGAACAACTTCGCGGTCGACCCCGACCTCATCACCGAGGACCTGGTGCGCGACCGGTACGAGGCCAGCGCCGCGCCGGGTGCGCACGAGGCCTACACCGCGATGTTCAACGACCCGCGGCACGCCGGCGGCGACCTGGGGATCGGCGAGGAGCAGGTGCGCGGCATCGGGGTCCCCGCGCTGCTGGTGCACGGCCGCGAGGACAAGGTCGTCCCGACCGAGGTGTCGTGGACGATGGTCAACCTGCTCGGTGACGCCGACCTCCACGTGTTCGCCCGGTGCGGGCACTGGACGCAGATCGAGCGCGCCGACGAGTTCAACGTCGTGGTCGGGGACTTCCTCGGCCGCGACGGGAGGTCAGTGAGCATCATGACGCTGCTGAACGATCCGCCGACCGGCTTCACCGGGACCGGCTCGCGGCTCGTGGTCGAGGAGCCCGAACGGTTCCGGGTGCACCGCGACGCGATGACCTCCGACGACGTCCTGTCGCAGGAGCAGCGCAAGATCTTCGACCACAACTGGCTCTACGTGGGCCACGAGTCGGAGATCGCGAACCCCGGCGACTACGTCCGGCGCCGGGTCGGCGGCCGCCCGCTGTTCATGGTGCGCGGGGCGAAGAGCAAGCAGGTCAACGTCTTCCACAACTCGTGCACGCACCGCGGCGCCGTCGTCTGCCGCCAGGACCAGGGCACGGCCAAGGTCTTCCAGTGCTTCTACCACGCCTGGACCTTCGACTCCGAGGGCAAGCTCTCGGGTGTGCCCGACCGCGAGGCGTACGGCTCACTCGATTGGGAGGGCCTCGCGCTCAAGCGGGTCGCGCGGGTGGAGAGCTACCGCGGGTTCGTCTTCTGCTGCTACGACGAGCACGTCGTCGGGCTGTCCGACTACCTCGCGGGGGCGAAGGACTACCTCGACCTGATCATCGACGCCGCCCCCGCCGACATGGAGATCGTGCGCGGCACGAACCACTACGGCATGGACGCCAACTGGAAGCTGCTCGTCGAGAACTCGATCGACGGCTACCACGCGGTGTCCACCCACGACACGTACTTCAAGTACCTGGTGGCGCTGGGCACCGACCTGTCGGTGGGCGTCAAGGGCACCTCGCACGACCTGGGCAACGGGCACGCGGTGCTCGAGTACGAGGCGCCCTGGGGTCGCCCGGTGGCCAAGTGGGAGCCGCTGTTCGGCGACGACGCCAAGGAGTCGATCGACGCCATCCGTGCCGATCTCGTCGATCGCTTCGGCGAGGAGCGGGCCCACCGGATGTCCACGCTCAACCGGAACATGCTGATCTACCCGAACCTCGTGGTGAACGACATCATGGCGATCACCGTGCGCACCTTCGTCCCGACGGCGCCCGACCGGATGGAGATCACGGCCTGGGAGATGGCGCCGCGCGAGGAGCAGCCCGACGTGCGCCAGCGCCGGCTCGACAGCTTCCTGACCTTCCTCGGGCCGGGCGGGTTCGCGACGCCCGACGACATCGAGGCGCTCGAGTCGTGCCAGCAGGGCTTCTCGAGCGGCGGCGTCGAGTGGAACGACATCTCGCGCGGCATGACCCGCGTGCCCCAGGGCACCGACGAGGCCCAGATGCGGGTCTTCTGGCGACAGTGGGCGAACGACATGGACCGCGAGGACCGGGAGCGGGTCCGATGAGTGCACCGGCGCCCGACGCCACCGGCGAGCTGACCCCCGGCGACCGCCCGGCCCACCTGCGCCCCGACGACGAGCAGGCACCCGTCGCCACCGTCCGTCGCCCCGAGCGAGCCGAGGTCGAGGACCTCCTGTTCGAGGAGGCCGACCTCCTCGACGCGTGGGACCTCGACACCTGGTTGACCCTCTACACCGAGGACTCCACCTACGTCATCCCGGCCACCGACGCCGTCGACGGCAGCCCCGACACCGACCTGATGCTCATCGACGACGACCGGCTGCGGATGACGCTGCGCGTCGAGCGGCTCAACAGCCGCAAGGCCCACCGCGAGTACCCGCACTCCTCGTGCCGGCACCTGGTGACCAACGTGCGCGTGGGCGAGCCCGAGGGTGAGGAGATCCCGGTCCGCGCGTCGTTCATCGTGTGGCGCTCGCGCAACGGCAAGGACGTCATGTTCGTCGGCGGGTACCGCTACCGGCTCGTCGACACCGGGCCGGGCCTGCGGATCCGGCACAAGCGGTCGAGCTCGACATGTCGAGCCTGCGCCCGGCCAACGACGTCGCGACGATCCTGTGAGCGGCCCGCTCGCCGGGCGGGTCGCGGTGGTGACCGGCGGCGCCACCGGGATCGGACGGGCGATCACCGACCGGCTCGCCGCCGACGGCGCGGCGGTCGTCGTCGCCGGGTTGGGCAAGGAGGAGGTCGACGCCGCGGTCGAGGAGCTCCGCGGTGCCGGTCATCGGGCCGAGGGCTCCGTCGGCGACCTCACCGGGGACGGCGGTGCCGCGGCACTGCTCGAGGTGGCCACGACCGCGTTCGGGCCCGTCGACATCCTGGTCAACAACGCCGGGGGTGGCGTCATCCGGCCGACCCTCGAGCACACCGAGGAGACGCTGCGGGCGACGATCGACAACAACCTCTGGACGACGCTGCGCTGCTGTCTGGCCTTCCTGCCGAGGATGCGCGCCCGGGGGTACGGCCGGATCGTCAACGTCGGCGCCGAGTCGGTGCGCAACGGGCTGACCGACCACGCCGTCTACAACGCGGCCAAGGGCGGGGTGCACGCGCTGGCGTCGGGCCTCGCCCGCGAGTTCGCCGGCGACGGGATCACGGTGAACGTCGTCGCGCCGTCCTACGTGCGCACCGACGCCCTCGACGACGCCCTCGCGACCGGCCGCGTCCCCGAGCGCCTGCGCACGGTCGTCGACGACGCGGTGCGGTGGATCCCGCTGGGACGGGCCGCGGAGATCGACGAGGTCGCCGCCGCGGTGGCGTTCCTCGCCCGCGAGGACTCCCGGTTCGTGACCGGCCAGGTGCTCGGGGTCAACGGCGGCAGCAGCATGCAATGAGCGGAGCCAGGAGGCAAACATGACCGCAGCGCTCGGGCTCGGGATGACGCACTACCCGCTGCTCGCCGGCCGCGACGAGATGATGGCCGGCCTGTTGCGCGGCACGCTCACCGACCCCGGCATCCCGGCCGCGGAGAAGGACCCGGCGAACTGGTCGGACGCCATGCGCGCCGAGTGGGGCGACGACGAGGGACGGTCGGCCGCGCCGGCCCACCGTGAGGCGCTGGTCGAGGGCTCGCGCGGTGCCGCGAACGGCTCGACGCCTTCGCACCCGACGTGGTCGTGGTGTGGGGCGACGACCAGTACGAGAACTTCCGCGAGGAGGTCGTCCCGCCGTTCTGCGTCCTGGCCTACGACGACATCGACGTGCACCCCTTCGAGTTCATGAACGAGTTCGGCAACCCCAACGCGTGGGGCCGGCCCGACGACATGACCTTCGTGCTCAAGGGCAACAAGAACGTGAGCAGGGGCCTCGCCGATCAGTTGATCAACGAGGGCTTCGACATGGCCTACTCCTACCGCAAGCGCGAGGGCACCCACTTCCCGCACTCGATCGCCAACACGCAGCTCTTCCTCGACTACGAGAACGCCGGCACCGCGTTCCCGTACCCGATCATCCCGATCACCGTGAACTGCTACGGGCAGCACGCCGTGGCGCGCAAGGGCGGCCTGGCCCGGTTCGCCGACATCGCCACCGAGGAGCTCGACCCGAGCGGGCCGTCACCCGCCCGGTGCATGGACCTCGGCGCGGCAGTGGCCCGCGTGATGCGCGGCTGGGGCCAGCGCGTCGCGTTCGTCGCCTCCTCGAGCTGGTCGCACGCCTTCCTCAACGACAAGGACTGGCACCTGCGGCCCGACACCGCGTCCGACCAGGAGTTCTACGACGCGTTCGTCGCGGGCGACCGCGCGCGGTGGCGGCGCACGACGAGCGCCGAGATCGTCCGCGACGGGCAGCCCGAGATGCTGAACGGGTTCTGCCTGGTCGGCGCGGCCGCCGAGCTGGGCCTCCGCCTGGAGTGGTCGCAGATGGTGGCCACCGACGTGTTCAACTCGAACAAGGTCTTCGCGATCTTCGACGACGCGCCGGGCGGTGCCGCGTGAGCGCCTCGACGGGGATCGGCACCACGGCGGTCGTCCAGGCGGCGCGACGCCTGGCCGAGGCCGACCGCACCCGCACTCCCTGCGCCCCGGTCCGCGACCTGATCGGCGCGACCGACGTCGACACCGCGTACGCGGTGCAGTCGGTCAACCGCGACGCCGCCGTCGCGGCGGGGCGCGCCGTGGTCGGCCGGAAGATCGGTCTGACGGCGCCGGCCGTCCAGCGCCAGCTCGGCGTCGACCGTCCCGACTTCGGCTACCTGTACGACGACATGGACGTCAGCGGCGACGCGCCGATCGCTGCGGCGCGGCTCCTCCAGCCCAAGATCGAGGCCGAGGTCGCGTTCCGGCTGGTCGCCGACCTCGACGGCGCGGTCGACGCCGACACGGTGCGCGCGGCGGCGGGCCAGGTCGTCGCCGCGCTCGAGATCGTCGACTCGCGCATCGCCGGCTGGGACATCACCTTCGGCGACACCGTCGCCGACAACGCCTCGTCGGGCCTCTACGTGCTCGGTGATCGCTGGGTCGACCTCGACGACGGGACCGACCTCGCCGCCGTCACCATGACGCTGACCGTCGACGGCGAGCAGCGCTCCGAGGGCACCGGGGCCGCGTGCCTCGGCGACCCCTACGCGGCGCTCGCGTGGCTGGCCGAGGCGAGCCTGCGGCACGGCGACCCGCTGCGGGCCGGGCAGGTCGTGCTCTCCGGGGCCCTGGGGCCGATGGTGCCGGTCGGTCCCGGCGTGACCGTCCGTGCCGACCTCGGCGATCTCGGGTCGGTGTCCTGCACGTTCTCCCGGGAGGGCGCATGACGACGAAGGTGGCGATCATCGGGTCGGGCAACATCGGTACCGACCTCATGATCAAGATCAAGCGCCTGTCCGAGTCGCTCGAGGTCGTCGCCCTGGTGGGGATCGACCCCGACTCCGACGGGCTGGCCCGCGCGCGGCACCTCGGCGTCGGCGCGGTGCCCGACGGCGTCGACGGCCTCGTGGCCCTCGACGGTTTCGACGAGATCGACCTCGTCTTCGACGCGACCTCGGCCAAGGCACACGTGGCCAACGCCGAGACGCTCCGGCCCCACGGCAAGCGGCTGATCGACCTCACCCCGGCCGCGATCGGCCCCTACGTCGTCCCGCCGGTGAACCTCGAGAGCCTCGTCGCGGAGGACGTCACCAACGTCAACATGGTGACCTGCGGCGGTCAGGCCACGATCCCGATCGTCGCCGCGATCTCGTCGGTCGCCCCCGTGCCCTACGGCGAGATCGTCGCCTCGATCGCGTCGAGGTCGGCGGGGCCCGGGACGCGCGCGAACATCGACGAGTTCACCGAGACCACGGCCGCCGCGATCGAGCAGGTGGGCGGCGCCGCACGCGGCAAGGCGATCATCGTCCTCAACCCGGCCGACCCGCCGCTGATCATGCGCGACACGGTCCTGTGCCTGGTCGACGCGGGCGAGCTCGACGAGGAGACCTTCGCCGCGCAGGTCGGCGCGGCGGTCGAGGCGATGGTGAAGAAGGTCGCCGAGTACGTCCCCGGGTACCGCCTGAAGCAGGCGGTGCAGATCCGCGCGCTCGATCCCGACGAGCCCCTGCACACCCTGCTCGACGTCGACGCGTCCCGCCCGACCCACCAGGTGTCGGTCTTCCTCGAGGTCGAGGGTGCCGCGCACTACCTCCCGGCGTACGCCGGGAACCTCGACATCATGACCTCGCCCGCGCTGCCGCGTCGGGGAGGGCTCGTCCAGGGAGACCGACGCCGATGAGCCGGGCTCTACGTCCAGGACGTGACCCTGCGCGACGGCATGCACGCCATCCGTCACCGACTCGCGCCCGACACCGTCGCCACGATCACCTCGGCACTCGCGGCCGCCGGGGTCGACGCCATCGAGGTCTCGCACGGCGACGGGCTGGCCGGCGCCAGCCTCACCTACGGACCGGGCAGCAACACCGACGAGGAGTGGATCACGGCGGCGGCCGGGGCCATCGAGGCGGCCGACCGGAAGCCGGTGCTGACCACGCTGCTCCTGCCGGGCATCGGGACGATCGCCGAGCTGCGCCGCGCCCACGAGCTCGGTGTGCGCTCCGTGCGGGTCGCGACGCACTGCACCGAGGCCGACGTCGCCGCCCAGCACATCGAGACCGCGCGCGAGCTGGGCATGGACGTCTCGGGCTTCCTCATGATGAGCCACATGGCCCCGGCCGACGAGCTCGCCCGCCAAGCCAAGCTCATGGAGTCCTACGGCGCCCACTGCGTCTACGTCACCGACTCCGGCGGCCGGCTCACCATGGACGACGTCCGCTACCGCGTCCGCGCCTACCGCGACGTGCTCGCGCCCGACACGCAGATCGGCATCCACGCCCACGAGAACCTCTCGCTCTCGGTCGCGAACTCGGTCACCGCGGTCGAGGAGGGCATCACCCGCGTCGACGCCTCGCTGGCCGGGCAGGGCGCCGGCGCCGGGAACTGCCCCATCGAGGCCTTCGTCGCCGTCGCCGACTGCCTGGGCTGGGAGCACGGCTGCGACCTGTTCGCGCTGCAGGACGCCGCCGATGACCTGGTCCGCCCGTTGCAGGACCGCCCGGTCCGGGTCGACCGCGAGACGCTGACCCTCGGCTACGCCGGGGTCTACGGCAGCTTCCTGCGCCACGCCGAGAACGCCGCCGCCCACTACGGCCTCGACACCCGCGACATCCTGCTCGAGGTCGGGCGCCGCGGGCTGGTCGGCGGGCAGGAAGACATGATCACCGACGTGGCCCTCGACCTCGTCGCCGCGCGCGGCTGATCAGCCGCGCAGGAACCGGCTGACCGCCTCGGCGCGGTTCGCGACACCGAGCTTGCGGAAGATGTGCTTGACGTGGGCCTTCACGGTGGCCTCGGTGATGAACAGTCCGGCGGCGATGTCGGTGTTGCCCTCGCCCGCGGCGATCCGCTCGAGCACCTCCCGCTCGCGGGCGGTCAGCCGACCCATCAGCGAGTGGCGCAGGGTCCGGCCGGCGTCGGTGCGGACGTCGGCGGGCACCGCCCGCAGCATCGACGCGGCTCCGGCCTCGGGCTCGGCGTCGTCGAGGGCGGGGTCGACGTCGTCGAGCAGCCCCATGATCGACGAGGAGTACGAGGCGATCGAGAGCCGTAGCGCCTGGAGACGCTCGCGCTGGATTGCTCGCTCGAGGGCGTAGCCCAGGCACTGGCTCACCAGCCCCAGGACCTCGAGATCGCTCTCGTCGACGGTGCCGGTGAGCCTGCTCCGATCGACGTGGACGAATCCGACGACCGAGCGTCCCAGCAGGATCGGGGCCGCCGCGTAGTCGGTGGTCCCGGTGAGGTCGATGAGGCGTCGGTGGGTGCGCGGGTGACGCTGGGCGTCGCGCACCAGCATCGGCGCGCGCCGGCGCACGAGCTCCGACTCGACGACCTCGCGGTCGAGCTCGAGGGGCGACTCGCTGCCGGCGGCCACCATGGCCTGCGCGAGGTCGAGGTCGCCGCGGACGTAGGACGACTCGGCGATCCACCGGCCCTCGTGCACGCGCGAGACCATGCAGCGGTCGTAGCCGAGGCGGGCCACCTCCCGCGGAGCGCGCTCGAGGACGGCCGCGGTGGTTCCCGCCGACCGCAGCCGCTCCATGAGGTCGGTGATCCCGGTCAGGAGGGAGGTGGGCGCGACGTCGTCCGCCGTCTGTGGGCGTGCGCGACGGCCCGTCGTCATCGCGCCTCCTCGCGCCCGTGGTGCTCGCGCCGGTGAGCCGCGGGGTGGGACGCGACACGAATCCTCCGCATCGTCAGTCTAGGAGGCCGCGGCGGGACATGACGAGCACTGGCGTGGAGAAAGGCGATGCCCCCGCACGCCCGACGACAAACCCGCACCCCTCCCCGGGGAGGACGGAGGTTCCCCCTCCGGATGATGCCGCGTGCGCGTCGTGCGTCGACACTCTCCGGGACGGCGACGTGACGCCCGCCACGGTCGAGCGCGCCCGGGGAGTGCCAGCCCGACCGATCCCCACCACCGACGCAGGAGGACATCGATGTCGATCGCCGACACGAGTACGGACACCCGGATCCCCGACGACGTCGCGAAGGCGATCATCGATCCGCTGTCCTACGGCGACGAGCAGGGCATCGTCTACCCGGCGTTCACCTGGCTGCGCAACAACATGCCGATGGGTCAGGCGCGGCTCGACGACTGGGACCCGCTGTGGCTGGTCTGCAAGTACGACGACATCATGACCGTCGAGCGCGACGCGACGCTGTTCAACGCGACGTGGAACAGCCCGATCCTGCAGTCACGGCCCGGCGACGAGTTCATCAAGTCGGTCAACGGCGGCAGCACCCGGCTCATGGACGCCTTCCCGTTCATGGACCCGCCCGAGCACACCCGGATGCGCAGGACCACCGGCAACTGGTTCATGCCGCGCAACGCCCAGCGTTTCTCCGACCAGATGCGCACGATCGCGCGCGAGGACGTCGAGAAGATGCTCTCGTACGACGACGGCGAGTTCGACTGGATGCGGGACTTCGCCGCGGACTACCCGTTGCGGGTCGTCATGGGGCTGTTCGGGATGCCGTTGAAGGACATGCCGTTCATGAAGAAGGTGACCCAGGAGTTCTTCGGGCCGTCCGACCCCGACGTCACCTCCCCGCTGGACGAGATGACGCCCGACCAGGCCGCCCGCGCCTTCCAGGCCGCCATCACGAGCGCCTACGAGTGGTTCCACGGCTTCATCGTCGACCGCCGCGAGAACCCGCGGGACGACCTGCTCTCGATGATCGCGAACGCGAAGACCGACGACGGCGAGCTGCTGCCCGAGAGCTTCGTGTCGGGCCAGTACATGCAGCTGGCCACGGCCAGCCACGACACCACCTCGACGACGGTGACCGGCGTCGCCATGGCGGCGTCGCGCCACCCCGAGCAGTGGGACGAGGTCCGGGGCGACCACTCCCTCATCAAGGGCCTGGTCGAGGAGTCGGTGCGCTGGATGTCGCCGGTCAAGCACTTCTGCCGGACCGCGTCCGAGGACACCGAGATCCGTGGAGTGAAGATCAGCAAGGGTGACCGCCTCATGCTGAACTACCCGTCGGCCAACCGCGACGAGGACTACTTCGACGATGCCGACGAGTTCGACCTCAAGCGCTCGCCGAACAAGCACGTCGGCTTCGGCTACGGCGCCCACGGCTGCATCGGCCTGCGCGTCGCCCGCCAGGAGATGGCGATCCTGTGGGAGGAGCTCCTCCCGCACGTCAAGAAGATCGAGCTGACCGGCGACCCGCAGCCGGTCAAGACCAACTTCGTCGCCAGCTTCAAGAGCTGCCCGGTCAAGATCACCCGGGCCGGCCGCTACGCATGTGCGTGGTTTTCGGGGCGGTAGCCCCGAAAAACACGCACATGGCCGCAGGCCGAACCAACGCGACCCCGTAGCGGTAGGTGCGCACCTGGAGGCCCGTGAGACGGCGGGTCCGCCCCCCGGTCCACCGCATCCCGACCTCGTCGGTGCAGGCACGCCGCAGCTCCGCGTCGGCGAGGACGGTGCCCGGGCGCGCGGACTCGGTGACGCGGCTGGCGAGGTTGACCGGCGCGCCGAACCAGTCGCCCGCGTGCGGCACGGCGGCGCCCCAGGCGAGCCCGATCCGTAGCGCCGGACGTTCGGTCGCGGATTCGTGCCAACGACCGCCGAGCTCGACGACCGACCGCACGATCGCGTCCGGGTCCGACGACACGAGCATGACGGCGTCACCGATGGTCTTCGTCAGGCGCACCGGCGGTGCGATCGCGTCGACCGTGACCGTGGCGAGCGCGTCGGCCAGCTCGCCGAGCTCCACTGCGTCCAGCCTCTCGCCGAGGTGGGTGAAGCCGACGATGTCGGCGAACGCCACCGCGACGTCGTAGGTCCCGGCGAGGCGTTCCGGTTGCGCCGTCCCGAGGGCGACCAGGTGGGAGCTGATCCGCTCGGCGAGCCCCAGCGCGAGGAGGTGGGTGAGGTGCAGCCCGTCCTGCTTGACGATCCGCCGCACCTCCACCGAGTAGGCCAGGGCGGCCCCCGGGTCGGGGTCGGGGGTGTCGAACAGCTGCGTGCCCACCACCCACGCGATGGCGTCGGCGATCTGCGAGACCCCGCGGCCCACGGCGCGTGCCGTCGGCAGCATCTCGTCGTCGGCGAGCCCGATGCGGTGGTAGTCCTGGAGCCGCCGGGCCATGTCGAGGTCGTTCGCGGTGTAGACGCAGGCCCCGGGGTCGGGGGTGACCGGACGCTCCAGGGCGCGGAACCAGCGGGCGACGCGGTCTCGCTCGACCCGGGCGAGCGAGGCGATCTCGTCGAGGGTGTAGTGCGGGGTGTCGGGGAGCAGCGCGCGCTCGAGGGCCATCGGCCCCAGCCGTCGCTCGGTCACGGCGTGGCGGATCTCGTCCAGGGCGACGCCGTCGGCGTAGAGGGCGGCCAGCAGGGCCGCACGGTTCCGTCGCTCGTCCCCGCGCAGCCCGGCCAACAGACCCGAGGTCTCGAGCTCGACGTGCGCGACGACCTCGCGTAACCGCCGGGGGAGCGGGCGGAGGAGCCACTGCCGCACGGACACGAGGCGAGACTGCCTCAGGGACCGCCGAGAACCGGAGGCAGGGTCACGACCTGGGCGGCGTAGGTCAGGCCCGCACCGAAGCCCGCGAGCAGGGCGAGGTCGCCCGGGCGTGCCGTGCCCGGCGCGAGCAGCGACTCCATCGCCAGCGGCACCGACGCCGCGGAGGTGTTGCCCGACACCGTGACGTCGCGCGCCACGACGACGTGGTCGGGGAGCCCGAAGTGCTTCACGAGGCCGTCGGTGATGCGGTTGTTGGCCTGGTGGGGCACGAAGGCGTCGAGCTGTTCCGCCTTCACCCCCGCGACGTCGAGGGCCTCCTGGATGACCGGCACCATCTGGGTCGTCGCCCAGCGGAAGACCGCCGGGCCCTCCATGCGCAGCCCCGGCACCGCGCCGGGCGTCCCGCGGCCTCGCCCCAGCTCGGGCTGTGGACGATGAGGTCGGCCTGGCTGCCGTCGGCGCCCCACGCGACGGGCCCGACGCCCGGCTGGTCGGAGGGGCCGACGACGACCGCCCGGCCCCGTCGCCGAAGAGGAACGACGTGGTGCGGTCGTCGAGGTCGAGCAGGTCGCTCATCCGCTCGACGCCGACCACGAGGACGTGCTCGCAGGTGCCCGAGCGGATCATCGAGCTCGCCAGCTCGAGGGAGTAGCAGAACCCCGCACAGGCCGCCCCGAGGTCCATCGCCGGGCCGGAGGCGCCGACCTCGGCGGCGATCCGCGTCGACACCTGGGGACAGCAGGTCTCCTGCGACATCGTCGCCACCAGCGTCGCGTCGACCCGCTCGGCGGGCAGCTGCGCGGCGACGAGCGCGTCGCGGGCCGCGGCCGTGGCCATGTCGACGATCGTCTCGTCGGGCCCGGCCCAGCGGCGCGTGCTGATGCCCGAGCGCGCGTGCACCCAGTCGGCGTCGACGTCGAGGCGCGCGCAGACCTCCTCGTTCGTGACCACCCGCTTCGGCCGGTACGCGCCGAGTCCCATCATCCGTGCGCCCCCACGGGGCCGGCGGAGGGGATCGGGGCGATCGTCATACGGGCTCCTGCGGGGGGTGTCGACGGCGGGCCACCGTCCACCGTCACCCGTACCCGGGAGTACCGATAGCCCTACCCACCGGTACCCCGGTGGCTCCGGTCACACGGCGTGCTCAGGCCGCCCGACGCTGTTCCCGGGGCCGTCCCAGCCACGTGAGGACGCGGTGCAGGACCCGCGGGTCGGCGACCATGGCCAGGTGGCCGACATGGTCGAGCTCGAGGTGGTCGACGTCCAGATCGGGATGGTCGAGCCGGGCCGACGAGCGGGGATCATCAGGGGATCGCCGTGGCTCCAGACCGACAGGAACCGGGTGCGGCATCCCCGGGCGGGGCGCCCGAGCTCCTCGACGAGGTCGGATCCGGGCCGCAGCTGGCGGAACAGCGTGGTCGAGGGCAGCGCCGAGGCGACCAGGCTCCCGTGGTGGGCGGTCCCGATCGTGACCAGCGAGTCGACGACCGCGTCGCCCCCCAGGCACTGCACGTAGTAGCGCGCGACGAGCCCGCCCAGCGAGTGCCCGACGATGTGCACGGCGTCGGCGCCGGTCCGGGTCCGGAGTCGTTCGACGTGAGCGGCGAGCTGGTGCGCCGAGGTCCGGACGTCGCCCCGCACCGGGGTGAGGACGCTGTAGTTCACGGCGTGCACGGCTCCGTTCCCGCGTCGGCGCAGTGCCTTCTCGAGACGGACGATCGCCTAGCTGTTGTCGTTGATGCCGTGCACGAGCAGGATCGGCGTGGCCGCCTCGGACATGGTCCCCACCGTGAGCCCGCGCTCGGCGAGCGACAGGCTCGCGGTGCGGTGGTGGGCGTAGAACCCCGCGGTGCTGATCCGCTCGCGGCCCAGCCCGCTCGGGTAGCGCCACAGGTGCTCGCCGAGCGCCGCGGTCTCGATCAGGGCCGCACGGAGGGCGGGTGCGGGGTCGGCCCAGGCGCGCCGGGCCCGCTCGAGGAGGTCGCGCCCCAGGACGGGGAGCCCGGACTCGTGGTGTGCGGTGACCATCGGTCCTCCCGCGGCGTCGGACGGCGTCGTCCCGGCGACGGTATCGGCTATGGGTGTGAGCGGCTCGACAGCGCGACGTTCACCACAGGGGGTTTCAGGTCGTCGCGACCTGCGTCGTGCCGGTGCGCGCGGTCCAGGTGATCGAGCCGCGGTCGAAGGTGTTCCGGCGTCCTCCGGTGACGGCGTACTCGTCGCTGCTCGGGTAGCCGACCGACGAGCGCTCCCAGCCCAGCTGGCCCCAGCGCGCCCGGATCGCGCCGTACACCGCGAAGACCTGCCCGCGCGCCGGATTGAGGTAGATCGACGCCCCGCCGGAGCCGGCGAAGTGGGTGAACGCCCCGCGGGCGTCGGGCGTGGCCGCGGTGTCGGTGGTGGGGAAGCCGAGCACCCCGCCGGGCCCGCCGAGGGCCTGGTACTTCGTCCGGGTCGTCGGCTTCACGAGGTGCGCGCCGGTCGCCGACGAGGCGTAGACGGTGCCGGCGCGGTAGTCGCGGGCGGTGCCGCCGGGCACGGTGTAGGTCGCCGAGCCGGCGGGGCCGAGGGCGGCGGCGTTGCGGGCGGCGTACTGGTCGATCGCGGGCGAGGAGGTCCCGGTGGGCGCGGGGGTGGCCGGGGTGGTCGGCGGGCTCGTCGGCGTCGCGGCCGGCGTCGTGGCGTTGCCGTAGAGGGTCCTGGTGATGCTCGTGATCGTCGCGGCCTGGGCGTCGTACGACTTCGCCTTCGGGCTCAGCGTGAGGACCACGACGACGCGGCGGCGGGCGTCGACGACGCCGCTGGTGTGCAGGGCGCGACTCGAGAGGTCGAGCGCCGGGGTGGCGAGGGTGCTCGGCCGGGTGTCGGCGTCGACCTGCGGCGCCTCCTCGGGCGCCTTCGCGGTGTCGACGTTCGGCGGCACGGTGTCGGCGCCCTCGACGCACTTCGGGCCGGTCGGCGCGGAGCCGTAGCCCGACCAGCCCTGCTTGACCGCCTTGGTCCCGCTGATCGCCCGGGGGATGCCGAAGCCCTGGTTGAAGCCGTCGGCCGCGCACAGCGTCGAGCGCTCGAGGTTGCCGACGATGAGGTCGCGGTAGTTGGTCGGCGCGCGGTCGAGCAGGAAGTTGTAGGTGGCGACGACGTCGCTGGCCGACAGCGCGGTGTAGCCCCAGTAGCGGCGGTCGGTCGGCGGGACGGTGTCGACGAGGCCGACCTTCGGGACCATCCGCTTGATGACCTGCTCGTAGCCGCCGCGCACCCACAGCGTGCTGGCCGCGTCGTCGTCGCTGGAGCGCAGCATCGACTCGAGCAGCTTGCGGTCGGCCGCGGGGACCGAGGCGACGGTGCCCTTCTGGTAGAGGAAGTCGAGCGCGATCAGCACCTTGACCAGCGAGGCCGAGCGGAACTTCATGTGCTCGCGCGAGGACTCGACGACCTTCTTCGTGGTGCGGTCGTAGACCATGTAGCCGGCGGTGGTGTCGCCCGGCACGGCGGGCGGTGCGGCGGCGGCGACCGGCGCGCCGGCTCCTGTCGTCACCGTCACCAGCAGCCCGACCAGCAGCGCCAGCACGACGGCGGGCACGGCCACCAGCCGAACCGTGCGCGTTCCCGTGTTCTCGTCCACGTGGTCCCCCCGACCGCGGTCACCGCTCGGCGACCGTCCCCACATCGATCGACGATCGTGACGTGAGCGTTAGCTCTCCGGGTGGTGCCCGTCGCGACGTCACCCGAATCGGGGTGTGGCGGCTCCGCCGCCATGTGCGCGTTTTCGGGGGCTATAGCCCCCGAAATCGCGCACATGAGCCGCAGGCTCACGGACCCAGGCGGCCGGTGCGCCGCGGCTACGTGGCGGAACTCCGTCCGCCCCGATCGTCGGGAACGGGTCGGCGCGTCGACGGCGTGACGGAGGGCGGGGCGCCGCTGTCCGCACGGCGTCGTTCGCGCGCAGCGCGGCGAGGGCGGCGAGCACGGCGTCGAGGGAGTCGTACGTACCGCTCGGGAGCATGTCCAGAGCACGGCGGGTGCGGAGCCCCGCTCCGCGGGTGTCGGCCTCGACGGCGAGCTGCCAACGCTGCGCGGGGAACCGCACCTCGCTCAGGGCCGCCGCGACGGCGACGTCCGACCCTTCCGGGACCGGCCCGAGTCCCGCCACGGTCACAGCCCGGTCACAACCCGAGCCGCGTGGCCACCTCGGCGTGGTGGACGGCGGCGGCGCCGAAGAGGTGCTCGGCGGTCCAGGCGCGGCGGTGGAACAGGTGCGCGTCGTGCTCCCAGGTGAACCCGGTGCCGCCGTGCACGTGGATCGTCGCCGTGGTGACCTCGCGGAACGCCTTGCCGCAGTACGCGGCGGCCGCACGGGCGGCGACCGGGAACTCCGCGGAGCCGGCGTCGTCGGCGGCGGCGGCGTACTGCGCGGCCGCGCGGGCCCGCTCGACGCGGGCGAGCATGTCGACGCACACGTGGGCGACGGCCTGGAACTGACCGATGGGCCGGTCGAACTGCGTGCGGGTCTTCGCGTACTCGACGGCCATGTCGAGGCAGGCCCCGGCCCCGCCGGCCTGCTCGGCGGCCAGGGCCACGAGCAGGCGGTCGAGTACGGCGCCGATCGTCTGCTCGTCCGCCCCGGCGAGGCGGCGGGCGGGGACGGCGTCGAGGTCGACGCGGCGAGCGGGCGCGACAGGTCGAGGACTCCAGCTCGGTGGCGGTCACGCCCTCGGCGTCACCGCTGACGGCGAACAGGCCCGCGCCGTCGTCGGTCGTGGCGCTGACGACCAGCAGGTCGGCGACGTGGCCCGCGAGGACGGCGGTCTTCGTGCCGGTCAGCACCCAGGAGTCGCCGTCGGCGCTCGCCTCGACGCCGGCGGTGAACGACCGGCCGCTGCCGTCACCGTCGAGCGCGACCGTGGCGATCGTCGACCCGTCGGCGATGCCGGGGAGGTACGTCGCCTGGGCGTCGGTGTCGCCGGACAGGAGGAGGGCGTGGGTCGCCGCGAAACCCGACAGCAGCGGACCGCCGTAGAGACCGCGCCCGGCCTCGGTGAACATCACCCAGGCCTCGCGCGCGGACTGGCCGAGGCCGCCGTGCTCCTCCGGCACGACCATCGCGGGCAGGCCCAGCTCGGCGACTCCCGCCCAGACCTTGCGGTCGAAGCCCTGGCCGCCGCGGGGTTCGCGGAGCCGCTCGAGCGGCGCCTGCTCGGCGAAGAACTCGCGCAGCGTCTCGCGCAGCGACTGCTGGTCCTCGTTCACGACGAGGTCGATGTCGGCCATCGCCGTCTCCTCTACTGCGCCCGCGGCAGACCGAGGGTCCGCCGCGCGATGTTGTTCTTGAGGACCTCGTCGGTACCGCCGCCCAGGCGGTAGCCGGGCGACCCGAGGACCACCGAGGTCCAGGCGTAGGTGCCCCACTCGCCGGTGTCGGCGGCGATCCGGGCGCCGAGGACGTCGGCGACGAACCGGCCGAGGCGGTCCATGTTCTCCGAGAGGCCGATCTTGTTGAGTGCGACCTCGGGCCCCGGCGGGCTGCCGGCCTTCGCGCGGGCCGCCATCGACGCCTGCAGGTAGCGCGCGACCCGCAGCTCGGTCATCAGCTCGCCGAACTCGCGACGGGTGGTCGGGTCGGACGGGTCGCCGAGGTGGTGCACGAGCTGGCGCAGGCGCTCGGTCGACAGGATGCCGGCGCCGCCGAACGCGCTGTGGCCCATGGCGTTGCGCTCGTGGGACAGCGTCGTGAGCCCGACGCCCCAGCCGGCGCCCACCTCGTCGAGACGGTCGGCGTCGCTCACGATCACGTCGTCGAGGAAGACCTCGTTGAACGCCGCCCCGCCGGTCATCTGGCGCAGCGGCCGGACCTCGACGCCGGGGGCGTGCATGTCGACGAGGAACATCGTCAGGTTCTTGTGCTTCGGGCTCTCGGCGGTGCGGCAGAGGATCTCGCCGACGTCGGCGAGGTGCGCCCCGGAGGTCCACACCTTCTGTCCCGAGATCCGCCAGGTGCCGTCGCCCTGGTCGACCGCGCGCGTCGACACCGCGGCGAGGTCGGAGCCGGCGCCGGGCTCGGAGAACAGCTGACAGGCGATCTGCTCGCCGGAGTACATCGCCGGCAGGTAGCGCTGCTTCTGCTCCTCGGACCCGTGGCGCAGGATCGTCGGAGCCACCATCCCGAGGCCGATCGTCAGCGACGAATCGCCGGGGACCTCGTAGCGGCGCGTGAGCTGCTCGAACGCGCGCTGGTAGCGCCCGGGGAGGCCGGCCCCGCCGTACTCGGTCGGGCCGCTGATCCAGCCGTAGCCGTGCTCCCAGAGCTCGTGGCGCCAGCGCCGGATGGCGGGCAGCGCGTCGACCTCGACCTCGGGGTCGGGCTCCTGGAAGACCCGGACCTCGTCGCTGCCCTCGCCCCAGACGAAGCGCTGGGCCTCCTTCTCGGCCTGGCGGTCGCGCTGCGGGTAGCGCGCGGCGAGGAACTCCTCGGCGTCCTTGAGGAAGGTGTCGAGGTCGGGCTGTGCTGCCGTGGTCATGCGTCGCTCCGGGCTCGACGGGCGGCGGGGGAGGTCTGCTCCTCGCGGCTGGGCAGCGCGATCGTCGCCGTGCCGGGCATGACCGTCTCGCCGCGCTGGTTGATCGCCGCGGTGCGCAGGTCGACCACGTGCTCGCCGTCGTCGTCGACCCGCTTGTCGATCACCTCTCCGGTCAGGGACACCACGTCGGAGAGGTCGACGAACTTGCGGTACTCGGCGCGGCAGCGCCGGATCCAGGCGTGGTCGCCCGCCCAGTGCGTGAGGTGGTGGATCTGCCAGCACTGGCGCTGGAAGCCGACGTCGTACTGGAAGGCGACGCTCATCGCGCGGGCGGCCTGCAGGTTGTAGTGCACCGAGTAGATCGGCTCGCGCGCCGAGGTGATCGGGTCGCGGAACGCCCAGGCCGGGTGCGCGTCGTAGTCGTGCAGGGACGCCGCGTGCGCCTTGAGCCGGGGGATCGGCGTCCCGCCGCCGGCGACGAAGGCGATCTCGTCGGTGAGACCGACCGGTCCCTTGGTGAGGGTGTCGACGGCGTCGCCGACGGTCACGTCCTCCCAGTAGCGGGGCTCGGCGCCACGGGGGCCTCGGCGAGCACGCGGGCCTCGACCTCGGCCAGCTCGTCCTCGGACCACCGGTGCGGCAGCTCGGGGCCCTTCTTCTCCGCGCTCTGCTCCTCCGAGCGCTTCGCCGAGGCGGCGCCGCGCTCGAAGTTGATGACGTTCCAGCGGATCGTCGCGATCGACTCGTCGCGCTGGTTGACGTAGGTGTTGAGGAACTTGTCGGTGACCGTCCGGCCGGCGAACTTGCTCGGCGCGGGCCCGTCGAACCCCTCGTACCGGCAGCCGGCATGCACCCAGTCGTTCCAGTAGACGGGGCGGTGGAACTCGATGTCGGACATCGAGTGGAACGAGCCCAGCCCGGGCCATCCGAACTGGATGCCCGAGAAGCAGCCGATGGGGAACGAGGTCGGCGCGACCGGGGCGCCGTATGGCGACGCGGCCGCGTGGTCGGGGTCGCTCCACAGCGGGTTGATGTCGCCGATGCCGCCCGCGAACCTGCGGACGGCGATGCGGGAGGCGACCTCGTTGTTGACCGAGTGCTCGATCCGCAACTGGGCGCCGACCTTGGCCTGCATCCCGGCGATCATCGAGTCGTCGATGACCGCCTGCGGCATCACGGCCTGGCGCTCGTCCTCCACCGTCATGCGTCGCACGCTAGCAGGTCGTCGAACTCTAGATAGTCGAGCGCTGGACTGTTTACTCCGCGAGCGCCAGGACCTCGCTGAAGCCCGCGTCGAGGCACTGGGCGAACGCGGCGACGTCGGGCACGGCGTACGGGTCGAGCGTGAGGCCGAGACAGCAGGTGCCGGCGTAGCTCAGCATCGTGATCATCCCGGCGATGCCCGGCCGCGGCCCCAGCGGATAGAGGCCGGTCACCGGTGCGCCCGCCAGCCAGAGCGGACGGGGAGGACCCGGGAAGTTCGAGGCCTGGACGTCGGTCGTCGCCGTCAGCGTCGCGGAGATCTCGGTGAGCGCCGGGCCGGGCAGCAGCGCGATCGCGGGCGCGAGCGTGTCGAGGAAGCTCAGCGCGGGCTCGTCGCGCGCTCCCCGGGCGAACGCGTGGATCTCGGCGATGCGCAGCGCGGGGTCGGGCTCGGCCAGCGGTGCGGCGAAACGGACGCCGGCGAACCGGTTCCCGCCGTCGGGGTCGTCGGCGGTGCGGACGCTGATGGGGAAGGCGAGCGGGAGCCGCTCCGGGACGTCACCACCGAGGTGCTCGTGGTGGTGTCGGAACGCGCCGAGGACGCCGGCGAGGAAGGCGTCGTTCACGGTCGCGCCGACGGCCTTCGCCGCGCGCTTGAGGTCGTCGAGGTCGACGTCGTGGGTCATCGTCGCGTAGCCGCCGGGGGAGCGGCCCATCGCCGGCGAGGGTGGTACGTCGGGCGGCGTGACCATGCGCCCGAGCGACGCGAGGTAGTCGCGCGTGGTGCGCCAGGAGCCGAGGGGATCGGTCACCCCACCGCGCGCCGCGCGCAGGACCTGCCCGGCCGCGCCGAGAGCGCCTGCCGGTGCGTCGTCGAGGGCCTCGCGGAGGCCGGCGGTGAGCACGCCGGACGGGCCCGGCCGCTCACCGGCCGCGACGGGGGGCGGCTCGTCGGCGTCGGGACCGTCGGGGCCCGGAGCGTGCAGGAGGTCCATCAGCTGGATGAGGCCCTGCCCGTCGGACAGGCAGTGGTGGACCTGCAGGACCAGGGCCGCCCCCGTCTCCTCGAGACCCTCGATGAGGGTCATCCGCCACGGCGGGCGGTGGCGGTCGAGCAGGTGGGCCATGAGGCCGTCGACGTGGCGCAGGAGCTCGGCCCGGGACCCGTCGCCGGGTAGCCGGACGCGGGCCAGGTGGTAGTCGACGTCGAAGTCCGGGTCGAGGACCCACCGCGGGGTCACCAGGGGCACCGGCGGCTCGACGATGCGGGAGCGGAGCCGCGGGATGCGCGAGCACGACGCGGCGATGTGGCGGCGCAGCCGGTCCCAGTCCGGAGCGGTCCCGAGCGTCTCGAGCAGGACGCCGCTCGAGCGGGTGCGAGGGTCGCCCGTGTCGGCCCGCCACATGAGCGCCTCCCAGGGCGACAGCGCGGTCGCGCCACCCCACCCGACCGTGCCCGGGCCCGTCATCCCGACTCCCCTCTCGCGCCGAATACTCTAACCCTAGAGCTTCTGCTAGCGTCCCTGGTCATGGACCGTGGTGGGCCGTCCGTCGAGCGCGAACCGGAGCCGGTGGGGCCGCCCGACGGCCCCGAGATCGCGGCGTTCTTCGATCTCGACGGCACGCTGATCGACGGCTACTCGGCCGCGGTGATGTACCGCGACCGGCTGTGGAACCTCGACATCTCCTTCGACGAGCTGGCCGCGCTGCGCGAGGCCGCGCAGGAGACCCCGATGAGCGAGGACTCCTTCGAGCGGCTGCTGACCGCCGCGGCCTCCGGGTGGGCCGGACGTCCGAGCTCGGAGTTCGAGCAGTGGGGCGAGAAGATGGCGAAGAGCGACATCTTCGCCACGCTCTTCCACGAGGCCTGGCGCCGTGTCCGCGCCCACAAGCGCCGCGGCCACACCGTCGTCGTCGCCTCCTCGGCCACGCGGTTCCAGGTCGCGCCGATCGCCCGTGAGCTCGGCATCGACCACATCCTCTGCACCGAGCTCGCGACCGACGACGAGGGCCTGCTCACCGGCACGATCGCGGGCCGCACGGGGTGGCGTGAGGGCAAGGCCGCGCTCGTCCGGGGGTTCGCCGAGGAGCACGGGCTCGACCTCGAGAAGTGCTGGGCCTACGCGAACGGTGACGAGGACGTCCCGTTCCTGTCGCTGGTCGGGCACCCGGTCGCGGTCAACCCCCAGCCGGTGCTCGCCGACGCGGCGGCCGACCGCGACTGGCCGGTCCTCGAGTTCTCCCGGCCCGCGTCGAACACGTCGTCGCTCGACGTGCGGCCGTGGCTGCGCACGGCGGCGCTCTACGGGAACTTCCTGCTCGGCGGGGCGGTCGGCGCGGCCTACGGCCTGCTGCGCGGCGACCGCCGGGCGGGCGTCGACCTCGCCACCGCGCTGATCGGCCCGCTCGGCCAGGCGATCGGCGCCATCGACATCGAGGTGACCGGCGAGGAGCACGTCTGGAGCCACCGGCCGGCCGTGTTCATCCTCAACCACCAGAGCGCGATGATGGACTTCGTCGTGATGACGCGCCTGCTGCGCAGCGGGGTCACCGCGCTGGCGAAGAAGGAGGTCCGCGACCAGCCGGTCATCGGCTGGCTGCTCGAGCAGGCCGACTTCGCCTTCGTCGACCGCGGTGGGCCGCAGGCCGCGGCCGTGCTCGACGACGCCGAGCAGCACCTCCGCGACGGCATCTCGGTGATCGTCGCGCCCGAGGGCACCCGCTCGCACACCCCGACGCTCGGCCGGTTCAAGAAGGGGGCGTTCCGCCTGGCGGCGACCGCGGGCGTGCCGATCGTGCCGGTCGTCATCCGCAACGCGGGCGAACTGATGTGGCGCGACGCCATGAGCGCCTACCCCGGCACCGTCCAGGTCCACGTCCACCCGCCGATCGATACCGACGGCTGGCCCGACGACGCCGTCGACGCGGCCGTCGACCGGGTCCGCGAGCTCTACGTCGACACGCTCGAGGAGTGGCCGGGGCCGACGGCGGGCGCGCCCGCCGATCGCGCCTGACCGCAGGACCGACCACGACCGAGACGAGGAACGCGATGGCACCCAAGGTCCCCGCCCGCGCCCGCACGGTGACCCGTCAGCTCGGTGTCCGCGGCGCGCACGCCCGCGACGTCGTGCGCACGGCGGCCCACGACGCCCTGCCCGACACCGACACCCCCGAGGTCTCGGCGGTGCTCGCCGACCAGCGGTTCCTCGGCGAGGCGGGCGAGCTCGCCGAGCGGCTCGGGCGCAGCCGCGACGACGTCGCGCGCGAGGCGGCGGCCGGGCTCCGCGAGATGGCGGCGACCCACTCGCCGTGGGTCGAGGACGGCTGGTCGCGGCTCGGGAACTGGATGCTGCGCGGCTACGACGTCCGGCCCGACCAGGAGGCGTTCGAGCGGCTGCGCGAGCTCGACCGGAAGCACTCCCTGATCTTTCTGATCTCGCACCGGTCCTACCTCGACGAGTGGGCGTTCCCCGGCACCCTCGACGCCTCCGGGATCGACCCGTGCTTCGGTTTCGCCGGCGCGAACCTCGACTTCTTCCCGCTCGGCACGATCGCCCGGCGGACCGGGATCGTGCACGTCCGCCGTGCGACCACCGGCACGCCGGTCTACCGCCTCGCGCTGCGCCACTTCGTGGCCCGGATGATCGGTGACGGTTCCAACGTCATCTGGTCGATCGAGGGCGGCCGGACCCGCACCGGGAAGCTCCGCCCGCCGCGCTACGGGCTGCTGCGCTACGTCGCCGACGCCGTCGAGTCGGCGGGCACGCGCGAGGCGATGATCGTCCCCATCTCCATCGTCTACGACCAGCTGCCCGACCACGAGGTCGGCGGGATGGCCGCCGAGGTCGGTGGCGGCAAGAAGTCGGCAGAGGACGTCCGCTGGTTCGCGGGCTACCTGCGCGGACTGCGCAAGCGCCTCGGCGGCATCCACATCGACGTCGGCGAGCCCTTCGGCCTGCGCAAGCGGATGACCGAGCTGCACGAGCAGGGTGCGAGCCGGATCGTCGAGCGTGTCGCCCTCGAGGTCTGCCACCGGATCAACCGCGCCACCCCTGTCACCCCGACGGCCGCGGTCTGCGTGGCCCTGCTGGCCGCCGACCGCGCGCTCACGCTCGACGAGACCGTCGCCACCGTCTACCCGCTCGCCCGCCACCTCGACGCGCGCGGGTGGACCGTCGCCGGCGGGGTCGACCTGACCGCCCGGGGCTCGGTACGCCACGCCCTCGGGGAGCTCGCGGGCACCGGGGTCCTGACGTCCTACTCCGGCGGGCGCGAGCCGGTGTGGGGTGTCGCCCCCGACCGCCATCTAGTCGCGTCGGTCTACCGGAACTCCGCCGTGCACGCCCTGCTCGGCCGGGGCGTGGCCGAGCTCGCGCTGCAGGCGGTGGCGTCGGCGGACGGCGACCTGGGACCCACGGCGCTGCAGGACGAGGCGCTGCGCCTGCGCGAGCTGCTCAAGTTCGACTTCTTCTTCGCCGACCGCGAGGGGTTCGTCGCCGAGATCGAGGCCGAGACGCACTGATGGCGGCGCCGTCGGTCGCGTCGGAGGACCGCGGACCCCGTCCCCTCGACGCCGTGACCGACGTCGGCCCGTCGCGCGCCGCCGAGATCCTGCGCAGCAGCGACCTCCGGGTCGCCCACCTGACGCTGCGCCCGTTCCTCGAGGCCTACGCCGTGGTCGCCGACGAGCTCGCCGGTCACCGGCGCCCGGACCGTCGGTCGACCAGGCCGAGTTCCAGGCCTGGTGCCTGCGCGTGGCCCGCCAGCAGGCGATGCAGCGACGGTTGGCGAGCTGGGAGTCGGTGTCGGGCGAGATGATCTCGACGGCGTTGCGTCTCGCCGACCACCGCGGGCTGCTGGGCGCGGCCGACACCACCGACGGGCCCTCGGGCGCCGACCTCGCCGCCCGGCGGACCGCGTTCGCGGACGAGGTCCGGCGGACCCGTGGCCACCTCGCGGTCCTCTCGGCGGCCGACGACGGTCCCGAGCTGACCGACGTCGGCGAGGTCGGCGAGCACGTGGGAGCGGACTGAGCGCCCGACCCCTCCAGCGGGGGTGCAGACCGCCCCCTGCCGGGGTGGTCGCACGGAGTGATGCACACCATGCTGGTGATCGACACGGCCGTCTCGACGGCGGCCGGCACGACTCTTCGTCCCGCGCGTCCCCGCGCGGGTCCACGACGTGAGGAGCGGACGTGAGCAAGGACTACGACAAGCTGTACATCGGCGGCGAGTGGGTCGCGCCGCAGGGCACCGGCACCATCAAGGTCGTCTCGGCCTCCACCGAGGAGTACATCGGCTCGGTGCCCGAGGCCGTCGAGGCCGACGTCGACGCCGCGGTCGACGCCGCCCGCCGGGCGTTCGACGACCCGTCGGGCTGGGCCCACTGGGAGCCCTCGGCCCGTGCCGACGTCATGGAGCGCTTCGCCGACGCCCTCGAGGCGCGCGCCTCGGACATGGCGGCCGCGGTCAGCTCGCAGAACGGCATGCCGATCTCGATCGCGGGCCAGCTCGAGAGCGGCTACCCGATCATGCTGCTGCGCTACTACGCCGGCCTCGCGCGCCAGACCCCGACCGAGGAGGTCCGCGACGGCCTCATGGGCGGCAAGACCCTGGTGCGCAAGAAGCCTATCGGCGTCGTCGGCGCCATCGTGCCGTGGAACTTCCCCCAGGCGCTCGCGTTCTTCAAGATCGCTCCGGCGATGGCGGCGGGGTGCACCATGGTCATCAAGGCCTCGCCGGGCACGGTGCTCGACACGTTCCTCCTGGCCGAGATCGCCCAGGAGGCCGGCGTCCCCGCCGGCGTCCTCAACTTCACCCCCGGCGGGCGCGAGCTCGGCGCGTACCTCGTGTCGCACCCGCGCATCGACAAGGTGGCCTTCACCGGCTCCACCGGCGCCGGGCGCTCGATCGCCGAGACCTGTGGGCGGCTGCTGCGCCCGGTGTCGCTCGAGCTCGGCGGCAAGTCCGCCGCGATCGTGCTCGACGACGCCGACCTGACCAAGAACATGGAGGGCCTGTTCATGGCCACCCTGCTCAACAACGGCCAGACGTGCTTCCTCGGGACGCGCATCCTCGCCCCGCAGTCGCGCTACGACGAGATCGTGCAGACCTTCGCGGCGATCGCGGGCGGGCTGACCGTCGGTGACGCGCTCGACCCGAACACCCAGATCGGCCCGATGGCGAGCTCCAACCACCGTGACCGCGTCGAGGGCTACATCGCCAAGGGCAGGTCCGAGGGCGGCAAGGTCGCCGCGGGTGGCGGGCGTCCCGACGGGCTCGACCGCGGCTGGTTCGTCCAGCCCACGGTGTTCGCGGGCGTCGACAACAACGCCACCATCGCGCAGGAGGAGATCTTCGGCCCGGTCCTGCCGGTCATCCCCTACACCGACGAAGCGGACGCCATCCGCCTCGCCAACGACTCCGACTTCGGGCTCGGCGGCTCGGTGTGGAGCGGCGACCCCGAGCGCGGCACGGCCGTCGCCAAGCAGATCCGGACCGGCTCGATCGGCGTCAACGGCTACCTGCCCGACCCGACCGCTCCGTTCGGCGGCGTGAAGGCCAGCGGCATGGGCCGCGAGCTCGGCCCCGAGGGCCTTGCGGCCTACCAGGAGCTGCAGTCGGTCTACCTCGACGTCAGCGCGGGCTGACCACCGGCGCGGGCTGACCGCAGCACGCCTGATCCCCGCCCGCGCCCGCGACGAACGAACGGCGCTCTCGCTGCGACCGACGCAGCAGGAGCGCCGTTCGTGTGTGTGGGGCCGGGTTCGGGAGCCGACGTGGCGGGCGGGGCCGCGTGCGTCACGGTGACGGCTGAGACGACGTGATCGTCACGAGGTGCGAGTTCGCGTTGATGTCGATCACCGAATGCGCGCGAAGTCGTGCCTCGTCGCGATCATGGTCGGCGTACGCACATCGCGCACCCGAACCCCGGATGCACGAACGGCGCTCCCGCTGCAACGGAAGCAGCGAGAGCGCCGTTCGTTCGTGCCGGGGGCGGCGGTCGCGACGGTCGCCCGGACGTCGAGCGGGCGTCAGGCCATGGCGCCCGGGCGGTCGGCGCCGCCCGCGGGGACGTCGGCGGCGGCCTCGCGCGCCTCGCGGTCGAGCTCCGTGGTGAGGAAGAACGTGTTCGCCGTGATGTAGCCGCCCCAGATCACGACGGGCAGGTAGAAGGCCAGCAGCCCGTGGTAGGCGAACGGGCCGCTCTTGAAGAAGGCGGGACCCGCGGCGAAGACCAGGGTGATCGCACCGGCGAGCGTCAGCCAGGTGAACCAGCGGGGCACGACCGGCTCGGGGCGGTCGTCCATCAGCTCGACGATCGCCGTCGCGACCATCTCGATGGTCAGGTAGATCCAGCCCAGCAGGAAGGCGAACCAGGCCCAGTCGTACCAGGCCTGGATCACGTCGGCGGCGGTCTCGGGGCGGTAGGCCGCCACGATCCAGGCGCAGCAGTTGAAGAAGATGATGAGTGAGATGCACGCGCCGCACACGGCGGTCGTGATCGACCAGATCGGGCGGCGGCCCTCGATCTTCGCCAGGTTGAGGCCGAAGGCGATCGAGCCGGGCGTCAGGATGCCGGCCGCGATGTAGAAGATCGTGCAGCCGATGATCGTGGCCCACTTGTAGTCCTGCGAGAACCACTGCTTCGTGGCCTCGATCCCGAGGTCGGCCCGGGCGGGGGCCCAGAAGTGGGCGATGCCCAGCCACCCGATCACGGTGAGCGCGACGAAGGCGTAGTTGCAGTAGAGCCCGATCTTCTGCGAACGGATCTCTCTCGACACCTGCATGAGACCGGCCTCCTGGGCGGGCAGCGGTGGGGGCGGCGGCCGACCCACGGGACGGACGGCGGAAGTACTAGGTCGTCCGAGGAAAGTGGACTCAAAGTACTGTCGCGCGTGTGGCGCACGCAACCCTCCAGAACGGGGACGGTACGCCGTTAGTGCTGGTCAGGGCCTTGTGCGCGACTGAAGGGGACAGCGATGTCCCACCCCAGGGCCACGCGGCCGCCGCGCGGTGCCGCGAGGGGCCTGCTCGGGTGCACTAGTGTGCGCTGCGGCCGTCGGCTGAGGGAGATGCGCACGATGACGACCGACGGGGACTCCGCGGCGCATGCGCCGGCGGTCGCGCGGCGCCCGCGGCTGCCCGGGGTCGAGGGCGTCTGGGTGTTCGTCGGCGCCGACTCCGTGATCTTCCTGCTGCTGTTCGGCGTCTTCTCCCAGGCCCGCAGCGCCGACCCGCAGCTGTTCGAGGCGTCGCGTCAGGGCCTCGACGCGGACATCGGCGGCGTGAACCCGCTGATCCTGCTGACGCGCTCCTGGCTGGTGGCCCTCGCGATCCGGTCGCTCGCCCGCGACGATCTCGACCGCGCGCCGCGATTCGTGCTCGGGGGCGTGGCGACCGGGGCGCTGTTCGTCGTGTCGAAGATCGTCGAGTACACGCAGAAGATCGCGATCGGGCTGACGCCCGCGACCGACCCGTTCTTCATGTGGTACTTCGTCCTCACGGGCATCCACCTGCTGCACGTCCTGCTCGGCATCGCCGCGCTGACCTACGTCTGGCGGGGGACCCGGGCGCACCGGTACTCGAGCGGGAACCGCGTCGTGCCCGAGGGCGTGGCCACCTTCTGGCACCTCGTCGACTTCCTCTGGATCGTGATCTTCCCGCTTCTCTACCTGCAGAGGTGACGATGTCGGTGCTGCGTGACCGCGCCACGCTGGTCTGGCTGGGGCTCGTCGTCGCGACGTGCGTGACGACGTGGGGCCTGGCGAAGGACGCCTTCTCGCCCGCCGTCGCCGTGGTCGGGATCTTCGTGATCGCCGGGCTCAAGGTCGCGTTCGTGATGCTCGACTTCATGGAGCTCCGCGACGCGCCCGCCGGTCCGCGGCGGGCGTTCCTGCTCTGGCCCGTCGTGGTCGTCGCGATCGTCCTCGGCTTCTGGTTCGCGAGCGCCTGAGGTCGGTCAGTCGCCGTAGAGCGTGGCGTGGACGACGAGAGCGGCCTCGAGGTCGAAGGTGTCGTCGCCGAGACTGCGCCCGAGCAGCGACTCGGCCTGCGCCAGCCGGTAGGCGACGGTCTTGTGGTGCACGTTGAGCGCGCTCGCGGCGAGGCCGCGGTGATGCCCGTGGGCCAGCAGGGCGCGCACGGTCTCGCGGAGTCGGGTCGCCGTCTCGTCGGGGCCGGCGAGCGGGCCGAGCCGGTCGAGCGCGGCGCGGCGGGCGGCCTCGGTGTCGCGGCAGAGCAGGGCCGCGACCTCGACGTCGCGGTGCCGCACGACCCCGTCGCGGGGCGGGCCGAGAGCCGCCGGGTGCGCTCCGCCTCGACGGCCCGGCGGTGGGCGCGGCCGAACCCGTCGCGGCCGTGTCCGGGGCCGCCCACGCCGACGACCGCGCCGGTCCCGGGGACCGCGGCCAGCCGCTCGACGTCGTCGGCGCACGGCGGGTCGGCCCAGCCCAGCCACGCCCACCACTCGCCCTGGCCCGACGGCACGACCAGGGCGGGCACGCGGGCCGCGGCGATCACGCGCTCGATCTCGCGGCGCAGGTCGGTGCGGTCGTCGGTGGCCGACGCGAGCAGCGCCACGTGGTGGCGGGAGAGGTCGTAGCCGAGCGCGCTCCCCACCGCCCGCGTGTCGACCGGTCCGGGCGCGAGCAGCTCGGCGACCAGTTCGGTGCGGGTGGCGGCGCCCCGGGTCCCCTCGGCGTCGCCGCGCGTCACGTGCTCGGCGACGATGCGCCGCGAGATGCGGTCGATGATGTCGAACAGGTGCCGTGACGAGAGCTGGAGGACGCCCACGACGTCGACACCGCCCCGGACGTGCTCGCGGACGTGGTCGGACCACAGCCACGAGAGCCGCTCGTGGCCCACGCGGTAGGCGCGCAGGAGGTCGAGGGGGTCCCCGCCACCCGCCACGAGCGCCGCGAGCAGCTCGCGGGTGCCCTCGGGGGGCTCGACCGACTGCGGGGTGAGGTCGAAGGCGAGCATCGCGAGCATCGCGCCGATGTTCTGCTCGGTGCTCTCCTGCACCACGGCGACGCTGTCGGGCTGACCCGTGCGCGCCAGCTCGGGGACGTACTGCAGCACGTGGTCGGTGACCTGCGCGGCGACCCAGCTGCTGCGGGGCAGGAGCTCGCGGGCGAGCCGTCGGACCTCGTGCTCGACGGCGGCATCGGACTCCCCGGCGCGGGTCACGTCGTCGCCCTCTCCTCTCCGGATGCTCACATTTGGAGCATGTCGTGCTCACGATAGGACAATGAGCCGGGAGCTCGTGCCCGGGCGGGGTGCTCCGCCGCCCGCTCGCTGTCCGGATGAGCTGCAGCTTCTGGCCGCCCGGCCGTGGCCGCTGTGGCGTGGACCACGCCAGGATCGCAGACCAGTGCGACGCCGTCGGTGTCGCCGGTCGCGGTCGAAGGAGACCCCATGAGTGACTTCGTGCCCGTCGGCACGGGCCTGACCGTCTTCGAGCACGACGAGCCCGTCGAAGGACCCGTGGTCTGGCTCGACTCGCCCGCCGCGGTGATGGACTTCGTGCGCACCGGCGACGTCGCCGAGACGATCGTGCTGGCCCGCGGCGGCACGACGACGTTCCTCACGCCGGCGCTCTCGGCCGGGGTCAAGGGCGTCATGACGTTGCAGGGCGCCCCCGAGAGCCACCTCGGGATCCTCTCGCGTGAGTACGGCATCCCCGCGCTGATGTCGGTGGCGTTCACCGAGGGCGTGCGCAGCTCGCGTGGAGAGATCATCCCGCCCGACGGGGCGACCGTGCGGATCGACGTCTCGCGCTACCCCGAGGGTCGCGTCGCGATCGACCCCGACGCCCGCACGTACGACACCGCCGTGGGGGGTGCGGCGGCCGACCCCGATCCCGAGGCCGCCGCGCAGGCCGCGCAGATGGCCGCGCTCATGGCGTCCTACCGGGGCGAGCTCGCCGACGGCAGCACCGGCGACCGCCAGCTCCGCGCCCGCCAGAGGACGACGATCCTCGACACCGACGCCGCGAGCATCGCCCGCGACCTGGCACCGGAGGAGATCGACGACTTCCTCTCCTACGTGGGCTGGAACCTCTGGGACCTGATCAAGGCGCGCCAGACCGAGGGCGAGTCGGGCCTCATCCCGCGCCAGGAGTACGAGACCGTCGCGTTCGTCCAGCAGTGGGGCACCTACGCCCGCTACTACGACATGATCACCGAGAAGATCGGTGCCGACGGCGTCGTCGACCTGGGTCGCCTGCCCCGCGAGGAGATCGGCACCAAGGCCAACCACGTCCACGTCTGGGCGGCCGGCTCGTGCCCGCTCATCGGCAAGGCGCTCGCCGCCCAGCTCGGCGTCTCGTCGGGCCTCGACGACCGGGAGACCGCCAACACGATCATCCAGGCCACCCGACGCCTGCAGCACGGCCTGCTCGGCGACGGCCCCGGCTACGTCTCGGGGCGCGACTACCGGGTCCCGGTGCTCGCCGACCACTGGATCGAGCGCTTCCGCGACGAGGAGCACCGCTTCACGGATCCCGACGACCTCGCCGCGTTCCGCCGCTTCAACGCCGCCACCGAGCTCGCGGGCTTCCTGCTGCACTACGACTGCCGCGCCGGCCTCTGCGACACCGGGCCCTACCCCTTGGCCGACGGCGGGTTCGTCATCGTGCGCGACCACTTCCTGTACGAGACGGCCTACGAGTGGGCGGGGGTCATGGAGGGGCTGCCCTACGCCGTCACCGAGGCGATGTTCTTCCGGCCCGACACCCCCGTCGACATCCGGATCAACGACATCGCGACGACGTTCGCCCAGCCCCGCAACTACCTCAAGCACCTCTCCGGCGTCGCGGTCTACGCGCGCGACACCTGGGACACCCCGATGTCGGCGATCCGCCGGGTCGACGAGGCCGAGATGGAGCGGATCGTCACCCAGTGCAACCAGGCGATGCTCGAGCTCTACGGCGTCATCGGCGACCTGCCGTGGGACGACCGCATCCGCAACGGCGTGAAGGTCTACACGCGCGACATGATGCTGCCCTGGGCTCGCCCCGCCGGTCTGTGGGACCAGATGCTCGCCGACGGCTTCGACGACTTCGCCCCGGTGACCGAGCAGGCGTGGCCGACGCTGTCGACCGGGGGCGCCCCGCAGGCGCTCGGCGCGGTCTTCCTCGCCGGTGTCGGCCTCGTGCCCGACGCCGGCCTCCCGCCGGCACCGCCGGTGCCCGACGACGCGCTGCCGACCCTGCACGCGGTCGCGCTGGCCGGCAGCCACCCGGCACCCCCCGGCGACGTGGACGTCGCCGTCGCCTCCGTGCTGATCGAGATCACCCGGGCCGGCCACATGCTCACCGCTTACGGCCGCACCACGCACGGCGACCTGCTCGAGAAGGAGCGGGCAGCGGTCGACCTCGAGCGTCTCGCCCAGGTCTACGACCGCTTCCTCGCGCTCAACACGACGATGAAGGGCACATCGCCCGCGCGGGATCGACCGACGGTGAGGACGCGCGCTTCGAGCTCTCGGGCGAGGTCGGCGACGTCGTCGAACGGGTCGAGCCGGTGCTCGAGCGCACCGAGGGCGTCGTCGCCCGCTTCGGCCCCTACCGCACGCGCCTGCGCGCCGCCCTCGAGCGGGTCGACGACGGCGACTGGGCCTACCTCGGCAGCCCGTCGGTCGACTCCGTGCACACCGTGTGGATGGAGTGCCACGAGGACTTCCTGCTGACCCTCGGGCGTAGCCGCGAGGAGGAGGGGAGCTACTGATGGCGCTGACCCCGAAGGACGACCTGCGGCACGAGCTCGCGCCCGGGCCGCACGCCCGCGAGAGCCTGTACTACGACATCGTCCTGCCCGACCAGCAGCTGCTGATCTTCTTCTACACCTGGGTCGACGGCGAGGACCGCGCCGGCCACCTCCTCGCCGTGATGGGCGAGAACGACGAGAAGCTCGCCTTCTCGGCGGTCGACGGCGTCGACGCGGGCGGTCGCGACTTCGACGACTGGGCCGTCGAGGGCCTGACGGTGAGGCACACCGAGCTGCTCGAGCGGGCCGAGCTGGGCTTCCACACTGACGAGGTGTCGTTCGAGGCCGTCGTCGAGGGCCTGCACCCGGCGTTCGACTACCGCAGCAACGTCGACGGCTGCCCCTCGTTCATCGCCGACAACCGCTTCGAGCAGTCGCTGCGGGTGCGGGGGACGCTGCGGGTCGCCGGCCGTGAGATCGCGGTCGAGGGCACGGCGCACCGCGACCACTCGTGGGGCGAGCGCGACTGGGACTCGATCCAGGACTGGAAGTGGCTCTCGGCGCAGGCCGGTGAGGACGTCCTGCTCAACGCGATGCAGATCCACGGCCGGGGCGAGACGACGTGGCACGGGTACGTCCAGCGCGACGGCGTCCTGTCCGGCGTCACGCTCCTGCGCGGCGAGACCGAGTACGACGAGCAGTGGCAGCAGCGGCGCGCCCGGTTCACGATCACCGACGAGGCCGGTCGCACCACCGTCGTCGACCTCGAGCGCTTCGCGCTGCTCTCGTTCGCCGCGGGTGAGGGGATCCGGCTCAACGAGGCGGCGTGCCGCGGGACGATCGACGGCCGGCCCGCCGCGATCCACCTCGAGAACGGGTGGGACGCCGCCTACGCCGACACGCAGGCGAAGCGTCTCCGGGCGCGGCGGGCGACGTCGTGACCGGCACGGTCGACTTCCGCCACACCTACGGCTTCGACGACGCGGGCACCACCGACAAGGCGGTCCTGGGCGGCAAGGGCGCGGGCCTGGTGGAGATGGTCGGGCTCGGCCTGCCGGTGCCGCCCGGCTTCGTCGTCGGCACCGAGGCCGGCCGCGCCTACCTCGCCGAGGACGCCCTGCCCGACGGTCTGGTCGAGGAGCTCGACGCCCGGATGGCGGCGCTCGAGGAGGCCACCGGGCGGCGGTTCGGCGACGCGGACGACCCGCTGCTGGTGTCGGTGCGCTCGGGCGCGCCGGTGTCGATGCCCGGGATGATGGACACGATCCTCAACCTCGGGCTGACGATGGACGGCGCGCGCCGCCTCGCCGAGCGCACCGGCGACGCCCGCTTCGCCTGGACGTCGATGGAGCGCCTGCTCGACGGGTTCGCCCGCACCGTGCGGGGCATCTCGGCGGGCCGGGTCGAGGACGCGGTGCTCGACGTCGCGCCGACCACCGATCCGGCCGAGGGGCCCGTGCACGGGCGGAGGCGCTCGCGGCGCTCGTCGAGTCGCAGGGTGCTCCGCTGCCCGGGGTCCGGGAGCAGCTGCACGAGGCGGTCGCGGCGGTCTTCCGCAGCTGGAACAGCCGCCGCGCGAAGGCCTACCGCCGCCACCGGGGCATCGACGAGGCGATGGGGACCGCCGCGGTCGTGCAGGCCATGGTCTTCGGGAACCGCGACGACCGTTCCGCCAGCGGCGTCGGCTTCACCCGCGACCCCTCCACCGGCGCCCGCGGGGCGTTCGGCGACGTGCTGTTCACCGCGCAGGGCGAGGACGTCGTCTCCGGCGAGTACGACACCGAGCCGCTCGCGACCCTCGCCGACCGGCTGCCCGAGGTGCACACCGAGCTCCTGGCGACCTTCGACGCGCTCGAGCGCCACGCCCGCGACCTGTGCGACGTCGAGTTCACCGTCGAGTCGGGGCGGCTGTACGTCCTGCAGACCCGGGTCGGGCAGCGCAGCGGCCGCGCGGCGGTCGCCCTGGCGGTCGACCTCGTCGACGAGGGCGTCATCGGTGAGGCCGAGGCCGTCGGTCGTGTCGACGACGAGCACCTGGCGGGGGCCCGCGCCCCGCGGTTCGAGGGCGAGCCCGGCGACGTCCTCGCGCGCGGGCTCGCCGCCTCGCCGGGTGCCGTGGTCGGTCGTGCGGCGTTCGACGTCGACCGCGCCCGCGCGCTGGCCGACGGCGGCGACGACGTGGTGCTCGTCCGGCCGACGACGGCGCCCGGTGACCTGCCGGGCGTCATGGCCGCGGTGGGCGTGGTGACCGGGCGGGGCGGGCGCACCAGCCACGCCGCCGTCGTCGCGCGGGGCATGGGCCGGACCGCCGTGTGCGGGGATCGGCGAGGTCGTCGTCGCCCGCGACGGCCGTTCCGCCACCGTCGCCGGGCACGACGTCGCCGAGGGCGACGAACTGTCGGTCGACGGCGACGCCGGGTGCGTGAGCCGGGGCGCACGCGCCCTGGTCGCGGCCGACGAGACCGATCCCGTCCTGGCCCGGTTCCTGGGCTGGCGGGACGAGCAGCGCTGAGGGGGAGACGTGGAGACGACGTTCGAGGAGATCCAGGAGGCCTACGCCGAGGAGGTCGAGAACGCCGTCGGGCGCACGATGTCGTCGGCGCACGAGCTGCCGCTGTCCTACGAGGAGATCACCCCGGCCTGGCTGACGGCGGCGCTGGCCCCCGGCGGGTCGGGCGCCGAGGTCGTCGGGCACCGGCTCGGTGACGTCGACGAGGGCACGTCGAGCCGCCGCCGCATCCACCTGGAGTGGAACGGGGCGGGGGTGGCGGCGGGCCTGCCGGCGAGCGTGTTCTGCAAGAGCACGATGACGCTCGAGCCGCTACCTGCTCGGGATGAACGGGGGATCGCCGCCGAGACGGCGTTCTTCCGCGACATCCGGGCTCAGCTCGACATCCGGGCACCGCGGGCCCTGTACTCGGAGTTCGACTCCCGGTCGTTCAACTCCCTCATAGTCCTGCACGACATCGGCGACGACGTGACCTTCTGCGACTACGACCGGACGCTGACACAGGAGCAGGCCGCCGACCAGCAGGCGACGCTCGCGACGGTCCACGCGCAGTACCACGAGAGCCCCGCCCTGCAGACCGATCTCGCCGAGTGGAACAGCTGGGAGAAGTACTTCACGATCACCGTCGAGAAGGCGGGGTTCGGGCCGGCGTGCGCCCGCGGGTTCGCGCAGGCCGAGGCGGTCGTCCCCGATCGTCTCGTGGCCCGCGCCGACGAGGTCTGGTCGGCGACGCTGCGCAGCGTCCTCGAGCACTCGACGCTGCCCCGCACGCTGATCCACTCCGACGTGCACCTGAAGAACTGGTACATCGACGCCGACGGCCGGATGGGCCTCAACGACTGGCAGTGCTCCTGCCAGGGCACTGGGGCCGTGACCTCGCCTACGCCGTCTCGACCGCGCTCGACGTCGACGACCGGCGCGCGTGGGAGCGCGACCTCGTCGCCCACTACGCCGCGGAGCTCACCGCGCGCGGCGTCCCCGTCTCGTTCGACGAGGCGTGGCTCTACTACCGCCACAACCTGTTCTCGGCGCTGGCCTGGTGGACCGGCACCCTCGGGCAGCCCCGGAGGCCCCGGCGATGCAGCCGCCCGAGGCCTCGGTCGAGTTCATCCGCCGCATGACGCACGCCATCGACGACGTCGACGCCCTCGACTCGTTCTGACCCGACCAGGGAGCACCCGCATGACGCGCTTCACCGCCCGGGACGACCTGGTGCCCGACGTGTGGGGGGCCGGCCCCCACGCCCGCGAGAGCCTGCTGTTCACCGCGCCGGTCCCCGACGAGCAGCTGCTGGTCTTCGTCTACGTCTGGCGCGAGGAGGAGACGGCACCCCGACCTGGGGCCGCTTCGTGTTCGTCAGCGGGCCCGACATGCACGCTCCCGAGTTCCTCTCCCACGAGGCCGACGCGTCGTTCGCGGGGCCGATCTCGACGACTGCGTCGTCGGCGGCGTGACCCTGCGCCAGCCCGAGGCGCTGCGCGTCGCCGAGGTGGCGTTCGCGGGGACGGCCTGGAGCTCTCGCTGCGCTTCGAGGGCATCCACGAGCCCTTCAGCTGGCACGACAACGCCGACGGCTGCCCGTCGTGGGTGGCCGACGACCGCTACGAGCAGTCGTGCCGCACCTCCGGGACGCTCACGCTGCACGGCCGGACCGTCGCCGTCGACGGCGCCGGGCACCGCGACCACTCCTGGGGCTCGCGGAACTGGAACATGCTCCAGCACTGGAAGTGGATGAACGCGACGGCCGGCGACGACCTCTCGCTCCACGCGATGATCATGGATGTCCAGGGCGAGCGGCTGGTCAACGGCTACCTCAACATCGACGGCGTCGTCTCGCCCGTGGTGAGCGCCGAGGCGCACGCCGACCTCGACGACCGCATGGTCCACCGCGCGGTCGGGGACGTTCACGGACGAGTCAGGGCGCACGCTCGACCTCGACGCCGCCTACGCCGCGGGCTGGTCGATGCCGATCCGGCACCTGCTGCTCAACGAGATCGGCATGACCGCGACCCTCGGTGGCCGCCCCGCCGTCGCGCACGTCGAGCTCGGCTGGCCCGCCGACTACGTGAAGGCCCTGACCGAGGAGGCCTGAGCCGTCCTCAGGGGCGGCCGCCGCGGTCCATGGCCGCGGTCAGCCGGTCGAGCAGGTCTGCGGCCACCGCGCGCTCGTGCTCGGACAGGGAGCGGATCACGCCGTCGATGTCCTCGATCGCGGGCCGCCAGGCCGACCACGAGGCGGTCCGCGCTGCCGCCGTCGCGGTCAGCGTGACCCGGCGGCGGTCGGTCGTGTCGCGGACGCGCTCGACGAGCCCGGCCTGCTCGAGGCGGTCGACGAGCACCGTGGTGGACGCCAGGCGGATCCCGAGGCGGTCGGCGAGCTCGGTGGCGCTCTGCGGTCCGTGCTCACCGAGCACCAGTATCGCGGTCATGTCGGTGACGTTGCAGTTCATCGTTCGCGCCATCCGCACCGTGAGGTCGCGCGACGCTCCGACGAGTCGGTTGACCGCGAGGGTGAGCTCGTCGAGGGCCTCGAGGGCGGCTGACCGGGGCCCGCGTCGTCCGTCACGGCGCGCATCCAACCACCTCAATACTCAGAGAGTCTAAGCTTAGATTATCTAAGCACTGGGCATGTCCCCGGTGTACCGATCCGAGGAGGACGTCGTCATGCGCACCCCGAGCATCCTGATCTCCGGCGCCGGCATCGCCGAGCCCGCCGCCGCGTGGTGGCTCGCCCGCTCCGGGTGGGACGTCACCCTGGTGGAGCGGGCCGAGCGCCTGCGCGACGAGGGACAGAACATCGACGTCCGCGGGGCCGGGCGCGAGGTGCTGCGCCGGATGGGCCTCGAGGACGTCGTCCGCACGCTGCACACGAGCGAGACCGGGCAGGCCTTCGTCGACGCCGACGGCCGTGCCTACGCCGACTTCCCGGCCGGGGCGGGCGACACCGACGGCGCGCCCACCGCCGAGCTGGAGATCCTGCGCGGCGCGCTCGCCAGCGTCCTGTTCGAGCACTGCGCCGGCACGGTGCGCACCGTCTTCGGCGACCACGTCACCGCCCTGCACGACGACGGCGCGGGCGTCGACGTCGAGCTCGCCCACGGCCCGTCCCGCCGCGTCGACGCCGTCGTGATCGCCGAGGGCACGCGGTCGCGCACCCGGGAGCTCGCGTTCGACGACGTGGAGGTCCGCGAGCTCGGGCTCCTGTTCGCCTACCTGACGATCCCGCGCACCGCGGCCGACGACCGGTGGTGGCGGGTGCACATGGCCGGGCGCGGGCGCCTGGTCCTGCGACCCGACAGCGTCGGCACCACCCGGGCGATGCTCTCGCTCGACTCCGACGTGCGCGGGCTGCACCGACTCGACCACGACGACGTCGTCGCCGTGCTGCGGGCGACCTTCGCCGACGTCGGCTGGGAGGCCCCGCGGGTCCTCGCCGGCCTGGACGACCCCTCGCTGCACGTCGACCAGGTGGCGCAGATCCGACTCGCGTCGTGGCACCGCGGGCGGGTGGCGGTGCTCGGCGACGCCGCGTGGTGCGCCGGGCCGTTCGGCACGGGGACCACGACCTCGCTGGCCGGGGCCTACGTCCTGGCGGGCGAGCTGGGCGCGACCCCCGACGACGTCGCCGGGGCCTTCGCCCGCTACGAGCGGGTCCTGCGCCCGCTGACCGACCGCGCGCAGGGGTTCGTCATGCCGCGCGTCGCCCACCCTCGCGGTGCCTGGCAGCAGCGGCTGGTCCGCGCGGGCCTGCGCACGCTCGCCGGGCCGGTGGCGGGCGCCCTCGGGCGCCACGCCACGATCCCGGCGCCCCCCGTGGACCTCGACCTGCCCGAGTACTCGGCGCGCGAGCCCGTGGCGGCGCGGCCCTGACGAACGAACGGCACTCTCCTTCACGTCTCTTGAAGGAAAGTGCCGTTCGTTCGCATCGGCGCGCCGCGGACGGCGGACGGGCCTCAGGTCACTTGACGGTCAGCACCGGCTTGAGGGTGAGGCCGTTGTCGGAGTCCTCGACGGCCTGGTTGATCTGGTCGAAGGGGTAGGCCTTGATCAGCTTCTCGAACGGGAAGCGACCCTCGAGCTGCAGCTCGGCGATGCGCGGGATGAGGGCGTGGGGGTCGGCGTCGCCCTCGATGACCCCGACGACCTTGCGACCCGGGACGGCCAGCTCGAGCATGTCGACCGAGAACTCGGTGCCCGCGACACCCAGGCCGAGCAGGCCCGCCGTGCCGCGGGGCGCGAGGCTCGAGACCGTGGCCTTCATGACGGCCGGGACGGCCGTGGTGTCGACGGCGAAGTCGGCGCCCATGCCGGTGGCCTCGCGCACCGCGGCGGGCACGTCCTCGACCTCGTTGGTGTTGATCGTGTGCGTGGCGCCGAGCTCCTTGGCGAGCTCGAGACGGGCCGGCACCCGGTCGACGGCGACGATCGCTCGGCAGCCGACGACCTTGGCGGCCATCACCGCCGACAGGCCCACGGCGCCGGAGCCGAAGACCGCCACGGTCTGCTCGGGCGTCGGGTTGAAGGTGTTGAACACCGTGCCGGCGCCGGTGATGATGCCGCACCCGAGCGGCCCCACCAGGTTCAGGTCGGTCGCCTCGGGCATCTTCACGACGTTGCGCACGGTGGCGATCGCGTGGGTCGCGAACGACGACTGGCCGAAGTAGTACGCGCCGACCGCGCTGCCGTCGGTGGCCTTGAGGGCGTTGGTGCCGTCGAGGCGGCTCCCGGCGAAGTTGGAGCCGAGGAAGTTGATGCAGTAGGCGGGCTCGCCGCCGTTGCAGGTCGGGCACTGGCCGCACGAGTTGTAGGTCAGGACGACCTTGTCGCCGGGGGCGACGGTGTCGACGCCCTCACCGACCTGGCTGACGACACCGGCGCCCTCGTGGCCGAGGACCGCGGGCATCGGGAACGGCAGCCACTGGTTCCGGACGCCGATGTCGGTGTGGCAGACGCCGACGGAGTGGATCTCGACGAGCACCTCGCCGGCGCCGGGCGCGTCGAGCTCGAGCTCCTCGACGGTGAACTCGCCCTCCGGCTCGCGGACGACGGCGGCGGAGATGCGCATGGGGCTCCCTTAAGAGGATGACCGGATCACGTTCTCGTCCGGCGACGGCGACGCCTGCGGGGGGCCGGTCGGGCGGCGGGCGAGGGGTCCGGTGCTGATGTGCATACGTCGCAACGAAACCTAGTGGTGCTGCGGCACCGGCGGCAGGGAGCGGAGTCGGAGGGGGCAGCAAACCCCCTCGTGGGGGAGACCTGGACCACGCTCGCCGAGGGAACCATGCTCTGATAGGGGCAACGCGGGACCGGCGGTCCCGCACCGCATCGGTGAGTGCCGGAGGTGAGCACCCGGGATGAGCGAGGTCCGGGATGCGGCTGGACGTGCGCGACGCGCACGGTTCTCGGCGGTCCTCATCGACGATCACGAGCTGGTCCTCGACGGCCTGCGCTGGGCGCTCGAGCAGGACGGCTGGTCGATCGAGGGGCCTTCGTGACGCCGGCGAGCCGGCGATCCAGCAGCTGGCGGCCCGCAAGGCCGTCGACGTCGTCGTCATCGACCTCGACCTCGGCGAGCGCTCGGGGCTCACCGTCCTCAGAAGGCCCTGCGCGGGCTGGGGAAGAACTGGGCGCCGGTCATCCTCACCGAGTCGGTCGACTCCGTGGCGGCCACCGAGGCGCTCCAGTGCGGGGCCAAGGGTTTCCTGCTGAAGGACAGCCCCACCCAGGAGATCGTGTCGCGGCTGCGCGCGGCGGCGGCCGGGCGACACCGTCGTCGACGGTCGGGTGGCGAGCGCCCTGGCCACCGACCGGGCCAAGGACAGCCCGCTCACCGAGCAGGAGACCACGATCCTCGTCTCGGTCGCCCGCGGGATGACGAACCGCCAGATCGGCGCCGAGATGTACCTCAGCCACTACACGGTCAAGGAGCACCTGGCGCGGGTGATGCGCAAGCTCGGCACCCACCGGCGGGCCGAGACCGTCGCCCGCGCGGCCGAGCTCGGGCTCCTCGGCGACCCGGGCCGCGACCGGGTGGCGCGGTGATCACGGGACGCGCGCCGCGGGTTAGCCTGCGGCGACGGTGCGACGACGGCGTCGACGGAGAGGCTCGGCCATGAGCATGGGGTGGACGCGGTGCTGACGTCGGTGCTGGCCGCGGGGGTGAACCAGGCCGACTACCCGTGCTGGGCGCGTGCCGCGACCGGCATCGTGCTGGCGGCCATCGCCTGGGCCGGCTTCATGGGCGTCCGGACCGCGGTGCGCCAGCGTCGCGACGGCCGCGTGCGCGCCGCGAGCCTCACCGGGGCCCTGTCGGTCGTCGGGGTCGTCCTGGCGATCGTCGTCTTCTGGATGACGCTCCAGATCCTGTTCTGAGGCGTCCCCGGCCGCGGTGCGGGCGAACGTGCGAGCCCCCGTGCCGGTTCCGCGTCGACCGGTCGCGCCGTCGACCACCCCCGGATGGGGGTCGGTGACCCCCACCGTCGGCATGACCCGGGACACGTCGAGCCCACACCATCGTCACGTGTCATCAACAGAACGCCCGCCACCGGGCGCCCGTATGCGTCCCGGCGCGACCGCTCGCCGTGTCGCGCGGGGGTGCCCCCACAGGGAGGGCCACGTACCCCCTCCCGCAGATCGGGCGTTACACGTTCGCCGCCGATGCGTTGTGGGTTACAGCCGGCCTGACCGGCATCGCGCGGCCAGGCCGAGGGGAAGGAGCACCGTGAGCACGGAAGCCAGCACACAGGAGTCGACGGGGACGACGGAGGCCCAACCGCGCGAGCGGACCCGGTCGACCTCGACTCCCGCCCGGCCGAGCCGCGTCCGGCGCCTCCTCGGGGGCGCCGCCGAGCCGCTGATCACCTTCGGTGAGATCACGCAGCTCGGCTTCAAGGTCTTCTACATGGCCATCACGCGGCCCTACGGCTACTGGGGCGAGGCGCGTGACCAGGCCTACGAGGCCCTCAAGCTCTGCTGGTTCCCGATGTTCATGTCGACGTTCGCGTTCGGGTTCGGTGCGCCCGGCCTCTCCGGCGGCGCCATCCTCTCGATCTTCGGCATCCCCTCGCGGCTCGGCGGCTTCTTCGTCTTCGCCTCCGCGAGTTCGCGCCGTTCGTGTGCGGGATGGTCATGGCCGGCGTCGTCGGCACGGCCATCACCGCCGACCTCGGCGCCCGGCGCATCCGCGAGGAGCTCGACGCCATGGAGGTCCTCGGCGTCGACCCCGTCCGGACCCTCGTGGTCCCCCGCGTCCTCGCGATCACCTTCATGAACACGATCATGGTGGTCATGGCGTTCGCCCTCGGCATCGCCAGCGGCTACCTCGCCGCCATCCAGGTCTTCGGCGGCACGCTCGCCGCGACCAACGAGGCGATGGTCAGCCTCCTGGCCATCCCCGACGTCATCGCCGCGGTGTTCAAGGCCTTCCTGTTCGGTCTCGCCATGTCGGTGGTGTGCTGCTACATGGGCCTGAACGTCAAGGGCGGCTCGATCGGTGTGGGTAGGGCCGTGAACCAGGCGGTCGTCATCGCCTTCGCCGCCATCTGGATCGTGAACTTCGTGTACACCGGGCTGCTGCTCGGCCTCAGCCCCTCGCTCTACGTCTTCAAGTAAGGGAGGTCCAGCCAAGATGTCCGTCGACGACGACACCACCAAGCAGAGCTCCCAGCAGACGCAGGGCAAGGAGCGCGCCTACGGCAGCGGCAACCCGCCGGCAGCGCCGAAGCCGCAGCCCGTCGAGTTCTCCGCCGGCAGCCTCGTGACGAAGGCCAAGAACGGTCTGTACGTCGCCGGCGAGATCGGTGTCTTCGTGCAGGGCACCGTCCGCGACTTCCCCGACATGATCCGGCGCTACGTGCCGGAGATGTTCCGCCAGCTCGGCACGCTGATCATCTCCAGCGCGCTCGTGCTCTGGATGATGATGTTCATCATGGGCCTGGAGTGCGGTCTCGAGGCCGGCTACGTGCTCAAGCAGATCGGCGCGCCGCTCTACGCGGGCGTGTTCAACGCCTACTGCGGTCTGCGCGAGTGCTCGGTCTACATGTGGGGCTGGATCCTGGCCGCCAAGGTCGGCTGCGGATTCGTCGCCGAGCTCGGTTCGATGCGGATCTCCGAGGAGATCGACGCCATGGAGGTCATGGGCGTCAAGTCCAAGAGCTACCTGGTGGGCACGCGCATCTCCGCGGCGATGCTGGCCTTCCCGTTCCTCTGGCTGACCGGGCTGGGCATGCTCTACCTGGGCCAGTACGTGATGACGGTGCTCTACGTCGGTGAGGTCTCGCCGGGTGGGTACTTCTACATCTTCTGGCTCTATCAGAGTCCCTACGACCTCATCGCCACGTTCATCAAGGTGTTCGTCGAATCCCTGGTGATCTGCGGTGTGGGGTTGTACTACGGCTACAACGCCAGTGGTGGACCAGTCGGCGTGGGCCAGGCGACAGCGAAATCGATGATCCTGAACATGGTCATGATCTCGGTGATCGGTTCGCTCGGCACGCTGATCTTCTTCGGCATCGAGGTCAACGCCCCGATCTCGAACTAGCCGCTGCACCGTTCGCACGAACAATCGGCCCCGGCTCCATCTCCGTATGGGGCCGGGGCCGATTCGTCGTTACAGCCCGTTCAGTCATCCGGTCGAACTCATTCGCCGAACGGCGGTCGTCGGGGAGCGGTAGCTCCGGCGCGACGAACGGCCGTCCGAACCTCAACACTCCCGTAACCCAACCCACTCCCGGTCGTTTAACCGGGAAAGGCGCTCCGGAGGTACCCGTGTCGTCCGAAACCGAACCCATCAAGGTGCAGGGCCAGCAGGGGGCAGCAACCAGGGACAGCAGGGGGTCAGGGCCAGGGACCAGCAGCAGAAGCAGCAGGGCGGTCAGCAGGGCTCGGACGCCGCCGGCCGCCACGGCGGTGGGCGATGGGCAAGAGTCGGGCAAGAGCCCGTACGCGTCGTCCACCGAGGGGCAGAACCCCGGTAACAACCAGAACCGGCAGCCCGGTGAGGCCAAGGACGCGCCGGCGGAGTACGAGTCGCAACCTGCAGGTGAAGAACCTGTCAGAAGTCGTTCGGCTCGTCGCAGGTCATGAAGAACATCAACTTCGACTTCGCGGCGAACTCCATCACCACGGTCCTCGGCCCGTCGGGCACCGGCAAGTCCGTGCTGATCAAGCACCTCGTCGGCCTGCTCGAGCCCGACTCGGGCGAGGTCCTCGTCGACGGCGAGGACATCTGGTCGATGACCGAGGACGAGCGCTACGCGATGCGCACGCGTTTCGGCGTGTGCTGGCAGGACGGCGCGCTGTTCGGCTCGATGAACATCTACGACAACACGGCGTTCCCCCTGCGGACGCACACGAAGATGTCGGAGTCGGAGATCGAGGACAAGGTCATGAACCTCCTCGAGGAGGTCGGCCTCGGACACTCCGCCCACAAGGCGCCGAACGAGATCTCGGGCGGCATGAAGAAGCGCGCCGGCTTCGCCCGCGCGCTGGTCATGGACCCGGAGTTCGTCATCTTCGACGAGCCGGACTCGGGTCTCGACCCCGTTCGGACGGCACAGCTTTGCCACATCAATCTCGATGTCCACACCAATCACGGCGGTACGTATCTGCTGGTCACGCACGACATGGCCACCGCCAAGAAGGTCAGCGACTACATCGGGCTGATCTGGCAGGGCGAGGTCGTCCACTACGGGCCGGCCAAGGAGGCCTTCGAGAACGAGGACCCGTTCGTCAAGCAGTTCCTCGCCGGCGAATCCGCCGGTCCACTCGGAATGGACTAGAGAGGCATGCGACTCACCTTACCCCGCATTCTGGCGGTCGTCGTCGTCGTTCTCCTCGTCGTAGGAGCCGTCGTTCTCATCGCCGCACCCGGAAAATATCGAGTGACGGCAATCGTCCCGGCGATCAACCCGAACATCCTCGAGGGCTCCAGGTTCCTCGTGAACGGGTTCCAGAAAGGTACGGTCGAGTCGTTCAAGCCCGCAGGCGACGGTGTCGAGCTGGAGCTCACCGTCGACTCCGACTTCGCGCCGCTGCACACGGGCGCGTTCGTCTTCACCCAGTTCCAGTCCGCCGTCGGTGACCGCCTCCTGGCGATCAACGACGGGCCGCAGTCGAACCCCGAGATCCCCGACGGCGGTCGGATCGAGGGCAACTTCCCGAAGCCGATGGAGCTCAGCGACGTCCTCGCCGGTCTCGATCCCGCCACTCGGAACCGGCTGGCGCCGCTCGCGGCATCGCTCCAGCAGACGCTGGCCGGTTCCGAGCAGGACGTGAACAAGACGCTGCGGGCGGCGGGCCCCGCGTTCACCGCCATCGGCAACCTGACCAAGGGCCTGTCGATCGACGGCCCCGCGCTCACGCAGCTGGTCAACGACACCAACAAGCTGCTCGCCCGGGTCAACACCCGGAGCGCCGACCTGTCGGGCGTCATCACCGACTTCAACACCACCACCCGCGACACCGCCGCGGTGCGTGCTCAGCTGCGCCAGACGCTGCAGAAGCTCCCCCCGACGCTCGACCAGGCCAACTCCACGCTGGCGAAGGTCCCCGACACCGTGGACGCGACCGTCCCGCTGCTCGAGGACCTCAAGCCCGCGACCGACCGCCTGCCGAGCGTGGCCAACAACCTCGCGCCGCTGCTGAAGGACCTGCGCCCGACGATCTCCGAGCTCAAGCCCACCCTGAAGGCGCTCGACGAGCTGCTGGGTGAGACGCCGAGCCTGCTCGACCAGGCCCGCTCGACCATCCCGAAGACGACCGAGGCGCTCGACAACCTCACGCCGACGCTGAAGACGTTGCGGCCGTTCTCGCCCTGCCTCGTCGGCACGTTCAGCCACGTGTTCTCGGGCCAGTGGAACAACGGCGAGGGTCAGAACGCAACGTCCTCGTCGGGCCGGGGCAGAGCTTCAACGGCAATCCCCCCGAACCCCCGGTCGGCGCCTGTTCGCGCAGAACATCCCGACGACGTGCGACCCCTACGGCCAGTCGTCGCAGAAAGCCGGGACGTTGAGCGGGAACCTGAACAGCAGCAACCTGTCGTCGGGGACCAGCGCGCTGACCGGAGGACTCAACTGATGCGCAGGGTCACCATGGGGCCGAGCCCGCTGCACGGGCACAGCAAGGCCTACCTGATCTTCTTCGCCCTGGTGGCGGTGCTGTCGATCACGGGTGCGGCGATGGCCGCGAACCCGCAGCAGGGCGGCAGCCAGACGATCATGGCCGAGTTCCACAACGTCGGCCCGATCGCCAACCAGTCGGTCGTGCGCATCGGTGGTGTCGACGTCGGCACCACGAGCAAGCCCACGGTCGACGCCGACCGCAGGCTGGCGCTGCTGCCGCTGAACCTCGACGCGAAGGCGTTCCCGCTCTACAAGAACGCCACCGCGAAGATCGACCAGCTCTCCCTGATCGGGGAGAAGTACGTCGAGCTCACGCCCGGCACCCCCGAGGCCGGCGTCATGGGCCCCGGCGAGCCATCCAGGCACGCAGACCGCGTACGCCGAGGACTACCAGAACCTCATCCAGCCCCTGAACGACCCGACCGCGGCCGGCCTCGCGTCGATCGTCCGCGAGCTCGGGCAGGGCATCGAGGGCCGCGGCCAGAACGTGCAGGACATCCTCAGCCGCTTCGCCCCGAACGTCGGCGACACCAACAAGCTGCTCGAGGCGGTCAACCGGCAGAACGGTGTCCTCGGCCAGATCGTCGACCAGGTGCAGCCCCTGGCCAACGGCCTCGCGGCCGACAACGGCCGCACCCTCGACGGCACGCTGAACTCGGCGAACAGCCTGCTCACCACCACGACGGTGAACGAGCAGAACCTGCGAGCCACGCTCGCCGAGCTGCCCTCGACCCTCACCGCGGCCCAGCGCACGCTGGGCACGCTCGCGAGCACCGCGGGCGAGGCCGAGGACACGCTGCGCACGCTGCGGCCGACCACCGACAACCTCTCGGCGATCTCGCGGGAGCTGCGCGGCTTCACCGACGCGGCGAACCCGGCGCTGAAGGCGCTGAACCCGCTGCTCGACCGCGCCGACGAGCTGCTCGACGAGGCCCGCCCGCTCGCCGCCGAGCTGCGGCGCACCGGCGAGCCGCTCGACGACACGGTCCACAATCTGCGTCCGGTCGCCGAGTCGGCGGCCCGCAACCTCGGTGGCCCGTACGGCACCGGCCCCGACAAGGTGCTCAACGAGGTCCGCCGCCCCGACCCAGTCGGCCGCGCAGGCGGCGGCCTGCCTCGACCCGCGCATCCAGGGCATCCTCGGCTTCCTCCACAACTTCGCGCTGGTCGCGAACCGCACCGACGCGATCTCGCACTACGTCGGCATCTTCGTCATGCTCGACACGCAACTGCCATCCCGCTTCCCGGGCGACAACCTCACCAACGAGCCGTGCGCCTTCCAGGGCCCCGGCAGCGCCCCGTTCTTCTGCATCAACGAAGGCCGGCGTGCCACCGGGCAGGGTCAGCTGAACAGCCCGGCGGCTTCCCCCGAACGTGCCCCAGGGCCAGGTGCAGCGACCCGAACGGTGGTCTCCCCACCGTCGAGACCGCCCGCCAGCTCTGCGGCGGCGGCAGGACAAGGGGGCGACGACAAGGGCGAAGTCCGACGCCACGACGCCGAGAAGGCCAAGGCCGACACCGCCATGCGGACCGCTCTCCCCGGCCTGAACAAGACCATCCTCCGTGGCGACGCCCAGCCGGGCGGCAGCGCGACCGGACTGACCCCCGCTCAGGAGCAGAACGCCCTGGGCACCCTCATGGGAGGCCGCTGATGGCGCGCTCCGGACGCTCTCCGCGCTTCATCTCGGGATTGATCGGCGGCGTCATCGTCGTGCTGTCGATCATCCTGATGATCTACACGCTGAACTCGTCGAAGGGTCTTCCCGGGGTTCAGCGGACCTACGTGACGATGAAGTTCACCGACACCGGCGACATCAAGGCCAACGCCGACCTGCGTGAGGCCGACTTCCGGGTCGGGCGCGTCAACTCGCTGGAGTACCAGGGCGACGGCGTCGGCACGATCGAGGCCCAGTTCGACGACGAGCGCCCGGTCTACAAGAACGCGACCGCGCAGATCGTCTCCCGGTCGGGCCTCGGCCAGAAGTACCTCAACATCAGCCGCGGCACGCCCGAGTCGGGCGTCATGCCGAGCAGTACGGTCATCCCGGTCAGCGGACCAGCCGACCGCCGAGATCCTCTCGCTCGCGAACATCTTCGACCCGGCGACCAGCACGGCGACGCGGAAGTCGGTCGAGCAGCTCGGTGCCGGTCTCGCCGGCAACGGCGACGCCCTCTCGCAGGCCGTCGACGCGGTGCCGACCACCCTGCCGAAGCTGGGCACCGTGGCGCGGGCGCTGAACACCAACAACGGTGCCGACATCAACTCGACGCTGTCCTCGCTGCGGAGCCTCACCTCGCGGTTCCAGGGCCGGCAGCAGCAGCTGGTCGACCTCAACCGGCAGCTCGCGATCACGCTCGACGCGGTCAACGCCGACGGCGGCCAGGCGCTGGCGAACCTGCTGAAGACCGCACCGCCGGCGTTCCGCGCCGTGCGGGGGGCGCTCAACGACATCAACGAGCCGCTGGCCGTCACCCGCGACGCGGTGACGAACATCCGGCCCGGCGTCCGCGACCTCGCCCGGGCCACCCCCGACGTCCGCGGGGTGCTCCGCGAGGCCCCCGAGCCGTTGCGCAAGATCCCCGGTGTCTCCGAGGTCGGCCAGCCGGCGCTCGAGGCCCTGACCCCGGCGCTGCGCGACCTGCGCCCGGTGGTGCCCCAGCTGCGGATGGCCCTCGAGAACGTCCGGATCCCGCTGAAGTGCCTGGCCTACTACGACATCGGCCAGTTCTTCACCCGCTTCGCCTCGATCCTGCGCACCGGTGACGTCGACGGCAACGTCGGCGCGTCAACGTCGATCCCCCACCAGCGCACGGTCCAGGGCGGCTGGGCTGGGCTCGGCCCGACCCGGTCCTCGACGCGTCCTGCCCAACGAGGTCAGGTCGAGCGGCCCTGCCCGCCCGACCTGCAAGAAGAGGGCGCCACCGACAACGTCAGCCGCCGCCGGTGGCCCGGCTACCAGTCCCCGGCCTACGTGCAGCCTCGCCTGGCCGGCAACCCGGGTGACCCCGCCGATCCCGGCCGCCAGAACGGAGGACCCCTAGATGTTCCAGGCCTCCACCGCCGCAGCACGAACGGAGGAAGGATGTCGGAGCTCCGTTCAGCGGTCAGGGCGACGACGGCGGAACAGCAGAACGGCGGGCAGAACGGCCCGGTCCGTTAGCCGAACGTCCGCCGGAGCAACTTCGCGCTCGTGGGCACCGTGGTCGTGTCGATCCTCGTGATCGGGCTGGCCCTCGGTATCACCAAGCCCGAGTGGCAGCAGTACTTCACCTGGGGCTTCACCACCCGTGAAGTCCAGTTCGCTGGCGACTACTTCGTCCTGCCGAACTCGAGCAAGGTGAAGGTCGGCGGCGTCGAGGTCGGCCGCATCGACTCGGTGACCCAGCGCGACGACAAGACGGCCACCTACGTGGTCCGCGTGCAGTCCGACATCATCGACAAGGTCGGCTCCGCCCCCTCGGCGAACATCCGGCCGACCACGCTGCTCGGCGGCATCGTCTACGTCGAACTGCTGCCCGGCGGCGACCGCACCCAGCAGTGGACCGAGGCCATCCCGATCGACCGCACCCGCCTTCCCGTCGAGCTGAACCCCGTCATCCAGGCGATCCAGCCCGACGCGGTCCAGGGCATCCCGGCCACGGTCAACGGCCTGCAGGGCACGCTCGAGAACGGCGGCGTCCCGGCCCTCAAGCGCCTCGCCCGCGAGGCGCCCCGGCGCTCGAGCCCGGCGGCCGCGTCATCAACGCGCTCACCGGCCAGAACCCGGGCACCGACCTGCCCAACGTGGTCAGCGGGTTCCAGAAGACCTCGGCGGTGCTCGCCCGCAAGGACGGCCAGATCGAGTCGATCCTGCGTGACCTGCACACGACCTCGTCGGCGTTCGCGCAGTCGAGCGCCAACACGTCGCTGGCGATCCGCAAGCTCCCGGTCACCCTCGACACGGCCGGGCCGGCCTGGCCCGGCTGTCGGTGACGCTCGACAAGCTCGAGGACACCGCACCCGAGGCCCGGCCCACGGTCCGCGAGCTCGACCGCCTGCTCCAGCGCCTCGACCCGGTGCTGGTGAAGGCCCGCCCGGTGGTCAACGACCTGCGCTACGCGCTGCAGGAGACCCGCCCGCTGGTCGAGGACCTGGTGCCCGCGGCGAAGGACCTGCGCTACACGTTCAAGAACCTCGACCCGTCGCTCGACCGCCTCGCCGGCCCGGTCACCGACGCCCTCGAGGGCGGGTTCGACCCGACCGACGACGACATCAACGCCGGCGGGCGGATCTCGACGATCAACACGGCTACCCCGACCGGCCACCCCGACGCCGGTGGTCAGTGAGCAGCACCGAGTACACCGCCGACACCGGCCGCCGCCACGCCGACATCGATCCGAGCGAGAACCCGCAGCCGAAGCTCCGCCAGGAGCTCGCCAGTTCCTCCGCCGCGCCAACGGCGCGGTCGGCTACGACGACGGTTCGGCGGTTCGGCGACCGCGTTCAAGGCGTCGGCTTCGGTCGGCACGGCAGCGTCACTCGGCTCCCGCCGAACAGCTTCGGGCCTCCAGGCCTCTCCTGCAGCTCAGGTGCTGGTCCGCCCGGCCTCCCCGGCGCCGGTGCGCGATTCCGGGCCCCCCGGCTCGCGCGCTCGCGGTGCCGGCCCGCTGAAGCTGCCGGCGCGCTGCCCAACCCGTCGGCCGCAGGGCCCCTGCCCACGCCGCTGGCCCCCGCCGCCCCGCTGGCTGCCCCGGGCGGTCCGGCCCCGCCGCGGCCCCGGCGTCCCGGGCCGCCGCCCCCGCCGCCGGTGGTCGCACCCGCCGCTCCCGTTCTGCCCGGCGGTCTGCTGACCGGAGGAGCCCGATGACCGACACCAGCAGCGACCACCGGGGCGGCAGGATCAGCCGTGCGATCCGGTACGTCCGGACCGAACCGGGCCTGCTGCGCAACGTCATCGCCGCCGCGGTGGTGATCGTGCTCGGCCTCGGCATCGGCGGCACGGTCCTGTCCCAGCAGCGGTTCACCCCGCCGTGGACCCAGCAGCGCCAGGTGTGGGCGACCTTCTCCGACGCGGCGTCGGTGGCCCCCGGCCTCGGCCAGAACGTCCAGATCAACGGCGTCCAGGTCGGCCAGATCGACGACGCCACGACCGACAACCAGGGCCGCGGCCTCGTCCTGATGTCGATCCGCGAGGCCGACTACGACCGGCCGATCTACCAGAACGCGACGGTCGTCATGCGGCCGACGACGCCGCTGAACAACATGTACATCGAGCTGAACCCCGGCGACCCGTCGGCGCCGCAGCTGCCCGAGTACGGGGTCCTGCCCCTCGGGCAGAGCACCTCGCCGATCATCATCGACCAGCCGCTGTCGCACCTCGACGAGAACACCCGCGAGTTCGCCGCGAGCTGCTCTCGCAGGCCGACGTCGCCCTGGCCCGAAGGCGCCGCGGACCTGCCCGGCGGCGTCCACTCGGTCGCGACCTCACCGGTCGCTGGCGCCGATCGCCCAGCAGCTCGACGTGCGCCGCGACAAAGTCCGCCAGCTCATCACCTCGCTGGGCATCGTGTCGAAGACCCTCGGCGACAACGACGTGCGCCTGACCCAGCTGGCCGACCGCCTGCAGGTCACGCTCGGCGCGGTGGCCCAGCAGAACGAGGCCCTGCGCGACAGCTTCAACCAGCTGCCCGGCGTGGCCGACCGCCTGCGCGAGAGCACCGGGGCGATCCAGGGCCTGTCCGACCAGCTCGACCCCACGCTCGACAACATCCGCGAGGCCAGCGACACGCTGCCGGGCTCGCTGAACGGGCTGACGCGGACGGTCGACACGCTCGACACGACCCTCGACAAGCTCCAGCCCGTCGCGCAGAAGCTGCGCCCGACCGCGGCCGACCTGCGCCCGTTCGTCTCGCGACCTCAACCGGACGTTCCCCGACCTCAAGACGATCGTGAACATCCTCAACCCGGTGACCGAGCGGCTGGTGCCCTACCTGCCCGACCTGGACGCGCGACCACTACCAGTTCAGCGACATCCTCGCAGGGCGACAGCACCCGGCGCTGGCAACGCGGCGTGCATCAACCTCCCGTTCACCCAGTGCGCGGTCGCCCGCGACGTGCCGAACACGATCTTCGGCGCGAGCTGTGCCAACACGAAGTCGCCGGTGCCGTGGACCGACGGCAAGACGAGCCAGATCAACCCGCCGAAGTACCAGTCCTTCGACCCGAAGGACCACAGCGACCACGACGACAAGGACCACCGGGGGGGACAAGTGACCCCCGCTCCAGCTCCCCCCGTTCCCGCTCCCCGGATCGAGGTCCTGCGGTGAGAATCCCCCAGGGTGCCATCCCGTACATCCGCACCGCCATCATCCTGGTCTTCACGGTCGCGAGCCTCGCGTTCTACGGCGTCTTCTACGTCGCCGCCGGTGGTCGGCTCCCCTTCATCGCGGAGGAGCCCTACCAGGTCGTCTTCCAGTCGCCGATCAACAAGAACATCGTCGAGCAGTCCGAGGTCACGCTCAACGGCGTGTACGTCGGCCGGGTCCAGACCATCGAGGTCATCGGCGGGCTCGCCCAGGTCACGGCCGGCTTCAACGGCCTTCCCGACGCCGCGCCCCTGCACCAGGGCGCCACGGCGACGATCAAGACGAAGACGCTGATCAACGAGACCTACATCGACATCACCGATGGCAACGGTCCGCCGATCGCCGACCAGGCGGTGCTGCCCCCGGGCAACGTCGCTCCGCCCATCGACACCGACGAGGTGGTCCGGGCCCTCCCGCAGGAGGCGCGGAAGAACCTCGGCGGGGCGATCCAGTCGCTCGCCGTGGCCACCGACAACAACCAGTCGGGCATCTCGCAGACGATCGGCAGCCTCGGCGAGCCGACGAACTACGTCCCGGCGGCGTTCAAGGCGCTGACCGACCAGGAGCCGGCGCTGCGCCAGCTCTCGGGCAACACCGCCCGCCTGCTGGCCGCGCTCGACACCCGCCAGGGCCAGATCGGCGAGCTCGTCGAGAACGCGGAGCTCGTCACCCGTACGACGGCCGGCAGCCGCGAGGACCTGTCGAACGTCATCCGCAAGCTCGACCCGACGCTGGTCACCGCGCAGGCGGCCAGCGACGACCTGTCGCGGCTCGGGTTCGCGCTCCAGCCGGTGGCGCAGAACCTCCTGCGGGCGGCCCCGCCGCTCAACGAGGCCCTGCGTGAGCTGCCGCCGACGGCGAAGGACCTGCGCGAGCTGCTGCCGGCGCTCAACTCGACGCTCGACAAGCTCCCGCCGACCCTCGAGCGCGTCCCGCGCTTCGCCGGTGACCTGCAAGACCTCGCGCCGGTGTTCCAGGACGCCCTCAAGGAGGCCAACCCGATCCTGGCCTACCTCAAGCCCTGCGGCCCGCTGACCGCGACCACGGCCTGACGAACCTCGGCCTTCGCTCTTCACCCGGCACCACGCCCAGGGCCCGTGGCGGTCGGCGCCGATCTTCGGCGGCGACTCGCTCAACCCGAACCTTCCGGGCTGCTCGGCCCGCTCGCCCCCGTGCTCGGCCCGCCGGGCCTGCTCCAGGTGATGGACTACCAGATCGGCAACAACCCGGTCCGCTGAACACCTTCGGTCCGGGCACGCCGAACAGCAACATCGCGTGCAAGGACCCCGGCGCCGGGTACACGCGGTAACCATTCACAATCGGTCGGTATGACGATGGCGTGGATCACGAGACGGGGCGCTCGCCGCAAGGCGGGCGCCCCGCCCCGTTCCCGTTCCGGGCTCGGCGGCCTGGCGCGGCGTGGCGCGAGGCCGACCGGCTCGTCGCCGGGTGGCCCGTGGGCTGGCGCCGGGCCGCCGGCCCAGCCGTCGCGACCTCGTCGTCGCGGTCGCGGGGCTGCTCGTCGCGGTCTTCCTGGCCGGCGGGCTCGCCCAGGTCAGGTCGAGACCGGCGTCGACTCCTTCCTCCCGCCGACGACCCGTCGCTCGCCGCGCTCGACGACGTGGGCCGCTCGTTCGGCGGTGACCCCATCGTCGTCCTGCTCGAGTCGCCCCCAGCCGCGCGCCCTGCTGCGACCGACCAGCTCGGGGCCAGCTCGACCTCGAGCAGCGGCTCAACGGCCTCCCCGACGTCGCCGCCCTCTACGGCCCGGTCACCACGCTCAACAACATCGCGGGCCGGGCGCAGCAGGCGCTGGCCGAGCTGCTGGGCCGCCGTGACGGCCTGGCGTTCGCCGCGTCGAAGCGCGCTCGGGAGGCGGGGGCCACGCCCGACCAGGCCGACCTGGCGGGGGTGCGGGCCCAGGCGGAGTTCGACAACCGGTACTTCCCACTGATCGTGCAGGGCCTTCCTGTCGGGCTGCCGACGCTCAAGAACCCCAAGCTCGTCAGCAACCTGCTCTTCGACCCCAACGGCGGGGTCAAGCCGCGCTGGCAGTACGTGGTGCCCAACGACCACGCCCTCGCGATCCTCGTGCGCCCCCGCGCGGAGCTCGACCAGGCCGGCACGCAGCGCCTCGTCGCCGGGATCGAGAACGCGGTCGGCGCGGCGCAGCTGCCGCCCGACACCCGGGTCACCGTCTCGGGCGTGCCGGCCATCGTCGCCGCGCTCGGGCAGTCGGTGAACACCCAGATCCCGATCATCGGCGTCATCGCGATCGCGGCGATCGGGCTCGTGCTCTTCCTCGTCCCGTGGACCGGGCGGCGCCGGCGGCTCCTGCCGCTCGCGGTCACCCTGCTCGCGACCGCGCTGACCGTCGGGGTGCTCGGCTGGCTGGGTCGCCCGCTCTCCCTCGGCGTCCTCGCCTTCCTGCCGGTGCTCATCGGGCTCGGCAGCTACTACCCCACCTACTTCGCCCAACGGGCCCGCAGCCGCGTCGTGTTCGTCGTCGCCGGGGCGTCGGCGCTGTCGTTCGCCACGCTCGCGCTGGCGCCGCTGGCGTTCGTCCGCGACCTGGGCATCACGCTCGCCATCGGCATCGCGCTGTCCGTCGGCCTCGGTGCGCTGCTCGTCCGTCGCGCGACCGGCGGGTCGACCGGCGGGTCGACCGGCGGGGCGCCGGTGCCGGCGGGGCCGCCAGCGTTCGTCGGCCGGTCGTCGCGCGCGGTCCGCCTCGCCGCGGGCGCGACCGCGACAGCCCTCGCCGTCGTCGGATGGTTGCTCCTGGCCTCGCTGCCGCTGCAGACCAACATCCAGGATCTCGCCCGCGGACTCCCCGCCCTCGAGGACGCCGCCCACGTCCAGCGAGTCATCGGCACCGGCGGCGAACTCAACGTCGTGCTGCGTGACGACGGCGACCCGCGGACGCCGCCGGTCGACGCCCGCGGCTCCGAGGCCTGGGCGTGGATGCAGGACGTCCAGCAGCGGATCGCTCTGCGACACGGCGACGAGGCCCGGTCGGTGCTCTCGCTCCCGGCCCTGCTCGACTTCCTCGGGCCCACGCCGACGGCCGACCAGATCCAGACCGGGCTGCGACTGATGCCCGACTCGCTGGTCGCCTCGGTGATCCGTGGCGACGGGCAGGTCGCCAACATGTCGTTCGGCGTCTCGCTCGACGACGTCGCCAAGCTGTCCGCGCTCACCCAGGCGGTACGCGCGGAGCTCCCGCCGCCCCCGCCGGGATTCGCCACGGAGGTGACGGGCCTGCCGACCCTGGCGGTCCGCGGTTACCAGCTCGTCGACGCCGACCGATACCTCGCCAGCGTCGCCGGCGTCGTGGCGGCGGGGTTCGTTCTGCTGATCGGTCTCCGGCGCCGCGTCGACGGCCTGCGGGCGATCCTGGCCGCCGTGATCGCGACCGGGAGCTCGCTGCTGGTGCTGTGGGCGGCCGGTTCCGCGCTGTCGCCGCTGACGGTGGCTCTCGGGTCGCTGACCGCCGCGGTCGGCTGCGAGTTCACCGTGATGATGGCCCAGTCGGTCCGCCAGGCCGACCGGAGCCTGCACCGCGCGGTCATGCTGGCCGCGGGCACCTCCGCCATCGGCTACGCCGTCCTCGCGTTGTCCCCGATCGCCCTGATGCGCGAGTTCGGTCTCCTGCTCGCCGTGTCGGTGGGCCTGTCGTACGGGGCGGCGGTGTTCGTCGTGTGGGTCTGGCCCCCAGATCCGTCCCGACGCCGACGACGGCCCCGATCCCGACGACCGATGACCGGTCGTCCGACCGTCGACCCCGACGACCCGCAGGCCGAGCCCGCTCCCGGTCCTCGGCCCGGACGCCCTTGAGTCTCTAGATGACGACCACGCTCGAGCGCCCCGACGCCGCGGACCCGGCGCCGAAGTCGGGCCCCCCGGCGCTGCTCTCGCCCCGCCCGCCCCGCTCGCGCCTGTGGCGCCGACTGGTCGGCGCGCCTCATCGCCCTGCTGGTCGTGGTGTCGGCCGCTCGCCGTGCCGCGAGCATGGGGCTCTTCCCGTCGGTCTACCAGCCGCCGCTGCCCGACGACGCCGCGCTCGCGGTCGGCGGCGACGTCGTCACGGTCGCGCAGTACGACGAGAAGGTCCGGAGCATCAAGTCGCTCTACGCCGCGGTGGAGCCGGGTGACCCGGCCGGTCGCGACCGCTTCCGTCGCGACGCGGCCAAGTCGGTCGCCACCACGATGGTCATGAGAAGGCGCGGCCGACATGGAAACATCGTGATCCCCGACAACAAGGTGCGCGACCAGCTCGGCCAGATGATCGAGGCCCAGTTCGGTCAAGGTGCCGAGGGCCAGCAGCGGTTCGTCGACGGCCTGCGCCAGTCGGGAACCTCGGAGGACGCCGTGCTGGCCGAGATCCGCCAGCAGTCGATGGTCGCGCTGGTCAGAAGGTCACCGACCCGGTCCCGAGCCGCGCGACGACGAGCTCCCCGCCGAGTTCCCGCGTTACGCCGCCGCGCTGGGCGTCCCCGAGAAGCGGAAGCTCGCCAACATCGTCGTCGGCACCCGCGAGCAGGCGCAGGACATCGTCGACCAGATCCGGAGCGGCATCCCGTTCGCCGACATCGCGCGCCGGGTCAGCATGGACACCAGCACCCGTGACACGGGCGGCGACCTCGGCGACCCGGTGGCGAAGAGCCAGCTCGAGCCCGGCTACCAGGATGCGGCGTTCACCGTGCCGAAGGGGCAGGTCTTCGGTCCGGTGCAGACCCCCCAGGGCTGGAACGTCGGTCAGGTCGTCGATGTCATCCCCGGCAACCCGGCGAAGTACGAGGAGTCGATCATCCCGCTGAAGCAGGCGGTCCACAACGAGCGCAAGCTCGCCGCCGGGAAGCAGTGGTACATCGACACCATGCGCGACGGGAACGTCCGGTACGCCCCGGCCTACCAGCCCGACGACCCCGACGGCGCCCGCGCCTCGAGAGGCGATCTCCGGTCCCGGGAGCGGGCACAGCCGCGCGGGCAGCAGCAGCCGCCCCAGCCCGCCGCGCCCGCGGCCCGCGCCGCAGCCCGGCTCCCGCTCCCGCACCGCGGTGATCACCCACCTGCTGGCGACGGTCGCCGACCAGGTCCCGACGCCGCGCCAGACCGACGGCCCGCGGGCGAGCGCGCTGTTCCTCCTGATCCCGGCCGTCCTCATCGCGGCGGTCGGAGTCTGGGGGTGGCGCAACGCCGAGTCGTTGGCGAACTCGGCGCCCCTCGACGAACGGACCCGGCAGCGGCGGTACCGGACCTACCAACGCGGTTCGGTCTTCTGCCTCGTGGTCGCCGTCGCGTTCGTCGTCCTCACGATTCTGTCGTTCCTCTCGGTCGGTTCCCCTCGTTAGGAGAGCAACCCGGCGCGCGTCGCGCAAGTCGCGCCACGGAACGACCTTCGGGGAGGAACCCATGACCGCCGTTGTGCGGAGGATGCGCCTGCGGCGCGCGGCTGCGATCGCGCCGCTCCTCGTGCTGGCCCTGGCCGGCCTCTCGGCTGCGGGCGGGACGTCGACCTCGGCCCGAAGCCGACGCTGCCGGGCGAACACGACGCTGTCGACGACGAACGGTTCTACGGGCCAGGTCGTCTCCGACGGCGCGGGCCGCACGCTCTACCAGTTCGACGGCGACCGCGACGGACAGTCGACCTGCTACGGCGAGTGCGAGCAGGTCTGGCAGCCCTTCATCGCGACCGGTGAGCCGATCCCGGCCGACCTCAACGTCAACCCGTTCATCTCCTACGAGATCGACCTGGTCCCCCGCCAGGACGGCGCCAAGCAGGTGACCTACCGCGGCCACCCGCTGTACTTCTACAGCGGTGACAAGCGCCCCGCCGACGTCCGGGACCGGCAAGCGGGAGTTCGGCGGGATGTGGACGGGCGTGACGACCCTGGGCAACCAGGTCATCCCCTGATCGATCCGCGTCGACGCGACGAAGGGCGCGGACGATGGTCCTCCATCGTCCGCGCCCTTCGTCGTCGTCGGGGCTCCTACAGAGCGCCCGTGAGCTTCGCGGTGACAAACATGATGATCATGATGACGATCGCGGCGGCCACGTAGAGCGTCAGCTGCGGGCTGTACTGGTAGGTGAAGCCCTTGCGGGGCTCCTCGTCGCCGTCGAGGTCACGCTGGACCTCGTCCATGTCGAGCGGACCCCAGAGGTCGGAGACGGCGAAGCGCCGGTCGAACTCGTCGCTGGAGTCGACGCCGTCGAGCAGTTCGGACGCCTCGCCACTGGCGACGATCCGGCCGTTGCCCAGGATGGCGAGGTTCTCGCCGAGCTCCCGGGCCAGGCGGATGTCGTGGGTCGTGATGAGCACCGTGCCCTCGGTGCGCTCGCGCCAGCGCTCCACCGCGCTGATCATCTGTGCCGCGTGCGCCGAGTCGAGCCCGGCCTCGATCTCGTCGAGGATGAGCAGCGGCGTGTCGGCGACCAGCGCGCGGGCCAGGGCGAGGCGCTTCGGGCGCGGGCGGGCCATGCGCGTCGGGCTTGTCGGCGGCCTTGTCGCCCAGCCCGACCTCGGCGAGCATCTGCATCGCCCGGCGCTCGCGCTCCTTCTCCCCGACGCCGTGGGCCTTGAGGCTGTAGTCGAGGTTCTCGAAGGCCGAGAGCGACGAGAACAGCGAGGTCCCGAACACCGACGAACCGCCGAGCATCACCGACATCGTCTTGCGGATGTCGCGCATGCCCGTCGTCGGCCTCCCACATGTTCCGCCCGCCCACCGTCACGGTGCCGCGGTCGGGCTCGAGCATCCCGGTGATGTGCTTGATCAGCGTGGTCTTGCCCGCCCCGGACGGGCCCATCAGCATCGTGATCATCCCCGGCGGGACGTCGAGGGTCAGGCGGTGCAGCACGGGGTCGTCGTCGATGACGGTCGTGATGCCCTCGAGACGCACGCCCGGGACGGTCTTCTGCGAGGCCCGGTCCGCGTGGCCATGTCGGTCACCTCCGCGACGCGGTGCGCGTCCACCGGAGCCTCCGGGTGCTCCGACCGCACCACTCATCCGATCGACCTTACGGGGATGTGACCCGGAGCGCTCATCGGCCGATCGGCGAGAACGGCTACCGTGGGGGTCGCCCGCCCCCACCCGGGGGGCGACCCGCGTCCCGGTGTGGCCCCTATCATGAGGCGATGGCGTCGTCCAAGATGCCGCGTGGCCTTCGCGCGACCACCGCCGACATCGGGGCCGGTCGCTACCCGCGCCCCTGATCGTGGCGCTCGCGTGCTGGCTGCTGCTCGGGGTGCTCCTGCTGATCTCGCAGGCCGGCATCCCCGAGACGACCGACGCGCAGCAGACCGACGCCGCGACCGGCGTGCAGGCCGTGCGGGCGCCGGGAGGCGACTCGCAGTGGTTCAGCCAGCTGCTGCCGTGGCTCGGCGTCGTCGTGCTGATCGTGGCCGTGCTGCTCTTCCTCGGGTTCGGGGCCGTTCGCCTGATCCTGATCCTACTCGGGATCCTCGCGGTCGTCGGCCTCGCCTCCAGCCCGGCGACCGCGTGGTACGATCTTCGCGATCCTGTGCTGCTCGTCGTCGGCGGTGTCTGCGGGCTGATGGTGTCGGCCCACCGCTACCTGACCCGCCCGCGAGCCGCCGCGGGTGACGACCCGTCGCCGAGGATGGTCCCCTGACATGAGCACCAAGCGTCCTGAGAACTCCGGTGGGCGCCCGCGCTCCCAGCAGAAGCCGGAACCGGCGCCGCCGGCGCAGGCCGACGTCGGTGAGATCGCGCGCGCGGTCAGTACCGCGTTCCTGGTGCTCGTCTTCGGAGCCCTGCTGCAGCCGGTGGTCAGTCCGATCCTGCCGCAGTCGATCGGGCAGTTCTGGCTGATCGCCGTCGCCCTCCTCGCGTTCGCGGTCGCCGGAGCGCGCTGCGGCCGGGCCGGGCCCACGCCGCCCCTCTACGGCGCGGGCGGGGCGCTCGGGGCGTTCCTGCTCGTCGTTCCCCTGCAGTTCATCCAGGGCACGTTCAACCCGCTCTACGCGCTCTACACGCTGATCGCCGCGCTCGTCGTGGGCGCCCTGGCGGGCCAGGTCGCGGCCCGTCTCGCGGCCTGAGCCCCGGCGACGTACCCGAGCCGCGGCCCCCACCTCGGCATACGGTCCGCGTGAGGGCGGTGACCGGGTCGGGGCGTGTGCGGGGTCACCTGTCGTCGTCGGTAGCATCCTCGGCGTCCAACGGCTATCACCGACCAGGAGGACTTCCGATCATGCTCATCGGCGCGCTCCTCGTCATCGCGTGCGGTCTCCTCGCCGCGGGATTCGTCACCGGCATCACCCTGTACGCGGTGGGCGCTCTCGTCCTGGCCGTCGCGGCAGCGGTCCTCTACGTGGTCGCGCTCCGGCGGACCTCGCCGGCCGCGTCCGCCTCGGCGGAGACGGACACGGCCGAGGCGGACGAGCCGTCGACCCCGGGCCGCGTGGGATCGAAGCCAGCCGCGAAGGACGCCGACGGCACGAAGTCCGGCGAGAAGGCCCCGGTCGCTGCGCGGGCGACCGAGAAGAAGCCCGCCGCGAAGAAGCCCGCCGACAAGAAGCCGGTCGACAAGAAGCAGGCGGACAAGAAGGCTGCCGAGACCGCTGCGGTCGCCGGCAAGCCCGCCGAGAAGAAGTCCGGCGAGAAGAAGCCTGCCGTGACGGCTCCGGCCGCCGGCAAGCCTGCCGAGAAGAAGCCCGCCGTGACGGCCCCGGTCGCGGCACGCCCGCCGAGAAGAAGCCCGCCGTGGGACGACCCCGACCGCCGAGCCGACCCGGGCCGAGCCGACCGGAGGCGCCGGCGGAGAAGGCTCCGGCGGAGAAGGCTCCGGCGGAGAAGGCTCCGGCGACGGCCGCCCCGCGGGTCGACGAGCCCGCCGGTGCGACGGCGAACGGCGCGACGTCGGCCGATCAGCGCGACGCGACCGCGACGACGTCCGCTGCGACCGCCGCCGCGGTGCCGTCGACGGCGGCGAGGACGTCGGAGGGCACCCGGGAGCGAGCAGCCCGTCGACGCCGTCGGGTACCGACATCGTCCTCGTGGGGCCGGGCCGCATGCGCGACCACGGCGAGGGCTGCGCGGTCCTCGACGGCCAGGCGTCCGAGGCGTTGACCGTCGACGACGCCCAGGACGAGGGCTTCTCGGCCTGCAGCCGGTGCGTGGCCCGCAAGGTCCTCACCGCGCAGGGCTGACACGCCCCGAGCACCCTGAACTGAACGAACGGCGCTTTCGCTGCATCCGATGCAGCGAAACGCGCCGTTCGTTCGTCCGGGGACGCCCGTGCCAGGGTGTCCCCGCGCGCCGGGTCGACCGACGGGCGGGCGCGAAGGGCTCAGCCGGCTTCCCACTCCCGTCCCGGCTTGTAGCGCTCCAGACCGGCGTAGGCCTCCCGGGCGCTGCGGCCCTCGTTGATCACGCCGTCGACCTCGTGGATGATCGGCGCGTCGACCTCGTAGGCGTCGGTGAGCTCCTTGACGCTGCGCGCGGTCTTGACGCCCTCGGCCACCTGCGTCATCCCCGCGAGGACCTCGTCGAGGGTCTTGCCGCTCCCGATCTCCTCGCCGACCCGGCGGTTGCGTGACGCCGAACTGGTGGCGGTGGCCATGAGGTCGCCCAGGCCCGTGAGGCCCGCGAACGTGCGGGCGTCGGCGCCCATGTTCTCGCCGAGGCGCGTCATCTCCGCCAGCCCGCGGGCGAGGACGAGGAGCGCGTGTTCACCCCGACGTTGAGCCCGTCGGCCATGCCCGAGGCGATGGCGATGATGTTCTTCAGGATGCCGCCGAGCTCGCACCCGACGACGTCGTGGTTGCGGTAGACGCGGAAGACCTTCGAGGTGAACAGCGGCTGCAGGGCCGAGGCGACCTGGTCGTCGGGGGTGGCGACGACGGCGGCCGCGGCGTACCCGTCGGCGACCTCGCCGGCGATGTTCGGCCCGGCGAGCAGGCCGACCGAGTGCCCGGGGAAGCACTCGGAGATGATCTGGGTCGGCCGCAGCTTCGACTCGGGCTCGAGGCCCTTGGCCACCGACACCAGCGGGATCCACGCCCGCGCGTGGTCGGACGCCTCCTCGAGCACCGAGCGCATGCTGTGCGACGGCACCCCGACGACGAGGACGTCGGCCTCCGACACCGCCTCGGCGAGGTCGGACGTGGCGCGCAGGGCCTCGGGCAGCTCGCGGTCGCCGAGGTAGGTGCTGTTGGTGTGCGAGGAGTTGATCTCGTCCGCCGTCTCGGCGCTGCGCGCCCAGATCGTCGTCGGCGTGTTGCGGGCGGCGATGGACGCGACGACCGTGCCCCACGAGCCCGACCCCAGCACCGTGACCCGTACCGGTCGTGTCATGACCACCTCCGCATCCGCCGCGACGACACCGTCGCGGCTGGCCTGATCATCGTTTGGCGGACGGCATCGTCGCACGTCAGGGAGGCGTGGGGTCGGCCAAATGCTCGATGGATGAGGACGCGAGTAATTGGTAGCGTGACCGGGGTCATGACAGCGATCGACGACGTCGGGGCGACGGTGCGCCCCGCGACGTCGGTGGGCGTCCGCGCCCCGAAGAGCGCCCGTCGCCCGGCGGTCCGTTGCATCGGCTCCGCGGCAGTCTCGAGTCGCTGCAGCGCGCCGGCTCCCTCGCGGAGCTGCTCGACGTGGCGCCGGTCGCGGCCGCGGCGCTCGGCTTCGACCGCGTCCTGCTGTCGCGCATCGAGGACGCCCTCTGGGTGCCCGAGCGGATGTACGTCCACGGCGACGTGAGTGGGCCGAGGAGATCCTCGACGATGGCCGGCGACTGCCGCCGTCTCGACGGTCGTTGCTCGAGACCGGATCGTGCGGACGGGCCTCCCGCTGCGGGTCGACGACGCCGGCCGGGAGTGGTCCACGCGCCCTCGTCAGGTCGCGCACCACGAGCTACGTCGCGGTGCCGATCGCCGTGGGAGCGAGGTCGTCGGCTTCCTGCACGCCGACTGCCACCACCAGCACCGCGCCCCGTCGGCCGACGAGCTCGAGGCGCTGGCGGTCCTCGGCCTGGCGCTCGGGACGTTCCTCGACCGGCAGGGCGCCCGCGACCGTCTCGCGTCGGCCTGCCGGGCGCTGGGCCCCGGTGATCTTCCCGACGGCCGACCCGCGGCGCGGGGGGGCCCATCGTCCCCCGGCTGACGTCGTACGTCCGTCGCCGGAGCACGACGCACGAGCTCTCCGCGCGGGTCACCCGGCGCGAGGCCGAGGTGCTCGCCCTCATGTGCGCCGGCGCGAGCAACGACCAGATCGCCCGCCGTCTCGTGATCACGGTGGGCACGACGAAGTCGCACGTGAAGGCGATCCTGCGCAAGCTCGGCGCCGCCAACCGTGCCGAGGCGGTGTCGTCGTGGCTGCGCAGCGAGTACGGCCGGATGTCGGTGAGCCCGCCCGGTCCGGGGTGACCCGGACCGGGCGGCACCGTCGCGCGGTCAGTCCTGCAGCAGACGCTGGCGCAGCTCGAACTTCTGGACCTTCCCGGTGGCCGTCGCGGGCAGCTCGTCGACGAGCTCGAGGCGCTCGGGCAGCTTGTACGGGGCGATCCCGCGGCCCTTGAGGTAGGCGACGAGGTCCTCGAGGGTGGGGGCGTGGTCCTTGGCGGCGACGACGAACGCGGCCATCTTCTCGCCGAGGCGCTCGTCGGGGAAGCCGACGCACGCGACCTGGGCGACGCCCTCGTGACCGAGGATGTAGTCCTCGACCTCCAGGGCGCTGATGTTCGTGCCGCCGCGGATGATGAGGTCCTTGATCCGCCCCGTGATCCGGACGTAGCCGAGGTCGGTCCGCCTCGCCAGGTCGCTCGAGTGGTACCAGCCCTCGGCGTCGAGGGCCTCGGCGGTCTTCTCGGGATCCTTCCAGTAGCCGAGCAGCGCGCCCGGGCCGCGGTAGAGCAGCTCGCCCTCACCCTCGGCGTCGGTCTCGCCCGCCGAGCGGTCGGCCTGGGCGATGCGGATCTCGACGCCGTCGAGGGCCTCGCGCCCGTCGGAGGTCGTCACGGCCTCGGGCGGGTCGGACATGCGGCACGAGGTGCCCGCGAGGATCTCCGAGCAGCCGTAGAGCGGGATGATGGAGCAGTTCGGCCACTTCTCGCGGGCCTGCTCGACCAGCGTGCTCGGGATCGGCGCGCCGGCGCAGAGCCAGAAGCGCATCGAGCTCATGTCGTGCTTCGCAGGGTCGTAGGCGTCCATCGCCATGCGCACGAACGGCGTCGCCGTCGCGCTCAGCGTGGCGCCGTAGCGGGCGATCCGCTCCATCGCGTCGTTCGGCTCCCACACGTCCTGCACATGGGTCGAGCAGCCCGCCACCACGGGGAGGCCGACGCCGATGATCAGGCCGGTCGCGTGGCCCAGCGGCGAGGGCATGAAGACCACGTCGTCGGGGGTGGCCCGGAACACGTCGCGGGCGAGCCCGAGGGCGCTGAAGCCGAAGGTGTTCCAGGTGTGGAAGCAGCCCTTCGGCTTCGACTCGGTGCCGGAGGTGAAGACCAGGAGGTGCCCGCTGTCGGGGCTGGGGACGGGGCCGAGGGACTCGCCGTCGGGCACCGGGCCCGCGTCGGGACCGCAGGCCGCGTCGAACGACTCCTGTCCCTCCCCGGGCTCGCCGCGGGCGATGAGGACGGTCTTCAGGCTCGGCTGCTCGCCGGCGACGGCGGCGAACATCGCGGAGTAGTCGAAGTTGCGGAAGGTGCCCGCGGTGATCGCGGCGACGGCCTCGGTCACCCCGACGATGTAGCTGATCTCGTTCTGCCGGTAGATCGGCATCGTCGGGACGATCACGCCGCCGATGCGGGTGATGCCGAGGTAGGCGACCGCGAACTCCGACCAGTTCGGCAGCTGCACGACGACCCGGTCGCCGAAGCGGACCCCCCGGGCCTGCAGGGCGCCCGCGAGCCGCAGCGCCCGGTCTGGACCTCGGCGATAGGTCCAGTCGCTCACCGTGTCGGTGATGAACAGCTTGTCGGGGAGGCCTCGGCCTGGCGGGCGAACAGCGTGTAGAGGTGGTCGTCGGTCCACCAGCCGTTCTCGCGGAACGTCGCGATCCGCTCGCGGGTGTACCGCGCGAGGACCGACAGGCCGCCGGCGTTCGCCGCGGCGTCGACGTCCGCCGGAGCGTCCTCGGCGCGCGACGGCGAGGTGTGGGTCGTCGGGCCGGCCATGGGTCCTCCGCGCTCGGCGGCGTTCGTCCGCGCTGTCGGCCAGCCGCACCGGCCTGGTCCTGGTCGTCGTGATGGGTCCTGCCGCCGTTTCGAGCCGCCCCGACCTCGTGGTCATCACCGAGATTTCCGGACGAATCGGTCACCGTCGACCCTAGGGACGGCGATGTCGGCGACAAGACCGACAGGTGACCCAGATCGCAGTCGCGCCGACGATAGGGCATCTCGGACAGATGCTCTAGTGTCCTACTATCCAGCTCTCGACCGGTGTCGACCGGTGTGGCGACGAGGAGGAGACCCGATGGGTGAGCACGGCCCGGTCCGGTGGTCCGAGGAGCGACGGGCCTTCGTCGTCCGTCTCGACCGGCCGCCGGCCAACGCCTTCGGCACGCCCATGATCGAGGGGCTCGACGCGGCGCTGGACGCGTTCGACGCGTCGGCGGCGCGCGTCCTGGTGATCGCCTCCGCGCTGCCCGGCATCTTCGTCGCCGGAGCCGACATCAAGCAGATGGCGGGCGCGCCCGCCGAGGAGTTCGCCGGCTACGGCAAGGCGCTGCGCGGCCCGGTCGAGCGGATCGCCGGCCACGACCGGCCGTCGATCGCGGTGATCGAGGGACGCGCTCTCGGGGGCGGGCTCGAGCTCGCCCTCGCGACGACCCTGCGCATCGGGACCGAGGGCGCCCGCCTGGGTCTCCCCGAGGCGAAGATCGGACTCATCCCCGGTGCCGGGGGCACGCAGCGCCTGCCGCGCCTGGTGGGTCGCGGCCGTGCCCTCGACATCATGCTGCGCGCCCGTGACGTGCCGGCGCAGGAGGCCCTGCGCATCGGGCTCCTCGACGCGTCGCCCGAGGGCGCGGTCGTCGAGACACCGGCTGGCGTGGTCCGACGAGCTGGCCGCCCGCTCGCCCGCCGCCCTCGCCGCGATCATGCGCTGCGTCGACGACGCCGGCGACCGCAGCCTGGCCGAGGGCCTCGCGAGCGAGGCGCAGCGGGTCGACGCGCTGTTCGACGGGCCCGAGGCCCGGGAGGGTCTGCGGGCGTTCGTGGAGAAGCGGACCCCGGACTATGGCTGACGCGGCCGAGGCGCCCCGTCGACGGCTCCGGGCGGACGTCCGTCGCCTGGGGCACCCATCGTCGACCGGCGCGCGCGCGGGATCCCGTTCCTCTGTTACTCCCCTCGCCGCCACCACGCCGCCGACCTGCTCATCGACGCGCGGCGCTGGGCCGACCGGGTCCACCTCGTCCAGGGCGAGCGCCGGCTGACCTTCGCCGACGTCGATGCCGCCGCCGGCCGTGTCGCCGCCGCCCTGCGCGAGCGCGGCGGGACCGCGGGCGCGCGCGGGTGCTCCTGCTCGCCGGCAACTCGCCGGAGTGGGTCATCGCGTTCTGGGGCGGCATCCGCGCCGGGGCGCTGGTGTCGCTCGGCAACGCCTGGTGGGCCCACGCCGACGTCGCCCACGCCTGCGAGCTGCTCGAGCCGGCCGTCGTCGTGTGCGACGAGAAGTCGCGCGCGCTCCTGCCGTCCGATTCCTCGGCCGTCGTGGTCGACACCGGCGCGGTGCGTGAGTGGTCGGAGGACGTCGCGCTGGGTGCGGGCGAGCGGCTGCTGCCCGTCGTGGGACGAGGCCGCCGAGGACGATCCGGCCGTCGCCATCTTCACTGCGGGCACCACCGGCAGACCGAAGGCGGTGGTCCTGCCCCACCGGGCGATCGTCGCCAACGTCCACGCCCTGCTGGCGGGCGCGGAGCGGCTCCCCCATCAGGTCGATCCCGAACGCCCGGGTGCGGTCGTGCTGCAGAGCGGCCCGATGTTCCACGTGGGCGGCGTCCAGTCGCTGCTGCTCGCGCTCGTCGGCGGCAACCGCATCGTGTTCCTGCGCGACCGGTTCGACCCCGGCGAGGTGCTCGACCTCATCGAGGCCGAGCGGGTCACCGTATGGGGCGGCGTGCCGACCATGGCGTCGCGGGTGCTCGCGCACCCGTCCCTGCCCCGTCGCGATCTGAGCTCCGTCCGCTCGATCACGATGGGCGGTTCGCGGGTCGACCCGGCCCTACTCGAACGGATGCGCGCGGCCTTCCCGCGGGCCGGGCGGGATGTCGACGATCTACGGCATGACCGAGACCGGCGGCACGGTCGCGTCGGCCTCGGGCGCGCTGATGGCCGAGCACCCGCGACCTCGGGCAAGCCGGGGCCGCTCACCGAGATGCGCATCCTCGACCCGCGCGAGGACGGTTCGGGCGAGATCGCCGTCCGGACCCCCGGGCAGATGCTGGGGTACTGGCGCCGGCCCGACGAGAACCTCGTCGACGCCGACGGCTGGGTGCACACCGGCGACCTCGGCGCATCGACGACGGCATGCTCTTCGTCACCGGGCGTTCGAAGGACCTGATCATCCGTGGCGGCGAGAACATCGCCGCGGCGCACGTCGAGGCGGCGATCGTCGAGCACCCGAGGTGGCGGTCGTCGCGGTGGTCGGGCGCCCTGATCCCGACCTCGGCGAGCGCGTCGGGGCCGCGGTCCAGGTCCGACCGGGTGCGACGGTGACCGCCGAGGACCTCGCGGCGTTCGCCCGCGAGCGCCTGCCCCGGTTCTCGGTGCCGTCGGACTGGTGGCTGCGGACCGACGACCTGCCCGCGACCGACGTCGGGAAGGTCGACAAGGCCGCGGTGCGCGCCGCGTGGCCCGCGGGTGACGAGAATTAGTCTAATGCCCTACCGTCGAGACGTGGATCAATCTCCGGTCATCGTCGAGGCCGTCCGCACCCCTCTGGGCAAGCGCGGCAAGAGCCTGTCCACCGTGCACCCGGTGACGCTGCTCGGACACGCGCAGAAGGCCGTCGTCGAGGCGGCGGGCATCGACCCGGCCGAGGTCGACCAGGTCGTGGGCGGGTGCGTCGCGCAGGTCGGTGAGCAGGCCTTCAACCTGACCCGCACCGCGTGGCTGGCGGCGGGGCTGCCCGAGACCGTCGGCGCGTCGACCGTTGACGCGCAGTGCGGCTCGTCGCAGCAGGCGCTGACCCTGGCCACCGCCCTGGTGGGCGCGGGACTCGCCGACGTGGTCGTGGCGTGCGGCGTCGAGTCGATGAGTCGCATCCCGATCGGGTCGAACTTCCGCAAGGACTTCGAGCTCGGACGCCCGGTGACCAAGCAGTACCTGCAGCGCTACGAGTTCCTCAACCAGTACCGGGCCGCCGAGCGGATCGCCTCGCAGTGGGGGATCACCCGCGACCGCGCCGACGAGCTCGGCGCGACCTCCCAGCAGCGCGCGGCCCGGGCGTGGGCCGAGGGCCGCTTCGACGGCCAGGTCGTCCCGGTGACCGCCCCCGATCCCGAGAGCGGCGAGGACGTCACGGTCAGCCGCGACGAGGGCCTGCGCGAGACCACGAAGGAGGGCCTCGCCGGCCTCAAGATCGTGGTGCCCGACGGCATCCACTCGGCGGGCACGGCCTCGCAGGTCTCCGACGGCGCGAGCGCGGTGCTCGTGGTCTCCGAGCGCAGGGCCGCGGCGCCGGGCCTGACCCCGCGCGCCCGCGTCGTCGATTCGTTGAACGTCGGCGTCGACCCGGTGACGATGCTGACGGGGCCCCACCGGGTGACCCCGCGGATCCTCGAGCGCAACGAGCTCACCATCGACGACGTCGACGTGGTCGAGATCAACGAGGCGTTCGCGTCGATCGTGCTGTCGTGGGCCGACGAGGTGGGCGCCGACCCCGAGCGCGTCAACCCGAACGGGGGCGCCATCGCCCTGGGCCACCCGCTCGGCGCCACCGGCTGCGTGCTCGTGACCAAGGCCGTCCACGAGCTGGCCCGGTCGGGGTCGACCCGTGCCCTCGTGACCATGTGCTGCGGCGGCGGGCTCGGCACCGGGACGCTGCTCGAAGCCCTGTAGAAGCAGACCGAACCGCTCCCCACGACGAGGAGGAAGTAGCACCGATGTCCGACGTGACCTACGAGGACGTGCGTTACGAGGTCGACGGCCCGAACGCGGTCATCACCATCAACCGCGAGAAGCGGATGAACGCGTTCCGCTCCCAGACCGTCGAGGAGCTGATCCACGCCTTCAAGCGGGCGTGGGCCGACTCGAGCGTCCACGCGGTGATCCTCACCGGTGCCGGCGACCGGGCGTTCTGCGTCGGCGGCGACGTCAAGCAGCGCGCCGAGACGGGCGACTACGGCCCCAGCGAGAACGGCCTGTTCGAGGCCACCTACCTGCAGCGGCTCATCCGCGACATCCCCAAGCCGGTCATCGCCGCCGTCAACGGTGTCGCCATCGGCGGCGGCCACGTCATCCACGTGGTCTGCGACCTCTCGATCGCCGCCGAGCACGCCACGTTCGCCCAGGCGGGGCCGCGCGTCGGCTCGTTCGACGCCGGTTTCGGGTCGGCCTACCTGGCCCGCGTGGTGGGCGAGAAGCGCGCCCGCGAGATCTGGTACCTGCTCGACCAGTACACCGCCGAGCAGGCCGAGCGCTGGGGCCTGGTGAACAAGGTCGTGCCCAAGGAGCAGCTGCTCGACGCGGCCAAGGAGTACGGCAACAAGATCGCCCAGTACAGCCCGACGGCGCTGCGCTTCCTCAAGCACTCGTTCAACGCCGACACCGACCACCAGGGCGGCCTGTCGCTGCTGGCCGAGGACGGCCTGAACGTGTTCGTCCAGACCGACGAGGCCAAGGAAGGCGCCGCGGCGTTCGCCGAGAAGCGCAAGCCCGAGTTCGACAAGTACGTCCAGGGACACTGAGTGCTGTGCATGTGAGCGCTTTCGGGGGCTATAGCCACGAAAGCGCGCACATGTGCCGACGAAGGAGGCACACACATGAGCGTGCAGATCGACCTCTCCGGTGACGTCGCGCTGGTCACCGGCGGCGGCAGCGGCATCGGCGAGGCCATCGTCAACACCCTGGCCGAGGCGGGCGCGGCCGTCGCCGTGGCCGACCTGAACAGCGAGAACGCGCAGCGGGTCGCCGACGCGGTCACCGCGAAGGGTGGCCGGGCGGCCGCCGTCACCATGGACATCGCCGACCCCGCGGCCGTCGCCGCCGGGCTCGAGACCGTCCACCAGCAGCTCGGCCCGGTCTCGACGCTGGTCAACTGCGCGGCGACGTGGGCGATCAAGTCGTTCCTCGAGACGACCGACGACGAGCAGCAGAAGGTCGTCGACGTGACGCTGAACGGAGCCATGACCGTCACCCGCGCCGTCCTGCCCGACCTGCAGGCTACACGCGGCCGGGTCGTCACGATCGTCTCCGACGGCGCCAAGACCGGCGAGCGCGGCCTCGCCGTCTACGCCGCGGCGAAGGCCGGCCTCCTCGGCATGATCAAGAGCGTGGCCCTCGAGCACGGCCGCGACGGCGTGCGCTCCAACGGCATCGCGCCCGGCACCACGGTCACCCCCGGCAGCGAGGGCTTCATCGGCCAGATCGGCGCCGAGAAGCTGGCCAAGGCCTACCCGCTGCGCCGGCTCGGCGAGCCCCAGGACATCGCCAACGCCGTGCTCTTCCTCGCGTCCCCGCTCTCGTCGTGGGTCACCGGCCAGGTGCTCTCGGTCAGCGGCGGCTTCTCGATGGTCTCCTGATGAGCGACATCCAGTTCGACGGTGACGTCGCCGTCATCACCGGCGCGGGACGCGGGATCGGGCGCGCGCACGCGCTCGAGCTCGCCCGCCGCGGCGCCCGCGTGGTCGTCACCGACCTCGGCGGCGCCGAGGGCAACCCCGCCGACGACGTCGTCACCGAGATCCGCGACGGCGGCGGCGAGGCCGTGGCGGTCGGCGAGGACATCGCGACGGTGGCGGGCGGCGAGGCCGCGGTGACCGCCGCCCTCGACCACTTCGGGCGCGTCGACATCGTGGTCAACAACGCGGGTGTCCTGCGCGACGCGATGTTCCACAAGCTGGACGCCGACGCCTGGGACGCCGTGCTCGCCGTCCACGTCACCGGGGCGAAGAACGTCACCGCACCCGCGTGGCGGCACATGCGCGAACAGAAGTACGGCCGCGTGGTCAACACGACCTCGGCGACCGGGCTCTTCGGCAACATCGGCCAGGTCAACTACGGCGCGGCCAAGGCGGGCCTCTACGGCTTCACCCGCAACCTCGCCGTCGAGGGCCGCAAGGCCGGCATCCTCGTCAACGCCGTCTCGCCGAGGGCCGCGACCCGGAAGAACGCCGCGCTGCTCGGCGACAAGGCCGACCTGCTCGACCCCGCGCTCGTCGCGCCTGTCGTGGCCTACCTGTGCAGCCGCGAGCTCACCCGCACCGGCCAGGTCCTCTCCACCGGCGGCGGGCACGTGTCGGCCGTGCTCCTGACGGTCACGCGCGGCATCACCGACACGAAGCTGACGGCCGAGACCGTCCGCGACCGGCTCGACGAGGTCTTCGCGACCGACGACGCGATCACCCCGCGCCACCTCGGCGACGAGATGGCGATGTTCGTCGACGCGATCAAGAGCGCCTGAGTCGCGCCGTCGCGGTCGTCGACTGGTCACCCCTCCGGATCCGGAGGGGTGACCAGCCGGCGATCCCGGGTCATCGGCTCGAGCGGCCGCCGCCGAACAGGCGCGCGAGCCTGCCGGGCTCCTTCTGCCCCGCCCGCCGCGAGGACCCCGACCGGGGTCCGCAGGCCGGCCTCCGGGCGGGTCAGGAACAACACCTCGAGGCCGACCGGGCGGAACCCGCCACCGAGCATCGTGCGCAACGCGTCGACGTCGTGCACCGGCGCCGAGCCGAACAGCACCGCCTCGCGCGGGACCAGGGTGAGCGCCGCCGCCAGGAGCTGCCGGGCGTCGCCGCTGCCCGGGCGGTCGGGACGCACGAGCGTGTCCCACCGCCCGTCGGGCCCCCGCCCGATGTCGATCGTGCCCGCCAGGCCGTGGTCGGTGAAGCGATGGGTCCGCACCTCCGTGCGGTAAGCCGCCCACGCGGCGTGCGCCGTCCCCTCCCTCCGGATCTCCCCGCGCAGCATCGCCGCGCGGGGGACCGCTCCCGTGAGCACGCCGACGGTGGCCGCCGGACGGCCCAGCCGCTCGACCATCGCCGAGACGAAGCGCCCCAGCTCGGCCGACCGCGCCTCGGGGCGACACCGTCGAGGTCCGGCAGGTGCTCGGCCAGCCACTGCTCGTCGACGTCGGACGCGACCAGGGTCCGTTCGGGCAGGAAGGTGACGGCGTCACACGGTCCGGGCGGCGCCGGGCCGATCTCGACCACGCCGTCACCGCTCTCGAGCTCCTCGCGGGCGGCCTGGTACAGCCGGTAGGCGAAGGTCACGGCGGGTCACTCCTCCCGACGGGCCCGAGGGCGGGTGAGGAACAGCGCCTCCGTGGCGATCGGCGTGAACGAGGCGTCGAGCAGGACGCGGATCGCGGCCGTGTCGTGCAGCGGCGCGGTGCCGAAGACGTGCCGCGCGTCGGGGGCGAGCGACCGGGCGGCGGCGACCACCTCGCGACCGGCGGCACTCCCGCTGTTGCGGGTGACCCGCAGGCGCGGGTAGACCTCCATCCGGCCGGCGGGGACCCCGCCCCGAGTCGATGTGCCCCTCGGTGGCGGTGCTGCGGTAGCGGTAGGTCTGCACCCGCCGCCGGTAGGGCGCCCAGCCGGGGTCGGGCTCGCCGCCCAGGGTGAGACCGCCGCGCAGCATCGGTGCGCGGTGCGAGGCGACCGCGAGCAGCCCGACCTGCACGGCCGCGCCGCCCAGCTGCTCGGCGACCGCGGCGAGCAACGGCCCCAGGCGCCGACCGCGTCGACGGTGTCGTGGGCCCGCCCGGCGGCCAGGCGCTCCTCGACCCAGCCGGCCTCGAGGTCGGCGGCGACGACGACCCCGCCGGGCAGCAGGATAACCACGTCGGCGGGCCCGGGCGGCGGGGGCAGCACGACGACCGTGGGGGCCCCGGGATCGGTGCGCCCGTCGGCGGCGTCGGCGAGGACCGCCGCGAGCGGGTGCGCGGACGCGTCGTCGTCGGCGTCGTCCTCCCCGGTGCCGGTGAGGGCGCCCGAGGTGTCGATCCGGTAGCCGAAGCGCTCGGTGAGCTGTTCGGCGTGGGCGACGCACAGATCGAGCCACCACTGCGGCTCGCCCGAGTGCGGGTGGCCGATCGTCGTCGAGAGCTCGGCGTCGTGGTCGCCCGCCACGACGCACCGCGCGGCGGCGGCGCGCTCCGACAGCACGGCGGGCCACCGGGACGCGTCGCCGGCGGTGAAGCGCGGCAGCATCGTCAGCTCGGAGACGTCGAGCGTCGTCAGCGACCGGCCGAGGGAGTCGAGACTTCCCACCACGTTTCCTGACACCTCCCCACGGACGCATGAGCCTCTCGCGCTGCGGCATCCGGAGCAACTGTGCCGGACACCGGACGCCGGACGCCGATTTTCCGCCCCGGGACGCTGCCCGACCGGTTCCGCGACACCGGGCGGGCGCCGAGCGTGCGCGCTGTCCGGGAGAGCCGTCGGCCCGCCCCACGGACACGCGGGGACCGACGGCCGCCCCCGTTCTGTCTCGTGACGCGCGAGCGTGATCTCGCCGAGCAGGCCAGGGCCACGACCGACGAGGTCGCCGCCGCAGTCTGAGCGCGGGGCGCCGGGCCCGAGCGGTGCTCGGGCCCCGCGGCCACGCCCCTGCTCAGTCGGCGAGGAGACCGGGCAGGGTGCGACCGACGAGCTGCTCGGCCTCGGCCATGATCTCGGCGATCACCGTGGCGACGTCGCCGACGCTCTCGATGAGGCCCTGCGACTGGCCCGCCCACCACATGCCGCCCTCGACGTCGCCCTCCTGCAGGACTGCGGTGCGGCCTCGCTGGCCCGACGCCAGCTCGGCGACGTCGGCGAAGCCCGCGCCCTCGCGGCGCCGATCTCGGCGATCTCCTCGGAGATCGCGTTGCGTGCGACGCGGGCGGTGTTGCGGAACTCGCGGAACACGATCTGGGTCGCCCGCTCGTCGTTCGCGACGATCTGCCGCTTGACGTTCTCGTGCACCGGCGCCTCCGTCGTGGCGACGAAGCGCGTGCCCATGTTGGCGGCGCACGCCCCGAGGGCCAGCGCGGCAACGAGGCCCGCGCCCGTCGCGAGGCCTCCGCTCGCGATGACCGGGATGGTCAGCTTCCGGGCGGCGGCGGGGAACAGGACGAGCCCGGGGACGTCGTCGTCGCCCGGGTGCCCCGCGCACTCGAAGCCGTCGATGCTCACCGCGTCGACGCCCAACTGCTCGGCTTTGAGCGCGTGCCGCACCGCGACCGCCTTGTGGATCACTTTGACGCCGGCGGCGTGGAAGGACGGCAGGTGGGGCTTCGGGTTCGATCCGGCGGTCTCCACGATCTTGATGCCGCTGTCGATGATCGCGTCGCGGTACTCGTCGTAGGGCACCGGGTCGATCGTGGGCAGGATCGTCAGGTTCACCCCGAACGGCTTGTCGGTCATCTCGCGGCACCGGGCGATCTCCTTGGCCAGGGCCTCGGGCGACGGCTGCGTGAGCGCCGTGAGGAAGCCGAGGGCCCCGGCGTTGGCCACGGCCGAGATCAGTTCGGCGGTCCCGACCGCGGTCATCCGCCGCAGATCACCGGATGCTCGATCCCGAACTCCTCGGTGAAGCGTGTCCTGAGCATCGGTGGCGTGTCCTCTCGAAGGGTTCCGTGCCGTCGGCCGCCGACCGTAGGGCGCCTCGATGGTCGAGCGCTAGAGTTTCAGTCGGTCTGAGCGGCCGGAGCGGACGGTTCCCTCTCGCCGAAGCGGCGGATCTCCTCGGCGACCTCGGCCTCGAACGCCACGTAGCGGTGCCGCAGCTCGTCGGCGACCCAGTCCGGAGGCTGCAGTGCCTCGGGCAGCAGCGGGTCGACGACCAGGTGGCGCAGCACCTCGGAGGCCAGGACGAAACGCTCGGCGAGCGGCGCCGGTGTCGTCGAGCCGCGCGCGCAGCCGGCGTGCCTCGGCGTCCCACTCCGGGAGGTTCCACAGGCTCGCCGCGAGCTCGACCGGGTCGTCGACCGTCGTGGTGAAGAACCGGCACTGGTCGACGACCGAGGGGTCGTCGGGCACCGCGCGCTCGACGTTGCGCGGCCGCATCCACACGCCCTCGCGCACCTCGGCCCGGCGGGCGGAGAGCATCGCCCGACGCAGGGCCACGCGTTCGGGCTGCGGCCGTCCCGTCGCCGTCACGACGGCCATCTCCCAGGTGCCGTCCCAGTCGGTGACGGCGGGCCACCGGACCTCGTCGAGGCGGGCGCGACGTGCCGTGAGGCGACGGGTCAGCCGGTAGACGCCCTGGTCGGCGGCCAGGTCGCCGTCGGCGACCATGCGCGTGAGGGCGACGCGGACGGTGCGCTCGGCGATCCCGAACAGGCTCCCGATGCGGACCAGCGAGCTGACCGGCAACGCGGGCGGCCGCACCCCGAGCAGGGCGTTGAGGACCACCGACCTCGCCGTGAGCGGCGAGACGGGCGGGAGGAGACCGTCCGGCACGGATCGGGACCCTAGCCGTGCCCTTCAGGTCGGTGTCGTGTGGTGATACCGTCGTCAATCAAGCGATCCTGATCTGTAACACGGGTCGTCGCCCGCACCGAGAAGGAGTGAGCCCGCGTGGTCTCGTTCGCCTTCACCGAGGACCAGGAGGACTTCCGCGCCGCCCTGGCCGACTTCACCCGCCGGGAGCTGTTGCCGGAGTACGTGCGGCGGTCGGCGTCGACGGAGTTCCCCTGGGACGTCCACCGCGAGCTCGCGAAGACCGGGCTGCTGGGGATCGGCATGCCCGAGGAGTTCGGCGGCACCCCGGACGACCCGATCATGCTCGGTCTGGCCACCGAGACCCTCGCCTACGGCGACGTCAACGTCGCCGCCGCACCGGTCAACCTCGGCCTCATCGGCTCGCAGCTCTGCCACGGCACCCGCGAGGTGCAGGAGGAGTACATCCCGCCGATGATCAACGGCGACATCACGATCGCGATCGCGCTCACCGAGCCGGGGTCCGGCTCCGACGCGAGCGGGATGACGACCGTCGCCACCCCGGTGCCCGGAGGCTGGACGCTGCGGGGCGAGAAGACGGCGATCACCTGGGCGGTCAACGCCGAGGCGGCGCTGGTCTACGCCCGCGAGCCCGGCAGCCAGCGCTCGCACGGAGTGAGCTGCTTCCTCGTCCCGCTGCGCCAGCAGGGGGTCGCGGCGAGCCACTCCCTCGGCATGGGTTGCCTGCCGCTGGGCTGGGGTTCGCTGCACTTCGACGAGGTGTTCGTGCCCGAGACCCACCTCATCGGCGAGCAGGGCCTCGGCTTCCGCTCGGTCATGAACCACTTCGACTTCAGCCGCGCGGCCCTCGGGCTGCTGTGCCTCGGCGCGGCGCGGGCGATTCTCCCCGTGGCCGCGCGCTACGCCCAGCAGCGGCACTCGTTCGGGCGCCCGCTGACCGACTACCAGGGCGTCACGTTCCCCCTGGCCGAGCACGAGACGTACATGGAGGCTGCGCGCGCCCTCTGCTACAAGGCCTCTGGGCACGGCAGGAGGGCCTGCCGCACACTTCGCTGGCCTCGATGAGCAAGTGGTGGCCGCCGCTGGTGGCGAAGGACGCGATCGAGGGATCGATGCGGATCCACGGCAACCTCGGGTACTCGGCCGAGTTCCCGCACCAGCAGCGCTTCCGTGACGTGATGGCCTACCTCGTCGCCGACGGCACCTCGGAGATCCAGAAGCGCATCATCGCCGCCGACCTGCTCAAGCGGGTGGGTGCGTGAACCTTCCGCTCGAGGTCGGCGTCGACGTCCACGACCTGGTCCTGCCGGCCAGCCCCGAGCGGCGCAACGCCCTGTTCGCCCGCATCGCCGACGGCGGGCTCGACCACGTCTGCGTCGCCGACCACGTCAGCTTCCAGGGCGGCGGTGGCTTCGACGGCATGGTCGCCGCCGCGGCCGCGCTGGCGGGCCACCCCACCCTCGGGGTGCACCTCTCGATCTACCAGGCCGCGCTGCGCCACCCGCTGCCCACCGCACGAGCCCTGTCGTCACTGGCCGAGATGGGCCCGGGACGGGTCGTGTTCGGCGTGGGCGTCGGTGGCGAGGACCGCAGCGAGGTGACCAACTGCGGGATCGAGCCGAAGACCCGGGGTCGGCGCCTCGACGAGATCCTCGAGGTCTGGCGAGCTCGCCACCGGCGAGCCCGTCGACCACGCCGGCGAGTTCTTCACCCTCGAGGGGGCCGCGGTCGTGCCGGCCCCGCCGAGCCGGATCCCCGTCGTCGTCGGCGGGAACTCCGACGCGGCGATCGAGCGGACCGCGCGCCACGGCGACGGCTGGCTCGGCATCTTCTGCACGGCGCGGCGGTTCGGCGTCACCCGCGCCGCGATCGCCGAACGCGCCGAGGCGCACGGCCGGTCCGTCGACCGGTTCGGGATGCAGCTGTGGTGTGGTCTCGACGATGACGCCGACCGGGCGCGGGAGATCGTCGCCGCGGAGATGACGGCCCTCTACGGGCTGCCGTTCGAGAAGTTCGAGAGGCTCGTGCCCGCCGGTACTCCGAAGCAGGTCGCCGAGGCCGCCACGGCCTACGTCGAGGCGGGGGCGACCAGCGTGACCGTCGTCGGTGCGGCGGCGAGCCCCGAGGCCCGGATCGACCACGCGGCGGAGGTCCGCCGCCACCTCCTGGAGATGACGGCGTGAGCGACCCTGTGGCCATCGACCCCGGCGCCCTCGGCATGCGCTCGGAGCCGCGCCCGGTGTCGTGGGACGACCGCGACACCATGCTCTACGCTCTCGCCGTCGGCGCCGGCGTCGACGACCTCGCGCTGGTCACCGAGAACACCCGCGGGGTCGAGCAGAAGGTCCTGCCGAGCTTCGCGGTCATCCCGGCGACCTCGGCGAAGCTCATGCGCTCGGCGGGCGAGGTCCCCCTGGCGTCGTTGCTTCACGCCTCCCAGTCGGTGCGCCTGGTGCGTCCACTCCCGCCTGCGGGCTCGCTCGAGGTGCAGTTCGAGATCACCGACCTCGTCGACAAGGGCGAGGGCAAGCACGCGTTCGCGACGATCACCGGGACGGGAGCCGACGTCACGACCGGCGAGGTCGTGGTCGAGACCGAGATGGGCCTGTTCGTCCGGAAGGGCGGCGGGTTCGGAGGCCGTAACGAGCCCCGCGAGAGCGGGCCGGCGATCCCCGACCGCGACCCGGACGCCGTCGTCGAGCAGGCGACGCGACCCGACCAGGCCCTGCTCTACCGCCTGACCGGCGACCGCAACCCCCTGCACAGCGACCCCGGCTTCGCGGGACGTCTCGGCTTCGAGCGCCCGATCCTGCACGGCCTCGCCACCTACGGCTTCGCGACGCGGGCCCTGGTGGCCGAGCTGTGCGACGGCGATCCCGACCGGATCCGCGTCGTCGACGCACGCTTCGCCGCGCCGGTGCTGCCGGGCGAGAGTCTCACGACGCGCATCTGGCGTCTCGACGACCGGACGGCGGTCTTCCGCACCTCCGCCCGCGCGGAGCCCGGCGCCGACGAGCGCACGGTGCTCGACGCGGGGGTCGTCGAGCTCGCCTGACCCCGAAGGAGTCGTCCCCGGCCCCGTCCGTTCTATCCTGCAACATCCAGGCAGACCGACGATCGGGGATGCGATGACCTCTGCAGGCGCTCGGCGTGTGGGCGAGCAGACCGACCGCGACGCCGACGGTGCCTCGGGAGACGTCGTCGACCCCCGTCGAGTGGACGCGGCAGCGCTGGTCGGAGGAGGGCCAGGTCGCGCCCGACCACTTCACCGCGATGGCGGCGCTGATGCGCGCGCACCAGCGGATGATCTCGGTGCTCGACGAGGTCCTCAAGGGCCACGACCTGACCCGCACCGGCTTCCTGCTGCTGTCGACGCTGCGGATCGCCCGGGCCCACAGCCGTCCGCTGGGGCGTCTCGGTCGGCAGATGATGGTGCACCCCACGACGGTCACCCTGGTGATCGACCAGCTCGAGAAGCGCGGGCTGGTGGCGCGCACCCGTCACGCGTCCGACCGCCGGACGATCCTCGCCCAGCTCACCCCGGACGGCGAGGCCGCCGTCACCCGCGCCACCGCCGACCTCGCCACGCAGGGCTTCGGGCTCGGCGGGATCGACACGGCGCAGGCGGAACGGCTGACCGCGGAGCTCGCGACCATCCGTCGAGCGCAGGGCGACCTCGACCAGTCGGGTGGGAGCCCTGACGGCTGAGGACACGCCGCGTGCCGGAACGGGGGACTCCGCTCCTCCTCGCGGGTCATCCCCACGCGCCCGCACCCCGACAGGATGTGGCTTCGCCTTGTGAGCACTTTCCGTGCGCATGGCCACGGAAAGTGCTCACGAGGCGAAGCCACAGCGAGTCGACGGAGGAGATCGCCCGTGTATCCCGGGACGTTTGCGCAGAAGACCCCCGACAAGCAGGCCGTGGTCATGGCCGACACCGGGGAGTCGCTGACCTACTCCGAGCTCGACGAGCGCTCGATCCGGCTCGCGCACGTCTTCCACGACGCCGGCCTGCGCCGCGGCGGCCACGTCGCCCTCCTCGCCACCAACGCCCCCGACGTGTTCGTCACCTACTGGGCCGCGGTCCGCTCCGGGCTCTACATCACCGCGGTGAACCACCACCTGTCCGCCGACGAGGCCGCCTACATCGTCGACGACTGCGGCGCCGAGGTCCTCGTCGTCTCCGCCGACAAGGCCGAGCTCGCGCAGGCCGTCGCGCAGAAGACGCCGGCGCTCGCGCGCAAGCTCGCCTGGGGCGGCGCGGTCGAGGGCTTCGAGTCCTACGAGGACGCCGTCGCCGCGGCGAGTGCCGAGCCGTTCGACGACCAGCCCGCCGGCGTCGACATGCTCTACTCCTCGGGCACCACCGGGCGCCCCAAGGGCATCCAGCCCGCGCTGCCCGAGCGCCAGGTCCACGAGCCGGGCGAGCCCTTCATCGCCGTCTTCGGCCCGCTGTTCGGCTTCGACGAGCACGTCGTCTACTACTCGCCCGCCCCGACGTACCACGCGGCGCCGCTGCGCTTCGGCGGGATGGTCACGGCCACCGGCGGCACGCTGGTGATGACGGCGGGGTTCGACGCCGAGGAGGCGCTGTCGGTCATCGACCGCTTCGGCGTCACGCACTCGCAGTGGGTGCCGACGATGTTCGTGCGGATGCTCAAGCTGGGCGAGGAGAAGCTGCGCGAGTTCGAGGTCTCGACGATGACGGTGGCGATCCACGCCGCCGCGCCGTGCCCGGTCGACGTCAAGCAGAAGATGATGGACTGGTGGGGCCCGGTGCTCTGGGAGTACTTCTCCTCCACCGAGGCCAACGGCATCACGCTGGTCTCGCCGCAGGAGTGGCAGGACCGCCCCGGCACCGTCGGCCAGGCCAAGCTCGGCGTCCTGCACATCTGCGACGACGAGGGCACCGAGCTCGAGACCGGCACCGTCGGCACGATCTACTTCGAGCGCCCGCAGCGCCCGTTCCAGTACCACAACGACGAGGAGAAGACGCGCGAGGCGCAGCACCCCGCAGCACGAGAACTGGACGACGACGGGCGACATGGGCTACGTCGACGAGGCGGGCTACCTCTACCTCACCGACCGCAAGGCCTTCATGATCATCTCCGGTGGGGTGAACATCTACCCGCAGGAGATCGAGAACGCGCTGACCCTGCACCCCTCGGTGTACGACGTCGCCGTCATCGGCATCCCCGACGAGGAGATGGGCGAGCAGGTCAAGGCCGTCGTGCAGCCCGCCGCGGGCGTCGAGACCGGCGACGAGCTGGCCGCCGAGCTCATCGAGCACGTCAAGAAGACCATCGCGCGCTACAAGGCGCCGCGCAGTGTCGACTTCGCGGAGGAGTTGCCGCGCAGCGCGACGGGCAAGTTGGTGAAGGGCGAGCTGCGCAAGAAGTACCTCGAGACGGAGGGTGCGGGTTCATGAGCGCGAGCACGACGACCACGACCGACAGCGGGAAGCAGGCCCCCGGAGGGGTCGTCGTGCTCGCCTCGGTGCGGACCGGCCCGAGCACGACCTCGTGCGCGCCTGGGCCGCGGAGCACCACCCCGGGCGCCGGTGGCGTTCGACGCCGACGCGCTGCGCGACGCCACGCGCTCTAACGACACCCTCGTCGTCCCGGTCCGCGTCACCTGGATCCCCGCCGCGAGCACCCGCGACGGGCAGAGCGAGCGACCCCGCCTCGGCGACGTGCTCGCGATGACCAGCCCGCGGCGGCCGCCGGCGTTCCTGCAGCGCCGCCTGGTCGAGCAGCACCCCGAGCGGGCGCGCGTGGTCGAGGGCGAGTCGGCGACCGTGGCCGACCTGCGGTCGCGGTTCGAGGCCGAGGCCGCGGAGGACGCCGACTTCGTGCAGTTCGTGCGCCGCGCCGGGGTGCTGGCCACCGAGCGCGCCGAGCTCGGCGTCATCGGCGACCACTACAAGGTGCCGCGGCTCGTCGTCGAGCAGATCACGGCGACGGCGCGCTTCGGGCGCAAGACCGCCGAGCTCGCCGAGAAGCTCGAGCGCCCGGTCGACGAGGTCCGCACCGAGGCGGCCGAGCGCCTCGGCGAGCTCGCCACCGTGCAGAGCCCGGTCGCCATCGACGCCTTCCGGGCGGTCCTGTCGCCGATGCACGCCACGGCGTGGGAGATCGAGATCGACGAGGACAGCGTCGAGGGGCTCCACGAGCTCAACCGCACCAAGCCCCTGGTGTACCTGCCGACCCACCGCTCCTACGCCGACCCGCTGGTGCTCGCCGAGGCGCTGATCCGGCTCGGGCTGCCGCGCAACACGATGCTCGGCGGCAACAACATGGCGTTCTGGCCGCTCGGCACGCTCGGCAAGCGCGCCGGGGTCATCTTCATCCGGCGCACGAGCGGCGACGACCGCGTCTACCGCTTCGCGCTGCGCGAGTACATCGCGCACCTCGTCTCCAAGCGGTTCAACCTCGAGTGGTACGTCGAGGGCGGCCGCTCGCGCACCGGCAAGCTGCGCCCGCCGCGGATGGGCCTGCTGTCCTACCTCTCGGGCGCGATCGACGAGGGCCAGACCGACGACGTGATGATGGTCCCGGTCTCGATGACCTACGACCGGATGTACGAGGTCGACGCGATGGCCGCCGAGCAGGGCGGCTCGGGCAAGTCGGCCGAGGGGCTGGGCTGGCTCTACCGCTACGTGCGCGGGCAGCGGCAGAACAAGGGCACCGCGCGGGTGCGCTTCGGGACGCCGTTCTCGCTGCGCGGCGCCCTCGACGAGGCCGGGCAGGACTCGAAGGTCCGCCTCGAGAAGGTCGCGTTCGCGATCGCCGACGGCATCAACCACGCGACCCCCGCCACCCCGAACGCCCTGGTGACGTTCGCGCTGCTCGGGACCGGCGGGCGCGCGCTGACCCTGGGGCAGGTGCGCCGGGTCGTCGAGCCGCTGCTGGAGTACCTGCGCCGCCGCGACCTGCCGGGGCCGGCGGAGGCCCTGTCGGGCGACGGTGTCGAACGCACGCTCGACCGCCTCGTCGACAGCGGCGTGGTGAGCCGCTACGACGGCGGCGCGGAGCCGGTGTGGTCGATCAGCGAGGGCAAGTACCGCGTCGCGGCGTTCTACCGCAACGGCGCCGTGCACCACTACGTCACGCGGGCGATCGTCGAGCTGGCGCTGCTCAAGGTGGCCAAGTCGGCCGAGTCGCAGGGTGCCAAGAACGACCCGGCGATCACCGCCTGGACCGACGCGCTCGCGCTGCGCGACCTGCTCAAGTACGAGTTCTTCTTCCCGCCCAAGGCGAGGTTCGGGGCGCAGATCCAGGCCGAGCTCGACATCGTCGACCCGAACTGGCGCACCCACACCGAGAACCGGGCCGACGCCGAGCACCTGCTCGCCGCCACCCGCTTCCTGGCGGCCCCGCAGGCGCTGCGCAGCTTCCTCGACGCGCAGTTCGTGGTCGCCGCGAAGCTCGTCGAGCACCCGACCGACACCGCGGTCGACCAGAAGGCCTTCGTGCAGGAGTGCCTGGGGCGCGCCCGGCAGATGCAGCTGCAGGGCCGCATCGAGCGCCGCGACGCGATCTCGACCGAGCTGTTCTCCTCGGCGCTCGACCTCGCAGGCAACCGCTCGCTGCTCGGCGCGGCCGTCGGCGAGAAGGAGGCCGAGACGCTGCGCCAGGGCCGGCGCGCGTTCCTGACCGAGCGAGGTGACCGTCGCCTGCGGCAGGCGCTCGCGTCGCCTGACCGAGGTCACCGAGGTGACCGGACGACTCAACGACCTCGCGGCCCTCGCGTCGCGCCTGGTGGAGGCGTCCGGTGGTGGGGGCATGACCGGAAGACCGGGAACACCACCTCGCCGAGCGGCTCGACGCGGTGCGCCGCGCGCCGGAGGGGCCGACCGTCGCCGCGGTCGTCGACCTCGACGGCGCACTGCTCTCGGGCGACCCGCTCGGGCCCTGGCTCGACCCGACCGACACCGTCACGCGGGTCACCGACGCGGTCCGCGGCCTGTTCGGTGCGGGGCCGCAGCCGACCACGACCGGGCGCGTCGACGCGGCGATCCGGTCGTGGGAGGGGCGCGCGCCCGACGACCTCGCCGAGGAGGCGCGCGGCGCGTTCCGTTCCGGCACGGCGGCCACGATCCGCACCGAGGTGTGGCGCGTGCTGCGCGCCCACCTGACCCGCGGCCACACGGTCGTGCTGACCTCGGCGGCCACGCGCTTCCAGCTCGACCCGGTGGCCGAGGAGCTCGGCGCGCAGGAGGTGCTCGGCACCGACGTCGAGGTCGTCGACGGCGTGCTGAACGGGAAGCGCCGCGGTCCGGTCATGACCGGGCGCGTCCGCGCCGAGGCGGTGCGCAAGCTCGCGGCCGACCGCGGGATCGACCTCGGCGAGTCGTTCGCCTACGGCTTCGACGCCGACGACCGCGCGGTGCTCGACGCCGTCGGGCACCCGGTCGCCGTGTCGCCCGACCAGCCGCGGGGCGCCGCGGTGCCGGGGACCACGCTGCTGCTCAGCCCCGACCGCGGCACCCCGATGGGACCCACGGAGTGGGCGAGCACCGGCGGGTTCTACGCCGGCTTCTTCGGTTCGACGGCCGCGGGCCTGGGCATCGGCGCGCTGCGCGGGTCGCGGTTCGCGATCTGGAACGCGACCTCGCAGATCGCCGCCGACGTCGCGCTCGGCCTCGCGGGCATCGACGTCGAGGCCCACGGCGTCGAGAACATGTGGAAGCACCGGCCCGCGGTCTTCATCTTCAACCACATGGGGCTCATCGACGCCATCGTCGCGATGAAGCTGCTCCAGGGCGGGTTCACCGGCGTCGCGAAGGCCGAGACGAAGAACTGGCCCGTGTTCGGCCAGCTCTTCCAGATGGCCGACGTCGCGTTCGTCGACCGCGCCGGCGGCAGCGCCGACTCGGTGCGCCAGGCGATGGAGCCGGCGGTCGACAAGCTGCGCTCGGGGGTCTCCCTCGCGCTCGCGCCCGAGGGCACCCGCTCGCCGACGCCGACGCCGGGGAGTTCAAGAAGGGCGCGTTCCACATGGCGATGCAGGCCGGGGTGCCGGTCGTGCCCATCGTGCTGCACAACTCGGGTGAGGTCATGTGGCGCAAGGACGTCGCCATGCGTCCGGGCACGATCCACGTCGACGTCCTCGAGCCGGTCGACACCACCGTCTGGACCGCCGAGAACCTCGACGAGCACGTCGAGTCGGTCCGGAACCTGTTCCTGGAGACCCTCGACGGGGTAGGGGAGCCGACGTGAGCGACGCAGCGGACAGGTACGCCGGGGCCCTCCAGTGGGGCGACGCGGTCGAGATGAGCGCGTTCGAGACGATGATGTGGCGCGCCGAGGTCGACCCGCAGCTGAACTCGACGATCCTGTCGGTCGCGATCATGGACTCGACGCCCGACGCGGCCCGCTTCGTCGGTGCGCACGACTGGGCGACGCGGATGGTGCCGCGCTTCCGCAAGAAGGTCGTCGAGCCGCCGCTGGGCCTCGGGACGCCGCTGTGGGCCGTCGACGAGGACTTCGACATCACCTACCACGTGACGCGGACCCGGCTGCCCGAGGGCGTGGGCTTCGAGGGCGTCCTGGCCGCCGCCGAGCACATGGCGATGACGCCGTTCGACCGCAACCGCCCGCCGTGGGAGGCGCTGCTGGTCGAGGGGCTGTCCGGGGGCCGGTCGGCGTACCTGATCAAGATGCACCACTCGACCACCGACGGCCTCGGCGCGATGCAGCTGTTCAGCGCCCTCATGCGCCGCGGCCGCGAGGGCGACCCCGACCGCCCCGAGCCCGAGGTGCCGCACGACGCGGTCCCGATCACCCCGTTCCGCGCCCTGACGCGCCAGGTCGACGCCGACGTCCGGGGCGCCCTGGGCGCGGTCGGCGGCCTCGGGTCGCTCGTCGGCGGGGTGCTGCGCAACCCCGTCGGCCAGGTGCGCGACGCCGCGGCGTACGCGTTCTCGCTGCCCCGTGTGCTCGCCGACCCCGACGCGCCGGCTTCGCCGCTGCTGGCGCAGCGCAGTCCGTCGTGGCGCCTGCTCGCCGTCGACGTCCCGTTCCGCTCGCTGCGCGCCGCGAGCAAGGAGACCGGGTTCTCGATCAACGACGCCTACGTCGCGGCCCTGCTCGGGGCCTACCGCCGCTACCACGAGGAGATGGGACAGCCGGTCGCGGCGATCCCGATGGCCATCCCGGTCTCGGTCCGCAAGGAGGGCTCGGGGGGCGGCAACCAGATCGCCACGATCCGCATGTCGGGCCCGGTGGCCACCGCCGACCCGCTCGAGCGGATGACGATGGTGTCCGAGATCGTCCGCCGCGGGCGCTCCGAGCCGGCCGCCGACAACATCGACGTCATGGCGTCGGTCCTCGCGCGCCTGCCCGGGTCGGTCATGGCCGCCGTCGCGGGCAACGTGACCAAGGGCAACGACCTGCAGGCCTCCAACGTCCCGGGCCTCGGCGAGGAGGTCTACCTCGCGGGCGCCCGCATGGACCGGTGGTACGGCCCCTCGGCGCGCGCCCCGGCCGGGCTGCGCGGCGATGATCTCGCTGCCGACGTCCCACGGCCCCACCTGCTGCGTGGGCGCGAACATCGACCCCGCGTCGTTCACCGAGCCCGACCTCTTCGAGCGGTGCCTCGTCGAGGGCTTCGAGGAGGTCCTGGCGTTGGCCCCGGCGTGCGGTCGTGAGGGGGCCGACCGTCAGCGCCCGGAGCAGGAGATCCGTGCTCCGAGCCAGCGAACGGGAGACCCCCATACCCCCCGGGGGAGGTCCCCACACCCCCTGCTGACATCACGATGTGCGTGTCGTCGCCCCGGGCGCCCCGAGACCCCGGTGCGGCGCACCTATTCGTTGTTCACCCTCACGAGGAGCAGGTTCATGGGCTACTTCGCCGACAGCGCCGAGGTCGACAAGTACATCGGCGGCGTCTTCCGCGCCGCGAACGACCACGAGGAGTCGGGCCCGAAGCTGCGCGGCGGAAACGTGTTCCTCAAGGTGTTCTACACCGACCCCGACACGGAGATGAACATCTTCATGAAGGAGCCGGCGATCCAGGTGTCGACGGGGCCGACCGAGGAGAAGCCCGACGTCACGCTGCTGATGAAGGCCGACACCGGCGACAAGTTCTGGCGCGGTGAGTACAACCTCGCGGTCGGCCTGGCCAAGGGCGAGGTCAAGGCCAAGGGCCCGGTCAACAAGATCCTGAAGCTGGTCCCGCTGACCAAGCCGCTGTTCCCGATGTACCGCGAGATCGTGGCCGAGAAGGACGCGAGCTGATCCCGGGACGAGCGAACGAGCGACGATCATGACGACGATGAGGGCCGTCCTGCTGCGCAAGGCCCACGACGTCCGGGTCGACGAGGTCCCGAAGCCGCAGATCACCGAGCCCGGCGAGGTGCTGCTGAAGGTCGAGAAGACCGCGATCTGCGGCACCGACCTGCACCCCTACGAGGGCCGCCTCGAGCTCGAGGAGGACGTGGTCCTCGGGCACGAGTTCCTCGGCACCGTCGAGGAGGTCGGCGCCGGCGTCTCCGGGGTGTCCCCGGGCGACCGCGCCGTCGCCTCGTGCGTGGTGAGCTGCGGCGCCTGTTACAACTGCCGCCGCGGCGTCCCCGGCCAGTGCGCCGGCACGCGGATCTTCGGCCTCGGCATCGTCTTCGGCAGCCTCGACGGCGGCCAGGCCGAGTACGTGATCGTGCCCAACGCCGACGCCACGCTGCGCAAGCTGCCGGAGGGCGCGGCTCACGGCACCGACGACGACCAGCTCTTCGTCGGCGACATCATGGCCACCGGCTACGAGGCGGTCCGCAAGGCGCTGCGCCCGGGCGACACCGTCGCCGTCGTCGGCGCGGGCCCGGTGGGCCTCTGCTCGGCCATGGCCGCGAACGTGCTCGGCGCGTCGCAGGTCGTCGTGGTCGACAAGGTCGCCTCGCGGCTGAAGGAGGCCGAGGCGATCGGCGCGGTGGGGGTCGACGCCTCCACCGAGACCGACCCGTCCGAGGCGGTCCTCGACCTCACCGACTGGCGCGGGGCCGACGTCGTCATCGACGCCGTGGGCCACCCGTCGGCGCTGATCTCGGCGTGCTCGCTGGTCGGCAAGGGCGGCACCATCTCGATCCCCGGCGTCTACACCGAGGACTCGATCGAGCTGCCCTTCGGCGAGCTCTACCTCAAGGGCGTGACGATCTACCAGGGCGTCGCGAACATCATCAACTTCATGGACGAGACCCTCGCGCTCATCGGCGCGGGCAAGCTCGACCCCAGCCGGTTCATCTCGCACCGGATGCCGATGTCGGAGGCCGCCGAGGCCTACCGGATGTTCGAGGCCCGCGAGGCCACCAAGATCGTCCTGGACCCGACCTCATGACCTCCACGGCCGTGACCCACTACTCGATGGTCATCGACGGCAAGCACGTCGACGCCGCCGAGTCGCTGGAGATCCACGACCCGTCGACCGAGGAGCTCGTCGCGACGGTGGCGTGCGGTTCGGCCGACGACGTCGACACCGCGGTCGAGGCCGCGCAGAAGGCGTTCGACGCCGGCGACTGGTCGCGGGCGAGCGGCGTGCACCGTGCCGAGGTGCTGCGCCGGATGTCGACGATCCTGGGCGAGCGCCTCGAGGAGATCGTCGAGCTCGAGATCAGCGGCAACGGCGCGACCGTGCGCCAGGCGACCGGCTTCCACGTCGGGTACTGCGCGCCGCACCTCGAGTACTTCGCCGACCTCGCCGCGAAGTACGAGTTCGAGCGGCCCGGCCCGCGCACGGCGTTCCCGTCGCTCGGGCAGGCCGCGGTGCGCCGCGAGCCGATCGGCGTCGTCGGCGCGATCGCGCCGTGGAACTTCCCGCTGCTGCTGTCGCTGTGGAAGTGGGCGCCCGCGCTCGCCGTCGGCAACTCCGTGGTGCTGAAGCCCGACGAGAAGACCCCGCTCTCGGCCCTCGCACTGGCGGAGATCGCCGTCGAGGCCGGCATGCCCCCGGGCGTGTTCAACGTCGTGCCCGGTCGCGGAGAGGAGGCCGGCGCGCGCCTGGCGTCGCACCCCGGCGTCGGCAAGATCGGCTTCACCGGGTCGACGCAGGTCGGTCGCGAGGTCATGCGCCTGGCGTCGGGCACGGTCAAGTCGGTGACGCTCGAGCTGGGCGGCAAGTCGCCCGCGGTCGTGCTCGACGACGCCGACGTGGAGCTCGACCTCACCGTCGACGGTGTGCTGTACGGCGGGATGCTCTACAGCGGCCAGGTCTGCGAGTCGATGACGCGGCTGCTGGTGCCGCGGTCGATCCACGACGAGTTCGTCGCGCGGCTCGTCGAGCGCGCCTCGACGATCCAGCTCGGCGACACCCGCGACTGGGAGACCGACATGGGCCCGGTCGTCTCGGCCGAGCAGCGCGACCGGATCCTCGGCTACATCCAGGCGGGCAGGGACGAGGGCGCCACCGTGGCGCTCGGCGGCGGCTCGCCGGAGGGCCCGGAGTTCGAGACCGGCCACTGGGTCGAGCCGACGATCTTCACCGGGGTCCGCAACGACATGCGGATCGCGCAGGAGGAGATCTTCGGCCCGGTGCTCTCGGTCATCGCCTACGACTCCGAGGACGAGGCCGTCGCGATCGCCAACGACACCGAGTACGGCCTCGCCGCCTCGGTGTGGTCGGCCGACAACGAGCGGGCGCTCGACGTCGCCGACCGCATCCGCGCCGGATCGGTATGGATCAACGACGCGCACCAGATCAACGTCGCCGTCCCGTTCGGCGGCTACAAGCAGAGCGGCACCGGCCGCGAGCTCGGGCCCGACGCCCTGGACGCGTTCACGGAGGTCAAGGGCATCCACCTCGACCTCTCGGGACGGCGCGACGCCCGCCCGTACGACGTCCTGCTCAGCCACGCCGATTGAGCTCCGCTCATGTGCGCGCTTTCTGGTGCCATAGCACCAGAAAGCGCGCACATGGGCTCCGCCACCAGGAGGAACCACCATGACCACCGAGGTCTTCAGCGCCGACTTCGACGCCATCGAGGACGACGCCGACGAGGGCATCGAGTTCATCCCCGCCTCGTCGGAGGGCAAGCCCCCGCACAGCGAGATCGACATCTCGTCGAAGGCGTTCTGGGCGCAGACCTCGGAGGTGCGCGACGAGCGCTTCAAGATCCTGCGCGAGACCGACCCGGTGTCGTGGCAGCGCCCGGTCGAGGACGCCGTCACCCCCGACCCCGACGACCCGGGCTACTGGGCGCTGGTCAAGCACGCCGACATCGTCAGGGTCAGCCGCGACAACGACACCTTCATCTCCGGGCAGGGCGTGCTGTTCGACATGCTGCCGGAGATCTTCCTGCACATGACGCAGTCGTTCCTCGCCATGGACGACCCCAAGCACGGCAAGCTGCGCAAGCTCGTCGCCGCCGCGTTCACCCCGAAGCAGATCAAGCGCCTCGAGGACCAGATCAAGCTCGCCGCCAAGGAGATCGTCGACTCCTTCGCCTCCGAGCCGTCGGGTGAGATCGACTTCGTCGAGCGCTGCGGCGAGCGGCTGCCCGAGCGCCTCTTCTGCGACATGTTCGGCATCCCGCAGGACATGCGGACCCGCACCGTGAAGGCGGCCGGCGACATCGTCGCGTGGGCCGACCCCGAGGCCCTCGCCGGCCGCCCCGCCGACGAGGTGCAGGTCGAGGCCGCGTCGACGATGCACGAGATCGCCGAGGAGCTCATCAACTACCGGCGCGAGAACCCGGGCGAGGACCTGTTCAGCGCCCTGCTGCAGGCCGAGGTCGACGGCGAGAAGCTCGACGAGACCGACATCGGCGCGTTCTTCGTGCTCATGTCGGTGGCCGGCACCGACACCACGAAGCACACCTCGGCGTTCACCGTCCGGGCCATGACCCACCACCGCGACCAGCAGCACTGGCTCATGGAGGACTTCGACGGGCGCATCAACACCGCCATCGAGGAGTTCGTCCGCTACGCCTCGCCGGTGATGACCTTCCGCCGCACCGCGGTGAAGGAGACCGAGCTCGGCGGCAAGAAGATCGTGCCCGGCGACAAGGTCGTGTTCTTCTACCCCTCGGGCAACCAGGACGAGGAGGTCTTCGAGAACCCGCAGAAGTTCGACCTCTCGCGGAAGAACAACCCGCACGTCGGCTTCGGCGGCGGAGGCGTGCACTACTGCCTCGGCAACCAGCTGGCCAAGTCGGCCCTGCGGGCGCTGTTCTGGGAGCTGCTCACGCGCATCCCCGACTTCGAGGCGGGCGAGCCCGAGCTCCTCGGCACGAACTTCATGCGCGGCGTCAAGCGCATGCCGTTCACGTTCACCCCGGAGAAGGCGCAGGCCTGACGGCTCGCCCGCGTCGAACGAACGGCCCTCTCCTTCACGTCTAGTGAAGAAAGTGCCGTTCGTTCGTTCCGGGCGCGCGAACGCGGTCGCTCGCTGGACGTGCGCGACGTCGGACGTACGGCGGAGAGGCGAGCAGGCGAGCAGGCGGGTCAGGGGGTCAGGCGGAGGCGCCGGAGCGGCGTTCGTTCTCCATGCGCCACCACAACGAGACGGCCTCGGCGCGGTTGGCGGCGCCCAGCTTGCGCAGGATGTGCTTGACGTGCGACTTGACGGTGCCCTCGGAGATCACCAGGCGGCGGGCGGCGCGGGCGTTGGTGTCGCCGGCGGCCATGTGCCGCAGCACCTCGAGCTCGCGGCGCGTCAGGTCGGCCTTGGCGAACGTCGCGCTCGGGGTGTTCTCGCCCGTGCGGGGGCGGGCGGCGCGGTCGTCGCCCATCCGGGACGGCGGGCCGTGCGGGCGCCGTCGGGCTCCAGGGGCCACCGGGGGTGGGCGAGGCGAGCTGGCCCGCGACCTCGTCGAGCTCGGCGCGCACCGCGCCGATGCGGTCGAGCACCATGGTGCGCCCGAGGGCCTGCCCGAGCCCCTCGGCGAACGTCGCGAGGACCTCGCGGTCGGTCTCGGTGAGGTTGCGCCCGGCGTAGTAGCAGTCGGCGTGCAGGAAGCCCACGACGCGGCCCGCCGCGACGATCGGGCTCGCGGCATAGCTGCGCGACAGCGACGCCTCGGCGATGGGGCGGTGCACCGCGTCGCGGTCCTGGACGTCGTCGACGAGCACCGACACCCGGCGGCGCACGATCTCGGCCTCGGGCAGGCCCCCGGTCAGCGGCACCCGGGCCGAGCGGCCCACCTCGAGGATCTGCCCGGCCCACGTCGGGTCGCGCTCGACGGCGACGTTCTCCGGGATCCACAGGGAGTCCTCGACCCGCGAGATGATCGCGCGGTCGAAGCCGAGCGAGCACACGACCGACGGGGCGCGGGCGACCAGCGCGGCGGTGCTGCTGATGTCAGAGAGCATGGTGAGCCCGTCGCGCACGCGGTGGAACATCGCGTCGCGCAGCTCGATGTCGAGACGGACCAGCGCCTCGTCGGCTTCCTTGATCCTGCGCAGCAGCGCGACGAGCTCGACGCGCGGCACCGGCCGCGACCGACGGCCCGGACAGCGGCGCGACCGCGAGGCCATGGCGGCCATCGCGCGGTCCCACGCCGTCGCGAGCGCGCGCCGGGCGACGCGGTGGTCCTCGAGCGCGCCGGTGGGGACCGGGTCGGCACCCTCGTCGGCGTCGAGCGCGGCGGCCGCCCGCAGGACGTCGCCGACCTCGTCGCGCAGGGCGGGGCGCATCGTGTCGCCGACCGCGCCGCGACGCGGACCGGCGCGGGTCGGACGAGGTGGTGGCCATGCCGCGCCTCCCGTCGTCGTCGTCGTCGTCGAGATCCGGGCCACACCGAGGTGTCAACGCAGCTTAGCCATCGACACGCCTCCGACTGGGGAGGTCGGGTGCCCCCTGGGGGTGCTGGACCACCACCGTGCGGTGGGACGACGGAGACGATCACGGAGCATCATGCGCCGGTCACCGCCCGGGTCGCGGCGACGGTGCGGGGTCGAACAGGAGGCACGGTGGGGCTGGGTCTGGCGCTGGGGTACTGGGGGTCGGGTCCGCCCGAGGGGCTGGCGGAGCAGGTCGACGCCGCCGAGGCGCTCGGGTTCGACTCGATCTGGACCGCCGAGGCCTACGGCTCGGACGCGTTCACCCCGCTGGCCTGGCTGGGCTCGCGCACCCGGCACGTGAAGCTCGGCACCTCGATCGTGCAGCTCTCGGCCCGCACGCCGGCGGCGACGGCGATGGCGGCGATGACCCTCGACCACCTCTCCGACGGCGGTCGCGTGATCCTGGGCTCGGCGCGTCCGGCCCGCAGGTCGTCGAGGGCTGGTACGGCATGCCCTACCCGAAGCCGTTGGCGCGGACCCGCGAGTACGTGCGGCTGCTCCGCGACGCGTTCGCGCGCGAGAAGCTCGTGAACGACGGCGAGCACTACCCCCTGCCCCACCCCGGGGGCGCCGGCCTGGGCAAGCCGCTGCGCTCGACGCTGCACCCCCGCCGTCCGGACCTGCCGATCCTGCTCGCCGCCGAGGGACCGAAGAACGTCGCGCTGGCCGCGGAGATCGCCGACGGCTGGATACCGCTCTTCTACTCCCCGTACGACGACGGGCACTACCGCGCGTCCCTCGACGAGGGCTTCGCCCGCCGCGGCGGGCGCCCGGAGCACTTCGAGGTGGCGTGCATGGTCGAGGTGCACGTCGACGACGACGTCGAGGCCGCCGCCGACCGCGTCCGCCCCTTCCTCGCCCTCTACATCGGCGGCATGGGGGCCAAGCAGGCCAACTTCCACGCGCAGGTGTTCGCGCGCATGGGCTACGAGGCCGAGGTCGACGCGATCCAGGACGCCTACCTCGCCGGACGCAAGGACGAGGCGATCGCGGCGGTACCGACCTCGCTGGTCGAGAAGGTCGCGCTGATCGGTCCCCGGGCGAAGATCGCCGACGAACTGGGCGCCTGGTCGGACTCGCTGGTCACGTCGCTGCTCGTGGGCGGCGACCCCGAGCACCTCGCCACGATGGCCGAGCTCGCCGGGGTCGCCCCGCGCGAGGGGGTCTGACCCCGATCGGACACCGCGCCGCCACGGATGGGTGAACTCGCGGGCGTCCTGCTCACGAGATCCGCTCGCGGTGCGACACCCCGGCGAGCCACGAGGTCGGGGGAGCCATGCCGCAGCAGGTGACGGGTCGGATCGGGTACGAGGGCGCCGGGCGGGGCCCGTACGGGCCGGCGACGCCGGGGTGGGACGTCGTGCCCGCGCCGCGTCCCGCGCCCGTCGCCCCCCACCCCGCGCCGTCGCCCACCTGGGCGGCCACGCCGTACGTGCCGGTGGCGGCCGTGCCGGCCGTGGCCCCGGTGGTGCCCGCGTCCCCGGGTGCGCCGCGCCGGTCGTCGTGGTCGCGCTCACCGTCGTCGCGCTGGCCGTGCTCACCCTGGTCGGGGTGCTGCTGCACCCGTGGGCGACGGCGCCGGGCACCGTCGTCACCGCGGTGCCCGCCCCCACGACGGTCGTGGTGCCGGCGCCCGCCTCCTCCGGGTCGTCGGCCGGGTCGTCGGCCGGCGCCTACTCCTGCGGCAGCGCGAACGGCTACGCGATCGAGGTGCAGAACGGGAACGTCCCGTGCACCAGCGCCCGGTGGGTCACCTCGATGTGGACCACCGACGGCACCACCCCGATGAGCGGGACCGGCCCGGCGGGCACGCCGTACTCGTGGACGTGCTCGTCGACCGCGACGTCGACCGTGGTGGGGTCGTGCGTGTCGCGGATGGGCAGCACGTTCACCATCTCCCGGTGAGCTCCGTGCGCCGCGTCGTCGCCCTGCTGCTGGTCGCCGCGGCCCCGGTCGCCGGGCGCCGCGGCCCCGGAGGCGGCCCCGCCGGCACCGTCCGCGGCGTCGTCCCCGGCCGCGCCGCCCGCTGCCGCACCGCCCGCCACCACACGGGCCGCCGCTCCCCGCGCCGCGGGCGCGACCGTCCTGATCGACCCCGGCCACAACGGCGGGAACGGCGGCGCCGCGCGCGCCATCGGGCGGCCGGTCCCCGACGGCCGGGGCGGGACGAAGCCCTGCAACACCACGGGCGCGAGCACCGCCGACGGCTACGCCGAGCACGAGTTCACCTGGGCCGTGTCGCAGCGGCTGGCCGACGCGCTGCGGGCCCGCGGCGTCCGGGTGCTGCTCACGCGGCCGGACGACGACGGCGTCGGGCCGTGCGTCGACGAACGCGGTACCGAGGGCGCCCGCGTCGGCGCCGACGCCGTGATCTCGGTCCACGCCGACGGCGCCTCGGCCTCGGGCCACGGGTTCCACGTGCTCTACTCCGCGCCGCCGGTGCACCCCGCCCAGGGCGCGCCCGCGCGCAGCCTCGCCGGGGCCGTCGTCGGCGGCCTGCGCCACGCCGGCTTCACCCCCGCCGACTACATCGGGCGTGGCGGGCTCGACGCGCGCGACGACATCGCCGGGCTCAACCTCGCGACGGTGCCGTCGGTGCTCGTCGAGTGCGCGAACCTGCGCAACACCGGCGACGCCGCCACCGCACGCTCGTCCGCGGGACAGCAGCGCTACGCCGACGCGCTCGCCGCCGCCGTCACCGGCTGGCTCGCGGGCCCGCGCCGCTGAGCTCCGGGTCGACCGCGCTCACACGCCGACCAGGCGCAGGACGTAGACGAGTCCGCGGGCACCCGTCCGCTGCTCGCCCGCGAGTACGAACGCCCGCAGTCCGGCGGCGACAGCGCCGCCGTCGCGGACGGGGTTGTCGCCGACCATGAGGGTGGCGCGCGGGTCGACGTCGAGGTCGGCGCAGGCGCGGGCGAACAGGTCCGGCGCGGGCTTCTCCCGGCCGACCTCGCACGACAGCACCACGTCCCGACCAGGTGGTCGAGGCCTGCGGCGACGGCGTGTGCGCGGATGTCCCACCCGATGTCGCTGACCACCCCGACCGGCACGCCCGCGACCGCGAGCCGGCCCAGCACGTCGGCGGTGTCGGGGTAGGGCACCCAGGAGTCGCCGGCGACGACGCGGGCGTGGGCGGCCTCCTCCGCCCCGGCGAGGAACCCGACCCGCGAGAACCAGGCGAGCATGGCGTCACGGTGACGCCCGGGGGAGAGGTCGCGGCCGATCTGGGCCTCGCGCACCTCGGGGAGCGCGGCCGCCGCGTCGATCGCGGCGACGACGGCGCCGGGGTCGTCGAGCGCCCGTCCCGCGTCGTGCGCGACCCGGCGCAGCCACTCCTCGACGGCGACCATGTGGAACAGGGTGTTGCTGAAGTCGAACAGCACCGCCGTCACCGCGGGGACGGCGGCGGCACGGTCGGCGTCGGAGGGCGTGTAGGCGGCGGGGAGATCGAACAGCGCGCGCATGTCGCCAGTGTCGCCCAGCGGCCGTCGATCCGCAGGTGAGGACGATTCGACCCTATCCGAATCTGCGGACACGGTTTTCGGCACTGTGAAGAACGGTCGTGAATTGTGGTCGGTCGCACATCGGCCGCCCTAGTCTGCTCGTGATGCGGGCGGCGGCCCGACCTCGACCACCACCGGGGAGACACCAGCACATGACGGCGCTCGACGACCTCCCACTGACGCCCGCCGGACCGGTGCGCGCGGCGTGCCCGCACGACTGTCCCGACACCTGCGCGATGCTCGTGACCGTCGAGAACGGGCAGGCCACGGCGGTGCGGGGCGATCCCGAGCACCCGTTCACCCGCGGCGGCCTCTGCGTCAAGGTCAACAACTACACCGACAAGGTGTACAACCCCGACCGGTTGCTGCACCCGCTGCGGCGCAGCGGACCGAAGGGCAGCGGCCGCTTCGAGCAGGTGTCGTGGGACGAGGCGCTCGACGAGATCGCCCGACGATTCCGGGCGTCGATCGACGAGCACGGCGCCGAGACCGTCATGCCGGTCAGCTACCTCGGCACGCAGGGCATCCTCAACGGCCTGTCGGTCGGCGACGCGTTCTTCCACCGCCTCGGCGCCACGATCACCGAGCGGACCTACTGCGACTCGGGCTCGTGCACCGCGTACGCCGCGACCCTCGGCGCCACGGCCGGGGTCGACCCGGAGAGCATGGTGCACGCCCGGTACATCGTGATCTGGGCCGCCAACATCGTCTCGACGAACCTGCACCTCTGGCCGGTGATCGCCGAGGCGCAGCGCCGCGGCGCGAAGGTCGTCTGCATCGACCCGGTGCGGCACAAGACCGCCAAGCGCGCCGACTGGCACATCCCGATCCGCCCCGGCACCGACGGCGCGCTCGCCATGGCGATGATGAACGTGATCATCGGTGAGGGGCTGGTCGACGAGGACTACGTCCGCGAGCACACCGTCGGCTACGACGAGCTCGCCGAGCGGGTCCGCGACCACACCCCGGAGTGGGCGTCGGGGGAGACCGGCATCCCGGCCGAGGACATCCGGACCCTCGCCCGCGAGTACGCGACGACCGACCCCGCGGTGATCCGCATCGGCGTCGCCGTCGAGCGCCACGCCGGGGGCGGCAACACCGTGCGGGCGATCGCCTCGCTCACCGCGCTCGTCGGGGCGTGGCGCCACGTCGGCGGCGGGCTGCTGCAGCTGCCGCTGTGGGCGTTCCCGGTGAACTGGCCCGCCTTCATCCACCCCGAGTTCGCCACGCCGGGCACGCGGGTGATCAACCAGTTCCTGCTGGGGCGCGCGCTGACCGGCGAGCTCGAGCTCGACCCGCCGATCACCGCGCTGATGGTCTACAACTCGAACCCGATGGTCGTGTGCCCCGAGCAGGACAAGGTCGCTCGGGGGATGGCGCGCGAGGACCTGTTCACCGTGGTCAGCGACCACGTCCTGACCGACACCGCCCGCTACGCCGACATCGTCCTGCCCGCGACGACGCAGCTCGAGCAGCACGACATCATGTTCAGCTGGGGCCACTTCTACGTCGCGCTCAACACCCCGGCGGTGGCGCCGCTCGGCGAGGCGATCCCCAACACCGAGCTGTTCCGGCGCCTGGCCGCGCGGATGGGCTTCGACGACGCGTTCTTCGCCCTCTCCGACGAGCAGCTGCTCGAGCAGTCCTACGACTGGTCGGCGCCCGCGATGGAGGGCATCACGCTCGCCTCGTTGCGCGAGACCGGCTGGGCGCGGCTGAACCTGCCGACGGCCGACGAGTACGCGCCCCACGTCGAGGGTGGGTTCCCGACGCCGTCGGGCAAGATCGAGTTCCGCTCGTCGGCGCTGGAGGCGGGCGGCAACTTCGTGGTGCCGCTGTTCCGCCAGCTCTGCGAGGAGTTCCAGCCCGGGGGCGTCGTCGACCCGCTGCCGCACTACGTCGCCCCCCGCGAGCGCGGCGAGGTCTACCCGCTGAACCTGCTCTCGCCCAAGTCGCACGCCTACCTCAACTCCAGCGCGGGCGACCAGGCGATGCAGAAGCGGGTGCAGGGCGAGCAGACGGTGACGCTGCACCCGGCCGACGCCGAGGCCCGCGGGGTGACCGCGGGCCAGTACGTCGCGGTGCACAACGACCGCGGGCGCTTCGTCGCCCTCGCCGAGGTGTCCGACGAGGTCGCGGTCGGGGTCGTCGTCTGCCCGATGGGGGCGTGGCCGAAGAACGCGAAGGACGGCAGCACGGTCAACGCCGTGAACCCGTTCGTCTTCGCCGACCTCGGCAACGCGCCGACGTTCTCCGACACCCGCGTCGAGGTCTCGCTCGTCTGAACCGCGCAGCGGCGGCGGCCGAACGCGTCGCCCCGTATTGAACGAACGGCACTTTCCTTCAATAGACGTGAAGGAGAGTGCCGTTCGTTCGTTCGGGGAGAGGGCGAGGGCGGGCGGACCGCCGGGCGCGCTCAGGCGCGGGTCGGCTCGCCCTCGGGGGCCACCGGCTCGTCGCCGCTCTCGATGGCCTCGGCGCGCTCGCGACGGACCGCGCGCACCGCGACCACGATGCCGGCGATCCAGGCCACGGCGAGCACGACGACCACCGGCGTGACGATCGACGACGGCACGTCGAGGCCGTTCAGCAGCGTCCGGGCGTTCGTCACGACGATGAGGCCGCCGGCGGCGGTGCCGAGCACGCGGGCGGGCATGATCCGCACGATGTACGCGGCGAACGGGGCCGCGATCATGCCGCCGACCATGAGCGCCGCGACCGTGGCCCAGTTCAGGCCCTCCTGCGAGAGCGTGAGCAGGAAGCCGATGCTCGCGGCGAGGGCGACGACGAACTCCGAGGTGTCGACCGACCCGACGACCTTGCGCGGCTCGAGGCGCCCCGACGCGAGCAGCGTGCTCGTCGCCACGGGGCCCCAGCCGCCGCCGCCCGAGGCGTCGAGGAAGCCCGCGACGACGCCGAGCGGGGCGAGGAACCGGCCGCCGGGCGGGGCCCGACACGACCGTGCGCGCCACGGCGCGCGAGCTGAAGCGCAGCAGGACGTAGACCCCGAGCAGCAGCAGGACGCCCGCCATGTAGGGCTCGGCGTCCTCGGTGAGGTTGACCAGCACGTACGCGCCGAGCACGGCACCGACCGCGCCGGGGATCGCGAGGATCCCGACGACGCGCCAGTCGACGTTGCCGAACTTCCAGTGCGACGCGCCGGAGGCGAGGCTGGTGCCGACCTCGGCGAGGTGCACCGACGCCGACGCGATCGCCGCGGGCGTGCCCGCCGCGAGCAGGAACGAGGTCGAGGTGACGCCGTAGGCCATGCCGAGCGAGCCGTCGACGAGCTGGGCCACGAGCCCGGCGAGAGCGAAGATCAGGAATGCGCGCACGGCTGTCCTCGGTGTGGGGCGGGGCGGGGCTCACCCGCGCACACCGGGATCGCCGGCCGGGCGGGGTGGACCCGCGGGACCGGTCGTCGGTGGGACGGTCAGCAGGCCGGGAGTCGACACCCGGCCGAGGCGACGCGCAGCAGGTCGACGTGCGCACGGCGCACGAGGACCACACCCGCGTCGGTCATGTCCTCGATCGTCACATGCGTCCGGTCGGTCGGGCCACCGCTGCGGGCCGGCCGACGGCGCTCGGCGGTGTGACCTCCGCCCCAGCGCCTTCGCCCCGTTCGACCCGCCGGTGGCCGGTCACCCCGCAGACCTGCGGGGTGACCAGCCAGTGACACCGGCGAGCGCCGGGCCGGTCAGCCGGTCGGCGCCGGGGCGCCGGGCGCGGCGGGCACCGGCGCGCCGGGCGCGCCGGGGGCGGCGCCGGGTGCGGGTGCGCCAGGGGCAGCGGGCGCGCCGGGGCGGCGGGGCCCGCGGTGCACCGGTCATCTGCAGCGGGCGCGCCGGGGCTGGCGGGCGCACCGGGGCCGCGGGGGCCACCTGGATCGTCGGTCCGGCGCCGGGCGCCGGGACCATCTGCACGTCGCTCCCGGTCGACCTGCACCGTCGCCCGCCGGGGCGACCGGATGGTCGTCCCCGCGCCACCGCGCTCCCCCGCGGCGGCGGGCCCACCGCGCCCGGGCCCGCGTCGTCCGGGCCGTCCTCGCGACCGCCGTCGGGGCCGTCGCGGCCGGGACCGTGACGCGGACCGTCACGGCCGGGCCCGGGCCCTCGGGCCGCCCGGGCCGCGCTCGCTCGCCGCGGCGCGGGGGCCGCCCGGCCCGTCGCCGGGGCCGTCGTGCCCGGCGACGCCGAGGGCGACCGCCCCGGTCAGCACGACCCCGACGACGAGGCCCGCGACGGCGGCCCCGACGACGGCGCCGCGCCGCGACCAGGACGAGGGCCGGGTGCGCTGCCAGCGGGTGGGCGGGCCGGTGGGGGGGGGACGGGGCCGGTCGCCGGGGTCGACGCGCCCGGTCGGGGGTGCTGGTCGCGGGTGTCCTTTCCGTGGTCGGAGCTGCTGGCCGGAGGTCGACGTCGAACCTGGCCCCGCCGGCTGAAGCGGACCTGAAGCCGGGCGCCGCGCGGCGCCGACCTTCAGCCCGCGTTCAGCGACGGGGCGGCAGGATCATCGGTGTGAGCACGGAGCGGGACGGTGCGGCCGGGCGACCGGGCGGGGGCCGCGGGCGCGACGAGCCGGGGCGGGCCGCCTGCGTGCTCGTGGTCGAGGACGAGCCGGCGATCCGCGAGTCGGTCGTCGACGCGCTCGCCGACGCCGGGTTCCGGGCGCTCGGGCGGGCCGACGGCGCCGACCTCGAGGAGGTCCTCGCCGGTCACCGCCCCGACCTCGTGGTGCTCGACGTCATGCTGCCGGGCCGCGACGGGTTCCGGCTGCTCGAGGTGGTCCGCTCCGCGGGCGACGCGGGGATCGTCCTGCTCACCGCGCGCGACGGGATCGACGACCGCCTGCGCGGGCTCGACTCGGGAGCCGACGACTACGTCGTCAAGCCCTTCCTGCTCGCCGAGCTCGTGTCCCGCGTCCGCGCGGTCCTGCGCCGGCGCGGGCGGGCGCCGTCGGCACTGACCGTCGGCGACCTCGTCGTCGACGACGAGTCGGGCACCGCCACCCGCTCCGGCGCGGTGCTCGACCTGACCGCCACCGAGCTGCGGCTGCTGCGCTACCTCGCCGAGAACCGGGGCCGGACCGTCACCAAGAACCAGATCCTCACGCAGGTGTGGGGCTACGGCGAGTACGACCCGAACCTCGTCGAGGTCCACGTCAGCGCGCTGCGCCGCAAGCTCGAGGCCCACGGCCCGCGCGTGCTGCACACCGCACGCGGGCTGGGCTACACGCTGCGCGCGGAACGGGTCGAGTCGTGAGGCGGCCGGTGCTGCCCGCCGTCGGCGACGTGCGCGGGGTCGTCCCCGGCCGGTCGCTGCGGGCGCGGGTGACGGTCGTCGCGGCGCTCGTGGTGGCGGTGGCGCTGCTCGTCGCTGGCGTCGCAGTAGAGGTCGTCCTCGCCGGGCAGCTGCGTCGCGACCAGGCGAGCCGCCTCGACGACCGGCTCGCCCGCGCGACCCTGCTGCTGCGGGCGGGCACCCCCGGCGTCGCGCTGCCGGCCGCGGTCGGCGGGCAGGGCGTGCGCGCGGTCGTCGTCGACGCCGCGGGAACGTCGTCGTCACCGAGGACGGCGACGGGGAGCGGCCCGGCCCCGGCCCGGACGCGCCGGTGGGCCTCGACGGCCCGGGTGCCGACGCGCGACCCGACCGGCGCCCGGACGGACCGGACGGCCGCGGCCCCGGTCCGGAGGCGCACGGTCTGGTGCGCGAGCTCGCGACCGGCGACGGCGGCCGGCTGCTCCTGCTGGCCGACCCCGGCGAGAACGAGCGGGTCCTGGCGCAGCTGCGCGTCGTGCTGCTCGTGGTCGGCGGCGCAGGCCTGGTCGCGATCGTCGTCGCCCTGCTGATCGGGGTACGGGTCGCCCTGCGGCCGCTGGAGGAGATGGCCGCGCTCGCGCGCGACATCGCCGGCGGCGACCGGGGCCGGCGCCTGCAGCCGGCGCGGACCGACACCGAGATCGGGCGGACGGCGGGGGCCTTCGACGACATGCTCGACGAGCTCGAGAGCGCGCAGGCCCACGCGGAGTCGGCCGCCGACGAGGCCCGGCGCTCCGAGGCCACGACCCGGCGCTTCCTGTCCGACGCGGCCCACGAGCTGCGGACCCCGATCACGAGCGTGCAGTCCCTCGCCGAGACCCTCGTGCGCCACCCCGACACCGCTCTCGAACGCCGCGAGCGGATCGCCACCACACTGGTACGCGAGACCCGGCGGGCGGGCGCGCTGGTCGCCGACATGCTCGAGCTCGCCCGCGTCGAGGGCGGCGCCGAGGCCGCGTCGCTGAGCCCCCGCGAGGTCGACGTCGCCGAGCTCGCGGCCGCCGAGGCCGAGCGGCTGGCCCTCACCGGGTCGGCGTCGCGCGTGCGCCTCGTCGCCGACTCCGAACGGCCGGCCCTCGCCCGGGCCGACCCGTCCCGCGTCACCCAGATCCTCGCGAACCTGCTCGACAACGCCCGCCGTCACGGCCGGGCCGAGGAGCCCACGACCGTCACGACCGGGCACGAGGCCGACGGCTCGGTGCACGTGGTGGTCGCCGACCGCGGCCCGGGCATCCCCGCCGCCGACCGCGAGCGGGTGTTCGACCGGCTGGTGCGCCTCGACGACGCCCGCGGCCGCGACACCGGCGACCGTGGCGGGGCGACCGGGCGGCGCCGGCCTCTCCACCATCGCCCGGCCCTCGCCCGCGCCCACGGGGGCGACCTCGTCGCGGACGACCCGGGCCCCGAGGGCGGCGCGCGCTTCCGGCTGACGCTCCCTGCGGCTCGCCGCCGCGTGAGCGCTGGCATCCCCTATGGCGGGCGACGCCGCTCAGGCGCTCAGGTGGTGACGACCAGCGCGGTGGCCCCGCCCGCCCGCATCGATCGCGGCCGTGGTGAGGGCGGGCGCCCGTCGGGGTCGGCGGGTCCCGCGGCGTGGCGGTCGCGGACGTCGCGGAGGTCGAGGACGCCGTGAGCGCGTGCGCGGGCAGCGTCCGGTGCACGCCGTCGGAGACCAGCGCCCGCCGCGGGCCTCGGGCGCGTCACGCCGATCTCGGAGTGCTGCGCGGTGCGGACGCTGGTCATGAGGACGTGGTCGAGACGCCGCGCCGGCGCAGGTCGCGCGCATCGCGGCGGCGACGGTGTGGTCGCGCGTGAGGCGACGCAGGACGCCGTGACCGTCCTGGGGGGCCCGGCAGTCGCCGACCCAGGCGATCTCCCACGCCCGCGTGCCGCCGCGGCTCGAGCGCGACGACGAGCGCGGCGTCGCCGGTGGCGAGGTCGCCGTCGCGCAGGACGTCGCCGCGGCGGCGAGCCGTGGTCGCGCGCTCGACGAGGGCGGCGACGCCGATGGTCGGCGGCGAGCGGGCGGTGCGCGAACGCCGCTCGTCATGTCGCCCACGTGGTCGACGGTGGCGCGCCGTCCCGTCCGCATGGCGCGCATCGCGGCGGCGACGGTGTGGTCGCGGGTGGACGCGGCCGCAGGGAGCCCGCCCGGTCGGGGACCGGGAGAACCCGGCAGTCGCCGACCCAGGCGACGTCCGTGATGCTCGCGTCCCGCCGCCGGGTTCCGCCCCGCTGCCAGGGCTGCGTCGCCGTGCGCGAAGCTGAGCCGGCGGTGCGCGGCGCGTCGCCCGCCGCGGCGATGAGTCCGGCGTGCCGCGCGGTCCCTCCGTGGCGGCGACCCGGACGGCGTGGTCCGCGGCGAGCGTCGCGGCGAAGGCGGCCTCGCCGCTGTCGCCGACCCCGTCGGCGACGGCGAACGCCCGACGGCCGGTGCGCGGGGAGCGGAAGGCGGAGGAGGCGTCGGCGGCGTGGCCTGGCGCGCGGGCCACACGGCGCGCTCGACGCGGCCCACGCCCGAGGAGACGCTGGGTCGGCCGGGTCGGACGTCGGCGGCTGGGCAGGCGGCAGGCTCGACGTGACATCCGCCGGCCGCTGGGCCTGGACCGGGGACGGTGATGCTCACGGCGACCTCCTCGACGCCCCGCTGCGGGGCTCCGGGTCGAGGTTCGTCGCGCCGCCTGAGCGCCTGCTGTGCGTCGCCTGGGAAGCCCGGCAGGACCCCGGTCGCTACAGGGCGAAGCCGGTGCCGGCGCCCTGGCGCACCAGCTCGGGCTCGTCGCCGGAGAGGTCGACGACGGTGGTGGGCTCGGTGCCGCACTCGCCGGAGTCGACCACCGCGTCGACCTCGTTCTCGAGCCGCTCCTTGATGTCCCAGCCCTGGGTCATCGGCTCGTCGGCGTCGGGCAGCAGCAGCGTGCTCGACAGCAGCGGCTCGGCGAGCTCGGCCAGCAGCGCCTCGACCACCGGGTGCTCGGGGATGCGGACGCCCACCGTCTTCTTCTTCGGGTGCAGCAGCCGCCGCGGCACCTCCTTCGTCGCGGGCAGGATGAACGTGTACTGCCCCGGCGTCGCGGCCTTCACCGCGCGGAACACCGGGTTGGACACCTGGACGAACTGCCCGAGCTGGGCGAAGTCGCGGCAGACCAGCGTGAAGTGGTGCCGGTCGTCGAGATGGCGGATGTCCTTGATGCGCTCGATGCCCTCGCGGTTGCCGAGCGCGCACCCGAGCGCGAAGCACGAGTCGGTCGGGTAGGCGATGAGGCCGCCCTCGCGCAGGAGATCGACGACCTGCCCGATGGCGCGTCGCTGCGGGTTGCGGGGGTGGACGTCCACGTAGCGGGCCATCCGCGGAGCCTAGAGTGGCGCCCGTCACCGTCAGAAGGGCTCGCGGGACACGCGTGTGGGTTGGATGTCCGTCGAGAAGGGCATTCGCGTTACGGTCGTGACCAGACCGAGACCGCTCCCCACCGAAGGAACGGGTCCTCGATCCGCCGAACGGATGCATCACTGCTCCGGTCGATCGAGTGGCCTCGCAGGAGGACCTCGATGGGCGCACACCCCTCACCCGGCGCCCGCCGCCGGACCGTCGCCGGTCCCGCGCGCCCTGCCGGCGTCCCGCGCTCGCCCCGCCGTCGCAGCGGCATCGCCGGGCGGTGCGGTGCTCTCCGCCGCCGGGTCGTTCGCGGTCGGGCCTGCTGTGCGGACTGCTCGGGGGCGACTGCCTCGCTCACGAGCTCCAGCGACCGCTCGACCGACCGACTCCGACGACAGCCGCGAGGCGCTCGACGACGGCACCTCGATCCTCGAGCGCATGCGCGACGGTGCCGAGAGCTCCTCGCGCGACGACGCGGCGCAGCGCTCCGGTCCGGCCTCGTCCTCCGACGCGTCGACGCCGACGACGCCTCGTCGTTCTTCGACCAGAACCGCTCGCAGAGCCGAGGGCGACGGCCTCGACGACACCCGCCGACCCCCGCCGGACGCACCATCAAGATCCCGCTGACCGACCGACCGCGCCGAGGGCGCGCCGGTCGATCCGACCGGCGCGCCCTCGTCGGTCGTGCCGGTCAGGCCTGTTCGTCGCGACGACGGCGGTCGTCGCTCTCGCCGTCGTCCGGGCCGAGCGGCGTGGCGGTGTCGACTGGTCGGCATCGACACGGGCCGCCGATCCCGGCGCAGGTGCGCACGCATCAAGGTCCCGGCTGACCTTCTCCTCGGGCATCCACGGCTCCCTCGCGTCGGCACGAACTCCGGAGGTCGGGCTACCCCGGACCGCGGCGGATCGATCCGGACGCGGCCGGGCGGGATCGTGGAACGAACGCGGCCGGGTCAGGCGGCGCCGGGTCCTCGTCGGCGCGCACGCGCGAGCAGCCCTCGCCCCGCGGCGTCGCGGCAGCACCCGGTCGGGCGTCGGCCGCGGCGGCGGCGTCGGTCCGCCGGGTCGCCGATCTGGTCGCCGACCCCGGCGGCACGGCACGGGGGCTCGGTGTCCTTCTCCTCAGGTCATCAACGAATCATCGTCGTCGGGTTACGACGATCACGAGTCCAGACCCGACCGACCTCAACCGTCGTGGGGCAGGTGGACCGATCGAGCTCGACGAGGTTCCGGTCGGGGTCGCGCACGTAGACGCTGCCCGCGCGCCGGTGCGGTCGACGGGGCCGAGCTCGACGGGGATGCCGGCCGCCGCGAGGGTCGCGAGGGCGCCGCCGTCGCCGTCGACCGCGTCGACGAGGAAGCACAGGTCGCCGCTGCCCGGTGTCGGGTGGTCCGCCCGCGGCTGGGGCTCCTGGCCCGCCACGTGCAAGTTGATCTTGGAGTGGCCGAAGTGGACGCGCCCGTCATCGAACGTCGCGTGGCGGACAGCCGATCGCCTCGTAGGGCGACGGTCGCGTCGAGGTCCAGAGCCGAGACGAGGTGGTCGAGGCGTTCGACCTGCCGTGCCCGGCTCACACCCGTCGGCGCCCCCACGCGCGACGGCACCCGCCCGCGAGGGCGTCGGAGGCGTGGTTACCGTCGGTCAGGTGCTCACCTCGGAGCAGACGATCACGCCGACGAGCGACCAGGGGCGCCGCCCCCCGCTCGACCGCGCCGACCGTGGTGGGCCCGCCGCCGCCGGCCCTCGGCGTCGTCGCGACCGTGCTGGCGGTGCTGTTCCCGTTCCTCCCGGTCGTGGAGCACACGGCAACCGTCACCTGGCCGAGCGCGACGACCGGCACCGCGCCGGTCAACGCCCCGCTGGTGGCGCTGCGCCCGGAGTCGATGAGCGCGACCGTGCCGTGCGCCGCCGTCCGCTCGCTCGACGCGCGCCGCGCCGGGGAGGCGGTGGGGTTCTCGACCGTGCCGCCCGCCTCGCCCGAGGGCGCGCGCTCGGGGATGACGCTGACCGTGGCCGACGGCGAGCTGCGGCTCACCAACCGGGGCCAGGCGGTGGCGAGCGAGCCGGTGCCGCCGGCCCCGTGCAGCCTGTCGGTGACCTCCGACGGCGCCGCGACGACGGTCGACCTGGGCACGGTCCCCAGACGTTCCCGGCGACGTGCGCCCCCAGGTCGTCGGCGTCTACTCCGACCTCGACGCCGCGCGCGACCCGATCGCCGGCACGGCGGTCCGGATCAGCCCCGACACGCGCTACGACACCTCCCCGACCGCGCTCAAGACCGTCGTCGGGATCCTCGCGGCCCTCTGCCTCGTCGCGGCGCTCGTCGCCCTGTCCCGCGTCGACGCCGTCCACGGCAGGCGGCCGTACCGCCCGCTGCGCCGCCCCGGCGCGCGCCGCGACCGTCCGACCGGGCGCGACGGCGTCGTCGCCGCCGTGCTGGCGGTGTGGATGGCGATCGGCGGCCAGACCTCCGACGACGGCTACACGCTCGGCATCGCGCGCGACGTCGCGACCTCGGGCTACGTCGGCAACTACTACCGCTGGTTCAACGCGCCCGAGGCACCGTTCGGCTGGTTCTACGACCTCTACGCGCTGTGGGTGCGCGTCAGCGACTCGCTGCTGTGGCTGCGCCTGCCCTCGGCGGTCATGGGCCTGCTGGCGTGGTGGCTGGTGAGCCGGGGACTGCTCCCGCGGCTCGGGCGCCAGGTCCGCCGCTCCCGCGCGGCCGGGTGGGCCGCCGCGACGGTGTTCCTCGCGTTCTGGATGGCCTACGACTCGGGGCTGCGTCCCGAGCCCGTGGTGGTGGTGTGCTCGCTGGCCGCACTCGTCGCGGTCGAGCGTGCGGTGGCGCTGCGGCGCCTGCCCCCGCCGCGGTCGGCCTCGTCGCGGCCACCTGGCGCTCGGCGCCAACCCGGCCGGGCTCATCGCCGTGGCGCCCTTCCTCGCGGCGGCCCGGCCGCTGTACGCGCTGGTCCGCAGCCGGGTGCACGACCACGGCGTGCTGCCGGTCCTCGCGCCGGTCGCGGCGGCGGGGACGCTGATCCTCACGGTGGTCTTCGCCGACCAGTCGTGGGCGGCGGTGCTCGAGTCGGTCCGCTTCCGCGCGCAGAGGTCGGGCCGAACTGGGCGTGGTTCTCCGAGCTCACGACCCGCTACGCGCCGCTGCTCAGCGAGAACCCCGACGGCTCGGTGGCCCGCCGGTTCCCGATCCTGCTGCTGATGCTGTGCACGGTGGCGTGCGCCGTCGTGCTGCTGCGTCGCGCGCGCATCCCCGGCGCCGCGACCGGGCCGGCGCACCGCCTCATCGCGACCACCGCGCTCTCGTTCGCGATCTTCACCCTGACCCCGACGAAGTGGACCCACCACTTCGGCGACCTCGTCGGCCTCGGCGCGGGGCTCGCCGCGCTGGCGGCCCTCGCCACGGGCTCCGACGGGCTGCGCTCGCTGCGCAACCGTCTCGTGTTCCTGGCCGGGGTCTTCGCCGTCACGGCGCTGTCGTTCGCGGGGCCGAACACCTGGTGGTACACGAACAACTGGGGCGTGCCCTGGTTCGACAAGTCGCCGTCGGTCGACGGGTGGCAGGCGTCGACGGCGCTGCTCGCCATCGCGATGCTGCTGCTCCTGGCCGCCCTGGTCGAGCACCTGGGCGGGCTGCGCGAGCGCCGCGACACCGACCGGCCCGGGCGGGTCGACGCGGTCCTGGCCCGCGTGCCCGGGCTGGGGCCGTGGTGGCTCGCGCGCCGGCAGCGCAGCGAGGTGCCCGCCCGCCGCGCCCGCCGCGCGCTGGGGCGGGCGTCGGCACCGCTCGCGCTGCTGTGCGGCGTCGTCGTGCTGTTCAACCTCGGTTCGATGCTCAAGGCGATGGACAAGCAGGCCGGGTCGTGGTCGATGGGCGCCGACGCGCTCACCCACCTCACCGGCGGCTCCTGCGGCCTCTCGAGCCGCGTGTTCGCCGAGCGCAACCCCGTCGACGGTGTCCTGCGCCCCGCGCCGGTGCCGACGGGCATGGCCCCGCCCGCGCGGCCCGACCTGCTGCCCACCGTCGCGCCGCCGCCGCCGGTGCCCGCCGGCCCGCTGCCGCCCGGGCACGGTCCCGCGGGCAGCCCGGCCGCGTCGCTGGTCGACCCGTTCCCGACGGTCGAGGGCTTCCGCCGCGACGGGGTCCCCCCGACCGGCGGCGGCACCGGTGTGTCGGGGGTCGAGTACACGCTGACCGACGGTCTCGGCTCCGACGCGGCGCCCGCCTACGGGAGCTTCGACCCCGAGGGCCGCTCGACCGGGACGCTGCGCACGCCGTGGACGCTGCTCACCGACGACCAGCGCCGGGGCGACACGCCGCTGGTCGTCACGTTCGCCGGGCGGGTCGCGGCGGGCAACGCGCTGACCCTGCAGTTCGCGACCCGCCTGCCCGACGGCCGCGTCCAGGTCGTCGAGGACGGCGTCATCAACGACGGCCGCCGCGACGAGGGCCCGTGGCGCGAGATCCGCGTGCCCCTGCGCGGCGGGCGACCACCGCGACCGAGGTGCGCCTGGTCGCCCAGGACACGGCGCTCGGCCCCGACGGGTGGCTCGCGGTGGCGCCCCTGCGCGCGCCGCAGCTCGGCCCGCTCTCCGACGTCGTCGCGGGGCAGCCGATGTTCCTCGAGTACCCGGTGTCGCTGGCGAGCCCGTGCCTGCGGCCGTTCTCCACCGCGTCGGGCATCGCCGAGGTCCCGGCGCTGCGCCTGCGCGCCGACGACAGCCGGATGCGCCACGACGGCGAGGGCTGGTCGAGCCCGCAGGCCGGCGGTCCGCTGGGCTGGATCCAGGTCATCGGGCGCTCGACGACGCTGCCGACCTACCTCGACGGCGACCCGGGTCGCGACTGGGGCCGCGTCGAGCGCATCCAGCCCTACGAGCCCGGCGTCGCCCCGACCCTCGAGCGCGCCGACCAGGTCCGCTGGGGCACGTTCACGACCGGCCCGACCGGCGACCCGCCCCCGGCGTCCCGTCGCCGGAGCGGTGACGCTGGCTCATGTGCCCTATCGGCGTGCTCCCCTGACTTCGGGGCTATGACCCCGGAAATCACACACAAGGGCGGAGCCCGACCTACATCACGATGAGCCCGAGCGCGCCGCAGAGCACGACGGCCTGCTCCGGCGAGACGATCGCCCCGGCCAGGTGACGCGGGGCGTCGACCGAGAGCTCACCGAGGTCGCTGCCCCGCAGGTCGGCCCCGGCGAGCCGCGTGTGGGCGAGGTCGACACCCCCGAGGCGACCGCCGGTGAGCACGGCGTCGCGGAGGTCGGCGCCGGCGAGGTCGGCCTCGCGCAGGTCGCAGGTCTCGGCGCGCAGACCCCGCAGGTGCAGGTCGTGCAGATCGGCCAGCTGCAGGTCGCAGCGCTCGAACCGGAACGTGGCCGCGAGCCCGCGCAGTCCGGAGAGGTCGGCCGCGAGCAGCCGGCACCCGGTGAACACGGCGTCGGTCAGCAGCGCCCCGCACAGCCGCGCGCGGGAGAGGTCGACGTCGGTGAGCGTGGCCTCGGTGAGCTCGGCGTCGCCGAGGTCGACCCCGGTCCAGTCGCCGCCCCCGACGACGACGCGGTCGAGGTCGGCGCCCCGCAGGACGGCGCGCGCGAGGTCGCAGCGCTCGAGGACCCAGCCGCCGAGGTCGACCCCGCGCAGGTCGGCCTCGGTGAGGTCGCAGTGCACGAGGTGCGCGGGACCGTGGACGCCGGACAGGGCGGCCCGTAGCTCGGGGTCGGCCTCGTCGCGGTCGCGCAGGACGGTCGACGGCGGGGGAGGCATGCGGCCATCCTGTCGCGCCGCCCCGGCTGCGCCGTCGACCAGGAGAGGCGCATCATGATCCTCCCAGCCCGTCGATCATGATGCGTGTCCTCCCGGCGCGTCCGCGACGGCGGCGCGGGCCCGGGGAGGTGGACGACCGTGACGACCGGCGGCGACGAGTCGTCCGAGCGCGTGCCGTTCCTCGACCGCCACCCGTGGCACACGCTCCGGCTCGACCCGATCGGGCTGGGCCTCGGCATCGCCCTCGCCCTCGTCTCGCTGACGCCGTCGCTCATCCCGCGGACCTTCCTGTTCCAGGGGCGCGCCACCGGCATCTCCGCCGCGATCGGCTACGCGATCGGCGTGGTCGTCTCGTGGTGCGTGACGCGGGTCGACCACGACCACCACGCGTCGGCGCGCTTCCAGCGGCTCGCGCCGCCCTGGGTCCCGCGTGCGGCCTGGCTGTCGTTGCTGGCCGGCGGCCCGCTCGCGGTCCTGGTGATGCTGCTGGTCGGCGCGCACTGGCAGCGCCGGATCGCCGAGCTGATGGGCCTCGACCGGCCGACGACCGACGGGTGGCTGCGGGCCGGCCCGGTCGCGATCGTCGTGTTCGTGGCGCTGCTCGCGGCCGCGCGCCTCATGCGCCTCGAGGCGACGATCGTCGCGCGCCTGCTGCGGCGGTGGGTGGGCCTGCCGCGGGCCCTGGCCGCGGTCGTCGCGGTCGTGCTGATCCTGGTCGCCGTCGCGACGATCTTCGATCGCGTCGTCGTCCGGACGGCCTTCGCGGTCGCCGACGACGTCTTCAGCGAGACCAACGCCGTGCCCTACCCGGGCGTCGTGCCCCCGACGTCGCCGACGCGGTCGGGCTCGCCCGCCTCGCTCGTGCCGTGGGACTCCCTCGGGCGCGAGGGGCAGGACTTCGTCGGCGGCGGCCGTCCGCCCGAGCAGCTCGCCGCCGCGTCCGGCCGGGCCCCGCGTGACCCGGTGCGGGTCTACGTCGGGCTCGAGACGACCCCCGACCCGGCGGCCCGCGCGCGGCTCGCCGTCGCCGAGCTCGAGCGCACGGGCGCGTTCGACCGGGAGGTCCTCGCCGTCGTCACGACCACCGGCACGGGCTGGGTCGACGACCCCGTCGCCGACGACCTCGAGGCCGTTCACGGCGGCGACACCGCCGTCGTCGCGACCCAGTACTCCTACCTGCCGAGCTGGGTGTCGTTCCTCGTCGACCGCTCGCGCGCGGCCGACGAGGGCCGGGAGCTGTTCGACGCCGTCCGCGCGCGCGTCGACACCCGGCCGCCGGCGCGTCGCCCCCGGCTCGTCGTGTTCGGCGAGAGCCTGGGGTCGCAGGGCTCGGAGGCCGCGTTCGCCGGCGTCGACGACGCGCGGGCACGCACCGACGGCGTGCTGTGGGTCGGCCCGCCGAACACCAACCGCATCTGGTCGGGCGAGGTGGCGCGCCGCGACCCGGGGACGTTCGCAGGTCCTCCCGACGGTCGACGACGGTGCGGCGGTGCGCTTCGGGGCCACCGGGGCCGACCTCGCGCGCCCGCCCGGCCCGTGGCGCCCGCCGCACGTGGTGTGGCTGCAGCACCCGTCCGACCCCGTCGTCTGGTGGTCGCCCTCGCTGCTGTGGCGGCGCCCGCCCTGGCTCGCCGAGCCCCGCGGGCCCGACGTCACCGACACGATGACCTGGTACCCGGTGGTCACGTTCTGGCAGGTCACCATCGACCTGACCAACGCCACCGGCGTCCCCGACGGCCACGGGCACCAGTACCGGTCCGTGATGCTCGACGGTTGGCTCGCCGTCGCCCCGCCCGACGGGTGGACCCCCGCCGACACCGCACGGGCGCGAGGCACACTGGAGCCGTGACGCTCGGTCCCACCCGCCTGGCACGGCTCCCCCGGATGGTCCCGCTGCTGCTCACGGCCGTGGCGCTGCTGACCTGGAGCAACCTCGTCGTGCCCACGCTGCCCGCCGACGGCACCGTGCGGGCCGCCCTCAACGTCGCGGGGGCGCTCGGGCTCCTCGCCGCCGCGCGGGCGGCCGGCGTCACCTGGCACGAGCTGGGCATCGGCCGCCGGACGTGGCGTGCCGGGCTGCGCTGGGGCGGCGGTGCGCTCGCGCTGATCGGGTGCGGGTACGCCGTGGTCCTGCTCGTCGCCCCGCACGTGCTCGCGAACCCGCAGGTGGCGGGGTCGTCGCTGTCGACGGTGCTGATCCGGGCGCTCGTGCTCATCCCGCTCGGGACCGTGCTCGCCGAGGAGATCGCGTTCCGCGGGGTCCTGCACGTCCCGGCCGTGCGGGTCCTCTCCGCGCGGGTCGCGCTCGCCGTCACGTCGGTGACGTTCGGGCTCTGGCACGTGATGACCGCCCTCGGCCCGTCGGCGGTGACGGTGCCCGCCGCGTGGCGTGCGGCGGAGGTCGTCGGGATCGTGGTGTTCACCGCGCTCGGCGGCCTGCTGCTCGGCTGGCTGCGCCACCGCACGGGCTCCCTGCTCGCGCCGATGGGCCTGCACCTGGGGACGAACGTCGTCGGGCTCGTCGCCGCGGTGATCGCGCTGCGCTGAGCCCGGTCGCCGTGCTCGGTGCCCGCCGCGCCGACCCGCACGAGAGCTCGGTGCCCGCCCGGTACGGGATGCGGACCGAGACGAAGCCGTTGGCGGGGTCGCGCAGCCAGGCCACGTAGTCGGCGTAGTCCCCGCGCATCACGCCGACGTTGTCGGTGACGACCACGGCACCCGGACGCAGGTGCGGGGCGACGAGGCGCAGGACGTCGAGGGCGGCGTCCGGGAACCCGTCGTTGAGCTGGGAGGTCGACCGGTCCGTCGAGGCCGGTCCAGGGTGCGCAGGGTCTCGAGGGCGTCGCCGACACGGACGGTCGACGAACGGCTCGAGCCCCGCCTCGCGCACGTGGGCACGGGCGCGCTCGGCCTTGGCGGAGATCAGCTCGGTCCCGACGACGGTGCCGCCGCCGTTGTCGCGGACCGCGGCCGCGAGCCACAGCGTCGACACCCCGAACGAGGTGCCGAACTCGACGACGCGCCGCGCCCGCACGGCACGGGCCTGGGCATGCAGAAGGCGGCCTGCGCGCGGCCGAGGGCGTGAAGTCGTCGTCGTGGCGGCGTTGCTGCTCGGGCGTGAAGCCGAGGGTCGCCCCGCCACGAGGGCGGGCAGCTTGGTCAGCAGCCGTGCGGCGACGCGGGGGGTCTGGCGGTCGGCCTGCGCGTGCAGCCTGCGCAATACCGTGGCCGTGCGGTCGTCGAGAGGCGCGAAGACGTCATCGTTGCTGCTCACGATACTGGATCGGTGAGCAATCGTTCACGTCACGACCACTCGCTTTTGCGCGAGCGTGAGGAGGCCTGGTGGCGCCGGCCGACCGACGTCTCGAGCCGCGCAAACAGCCGCGGCAGGTCCGGGCGTCGCTCACCCGGCGCCGGATCCTCGACGCCGCTGCTCACGTCTTCGCCGAACACGGCTACGCCGCGGGCACCACCAACCGCATCGCCGAGCGGGCGCGCGTGTCGATCGGGTCGCTCTACCAGTACTTCCCGAACAAGGACGCGATCCTGGTCGAGCTGCTGGTGCGGCACCTCGACGACGGCGTCGTCGGCGCAGGCGCGGGCCACACGACGGGGCCGCTCGAGGTCGTCCTGCGGGCGATGGCGCGCGCCTCCATCGACAACCACCGAGCCGACCCGCGCCTGCTCCGCCTCATGATCGAGGAGGCGCCACGCTCACGGGAGCTGCTGCGGCGCGTCGGCGAGTACCAGCGCACCCGGTTCGTGGCGGTCCGGGACCTGCTCGATCGGCACCCCGAGGTGAGGGTCGCGGATCTCGACACCGCGGCGCGCCTCGTCGTGTCGACCGTCGAGCTCGTCGTGCACCACCTCGTCGCCGATCCCGACCCGGTCGACGGCCGGCGGCTCGAGGACGAGCTCGTCGCCATGCTGGTGCGCTACCTGGCGTCGTGACGCCGCGGGCAGCTACCCGTGTGCCTCGTGGAAGGGCACGTCGTCTCGCCCGCGCCCCGCGTGCGCGCCCGCCACGCGGCGAGCGAGCACCGCCGACGGGCCGCCGAGGACCGCGCGGCGGCGCAGGGCGGTCTCCCAGCCCCGCCGCCCCGCGCGCGTGAGGTCCGCCGGCGGGGTCTCGGGCGGCGCGCCCGCGTCGCCGCTCGGTCGCGCACCCACCGTCCCCAGGCGACCTCGTCGGCCTCGCCCGCCGCGGCGAGGACCGCCGTGAAGGCGGCGTCGGCCGCGGCGTCCGGCGGGTGCTCGCGCCCCAGGGCGTCGTGCGTGGGGTGCGGCGGGAAGAGCGTCGCGACGGCGACGTGGCCCTCGGGGATCGGGTCGGTCGCGGCGTGGGTGCGGCCGTGGGCGAGCAGGTCGGGCAGCAGGTGGGTGTGCGGGCCGGCCGGGCTGGTGCCGTCGGGCGGCGGGATCGGGGTGGTGACCTCGACGCGGGCGACGACGGTGCGGAACACCCGCGTCGGCCCGGCCGCCACCAGCGCGGACGACACCTCGGCGTCCACCGGACGGCCCTCCGCGGCGCGCAACCGGGCGAGCAGGTCGGGGTCGGCGGTGCGCACGCACGCCTCGAGGTGCGCCACACCGAGGCCGAGGTCGACCAGCACGCCGCCCCCGCCGACGGGGTCGGGATCGTCGCCGAGGTCGGTGACCACGGCCCGCGCCGGGCCCGCACCGAGCGCGATCGGCAGGCAGAGGGCGAGGGCGTGCGACCAGCTCGTGCCCGCCCCCGTCGGGCGCCGCCAGGCGCGGGCGACGACGTCGTCGGTGAGGGTGAGGCGCGCGGCGCCGCCGTCGGTGCGCACGTTGTGGGTGCGGCCTGCGTGCTCGTGCTCGCCGCGCGGCCCCGGGCGCGCGGAGGAACTCCGCGATCGCGCCGAACGTCCCGACGGCGAGCCCGGTCCGCTCGTCGGCGAGCACCGCCTCCACGAGGTGATCGACGGGGAGATACGGACGTTCAGTGTCAGCGACGCCGCGTCGCTGACCTCCCGGACCGGACATGTCGACAGCCTCCAGCACGGACCGGGTCGTCGCGAGTGCACCCACGGTGCCGCTCTGCCAGCCTTTGACGATGAGCGTGGTGGACAACGCGGTGTACGTCGACGGCCGCCGTCAGGCGGAGCCGTCGTCGGTCGACCGCACGATCGCGCTGCTGCGCGGCGACGAGGCCGAGGGCGCGGTCGGCTTCGCCTGGATCGGGCTGCTGCGGCCCGACGACGCCGAGATGAGCCACGTCGCCCGCGAGTTCGGGCTGCCGACGCTCGCCGTCGAGGACGCGGTGCACGCCCACCAGCGCCCGAAGATCGAGCGCTACGACGACGTCGAGTTCGTCGTGCTGCGCCCGGCCTGGTACGTCGACGAGGAGGAGGACGTCGCCGTCGGCGAGATCCACCTCTTCCTCGGCGCCGACTTCGTCGTCACCGTGCGCCACGCCGACACCCCGCCGCTCGCCGCGGTGCGCAGCCGCCTCGAGGACGAGCCGGAGCTGCTCGGCCACGGCCCCCGCGCCGTGCTCTACGCCGTGCTCGACCGCGTCGTCGACGACTACCGGCCCGTGGTCCGGGGGCTGCGCGAGGACATCGACCAGATCGAGACGCAGGTGTTCGGCGGCGACCCGAGCGTCTCGCAGCGCATCTACCAGCTCTCCCGCGAGGTCATCGAGTTCCAGCGGGCGGTCGATCCGCTGCGCCCGATCCTCGACACCATGCTCGCCGAGACCGCCGACGACCCCGACCAGGTCGAGCTGCACCGGGGCCTGCGCGACGTCAGCGACCACGTCGTGCAGGTCAGCGAGCAGGCCGACGGCTTCCGCCAGCTGCTCGAGCGCCTGCTCACGGTCAACGCCTCGCTCATCGGGCAGCGTCAGAACGAGGAGATGCGCAGCCTCTCCGAGACCAGCCTCGCGCAGGGCGAGGAGGTCAAGAAGATCTCCTCCTGGGCGGCGATCATCTTCGCGCCGCAGCTCGTCGCCGCGGTCTACGGCATGAACTTCGACGAGATGCCCGAGCTGCACTGGACGCTCGGCTATCCCTTCGCGATCGGGCTGATGCTGGTCGTGGCGCTGGTCCTCTACGGCATCTTCCGCTGGAAGGACTGGCTGTGAGCGCGGGGACCGACGACGACCGGGCGCAGCGGGCGCGCTCGTTCGGTGGCGCGGCGGCCGACTACGACCGGCTGCGACCGTCGCCGACCCCGGCCGCGCTCGACCGGCTGCTCGCGGCGGTCCCGCCCGACGGCACGATCCTCGACCTCGGCGCGGGCACGGGGCTGCTCTCCCGCGCGCTGCGCGAGCGGGGCCTCGGCGTTGTCGCCGTCGAGCCCGACGACCGGATGCGGGCCGTGCTCGCGGAGGCGACGTCCGGGGTCGACGTCCGCGCGGGGACGGCCGAGGCGATCCCGTTGCCCGACGCGGCCGTCGACGCGGTGCTGGTGGCCTCGGCGTGGCACTGGTTCGACCCCGAGCGGGCGGTCCCGAGCATCGCCGGGTGCTGCGGCCCGGCGGCGTCCTCGGGCTGCTGTGGAGCTACGCCGACCCGTCGACGCCGTGGGTCCACGACCTGCGCGCCATCGCGCATCCCGAGCGCGTGCGACCCGGAGCAGCGGACCCGACCGGACGATCGAGCTGCCGCCCGGCGCGCCGTTCGGGCCGGGGGCGCTCGACCTTCCCCGCACCGGCTCGAGCCGCGCCGACCTCGCCGACATGATCATGACGTACAGCCACGTGCTGCGCTGCCCGCCGACGGAGCAGGCCGCCGTGCACGCCCGCGTGAGCTCACCTCGCCACGGCCCCCGAGCCGGTCGCGGCCGACCGGTGCCGGTGCCGTTCACGACGCTGGTCTGGTCGGCCGTGCGTCGGTGACGGGGCCGAGCCCGGTTCACACGGTGGGGACGAGGCGCCGCGAGGTCCGCCGGTAGGCCCAGACGAACACGACGAGGGAGACGACCGACAGCGGCGTGCCCATCGCGATGCGGGCGATGCCCAGCCCGGTCGTGGCGTCGGCGAGGTAGAGCCACTGCTGCACGACGAAGCGGGCCGCGAAGACCGCGGCGGTGGCCAGCGTCGCCAGGTCGTGGGCGCGCAGCGAGGGCCGGTCGCCCCGCCAGTCGTAGGCGTTGCGGTGGGCGAGGTTCCACATCGCCCCGGTCAGGGGACGGCGCAGGAACACCGAGCCGGCGAAGACGACGAAGCCCACGAACGAGATCCAGATGCCGATCGCGAAGAAGTCCTTCGCCGATCCCGGCAGCGCGATCACCGCCGACGCCAGGCCGACCCCCAGGAGGCTGCCGACGGCGAGGGCGAGGCGCTCGCCGCGTACCAGCCGGAACACGGTCAGGGCCAGCCCGGTGGCGAGCGAGACCGCGATCGTCACCGGGAGCGACAGGACGGTGTTCGCCACGACGAAGACGACGACCGGCACCGTCGAGTAGACGAAGCCACGCACGCCGCCGACCTGGTCGAGGACGGAGGGCGGCGCGGGCGGGGGCGGGGCGGCCGCGGCGGCGACGGGGACCGGTGTCGTGGCGGGGTCGTCGTGAGCGTCTCCGTCGCGGTGGTCGCGGGCCTGCTGCTCGGGCATCGTCGTCGTTCCTCCTGGGTCGTGGCGGACGCTCGGTCGCAGACCCCCGTGCCGTGGCGCACACTCAAGCTCACGTGACCGCGCCCACACCCCGAGTCGGCTCGAGATCGCGCAGGACGGGTGAGCGCAGGGCGACGAGCGCGGTGACGGCGGCGACGGCCGCGACGACGCCTGCCGCGACGCCCAGCCCGGCCCATGCCGCGATGGCCCCCAGCGGGGCGCCGGTCAGGGCCGGCGCCCCGAGCAGGATCGCGTTCTGGGCGCCGAGCACCCGCCCGCGGCGGACGTCGGGCGTCGCCTCGACGGTCAGCACCCCGAGGACGGCGGCGGCGGGCGCGTACGTCAGCCCGACCAGGACGACGGCCGCCAGCACCACCGCGGGCGAGGCCAGGGTCGCGAGGGCGGCGAGACCGACGGGCGAGCCGACCATCCCCACGACGAACCAGGTGCGCCGCCGGACCCGGCCCGCGGTCGCGACGAAGACCGCCGAGCCCACGAGGCTGCCGCAGGCGAAGGCGGCGAGCGTCATCCCGACCAGGGCCGGGAGGTCCTGCGCGCTGAACCACGCCGGCATGAGCGTCGACTGCAGCGCGCTGATGATCGCCACGAAGGACGCCGACACCAGCGTGGCGCCGAGGACGATCCGTTGGCGGCCCAGGGCGCGCCAGCCGACGAGGAGCTCCGCGCCCGCCCGCCGCAGCGGCGCGCCACCGGCGCGCCGTCGGTCGACTCGTCACGCGCCCCGCGCGGTCGAGGAGACGGTGAGGGCACCGGCGAGGAGGTTCGCCGCGGCGATGACGACGAACGGGTGGGGCTGACGCCCAGCAGCGCGACGAGCAGGCCGCCGAGACCCGGTCCCGCGAGCAGCAGGACGTTGCTCAGCGTCTCCCGCGCGCCGAGCAGCCGGTCGAGCCGCGACCGCGGCCCCCTCGCTCGCCGCGCAGCCGCGCGAGCGCCGTCGAGCAGCGCCTCGTGCGCGGTCATCCCCGGTACCCGCACCGTCGCGCCGACGACGGCGAGCACGAGGAACCACGCCAGGTCGAGCCCCCAGAGCGCGTCGACCACGGGGAGCGCGGCCACCGAGATCGCCGCGGCGGCGGCCGAGAGCGCCGAGACGACCCGGCGGTCGACCCGGTCCACCAGGACCCCGCCGAGGACACCGACGACGGCGGAGGTCCCGGTCGCCACCGTGGCCAGCAGTCCCGCGGCCAGGACGTCGCCGGTGCGCTCGAGCACGAGCAACGGCATCAGGACGCTGCCGACGCCGGCGCCGAGCAGGGAGAGCCCGTAGGAGGTGAGGTAGAGCAGGGGGTGGCTGCGGATCGCCGGGAGGGTCATGACCGCCAGCAGAAACGGTGACGTCGGGGCCGACTCAAGCCCCGACCGACCTCCGTGTCACCCCGCCCTCGGCCGGCCCCGCGCGCTCACGCTCCGGGGGCCGACGGCACCGGCGACTCGACGGGCATGGCGTCGAGCCCGCGCGGATGCCCTCGGCGAGCAGCGCGAGGTGCTCGGGCTCGACGGTCAACGGCGGCGAGACCGCTACCCCGCGCCCGAGGCCGCGCACCAGCACACCCGCCTCGCGCGCCCCGGCGAGGAGCTTGTTCGGGGCGTCCGGGACGGCGGCCAGCACGTCGCCCTCCAGCTCGACCGCCGCGAGCAGGCCGAACCCGGCGCGCACCTCGTGCACCAGCGGGTGGGAGACGAGCGGGGCGAGGGCCTCGAGCAGCGGGGTCTCCAGCTCCTGCCCGCGCGGGATGAGCCCTTCGCGCTCGTAGATGTCGAGGGTCGCGAGCCCGACCGCGCAGCACGTCGGGTGCCCCGAGTACGTCGGGCCGTGGCGCAGCGTGCGCTCACCGGGGGTCGTCCACCACGGTGCCGCGACGCGGTCGGCCACGATCACGCCACCCAGCGGCAGGTAGCCGCTGGTCACGCCCTTCGCGAACGTGATCATGTCGGGCCGCACGCCGAACCGCTCGATCCCGAACCAGGTGCCGAGCCGGCCGAACCCGCAGATCACGGCGTCCACGACCAGCAGCGCGCCGTGGCGCCGGCACAGCTCGGCGACGCCCTCGAGGTAGCCGTCGGTCGGCAGGTGCACGCCGCCCGCTCCGGTCACCGGCTCGCGCACGACCGCGGCCACGCGCTCCGGCCCGACCTCGGCGAACACCTTCTCGAGGCCGTCGAGGTCGTGCAGCGGCGCGACGGTGTTGTCGCCCGCGAGCACGCCCCAGCCCTCGCGGTTCGGGGGGATGCCGGTGATCGAGGTCCCGTAGCCGTGGGTGCCGTGGTAGCCGGTCTCCCGCGAGATGACGTGGGTGCGCTCCGGCTCGCCCAGCGCCTGCCAGTGGCCGCGGGCGAGCTTGACCGCCGTGTCGATCGCGTCGGCGCCGCCGGAGCCGAAGAACACCTTCGCGTCGTCGACCGGGGCGAGCGCGGCGAGGCGGTCGGCCAGCTCGAGGGCCGGGCGGTTGGCGATGTCGGCGAAGCACGAGTACGCCTCGAGCTTCGCCATCTGCGCGGCGGCGACGTCGACGAGCTCGCGGCGCCCGTGCCCGACGTTGCAGTACCAGAGGCTCGCGCACCCGTCGAGGTAGCGCCGCCCGGCCTCGTCGTGCACCCAGACGCCCTCGGCGTGGTCGACGACGAACTCGTGCTCGCGCACCGCGGCCATGTCGGAGAACGGGTGCCACAGGGATCCCATGACCCGATCCTGCCGGTCGTCGCCGACGGAGGGACAGGACGTCCGCGGATCAGCTCGCGCAGGTGAGCAGGCGATGCGTCCGCCCGCCGTGCCCGCGACTCCCGGCGCCGTCATGGTCTGCATGGCCTCGTGGACCACGATCGACTGCGGCCCGCGGTTCGAGGTCGGCCAGGGCACGACGGTCGTCGCGGTGCCCGAGCCGGACCCGTCGGTCCGCAGGTCGAGCCAGATCTCGTTCTGCGGGTTCGCGTACATGGGGTCGGTGGAGGCCTGGTAGCTCGCCGCCGGGTCGGGATTGTTCTGGTAGTGCGGTCCGGCGGCGTCGCCGGTGGGGCCGCACTGGTTGACGTGGGCGTGGACCGCGTAGCCGCGGTTCGGCACCAGCCCCCGGTAGGAGACCGTGACCTTGGTGCCGCCGCCCTCCGGCGCGAGCTCGGCGCGCAGCGATGCGCCCTCGGGGGCCAGCGCCGGGTTGTAGGTGCGGCCCGGACCGTTGCTCGCGGCCGGGCCGAGGGTCGCCTCGGCGATGCGCGGGGTGGGAGAGGCGTCGACCGCCTCCGGCGCGGTGCCGCTGCAGCCGGCCAGCGTCACGACGAGGACCGCGCCGGCGACGGCGGCGAGGGCGGGGGTGCGGACGGAACGCGTCGTGATCACCGCGGAAGCTTGACAGTCGCGTGCGTCACCCGCGTGCGGCTGACCGTTTCTGCGCCGAACGGTCGCCTTCGGGAGTGGTCACCCGGGCGCGGCCACACGCCGTCCTCACGGCGCGCCCGCCATCACGATCGTGCCGCGTTTCGTCCGTGTCGTCCCGCACGACCAGCGAGGATGTGCGAGATTGCCGGGTCGGGGACCACCCGGCGCACGCCGTGAGGAGCCGTCATGTCCGATCGTCATCCCGACGCCGGCGACCCGTCCGGCTCGACGCCCGGCGGGGGTGGGGAGCGGCCGACCGAGCAGTACCCGCGCCGCGACGGTGCCGGGGGTCGTCCGGTTCCTCGCTCGGTCGCCGACCGGCGGGCCCGGCTTCGGGCACCCCACCTACGACACCCCGGATCAGGGCTCGCCGTCCGCCGAGGGCCCGTCCCACCCGACGGCGGACGGCGGCCAGGGGTGGGGACAGCAGGGCTGGGGCCCGCCCGGGTCCGGCGAGCAGGGCTACGGGCAGCACAGCTACGACCAGCAGGGCTACGACCAGCAGGGCTACGACCAGTCCGCGTACGGCCAGCAGCCCTACGGCCAGCAGGGCTACGGCCAGCAGGGCTACGGCCAGCAGGGCTACGGACAGCAGGGCTACGGACAGCAGGGCTACGGCGCCCCCGGCTACGGCACGCCCGCGCAGGGCGTCCCGGCGAACTACGGCCAGCCCGGCTACGGCCCGCCCGGCCCGCCCGGCGGACCGCCGCCCTACGGCGCGCCCGGCTACGGCTACGGCTACGGGCCGCCCCCGACCAACACGATGGCGATCCTGGCGCTGGTGTTCGCCTTCGTCTTCGCGCCGGTGGCGATCGTGCTGGGGGTCATGGCCCGCAAGGAGATCGCGCGGACGGGCGAGCAGGGTCAGGGTCTCGCCACCGCGGGCATGTGGCTCGGCATCGCCTTCACGGCGCTCTTCGTCGTGCCGATCGTCCTGTTCCTCGTCGTCGGGCTGGTGGCGCCGCGGGCGCGAGCGCGGGGCATCTGAGCGACCCGTCCACCTCCGCTGCGCCTCCCTCCCGTGAGCCCGGTCACGACGCTGCGGTGACCGCCGTCACGGTCATCCCGTCGGACCCCCGGTGACCGCGCGCGGTGGCGACCAGGCGCGACATCCGGGTGTCACGCTCGTTGGTCCCGGTAACCACCCGAGGCGTCGGGCACCTGACGGTGACCTCGGCGGGAGGAGGACACTGACCCCATGAGCAGCGCGGCGCAGGGCGCGGACCGCCCCCGGCGGTACTCCACGCGGCAGCTCCTGCGGCTCGGGACCGGGGCCGTGGTGGTCGCCGCGATCGCGACCGGGATCGTCGTCGTCCTCCCGACGGTGCAGGCGGCCGCGCAGAACCTCGTCGGCGCCGACCTGGGGTGGGTCGCCGCGGCCGTCGGGGCCGAGGCCGTGTCGCTGCTCGCGTTCGCCGCCCTGCACCACCGCCTGCTGCACGCCGCGGGCGTCCGCGTCGCCCTGCGCGAGGTGGCGACGGTCGCGCTGGCCGCGAACGCCCTGCACCTCACCGTGCCGGGCGGCGCCGCGCTGTCCACCGCGTACACGTTCAAGAAGCGCCGCGAGTGGGGTGCGTCGGCGCCGGTCACGACCTGGACGATGGTCGCCGGCGGCGTGGCGGCCAGCCTCGCCCTGGCCGCGATCGCGCTCGGGTCGGCCCTCGTCGTCGGCGGTCGCCCGACCTCGGTGTTCTGGATCGTCGTGCAGGTCCTGGGCGTGGCCGCCCTCGGGGTCGGCACCGTGCTGGTGGCCCGCCGACCCCAGCTGCTCGTGGCCGCCGGGAGCTGGGGCCTGCGGGTCGTGAACCGCGCCCGGCGGCGTCCCCGCGACAGCGGCATCGACGCGCTCGGCGAGCAGATCGCGGCGCTGTCGCTGATCGAGCTGCGGGGCCCCGGCCGTGCGGTGGTCACGGTGACGGCGCTGCTCAACTGGTTCGGCCACATCGGGTGCCTCGCGGCGGCCTGCGCGGCCGTCGGCGCCGAGGGCATGACGCTGGCCCTGGTGCTCGTCGCCTACGCCGCCGCCACGGCGGCGTCGAGCGCGGCGCTGCTGCCCGGCGGGCTCGGCCTGGTCGACGGCGCACTGCTCGCGGCGCTCGTCGCCGGCGGCGTCCCGTCGCACCCCGCGCTGGCCGCCGTGCTGCTCTACCGCCTCATCAGCTTCGTCGGTGTCGCCGCGGTCGGCTGGGTCGCCTGGCTGGTGCTGCACACGCGCGCCGGCGCGCGCGACCGACGCCGGCGTCACCGAGGACGACGCCGCGGTCGCCGTCGACGCTGGGAGACCAGCGCTGGCCGCTGCACGAGGTCGGGCCGGCCGCGGTCGCCGACGACCTGCGCTCTCGTCGGACCAGGTCGAGCTCCGCGCCGTCCGCTCGACCGACTGGGAGACCAGCGGGTGGCGGCGCCGCGCGAGCTGGGCCGGTCGGTCGGGGCCCGATAGGCGAGCAGGTGCACGCCGAGCGCGCTCTCGGCGCGCCGGATCTCCTCGAGCTGCTCGGCCGACAGCGTCGCGCGGGGCTCTCGGCCTCGTACGCGACGACCGCTGCACGGCGGGTTCTGCGGGGAGTTCGAGCCGCACCGGGTGCTCTCGAGGGCCTTGACCCCGGTCGGCGAGTGCGGACTCGTCGAGCTGGGCCGGACGCAGGTCGGGGCCGGAGGACGGAGCGGACACGGGGACCTCCCGATCGGTGCGGTGCGTCACCGACGTGGACGCCGCATCTCCCCGACGTCGCCGGTGCCGTCGCGAGTATCGCCCACCGGCCGGACCGGTCAGGCCGAGCCCGCCCGACCACGACCGACGACGACATCGTCGCCGCCGGACGGCGCTCGGCGCGCGCCCCACGGCGTCGGGCCCCGGCGCGAACGGCGCGTTCGCGCCGGTGGACTTCCCGGCGTGTGCCGACCGCTCGCGCGGGCGTGCCTCAGCGGGGACGGTCCTCGCGGTAGCTCGGGTACGACCGGGTGGCACCGTCACCCGTGTTGCGGAAGCCGGGTGCCGCTCGTCATGCCCGGTGGCAATGGCGTGCGCCGTGCGGTCGCCGCCGTAGCCGTCGTGGCGACCGCCGGTGTAGCCGGGGTGCCCGGGGTGCGACGGGCCGTCGTGGCCCGGGCCGCGGTAGCTCGCACCGGAGACGCCCTGGCCACGGCCGGGGACGCTGGTCTCCTTGCGCACCTGGCGCAGCGCCGAGTCGATCTGCTTGCGGTACTTGCCCTGGGTCTTGCGGTCCACGAACGCCGCCGCCTGGTCGGCGTAGCGATGGACCGTGTCGGGGTTCTGGCGGGCGAAGCGCCGGGCGGCCGCGACGGCCGCGCCGAGGGTCGCGACCCTGCGCATCAGCGGCATGTGGTCACCTCCGGGTGAGGGCACCGGTGTCCGGTGCGTCCCTTCCTGATTACCACGCCGGGCTCGGGGTCGGCGGCGTGGAAGCGGGCGTGGTGCTCGGCGAGGACGTCGAGACCGAAGTCGTGACCGGGATCGCGCCACACGGAGTGCGCGTGGTTGACGCCGCGCTGCGTGTTGTCCCACTCGGCGAGCAGCCGCGGGGCCTGCAGCCGGTAGTAGTGCGGGTCGCCGCGCTCGAGCCCACCGGCCCACGCGAACCCGACGGCGTCGAGCGCGTCGCCGGAGAACCGCGCCCGCTCGCGCTCGACCAGGCCCGGGGGCATCCGCCCCACGTAGGTCTCGAGTACCGCGCGCAGCTGCTCGCGCTGGCCGGTCGAGAGGTCGCGGGCGAGGATGCCGCGCGGCTCGGCGGTCAGCTCGACGGCGGCGTGGTCGGCCTCGGTGACGCCGAGCTTCTCCTCGAGACCGTCGTGCATCGACCAGAGCCGGTCCTCGAGCTCCTGGCCGACGTGGCCCCGCCAGAGGTCCGGGAGCGGGATGAGCTGGTCGCCCGGGCCCGGGTGCACCCGGTTCGCGCCGATGATGTCGGCGGGTGCGGTCGGGGTCAGCAGGGCCTGCGCGCGCTGCCCGGCGTCGAGGTCGCCGACGAGGTCGCGGGCGGTGTCCTCGATCCCGCCCAGGGGGCGCAGCTCCCGGCCCCCGAGCAGCGGCGAGACCATCGGGTCGGCGCCGAGGAAGCACGGGCTGCCCGCGACGGCCACGCCGTCGACGACCAGGTGCGAGACCGAGACGTGGTGTCCCCCGAAGCGCCAGCTCCACGGCCGATCGCCGGTGGGGTCGCCGAAGACCCGCAGGTAGTACATGCCCGGGTCGCGCCCGCGGTCACGCGCGAAGCCGGTGGCGAACCCCTCGGTGCGGTCGAGGACGTTCTCCAGGCCCATGATCGTCGACGCCGACACGTACGCGGCCTCGGAGAGGCCCGTCGCGAGCAGCCGCATCGCCGCCCGCTGCTGGTGCGGGCGCATCTCGTGCAGCGTCAGCCCGCCGTGGTCGGTCGGCGTGTAGTACCAGCGCACCCGCTCGGCGTCGGCGGCCTTCCGCCCGGCCACGCTCCCGCGTCGCCCGCAGGCGCCGCGCTGGTTGCGTCGTCGAGGCCGTCGATCCACGCCCCGGCCGCCTCGGCCATGGCCGAGGCGACCGAGCCAGGGGTGGCGTGCGGGGAGTCCGTCACTTGATCCGCTTCAGCTGGGTGATGACCAGCCCGTCGCCGCCCCCCACGAGGAACTCGCCGAGCCGGTTCGCGAACGCCACGAGGTGGTCGTTGGCGAGGTGGGCCTGCAGCTTCTCGGCGCTCTCCCAGTTCTCGTAGAAGAAGAACCACGACGGGTCGTCGGCGCCCTGGTGCAGGTCGTAGTTGACGCACCCGTCCTCGGCGAGCGTCGGGTCGACGAGGTCCTCGAGCGCGGAGCGCAGCTCGTCCTCCTTGCCCGGCAGCGCCTTCATGTGGGCGATGACGGTCAGCAGCGAGCGGTCGTCGTCGGTGGGGTGGCCATGGTGGTCGGGCTCCTTCGTCGGTCGTCGGTTCGTCGGTCCGCCCGGACGTCAGCCCCGGCGGTCGTCCTCGTCGGCGTCGTCACGGTCGTCGTCGTCGCTCTCGGAGGCGGCGCGGCGGGCGTCCGACGGCCGCTGACGCGCAGTACCCGGTTCCTCCTGCGACGACCCGGCGTCCTCGTCCTCGTCCTCGTCCTCGGTCGCGGGCTCCGGGGCGGGCATCGGCGGTGGCGCCGGGCGGTAGGGCGCCGTCGCCGGCGGCGGGGGATCGCCCGACAGCGTGCGCGCGGTCCGCGCCCGCGACTTGTCGCGGATGTTGGCCACCACGAGCAGGACACCGCCGAGCGCGGCCGCGCGGCGCCGAAGACCACGATCATCACGACCGTGGTCACGGCTCCCACGACGACCGCGACGCCGCCCACCACGAGCCAGATCCAGCCGAGGGTCCGCGCGGGCGGGCGTCCGGCGGGCGGTTCCTCGAGCGTCACGCCGTCGTCACGTCGTGAACCCGGCCTTCTCCGCCCGCTCGATCGACGCGCGGACCTCCTTCTCGGCGTCGGAGCGCCCGACCCACGAGTGGCCCTCGACCTTCTTGTCGGGCTCGAGGGCCTTGTACACCTCGAAGAAGTGCTGGATCTCCATGCGGTGGTACTCGTCGAGGTGGTGGATGTCGCGCAGGTGCTCGAGGCGCGGGTCGTCGACCGGCACGCACAGCACCTTGTCGTCGCCGCCGGCCTCGTCGGTCATGCGGAACATGCCGATCGCGCGGCTGCGCACCAGGCAGCCGGGGAACGTGGGCTCCTGGACGAGGACGAGCGCGTCGAGCGGGTCGTCGTCCTGGCCGAGGGTGTTCTCGATGAACCCGTAGTCGGCGGGGTACTGCGTGGCCGTGAAGAGCGTGCGGTCGAGCCGGAGCTTGCCCGACTCGTGATCGAGCTCGTACTTGTTGCGGCTGCCCTTCGGCACCTCGACGAAGACGTCGAAATCCACGCCGTGCTCCTCCCGATCGCCCGCGACGTCGCCGCGCGTGGCTCGTGAGTCTGCCGGGGCGACCCCGACACGGCCACCCCGACGCACCGTGGACCTGCGGACGGCGGCTCCGGCCCGCACCGCGATGATCACGCCGTTACGGTCGGCGGCCATGACCCGCGTGCCCGCCGTCGGATCGACGAAGCCCCTGCCCCTGAGCGACCCCGAGGCCCTGGTCGACGTCGAGATCGAGATCGGCGAGCCCGGGCCGCACGACCTGCTGGTCGACGTGCGGGCCGTGTCGGTCAACCCGGTCGACGCCAAGGTGCGGAACTCCTTCGAGCCCGGCGACGCGCCCCGGGTCCTCGGCTTCGACGCGGCGGGCGTGGTGGCCGCGGTCGGGTCGTCGGTGACCGGCTTCGCGGTGGGCGACGAGGTGTACTACGCGGGCTGCATCGACCGGCCGGGCAGCAACGCCGCGCAGCAGCTGGTCGACGAGCGCATCGTCGGGCGCAAGCCCACGAGCCTCGACTTCGCCGACGCGGCGGCCCTGCCGCTGACCTCGATCACGGCGTGGGAGTCGCTGTTCGACAAGTTCCGGCTGCACGCCGAGAGCACGGGCTCGCTGCTGGTGATGGGCGCCGCGGGCGGGGTCGGCTCGATGGTCGTCCAGCTGGCCCGCCACCTGGTGCCGCGGCTCACGATCATCGCGACCGCGTCCGGGAGGAGTCCGCGCGGTGGGCGCGCGACCTCGGCGCCCACCACGTCGTCGACCACCACCGCCTGCGCGAGGAGATCCCGGCGATCGTGCCGGCCGGGGTCGACCTGGTGTTCAGCCCGTTCTCCGCGGGCAACGTGGAGACCTATGCGGCGGTCATGGCGCTGTACGGGCAGGTCGTGGCCATCGACGAGCCCGAGGGTCTCGAGCTGCTGCCGCTGAAGGACCGCAGCCAGAGCTGGCACTGGGAGCTGATGTTCGCGCGCCCGCTGTTCGCCCCCGAGGACACCACACATCGTGAGCTGCTCGACGAGGTCGCCCGGCGGGTCGACGCGGGCGAGCTGCGCACGACGGCCACCACGCGCCTCGAGGGCATCGACGCCGCGACCGTCCGCCGCGCACACGAGATGATCGAGTCGGGGCGCACGGTGGGCAAGGTCGTCATCGACCGCGGCTGACCGCGCCGGACCGGGCCACCGCGACCGGGGTCACCGGCCGGTCACCCCGCAGACCTGCGGGCCGACCGGCCGGCGACCGCGCCGGCCCGCACTCAGGCCTGCTGGATCGCGCTGATGTCGAACTCGAGGCCGATCTTGTCGCTGACCAGCACCCCGCCGGTCTCGAGGGCGGCGTTGAAGGTGACGCCGTAGTCGCTGCGGTTGATCGTGGTCGAGCCCTCGAAACCCGCGCGGACGTTGCCGAACGGGTCCTTGGCGAGGCCGGTGAACTCGAAGTCGACGGTGACCGCCTTGGTGACGTCGCGGACGGTCAGGTCGCCGGTGATCCGGAACGTCGCGTCGTCGACCCGCTCGACCGCGGTGCTGGCGAAGGTGATCTCGGGGTAGACCTCGACGTTGAGGAAGTCGCCGCTCTTGACGTGGCCGTCGCGCTGGTCCTGGTTGGTGGTGAAGCTGTCGGCCTGGATGGTGATGCTCGTCGAGGACGCGCCGGCGTCGTCGGCGATGCGCGCCGACCCGCGGAACATGCCGAACGAGCCGCGGACCTTGGTGACCATGGCGTGGCGCGCGGTGAAGCCGATCCGCGAGTGGGCCGGGTCGATCTCGTAGGAACCGGCGAGCTGCAGGGCCGGGGCGGCGGTCTCGGTCACGACGTTCTCCTCATTGACTTGAAGCATCAACTGACAACGCACAGCCTAGCACTGTCGGTTGAAGCTGCAAGTGAACGGGTTGTCGTTCGTGGGGCGGTCTCAGAGCTGGCCCGGGGGGATGGGGATGGGGCCGACCCCCGGCTGCCACGGCCCCTCGGTGACGCCGAGGCCCGGGAGGAGCGGCACGGCGGCGCTGTCGCCGACCGGATTGGTGCGGCTGGACAGCACCCGGTGCTCGTAGGCGGCGTAGGCGAGCCGGACCTGCTGCACGCCTCCCCGGCACGGCCCGGCCTCGACGACGCGGAACGCGGTGGCGCGCCACTGGGTGGACTCCCGGATGGTGGCGCCCGGCGCCGCGACGGCGGTCCGCGGCGGGGTGCCGACGCTGGTGTGGCCGAGCTGCGGCTCCTTGGTGGCCGACAGCGGGATCACCTGGTTCTTCGCCACGCCGGCCCGGCAGTTGCTCAACGAGGTGCTGAAGCCGCCGGGGTACCAGGCGAGTCCGGTGCCGGGGGTGAGCAGGAGGGTGGAGCCGGCGACGGCGGTGACCGCCAGGGCGCGGGCGAGGAGGCGGTGCACGAGGACCTCCGGGCGCGACGAGGCGGGACCACGCACGACGCTAGGGACGCGCGTGCTCCCGCACCCTCGGTTCCGTGGAGGTCGCCGACATCGTTCGCATCCGTGAACGCGGGCCGAGGTCCCCGGTCACCCCTCGGTGACGCGTCCCTCCCAGCGGGCCCGCAGCCGCGAGGCGAACGCCTCGGTGTCGTCACCGAGCACCCGGACGACGAGGCGGTCCCCGGCCAGCCGGGTCGCGCCCGCGGCGAACCGGGCGAGGGCGGTGGCGTCGACCGTCGGCGCGACCGGGACCACGACGCGCACCGTCTCCGTCGCCAGCAGGACGGCGAGGGCCTGCGCGGTGGCCGGCCAGTGCCGCCCGTCGTGCGGGACCTCCACGGCCGCCGCGCCGTCCCGCTCGGCGGCGCGGGCCCGGTCGAGGACGGCGTCGAGGTCGCGGCAGCCGTCGGCGGGGTCGACGAGGCCGCGACGGACCTCGTCGAGCACGACGGTGCGGGGCGGCGCGATCGCGGTCATCGGGCTCCCTCCGTCGCGGCCACGGTCCAGCTGCTGGACAGGTCGGTGCCGGCCCGGCGGAAGAGCGCGCTGACCGGGCAGCGGCGCTCGACCTCGGCGCCGAGGTGGGTGACCTGCTCGGCGCTCGCGTCGGTCTCGACCGAGGCGGTCAGGCGCACCGCGGTGAACGTGTCGGAGTGGGTCGCGTCGACCGGGTGCCCGGTCGTCATCACCGAGGGCTCGAAGTCGCCCTCGACGGTGAAGGCGCGAGGCGTCGACGGTGATGCCGAGCTCGCGGGCGACGATCGAGGCGGTGACCTGGTTGCAGGTCGTCAGCGCGGTGAGCGCGAACGCCAGGGGGCTGGGGTACTCGTCCTTGCCGCCGAACGCCTCGTAGGCGTCGGAGCGGATGACGTGGCCCGAGCCGGTGACGTCGACGTCCTGGCGGACGCCGGTGCCGGTGCCGGACACGGCGAAGGTGACGGTGGGCATGCGAGAACCTCTCGGCGGACGAGACGGAACGAGGGACGACGGGCGGGCGCGGCGGCGCGAGGCCGGGGGCGCGGGCTCAGCGACAGTGGTCGAACAGGTGCACGCGGCGGCTGGGCCAGAAGGCCTCGAGCAGATCACCGGTCACGAACAGGGTTCCTACACCCGGCACGGCCGCGACGACAAGGAAGTACGTTGCGAACATGACCGAGCGCACCACCACAGACCGCGCCGCGACCGCCGACCTCAAGCCCCGTAGCCGCGACGTCACCGACGGCATGGAGCGCGCCGCCGCGCGCGGCATGCTGCGGGCCGTCGGGATGGGCGACGACGACTTCGCCAAGCCGCAGATCGGCGTCGCCTCGTCGTGGAACGAGATCACGCCGTGCAACCTCTCGCTCGACCGTCTCGCGACGGCCTGCAAGGAGGGCGTGCACCACGCGGGCGGCTACCCGATGGAGTTCGGCACGATCTCGGTCTCCGACGGCATCTCGATGGGCCACGAGGGCATGCACTACTCGCTGGTCTCCCGCGAGGTGATCGCCGACTCGGTCGAGACCGTGATGATGGCCGAGCGCCTCGACGGCTCGGTGCTGCTCGCCGGCTGCGACAAGAGCCTGCCCGGCATGATGATGGCCGCCGCCCGGCTCGACCTCGCCGCCGTCTTCCTCTACGCCGGCTCGATCCTGCCGGGCCGTGTCGACGGCCGCGAGGTCACGATCATCGACGCCTTCGAGGCGGTCGGCGCCTGCGCGCGCGGTCTGATCTCCCGCGAGAAGGTCGACGAGATCGAGCGCGCCATCTGCCCCGGCGAGGGCGCCTGCGGCGGCATGTACACCGCGAACACCATGGCCTGCGCCGCCGAGGCGATGGGGATGTCGCTGCCCGGCTCGGCGTCGCCGCCCTCGGTCGACCGCCGCCGCGACGGCTACGCCCGCGCGAGCGGTGACGCCGTCGTCGGCATGCTGGCCCGCGGCCACACGGCGCGCGACATCATCACCCGCGAGTCGCTCGAGAACGCGATCGCCGTGGTCATGGCGTTCGGCGGGTCGACCAACGCGGTGCTGCACCTGCTCGCGATCGCGCGCGAGGCGGGCGTGCCGCTCGAGCTCGACGACTTCAACCGCGTCGGGGACCGCGTCCCGCACCTGGCCGACGTCAAGCCGTTCGGCCGCTGGATGATGAACACCGTCGACCGGGTCGGCGGCGTCCCCGTCGTCATGAAGGCCCTGCTCGACGCCGGGCTGATCCACGGCGACTGCCTCACCGTCACCGGCCGCACCGTCGCCGAGAACCTCGAGGAGCTCGCCCCCGCCGGCCTCGACGGCGACATCCTGCGCCCGCTGTCGCAGCCGATCCACCCCACCGGCGGGCTGACGATCCTGCGCGGGTCTCTCGCGCCCGAGGGTGCCGTGGTCAAGAGCGCCGGGTTCGACACCGCGTCGTGCGAGGGCACGGCCCGCGTCTTCGACGGCGAGCAGGGCGCGATGGACGCGGTGTCGACGAACGCGCTGAACCCCGGCGACGTCGTCGTCATCCGCGACGAGGGCCCCCGCGGCGGCCCCGGCATGCGCGAGATGCTCGCGGTCACCGGCGCCATCAAGGGCGCCGGCCTGGGCAAGGACGTCCTGCTGCTCACCGACGGCCGTTTCTCGGGCGGCACGACGGGGCTGTGCGTCGGTCACGTCGCGCCCGAGGCCACGCACGGCGGGCCGATCGCCTTCGTGCGCGAGGGCGACACGATCCGGCTCGACCTCTCCGCGCGGACCCTCGACCTGCTCGTCGAGCCCGAGGAGCTCGAGCGCCGCGGTGAGGGCTGGACGATGCCGGCGCCCAAGCACCGCACCGGCGTGCTCGGCAAGTACGCGCGCATGGTCGGCGCGGCGGCCGAGGGCGCGGTCGTCGGCTGCGAGTGATCCGGCGCGCGTCGTTCGCCGAGCTGACCCCGGCACGAGCTCTACGCGATCCTCGCCCTGCGGGTGCGGGTCTTCGTGGTGGAGCAGGAGTGCGCGTTCCAGGAGCTCGACGGCCTCGACGAGTGCGCGCTGCACGTGTGGAGCGCGGGGCCCGGTGGTGAGGTCGCCGCGTACCTGCGGGTGCTCGAGGAGGGCGTGGGGTCGACGCGGATCGGACGCGTCGTCACCGCCCCCGAGCACCGCGGGACCGGGGCGGGCGCCGCGCTGGTGCGGGCGGTGCTCGACACGGTCGACGGCCCCGTCGTGCTCGGCGCCCAGGTCCGCGTCCGGGGCTTCTACGAGCGCCTCGGCTTCGCCGTCGACGGCCCCGAGTACCGGGAGGACGCCATCCCGCACGTGCCGATGCGCCGCGCCTGACGGATTCTGACCGAATGGCACCACCGGTCGGCAAGACGGGGCGGAGGTGACCGCGGCCGGAACCGCGGCGGCGTGGACCGGAACCTCGCGGTTGTGACCGAACGGCACCACCGGTCGGCTCTATCGGCCGGGAGTGCCCTTCGGTCGGACCTCGGCGGGCCGCGCCGCTCGGGCGGGGTGGAGGACAGGGGCAGCGCGCTTCACAGGTGGTTCTCAGCGCGGACGGGGATCGTGGGGGCCATGGAGGTCGTGCTGATCCTGATCGTGGTGGCGGGCCTGCTCGCCCTGGTGCTCTCCCGCGGGCGGGGGCGCGGGACGACCGCGAGCGCCGCGCTCGGCGACGAGGAGGCCGAGGCGCGGCGCTGGTACGAGCGCCTCGGCGGCCAGGTCATGGCGCTCACCGGCTCCGACGACGCGTCGAAGCAGGCGCTGGCCGACGCCTCCGAGCGCTACACCGCGGCCGGTTCGCAGCTCGAGCGCGCGCGCACGACGCAGCAGTACCGGCTGGTCAGCGACACCGCGCTCGAGGGCCTGTACTACGTCCGCGCCGCCCGCACCGCGATGGGCCTCGACCCCGGCCCCGAGCTGCCCGACCCGCAGCAGCGCGGCCGCGCCGGCGCCCTCGACCGCGAGCAGACGGTCGACGTCGACGGCCGGTCGGTGACCGGCGCCCGCAGCCGTCGGGCCGCAACAGCCACTACTACCCGGGCGGCACGATCCAGGGCAGGCCGGTCCCGGCCGGCTGGTACTCCGAGCCGTGGTGGACGCCGATGCTGCTCGGTGGCGTCGGCGCCTTCGGCGGCCTGATGGTCGCGAGCGCCCAGTTATCCGGCTTCGGCGCCGCCTCGGCCGGCGGCGACCTGATGGCCGGCGGCATGGACCCGGGCGGGTTCGACGGCATGGACGGCGGCTTCGACGGTATGGACGGCGGCTTCGACGACGGCGGGGGCTTCGACCTCGGGGGCTTCGGCGACTGGTGATCGGGGTGCGCGCGTTCGGCCTCGACTTCGACGTCGCCGCGGGCTACGTCAACACCCCGTCGGTCGGCGTGCCGCCGCGTCCGGCGCTGTCGGCGGTGCGCGAGCACGTCGACGCGTGGGGCCGCGGGCGGATCCTCGCCCCGCAGTTCGACGAGCCCGTGGCCCGCGCCCGGGCGGGTTCGCCGCGCTGGTGGGCGTGGACGCGTCCGCGGTGACGATCGGCGCCGCGGTGTCGCAGCTCGTCGGTCTGGTGGCCGCGTCGCTGCCGCGGGCCCGCGTCCTCACGGCGACCCGGGAGTTCACCAGCCTGTCGTTCCCCTTCGCCGCGGCCGGCCACGAGGTCAGCGAGGCGCCGCTCGGCGAGATCGTCGAGCGCGCGGGCGAGCACGACGTGGTGGCCGTCAGCGTCGTGGCCTCGGCCGACGGGGCCGTCGTCGACCTCGACGGCCTGCGCCGGGCCGCGCGCGAGGGAGGGACCCTCGTCGTGCTCGACGCGACGCAGTCGCTGGGCTGGCTGCCCGCCGACCTGTCGTGGGCCGACGCCGTCGTCGCCGGTAGCTACAAGTGGCTCCTCGCGCCCCGCGGGGCCGCCTGGATGGCGACGTCGCCGCCGGTGCGCGAGCGGCTCACGCCCGCCGTCGCCGGGTGGTACGCGGGGGAGGTGCCCGCGGAGACGGTGTACGGACTGCCGCTGCGCCTGGCCGGCGACGCCCGGCGGCTCGACCTCTCGCCGTCGTGGGTCGCGCACGTCGGGGCGGCGGTGTCGCTGCCCTGGCTCGCGTCGCTCGACCGCGCAGAGGTGCACCGGCACGCGGTGGGACTCGCCGACCGCCTCCGCGACGCCCTCGGCCCCGACGTCACGGGCACGCACCGTTCGGCGATCGTCACGCTGCGGGCCGACGGGGCCGCCGATCGGCTCGCCCGGGCCGGGGTGACCGCGTCGGTCCGCGACGGCGCCGTCCGCGTCGGCCTCCACCTGCACAACACCGACACCGACGTCGACCGGATCCTCGAGGCCCTCAGCTGAGCGGCGGGCGCGGGCGGCGTCCTCAGCGCAGCGCGGGAGCGTCCCACCAGGCGACGCCGTCGGCCAGCGCGTCGGGCTGCGGCGGGTCGAGGGTCGCCGACGCCAGGCGCTCGAGGTAGGCCCGCAGGCCGGGCGCGAGGACGCGGCGCTCGTCCTCGTCGGGCCCGGCGACGATCACCTGCCCGACCGTGCCACCGGGCGGCGGCGCCGTGTCGACCCACAGGGCGTTGCCTCCGCCGTCCTCGGCGAACGGCCACCAGCCGGGATGGGTGTAGACCCCGAGCACGTGGTCGCCCGCCCGCACGGTGATCGCGCCGTCGAAGTTCTCGCGCAGGTCGTCGGGCCCGTACTGCTCGCGGATGTCGCGCCAGCCCCGGTAGACCTCGACGGCGCGGGCGAGCGGGAGGAACTCCGAGCCGGGGAAGACGTTCGTGACGGGCGCCGCCGCCGACCCGCCGACCCCGCGCAGGCCGTGCTGCCCGTCGCACAGCGCCAGCAGTCCGGCCACCGCCTCGGGCACCGGCATCCCGACGGCCCGCTCCGCCCCGGCCGGCGCGGCGGGATCGACCGGTGCGCGCAGCACCGCGTCGACGCCCCACCCGTGACCGCGCAGAACGTCGACCCAGCCGCGCCACGCCGCCGCCAGCGCGGCCCGCTCGTCCGGCACGGTCACCGGTCCGCCGCCCGCACGCCCGCCGGGCAGTCGAGGACCCAGCGCATGAGGTCGGCCGCGCCGTCGGGGGCGTCGTGCTCGTCGAACCGGACGCGGCCCGCCGTGCCGTCGTCGCCGGCTCCCGGTTCCACGCCCAGCTCGACGCGCCGCCCGTCGGGACGCCCGCCCGGCGGCCGGTCGGCGGGCAGGGGCACGCCGAGGGCGGTGACGAGCGCCCGCAACCGGCCCGCCCCGTCGTCGTCGAGGTCGGCGGTGTCGACGCTGACCTCCTCGACGCGCCCGGCCAGCCCGCCACCGCGGACGACGACGACCCTCACGCCCTGGTCGCCGGGTCGGGCGCGGGCCGGACCTTGACCGCGTCCCACCCGCCGCGCACCGCCTGCTGCTCGGCCGAGTCGGCCCCGAAGCGCTCGCCCGCGACCGCGATGGTGGCCGCCGCGGCGGTGGCGAAGTCGGCGTCGGCGCGCAGCCGCGCGGTCAAGGTCTCGTACCAGATCGCCCCGGCGGCCTCCCACGCGTTGCCGCCGATCGCCCGGGCGGCCTCGGCGAAGGCGCGGTTGGGGATGCCGGAGTTGATGTGCACGCCGCCGTTGTCGTTGGCGGGGTCGTCGTCGACCGGCAGGTCGCGGTAGGAGTCCATGTCGGCGGGCTGGTCGTCGCCGGAGTACGCCGTGCCGGGCGCGATCATGCTGCGCAGCGCGGCGCCGAGCGACGGCTCGAGGGCGCCCTCGCCGACCAGCCAGTTCGCGCTCGCCGCGTCGATCCCCAGCGCCCGCTGCTTGACCAGGATCCCGAACACGTCGGAGAACGACTCGTTCAGCGCGCCGCTCTGGCCCTGGTAGAGCAGCGCGGCGCTGAACTGCGTGACGCCGTGGGTGAGCTCGTGGGCGATGACGTCGAGGGCCTTCGTCAGCGCGCCCTCGGCGAACGTGCCGCCGCCCCCGTCGCCGTACACCATCTGGTCGCCGGTCCAGAACGCGTTGTCGTAGCGCTGCCCGAAGTGCACCGAGGACACCAGGTCGAGCCCGCTGCCGTCGATCGACTCGCGGGCGAACACGTCGCGGTAGAACGCGAGCGTCGTCGCGGCACCGTCGAACGCCTCGTCGACGGCGGCGTCGCCGGTCGGCGGGTCGCCGTCGCCGCGCTTGCGGGCGCCGGGCAGCGCCGACTCCTCGCCGCCCTCGACGTCGAAGACGGTGTTGAGCGTCTGCCCCGGCACGTCGGGCGGCACCGCCGCGCCGGCGTCGCGCACCCGCGCGGTGAGCGTGGCGCGCCGGGTCCGCAGGCGGGCCGAGAGGTCGAGGTGCGCCGCGCGTCGTCGGCGCCGGGCGCCCGGTGTCGATCAGCCACGCAGCAGCGACGGCGGGGCGATCGAGCAGAACGGAACCGGGCGCGCTCGGGCATCCATGGCCGGCAGTGTGCCGCAGATCCGCGACATTCCGGGCGCGTCCCGCGCGCGTCAGCCGCTCACGGGGCCCGTCCGTCGCGGACCGCCGCGTAGGCGTCGCGGACCGCGGCGGTCGCCGCCGGGTCCCCGGCGGGACGCTCGCGCTCGCGGGTCACCGACCACGCCGGCTCCTCGCCGTGCAGCGCCCACGCGGCCTGGCGGGCGGCGCCGAGGGCCACGTACTCCCGCGGCTCGAGGAGGGTCGACGGCAGCCCGAAGACCTCGGGGGCGAGCTCGGCCACGGCACGCGAGCGCGAACCGCCGCCGATGAGCAGTACGCGGCGTGCCGGGACGTCCTGGGCGCGCAGCGCGTCGACGCCGTCGGCGAGCCCGCAGAGCATGCCCTCGACCGTCGCCCGCGCCAGGTTCTCGCGGGTGGCGTTGGCGCCGGCGAGCCCGACGTAGCGCCCGCGCGCGTCGGGGCGCGCGGGGGTGCGCTCGCCGTCGAGGTACGGGAGCAGCACGAGCCCTCCCGCCCCGGAGGGAGCGTCGAGGGCGAGGGCGTCGAACCCGTCGGGGTCGACGCCGAGCAGGGCCGCGCCCGCCCCGAGCACCCGGGCGGCGTTGAGCGTGACGGCGATCGGCAGGAACCCGCCGTGCGCGTCGGCGAAGCCCGCCACCAGGCCGGAGGGGTCGGCGACGGGCGCGGTGTGCTCGGCGAACACCGTGCCCGAGGTGCCGATCGAGACGACGAGGTCGCCGGGTCCGGGGGCGATCGCGAGCGCTGCGGCGGCGTTGTCGCCGGTGCCGGGGCCGACGACCAGGCCGTCGGGGGTCCGTCCGACGGCCTCGCCCGGCCCGGCGACCCGGGGCACGTCGAGGCTCCGCCCGAACGCGAGGGTCAGCAGGTCGTCGCGGTACTCGCCCGCGGGGGTGGACCAGTACCCGGTGCCCGAGGCCTCGCCGCGGTCGGTGGTGGCCTCGTCGGGCAGGTCGGGGCACCCGCGCAGCCGCCAGGTCAGCCAGTCGTGCGGGAGCAGCACCGAGCGCGCGCGGGCCGCGTTCTCCGGCTCGTGGCGGGCGGTCCAGCGCAGCTTCGTCGCGGTGATCGAGGCGACCGGGACGGTGCCGACGGCGTCGGCCCACGCGCCGGGCCCGCCGAGCTCGTCGATCAGCGCAGTGGCGTCGTCGGCGGAGCGGTTGTCGTTCCAGAGCAGGGCGTCGCGCACGGGCACGCCGTCGCCGTCGAGCAGCACCATGCCGTGCTGCTGGCCCGCGACCGACAGCGCGGCGACGTCGTCGGTGCCGACCTCGCCGAGCGCCGCCTGCAGCGCGTCCCACCAGACCGCCGGGTCGACCTCGGTGCCGTCGGGATGCGGACGCCGGGCCTCGCGCACGACGGCGCCGGTGTCGGCGTCGACGACGAGGACCTTCGTGGCCTGGGTCGACGAGTCGACGCCGGCGACGTACCGCGGGGAGGGCGCCATGGGAGCCAGTGTGCGCGCCGTCGGGGTTCGCCGTCGCGGACGAGCGCCCCGGCGGGGGAAGATCGGTCCGCGGTCGGCGGAGCGACGGGGGACATCGAACGTGGGGGACGGGGCGCGGGAACGGTTCGTCGTGTGCGGTGACGACCGCATCGTCGTGCGCGTCGTCGAGGCGCTCATGCGCCAGGCGCGCCCCGAGGACACCGACGTCGTCGTCGTCGCGACCCCGCGCTCGGCGTTCCTCGACCAGCTGCGCACCCTGGGCGTCGACATCATCGAGAGCGAGGAGCCCGGCGTCGCGGCGTTCTCGGCGGCCCGCGTCACCGAGGCGACGGCCGTCGCGCTGCTCGAGCGCGACGACGTCGTCAGCATCCACCGGGCGCTGCGCGTGCAGGACCTCGCGCCCGAGGTCCGGCTCGTCGTGCGCCTCTACGCCACGGCGCTGGCCGGGCGGATCGGCTGCTGCTCCCGCGGGCGACGGTGCTGTCGGTGTCGGCGACCGCGGCGCCGTCGTTCGTCAACGCCGCGGTCGGCCGGCCGAGCGCCAGGTCGTCGACCTGCCCGGGCACCGGTTCGTCGTCGCCGCCCGGGGTGTGGTCCGCGACGCCGACGTCGTCGCGGGGCTGGCGCGCCGGTCGCCGACCGAGCCCCGGTGCTGCTGCCCGCCGACGACACCGGCACCGACCTCGTCATCGCCCGGCTGCCCGTGCACGACTCGGGGCGGGCGGTCGGCACGCGGCGCGCGGCCCTGCGCCGGGTGGTGCGGGCGACCTGGGGACGCCTGCGGGCGGGGCTCACCCCCGCCCTCGCGCGCGCGTCGCTCGCCCTGGTGGGCCTGATGGTGCTGGGCACGGTCGGGTTCGCGACCCTCGGCGGGCTGTCCTGGGGCGACGCGGTCTACCTCACCGTCCTCGACGCCGCGGGCGCCGCCGACCCCGACACCCACTCGTCGAACGTCGCCCGCACGATCCAGGCGCTGGTCACGGTCATCGGGATCGCCCTGATACCGCTGGTCACGGCCGTCGTCGTCGACGCCGCGATCAGCGCGCGCTTCGAGGGCGCCGCCCAGCGCTCACGGCCGCGCCGCGACCACGTCGTGGTCGTCGGGCTGGGCAGCGTGGGGTCCGCGTCGTCGAGCAGCTGCGCGCGCGGCGGGTGCGCGTGGTGGGCGTCGACGGCGACGACGAGCGTCCCGGCATCGCGGCGGTCCGGCGGATGGGGGTGCCGGTGATCGTGGGCGACCCGGCCCGCGAGCAGACGCTGGTCGAGGCGTCGGCGGGGAGCTGCCGCGCCCTGGTCGCGGTGACCGCCGACGACATCGTCAACCTCGAGACCGGCCTGGTCGGGCGCTCGCTGCGCGGGACCCTGCGGGTCGTGCTGCGGCTGCGCGACGACGACCTCGCCCGGCGGGTCGAGCAGACCCTGCACCCGGCGACGTCGCGCAGCGTCTCGTCGCTCGCCGCGCCCGTGTTCGCGGCCGCGATGCGCGACCGCCGGGTGGTGGCCACCGTGCCCGTCGGCCGCGCGGTGCTGGTCGTGGCCGACGTGCCGATCGGGCGCAGCGCCTGGCTCGCGGGCCTGCTCCCGGCCGCGGCCGCGATCGACGGCGAGGTCCGCGTGCTGGGGGTGTTCAAGGGCGGCGCGCCCGACGCGCTGCTGGAGATGCCGCCGCGCGCACAGCGCCCGCTGCGGGCCGGCGACCGTCTGGTCGTGGTCGCCACCCGCGACGGCCTGACCGAGGTGCACGCGCTGTGCGCCGCGCGTACGGCCTGACGGCCATGTGCGTGGTTTTCGGGGCTAGGGCCCCGAACACCACGCACATGGGCCGCAGGCCCGTCAGCCGCGCGGCCTGCCGGTGCCGCGGACGCGGACCGCGGCGGTCTCGTCGTTGAAGTGCTTGATCGAGCGGCCGACGCGGCGCAGGCGCGACGTCGTGGCCGGGTCGACGGGAGCGGGGGTGGGGACGGTCGTGCTCATGGGCGACTCTCTCGCGCCGTAGGGATGGAGAGCGTTCCGAGGAACGTCCGAGAAGACGCCCGTTCATCCCGTTCGTTCCGTTCGGGCGGTGTGGCGTGTGATTCACACGGTCGTCCGACGCCCGCGTGGAGCAACGGCGCTGGTCAGGTGACGCTCAGCCGGGGCAGCCGCACGACTCGCGCACCCGCAGCGTCGGGGCGAGGCGCCGGGTGCGGGCGGGGGCCTCGGGGTCGCCGATCCGGGCGAGCAGCATCCGCACGGCCGTCGCGGCGATCTCGGCGAAGGGCTGCGCGACCGCCGTGAGGCGGGGGGAGAACAGGTCGGCCCACGGGTGGTCGTCGAAGGCCACCACCGCGACGTCGTCGGGCACCCGCAGCCCGGCCTCGCGCAGCGCCTGCAGGGCGCCGATGGTCATGCTGTTGTTCCCGGCGACGATCGCGGTGGGCGGGTCGTCGAGGGCGAGCAGGCGCTGCGTCGCGAGGCGGGCGGGCTCGGTGGCCGAGGCGCCGTCGGCCTCGAGCGCGGGGTCGTCGGCGCACGCCGCGGGCGGCGAGCGCGTCGCGGTGACCCGCCCGGCGCTCCTCGCTCGTCGAGAGCCCGGTGAGGCCGGCGATGAGCCCGATGCGGGTGTGCCCGTGGTCGAGCAGGTGGGCCGTGAGCTCGGCCGTGGCGTGCCGGTTCTCGCTGCCGACCTGGTCGAGGGTGGGGTCGATGAGCCGGTCGAGCAGGACCGTCGGCACCTCGTGGCGGCGCAGGTGGGCCAGGGCCGCCTCGGGTCGCGAGGAGGGGGCCAGGACGACGCCGTCGACGCGGTGGTGGTGCAGCCGTGCGACGACCGTGAGCTCGTACTCCGGGTTCTCGTGCGGGTCGACCAGCAGCAGCGTGTAACCGGCGGACGCGGCGGTCGACTCCGCGGCGGCGAGCAGCTCGCCGAAGTAGGGGTTGGAGATCGCGGAGAGGACCAGCCCCATCGTCGTGGTCCGCGCGGTCGCCAGCGACCGGGCCACCGTGTTGGGCGTGTAGTGGGTGGCCGCGACGGCGGCGAGGACGAGTTCGCGGGTGCGGGCGCGGACCGGGCGCGTGCCGTTGAGGACGTGCGAGACGGTGGCCGTGGAGACCCCGGCCGCGCGGGCCACGTCGGCCATCGTCGCCATCTGCCGCCTCCGTCCGGCTCGAGCGCGAGGTCGGCGGCGGGCCGTGGTCGGGCCTGCTCAGCTGTCTCGCTGACATCGAACGGCAGGAAAGGTCCCTCCGTCCAGGTGCGGGGGCTGCTCCGCACCATGCGCATCCTGCCTTCTCTCCGGGCGTACGGGACATCTGCGTCGGTTAAGCGCTTGCCACTCACCGAGGGCAGCCGTACGGTCACCGCACCCGGGTGCCGTTCGTCACGGTGTGAGGCCCGGCCGTCGACGGGGAGGCAGCGTGGCTGACCGGGGGCACCGCGGGCGACCGACGCGCGTCCGGCGCAGGGCATGGGCCGTCGTGGGGGCACTCCTCGCCGCGGGCGGCCTGCTCGCGGGGTGTTCGGGCGCGGGCGCGCTCGGTGCCGCCGAGGGCGTCGAGACCGTCACCGTCGCGATCGTGTCGAACCCGCAGATGGAGGACGCGATCTCGCTCGCGCCCCGGTTCGAGGCCGAGCACCCGGGCATCCGGCTGCGGTTCGTCAGCCTGTCCGAGAACGAGGCGCGCGCGAAGATCACCTCGTCGGTCGCCACCGGCGGCGACGAGTTCGACGCCGTGATGATCTCGAACTTCGAGACGCCGCAGTGGGCGCGCAACGGCTGGCTGACCGATCTGGACCCGCTGATGGCGGCCACGCCCGGCTACGACGAGGCCGACTTCCTGCCCACCGTGCGCGACGCGCTGTCCTACCGAGGGCCGGATGTACTCGGTGCCGTTCTACGGCGAGTCGTCGTTCCTGATGTACCGCAAGGACCTGTTCGAGCAGGCCGGGCTGACGATGCCGCCGCAGCCGACGTGGCAGCAGGTGGCCGACTTCGCGAACCGGCTCGACGACCGCTCGCGCGGCGGCAGCACCGCCGGCATCTGCCTGCGCGGCAAGCCGGGCTGGGGCGAGATGATGGCGCCCTTCAACACCGTGGTGAACCCCTTCGGCGGGCGCTGGTACGACCCGCAGTGGAACGCCCAGCTCACGAGCCCCGAGTTCGAGCGGGCGACGCAGTTCTACGTCGACCTCACCCGGCAGCACGGCCTGCCCGGTGCCTCGCAGGCCGGGTTCTCCGAGTGCGGCACGCAGTTCGGCCAGGGCAACGCGGCCATGTGGTACGACTCGACCTCCGCGGCCGGCACGGTGATCGACCCCGAGGAGTCGCGGGTCGTCGGCAACGTCGGGTTCGCGCCCGCGCCGGTCGTCGCCACGCCCAGCTCGGGCTGGCTCTACTCCTGGTCCCTGGCCATCCCGAAGACCTCGCCGCGCGTCGACGCCGCGTGGGAGTTCATGAGCTGGATGACCTCGAAGGAGTACGTGAACCTCGTCGGCAACCAGCTGGGCTGGGAGTCGGCGCCGCCCGGGTCGCGGACCTCGACCTACGACTCCCCGCAGTACCAGCAGGCCGCCGGGGCGTTCGCCAACACGGTCCGCGACGCGATCAACCGCGCCAACCCGCAGCAGCCGACCGTGCAGCCGGTGCCCTACCAGGGCGTGCAGTTCCTGCGGATCCCCGAGTTCCAGGACCTCGGCACCCGCGTCAGCCAGCAGATGAGCGCCGCGATGGCCGGGCAGATCACGCCCGCCGAGGCGCTCGACCAGTCGCAGACGTACGCCGAGACCGTGGGGGAGAGCTACCAGCGATGACCGTGGGAGACGTAGCGGAGCGGAGCTCGACCCGATGACGGAGACGCTCGAACGGCCGTCGGCGTCGGCGGGCCCGCCGCCCGCGCCCCGGAAGACCGATCGGAAGTCCGCCCGCGCGCAGGGGTGGGCCCGTCGTGCCCCGCTGCTGCCCGCGCTGGTCTTCACGATCATCGTCACGCAGGTCCCGTTCCTGCTGACGATCTTCTACTCGCTGCAGTCGTGGAACCTCGTGCGGCCCGGCTCGCAGGAGTTCGTCTGGTTCGACAACTACCTCGGCGTCTTCCAGGACTCCAGTTCTGGGGCGTCGCGGTCAACACGGTGATCATGACCGTCGGCTCGGTGCTGATCGCCGTCGTCCTCGGGCTCGGCCTCGCGCTGCTGCTCAACCGGCACTTCGTGGGGCGCAGCGTCGTGCGCACGCTGCTGGTGACGCCGTTCCTCATCACGCCCGTCGCGGCGGCGCTGCTGTGGAAGACGACGCTGCTCGACCCGACCTACGGCCTGGTCAACTTCCTGCTCTCGCCGTTCGGCGCGGGCGACACGGCCTGGATCTCGCAGTTCCCGCTCGCCTCGGTCATGGTCGCGCTGATCTGGCAGTGGACGCCGTTCATGATGCTGCTGCTGCTCGCCGGGCTGCAGTCGATGCCGCTCGACCAGCTCGAGGCGGCCCGGGTCGACGGCGCCGGCGCGTGGGCGATCTTCCGCGAGCTGACGCTGCCGCACCTGCGCCGCTTCATCGAGCTCGGCACGGTGCTGGGCGCGATCTACCTGGTCAACACCTTCGACGCGGTCTACATGATCACGCAGGGCGGGCCGGGCACGGCGTCGGCGAACCTGCCGTACTACATCTACCAGCGCGCCTTCCTCGGCTTCGACATCGGCCAGTCGGCGGCGATGGGCGTGGTCGTGGTGGTCATGACGATCGTCGTGGCGACGTTCGCGCTGCGCCTGGTGTTCAAGAGCTTCGGAGCTGCGGAGGCGAACGGCTGATGGCGACCACCGTCGAGGGCCCGAGCGCGACGACGTCGGGGCAGGCCAGGCACCGGTCGGACGAAGGCGAGTCGAAGGGGCCGTCGCGGGTCGGGCCCGTGCTGCTGACGACCGTGACGTGGATCCTCGGGATCGGGTTCTTCTTCCCGGTGCTGTGGATGGTGCTGACGGCGTTCAAGACCGAGCAGGACGCGCAGACCAGCCCGCCGACGCTCGTCTTCACCCCGACGCTCGAGCAGTTCCGGACGGTGTTCGACGCGGGGATCGGGCCGTACTTCGCGAACTCGCTCGGCGCGACGGTGATCTCGACGCTGCTGGTGCTGCTGCTCGCGACGCCCGCGGCGTTCGCGCTGTCGCTGCGCCCGGTCGAGAAGACCCAGGACGTCCTGTTCTTCTTCATCTCGACGAAGATGCTGCCCGTCGTGGCCGCCATCGTGCCGATCTACGTCGTGGTCAACGACATCGGCCTGCTCGACAACGTGTGGACCCTCGTCGTGCTCTACACCGCGATGAACCTGCCGATCGCGGTGTGGATGATGCGCTCGTTCTTCCTCGAGGTGCCGACCGAGCTGCTCGAGGCCGCGTCGATCGACGGCGCCTCGCTGTGGCGCACGCTGCGCGAGGTGGTGCTGCCGATCATCTCGCCCGGCATCTTCGCCACCGCGCTGATCTGCGTGATCTTCTCGTGGAACGAGTTCTTCTTCGCGGTGAACCTGACCTCGGCGAACGCGGGCACGATGCCCACGTTCCTGGTCCAGTTCGTCACCTCGCAGGGTCTCTACTTCGCCCAGCTCTCGGCGGCGGCGACGGTGGCGGCCCTCCCGGTGATCCTCGCCGGGTGGTTCGCGCAGAACAAGCTGGTGCAGGGTCTCTCGTTCGGCGCAGTGACGTAGGGAGCTGACTCATGGCCGAAGTGGTGTTCGACCAGGCCTCGCGGATCTACACGCCGGGAGCGACGCCCGCGGTGGACGCGCTCTCGCTGACGGTGACCGACGGCGAGCTGGTCGTGCTGGTCGGCCCGTCGGGCTCGGGCAAGTCGACGGCGCTGCGCATGCTCGCGGGCCTCGAGCCGATCGACGCGGGCTCGGTGCTCATCGACGGGCGCGACGTCGTCGACGTCCCCTCGAAGGACCGCGACATCGCGATGGTGTTCCAGAGCTACGCGCTCTACCCGTCGAAGACGGTCCGCGACAACATGGCGTTCCCGCTCAAGATGCGCGGCATGGACGCGAGCGAGCAGAAGCGCCGTGTCGACGAGGCCGCCGAGCTGCTCGGGCTCACCGAGTACCTCGACCGCAAGCCGAAGGCCCTCTCCGGCGGTCAGCGCCAGCGCGTCGCGATGGGCCGCGCGATCGTCCGCGAGCCGCGGGTCTTCCTCATGGACGAGCCGCTGTCGAACCTCGACGCGAAGATGCGCGTGCAGACCCGCGCGCAGATCGCCTCGCTGCAGAACCGCCTCGAGGTCTCGACGGTCTACGTCACCCACGACCAGGTCGAGGCCATGACGATGGGCGACAAGGTCGCCGTGCTGCGCGACGGCAAGCTGCAGCAGTACGACACGCCCTCGGCGCTCTACGACCGGCCGCGCAACGCCTTCGTCGCGGGCTTCATCGGCTCGCCGGCGATGAACCTGCTCGACCTCCCGCGCTCCGGGTCGGCCGTGCACCTCGGTGAGGCGACGATCCCGCTCGAGCGCCAGGTCGCCGCGCGGCGGGCCAGCGCGACCGCCTCACCGTCGGCGTGCGCCCCGAGCACTGGCAGGTCTCCGGCCTCGACGGTGGCGGCGCCGACGACGGGGTCGGCGTGGTCAAGGCCGTCGTCGACGTCGTCGAGGAGCTCGGCAGCGAGTCCTACCTCTACGCCCACCTCGCCGAGAGCCCCGAGACCTCGATCGTCGTCCGTGGCCCCGGCCGCACGCGCGCCCGCTTCGGTGACCCGATCACCGTCCGGCCCGACCCCGACGCGCTGCACTTCTTCGACCCCGAGTCGGGGGCGCGCGTCGCCTGAGCGACCTCGTTCCCGGTTCGCGGGAACCGTGCGACCCTGACGTGCGTCGAAACGTGGTGAGGGAGGAGGTGGTCGGCTATGAGCCTGCTCGACGGCCGGCCGCGCGACCTGCTGTCCCTCGCCGACTGGGACGCGCTGCCGGAGGACACCAGCCGGCACTTCGAGCTGGTGGACGGGGTGATCATCGTGACCTCTCGTCCGACACCCCGGCACCAGCGGGTCGTCCAGCGCGTGGCGCTCGCGATCGACGCTGCCCTACGGCCGGTCTGGGCGGCTGTACCCGAAGTCGAGATCGTGATCGAGGCCGCGACGCCTGCCACGGTGCGCGCACCCGACGTCGTCGTGGTGCAGGCGGACGTCGTCGACGACCGCCCGAACCTCGAGCCGTCCCAGGTGCTGGCCGTCGTCGAGGTGCTCTCGCCCGGCACCGACGCACCGACCGGATCGCCAAGGTCGCCGACTACGCCGAGGCCGGGATCGGGTGCTACCTGCTCGTCGAGCCGGGGCCGCCGACCGTGCTGCGCGAGCTCCACCTGCGTCGACGGTGTGTACGAGCGGGTCGCCGAGCACCGCGACACGGCGACGATCACGCTCGACGGCGTCGCCGTGACGATCGACCTGGCGGGCATGCTGGAGCCATGATCCGCAACGTCGTGGTGGGCACGGTGAACGAGGGCGTCGACCCCGTCGAGGTCGAGGACGCCCTGCAGGCGCTGCGCGACCTGCGCGTCGACGGGCTCGAGTTCACGCTGCTCGCCGGGCAGGACCTCGGCCTGCGCGAGGGCAACGCGTCGTGGGTGCTGACCGTCGACTTCGCCTCGGAGGACGACTATCGGGTCTACGACGCCGACGACGAGCACAACCGCATCCGCCGCGAGCTGTTCGCGCCGATCAGCGCGTCGATCTCGCGGATCCAGTTCCGGCTGCCGGGCTGAGCGTCACGCCCTCCGGACGCGGATCGGCCCCTTCGCCGTCGAGGGGTCGACCACGCGCCCCTGCTGGGTGACCTCGACGGTCCCGGCGTCGACGAGACGCCGGGCCGCGCGGCGGGCGGGCTCCATCAGGTCGCGCCAGCCCTCGGGGTCCACGCGTCGCGCGGCCTCCGACGGGCAGATCGTCTTCCCGGCGGCCCGGGCGTCGAGCAGGTCGGTGATGGCGGACTCGAGGTCGCGGTCGACGTCACGCACGCCGCGCCGCCGGCACGCCTCGCCGCACCAGCGCACGTCGTCCCAGTTCTTCGCCCACTTCTTGCGCCACGCGATGCGCCGCCCGCACCCGGCACAGACCTTGTCCTCCACGGCGGCGGTGGGCGCGACCTGCGGCCCACGCCGCGGCCGACTACGCCCATCGGCGCCTCGATGCCAGGCGAGCGCTGCCGTCCCCGCTATCACAGGGGCCAGCGCTCACATGGCCGTCAGGCCACGCCCTCCGGCGAGGCGCCGGAGACCTGGACACCGTCGGCGGTGATGCGCTCGATCTCGGCGAGGTCGTCGGCCGAGAGCTCGACGTCGACGGCGCCGAGGGAGCGCTCGATGTTGCGCTGCGAGCGGGCGCCGACGATGGCGACGTCGATGCCGTCCTGCGCGAGCACCCAGGCGATCGCGAGCTGGGAGACCTCGACGCCCTTGTCGGCCGCGAACTCCTTCAGCCGCTCGACCACGGCGAGGTTGGTCCGGAACGTCTCGCCCGTGAACGCCGACGCCTGCGAGCGCCAGTCGTCGGACTCGAAGGTCGTGCTCTCGTCCATCGTGCCGGTCAGCAGGCCGGAGCCGAGCGGGCTGTAGACCAGCGTGCCGATGTCGTGCTGCCGCACGTAGGGCAGGACGTCGCGCTCGATCTCGCGGCGGAAGAGGTGGTACGGCGGCTGCAGCGTCTCGACGGGCCGGCGGCGGTCGAAGGCCGCCATCTGCTCGGCGTCGTAGTTCGAGACCCCGACGTGGCGCAGCTTGCCCTCGTCGACCATCTCCTGCAGGTAGCCCGCGGTGTCCTCGAACGGCGTGTCCGTGTCCGGCCAGTGGATCTGGTAGAGGTCGATGTGGTCGATCTTCATCGCCTTCAGGCTCGACTCGACACCGGAGCGCAGGTAGTCGCGGCTGGAGTCGCGGGGCCGGTCGCCGCCGGGGTTGATGCCGCCCTTGGTGGCGATGACGACGCTGTCGCGGTCGTGGTCGAGCTCGCTGCGCAGCGCGTTCGCGAGCACCTCCTCGGCCTCGCCGAAGCCGTAGGCCTGCGCGGTGTCGAAGAACGTGACGCCGAGGTCGCGTGCGTGGCGGATCGCCTGCTGCGCCTGCTCGACGTCGTAGGAGCCCCACTCCCCGGACACCTGCCAGGTGCCGAAGGCGATCCGTGAGACCTCGAGACCGGTCCTGCCCAACGTCGTGTACTTCATGGGTCCGGGCCGGCCCGCGGCGGCGCGGTGTCATCCGGCGGCGTGAGCAAGCTCGACCCGGCGCCCCGGCGCTCGGGTCGCCTTCAGAACGCGCGAGCGCGCGCATCACGATCCAACTACCTGTGGATCAAGAATGTGCCGCACACTCGTCGCGCGATGGCCCCGCCCGGCGCAGCGCCCGCGCGCGTGGCGGACCGTCGCCTCGGAGACGCCGTTGATGTCGAGGCCTCGGCTCGGCTGCCCGCGGTGCTCCTCGAGGGCGTCGATGTGGTTCTTGACCACGTCGCCGATGCTCACCAGCCCCGCGAGCGCACCGTCGCCGTCGACGACGGGGATGTGGCGGATCCGCTTCTCGGTCATCGTGACGCTGAGGTCCTCGATGCGGTCGGTGGGCCGGCACGTGGTGAGCCGGCGGCTCATGATCGAGTCGACTGCGCCGTCGAGCAGCCCGGCGCCGCGGGCGTGCAGGCCGCGGACCACGTCGCGCTCGGAGACGATGCCGACCGGCCGCGTCCCGTCGTCGCCGACGACCACGACCGCGCCGACCCCCTGGGCCGCCAGCATCGTCAGCAGGTCGGTGATCGCCGTGTCGGCCCGCACCGTGTGCACGGCGGAGCCCTTGGCGGCGAGGACGTCGGCGATCTGCATGGCGACTCCCGGGGTGGTCGAGATGTCCGATGTGAGGTGTCGGTGTGCGACGAGCCTGGCACGTCGGGCGGGTCACGAGAAGGCCCGAAACCGTCGTCGTGGATGCCCAGGAGCGTCGCCCGTCCTAGGCTCGCGGTCATGGCACGAGCGGTCGGGATCGTGGAGGTCAGCCCGCGCGACGGGCTGCAGAACGAGCGGGCGATGCTGGAGACCGACCAGAAGGTCGACCTCATCACGCGCGCGATCGGGGCGGGCGCACGCCGGATCGAGTCGGCGTCGTTCGTGCACCCCAAGGCCGTGCCGGCGATGGCCGACGCCGAGGCCGTGATGGAGCGGGTGCCGCGGCCCGACGGCGTCGCGCACATCGGGCTGGTGCTCAACCGCCGCGGCTTCGACCGCGCCGTCGCCGCGGGCGTCGACGAGGTCAACCTCGTGGTCCCCGCCTCCGACGGGTTCGCCAAGGCCAACCAGAACTCCACCACCGAGGCGCTGACCGAGGTCTCCGAGGAGGTGCTCGCCGAGGCGGCCGCGACCGGGCTGCCCGCGTCGATGACCATCGCGACCGCGTTCGGCTGCCCCTTCGACGGCGAGGTCGACCCCGACCGCGTGATCGAGATCGCGCGCCGGTCCGCGGCCGCCGGGGCCCGCGAGATCGCGATCGCCGACACGATCGGGGTCGGTGTCCCCACCCAGGTCCGGACGCTGCTCGACGGGGTGCGCGAGGTCGCCCCCGACGTCGTGACCCGCGCGCACTTCCACAACACCCGCAACACCGGCTTCGCCAACGCATGGGCCGCCTACGAGTGGGGTGTCGACTGGCTCGACGCCTCGAACGGCGGCATCGGCGGCTGCCCCTTCGCGCCGGCCGCGACCGGCAACATCGCCACCGAGGACCTCGTCTACCTGCTGGAGCGCTCCGGCGTCGACACCGGACTCGACCTCGACGCGCTGCTGCCCATCGCCGAGTTCCTCTCCGACGCGCTCGGCTACCGCGTCCCGGCCCTGCTGCCGCGCGCGGGGACGTTCCCGGGCTGACGCCGGGCCCCGCGCGGGGCAGGATCGCGGCATGGACGACGAGCCCGCGGTGCTGTGGCGACCCGACGAGGCGGCGGTGCGCGACGCGCGGATCACCGCGTTCGCCGACTGGCTCTCGCGCGAGCGCGGGGTCGACGTCGACGCCCGCGACTACCCGGCGCTGTGGCGCTGGTCGACGACCGAGCCCGAGGCGTTCTGGGACGCCGTCGCCGCGTTCCTCGGCGTGCGTTCCACGACGCGCCGGAGCGCGCCCTCGCCGACGAGTCGATGCCCGGCGCCTCGTGGTTCCCCGGCGCGACGCTGAACCACGCCGAGCACGCCCTGTTCCCGCCGCCGGGGTCGGCGACGACGACGTCGCGATCGTCGCGGTCCGCGAGGACGGGCGCCGCGAGGAACGCACGTGGGGCCGGTTGCGCGCCGACGTCGCCGCCGCGCGCGCCGGGCTCGTCGCCCTCGGCGTCGGCCGCGGCGACCGCGTCGTCGCGCTCGTGCCGAACATCGCCGAGACCGTCGTCGCGTTCCTCGCCACCGCCTCGCTCGGCGCGATCTGGTCGTCGTGCTCGCCGGACTTCGGGCCCCGCGCCATCGCCGACCGGTTCACCCAGATCGAGCCCGCCGTCCTCGTCGCCGTCGACGGCTACCTCTACAACGGCAAGGCCTACGACGTCCGCGAGACGGTCGCGTCGCTGCGCGAGCAGCTGCCGGGCCTGCGGGCGACGGTCGGCATCGACTACGTCGTCGACGGCGCCTGGGCCGACACCGACGTGCTGCCGTGGGCGGAGCTCGTCGACCACCCCGACGCCGAGCTCGCCTTCGAGCCCGTCCCGTTCGACCACCCGCTGTGGATCCTCTACTCCTCGGGCACCACGGGCCTGCCGAAGGGCATCGTCCACGGGCACGGCGGCGTCCTGCTCGAGCACCTCAAGGTCGCGGCGCTGCAGCTCGACCTCGGGCCCGGCGACCGGTTCTTCTGGTTCACCACCACCGGCTGGATGATGTGGAACTTCCTCGTCGGCGGCCTTCTCGTCGGTGCGACCGTCGTGCTGTACGACGGGAGCCCCGGCCACCCCGACCTCGACGTCCTGTGGCGCCTCGCCGCCGACGAGGGCGTGACGCTGTTCGGGACCTCGGCCTCGTTCGTCCAGTCGTGCCTCAAGGCCGGCCTGAACCCGCGCGAGCGGTTCGACCTGTCGGCGCTGCGGGCGGTGGGGTCGACCGGGTCGCCGCTCTCGCCCGAGGGGTTCGACTGGATCCACGACGCCGTCGGCGAGAGGGTCCAGATCGCGTCGGTGTCGGGCGGCACCGACCTGTGCGCGGCGTTCGTCGGGCCGGCGCCGACGCGCCCGGTGTGGCGCGGGGAGATCTCGGCGCGGGCGCTCGGGGCCGCGGTCGAGGCGTACGACCCGCAGGGGCGCCCGCTGCACGACGAGGTCGGCGAGCTCGTCGTGACGCGGCCGATGCCGTCGATGCCGGTGATGCTGTGGAACGACCCGGACGGCACGCGGCTGCGCGAGTCGTACTACGACGACTTCCCCGGCGTGTGGCGCCACGGCGACTGGCTGCAGATCACCCCGCGCGACTCCGTCGTCATCCGCGGGCGCAGCGACTCGACGCTGAACCGCGGCGGGGTGCGGATGGGCACGGCCGAGATCTACGACGTCGTCGAGGCCTTCGACGAGATCGCCGACTCGCTGGTCATCGACACCACGGGCGCGGCCGACGAGTCGGAGGGTCGCCTGCTGTGCTTCCTCGTGCTCGCCGAGGGCGCGGCGTTCGACGACGTCGAGTCGCGCCTGCGCTCGGCGCTGCGCTCCCAGCTCTCCCCGCGCCACGTGCCCGACGCGTTCCTCCTCGTCGACGACATCCCCCGCACCCTCAACGGCAAGAAGTCCGAGGTGCCGGTCAAGCGCATCCTCGCCGGGGCGCGCGTCGACGACGCCGTGAGCCGCGACGCCCTGCGCAACCCCGACGCGCTCGACGACGTCGTCGCCCGGGCCCGACGTCGAGGCCGCGCTGCGCTGGGTCCTCGACCACGGTAGCGCTCGCGTCGCGTCTGCGCCGTCGCCGGGCGCTCGTCTCGCCCGCGCTGAACGAACGGCACGTTCGTTCAATAGACGTGAACGAGAGTGCCGTTCGTTCAGCGCGGCGAGCGACCGGACGGCACGCGGGCGGGGTCAGGCCGCGACGGCCATCTCGGCGAGGTCGTCGGCGGGGTCAGCGGCGGGCCGGTCTGATCGCGGACCTCGTCCTCGGTGACCCCCGGCGCGAGCTCGCGGAGCACGAGTCCGCCGGGCGTCACGTCGACGACCGCGAGGTCGGTGATGATCCTCGAGACCACGCCACGGCCGGTGAGCGGCAGGGTGCACTCGTCGACGATCTTGTGGCCGCCGTCCTTGGCGACGTGCTCCATGAGCACGAGGACGGTGCGGGCGCCGTGGACGAGGTCCATCGCGCCGCCCATGCCCTTGACCATCTTCCCGGGCACCGCCCAGTTGGCGATGTCACCGGCGACCGAGACCTGCATCGCACCCAGGATCGCCGTGTCGACCTTGCCGCCGCGGATCATGCCGAAGGACAGCGCCGAGTCGAAGAACGACGAGCCCGGCAGCGTCGTCACCGTCTCCTTGCCGGCGTTGATGAGGTCGGGGTCGACGTCGGCGTCGTGCGGGTAGGGACCGACGCCGAGCAGCCCGTTCTCGGAGTGCAGGACGATGCCGACGTCGTCGCCCAGGAAGTTCGGCACGAGCGTCGGCATGCCGATGCCGAGGTTGACGTACGAGCCGTGGTGCAGCTCGGCCGCGGCGCGCGCGGCCATCTGCTCGCGGGTGAGGCTCATCCCTGTCCTTCCTTCGAACCCTGCATCGTCTCCTGCGTGGTGCGCTTCTCGATGTGCTTGCGCGCGACCTCGTCGGCGCTCAGCGCGACGACGCGCTGGACGAAGATGCCGGGCAGGTGGACCTCGTCGGGGTCGATCTCCCCGGGCTCGACGAGCTCCTCGACCTCGGCGATGGTGATCCGGCCGGCCATCGCGGCGAGCGGGTTGAAGTTGCGCGCCGACCGGTGGAACACGAGGTTGCCGTGCCGGTCGCCCTTCGCGGCGCGGACGAGCCCGACGTCGGTGCGCAGCGCGTGCTCGAGCACGAACGGCGTGCGTACGCCGGTCGACCTCGAACTCGCGCACCTCCTTCGGCGGCCCCTCGACCGCGACGTTGCCATCGGCGTCGTAGCGCCACGGGATGCCGCCGTCGGCGACCTGCGTGCCGACCCCGGCGGGGGTGTAGAAGGCGGGGACGCCGGTCCCGGCGGCGCGCAGCCGCTCGGCCAGCGTGCCCTGCGGGGTCAGCTCGACCTCGATCTCGCCGCCGAGGTACTGGCGGCCGAACTCCTTGTTCTCGCCGATGTAGGACGCGACGACGCGGGCGATGCGGTGCTGCTCGAGCAGGATGCCCAGCCCCCAGCCGTCGACGCCGCAGTTGTTCGACGCGACGTGCAGCCCGGTGGCGCTGGTGCGCGCGAGGGCGTCGATGAGCACGATCGGCACGCCGGACAGCCCGAACCCGCCCACGGAGAGCGAGGTGCCGTCGCCGATGTCGGCGACGGCCTCGTCGGCCGACGCCACGACCTTGTCGATGGCGCTCACGCGGAGGCCTCCCGGTGCTCGCGGATCAGCGGCGTGACGATGTCGGGGCGCTCGAGCGAGACCAGGTGCGCGGCGTCGCCGATCACCTCGCGGCGGGCGCCGGGGATGCCGTCGGCGAGCTCGGCGGCGTGGTCGGGGGCGTCGCCGGGTCTCGGTGCCCGACGACGACGACCGTCGGCGCCGCGATGCCGCCCAGCTCGGCGCGGGTGTCGTGGCCGCCGAGGGCCTCGCAGCACGCGGCGTAGCCCTCGGTCGGCGTGCCCGCGAACATCGCGCGCATCAGCTCGACGGCGCCGGCTGGTGCTCGCGGAAGCTCGCGGCGAACCAGCGCTCCATCGTGGCGTCGGCGATCGCGACGGTGCCGCCGGCGCGGACGGTGGCGGCGCGGTCGTGCCACTGCTGCGGGTCGCCGAAGCGCGCCGAGGTGGCGATCAGGGTGAGGGCGGCGACCCGGTCGGGGTCGTCGATCGCGATCCGCTGCGCCACCGCGCCGCCGAGCGAGACGCCGGCGAACGACGCCCGACCGACGCCGCGGGCGTCGAGGGTGACCCGGACGGCCGCGGCGAGGTCGGCGACGGAGTAGGGCCCGTCGGGGACGGGCGACCCGCCGTGGCCGAGGGTGTCGACGGCGACGACGTGGTGGTCGGTGGAGAGCGCGCGACGCTGGGGCGCCCACATGTCGATCGTGGTGCCGATCGAGCAGAGCAGGACCACGGTGGGGGCGTCGCGGGGGCCGTCCTCGACGGCGTGCAGCGGCAGGCTCACGCCCCCGGGCCTTCCCGATCGAGCTTGGAAGGATGCCGCGCGAGGGCGGTCACGGCGATCTCCATGTACGGGAACAGCGGCAGGCTCGAGAGCAGGCCGTGCAGCTCGTCGGCGTCGGCGACGTCGAAGATGCTGATGTTCGAGTACGCCCCCGCGATGCGCCACAGCTCGGGCCACTGCCCGCCGCGCTGCAGGTCCTGCGCGCGGGCCTTCTCCCGGGCGCGCAGATCGTCGGCGACCTCGGTCGTCATGTCGTGGGGCAGGCGGACGTCCATCCGGACGTGGAACAGCACGTGTGGCTCCCTTCGGTCGCCATGTGTCTGGTTTCGGGGGCTATAGCCCCCGAAACCAGACACATGGGCGTCAGCCCACTCGGTAGCGGCGCAGCTTGTCGGGGTCGATGGTCACGCCGAGGCCGGGTGCCTGCCGGGCGGCGAGGCGGCCCTCGACGATCACGGGCGGCTCGGCGAGCACGTCGTCGGTCATGAGCAGGTAGTTGGTGACCTCGACGGGGTGGCGGGCCAGGGCGCGCAGGCCGCAGCCCAGCGCCGCCGACGCGACGCTGCCGAGCATCCCGTCGATCTGGCTGCCGATCGTCGTGGTCACACCCAGGCCCTCGCACAGGCCGACGATCTTCGCGGAGTCGGTGAACCCGGTGCGGGCGACCTTCACGCTGATCGACTCGCTGTCGCCGTCGAGCAGCGACCGCGCGACGCCGCCGAGGGTGATCGTGGACTCGTCGCCGACGACCGGCAGCGGGCTCTCGCGCACGACCCGCCTGCGCCCGAGGACGTCGTCGGCGGGCACCGGCTCCTCGAGCATCGTCACGCCGAGGTCGTGCAGGGCACGCGAGGCCGTGATCGCGGTGTCGGCGTCCCAGCCGCGGTTGGCGTCGGCGTAGAGCTCGACCGCGTCGCCGAGCTCGGCGCGCAGGGCCCGGGCGGCGGCGAGGTCCTGCGCGAGCGCGCGGCCGACCTTGACCTTGAAGGCGTCGACGCCGTGGTCGTCGCGCATCTCGACGGCGTCGGCGACCATCTCCGCCGGCGTCCCGAGCCCGATCATGTGCGCGGCCCGCACGTCGTCGGCGGCGTGGCCGAGCAGCACGTGCACCGGCTGCCCGCAGGCCTGGCCGACGAGGTCCCAGAGCGCGACGTCGACCGCGCCGCGGGCGGTGTTGTTGGCGACGGTGCGGCCGAGGTCGGCGCGGATGCGCTCGCGGGCGAACGGGTCGGCGCCCACGAGGACGGGGGCGAACAGGTCGTGCACCGCCGCGACGATCGAGGCCGCGGTCTCGCCGTAGGTGTAGGGCCGGGGCGGGGCCTCCCCGTGCCCGACCAGCCCGTCGTCGGTGGTGATGCGCACGAGGACGTGGTCGGCGGCGGTCACCCGCCCGCTGGCGAAGCCGAAGGGCCGCCGGTAGGGGATGGCGAGGGGGATCGCCTCGACGGCGGAGATCTTCACACGGAGCTCCTCGATCGGTCGGTCGCTGCCGGGACGGGCGCGCGGTCGGCGGGTGGTCCGTCGTCGCGGCACAGGACCGCCAGCGCACGCGCCAGGGCGGGGGAGGGGTCGTCGCGCCGCCAGGCGAGGGCGACGTCGGTGGTCAGTTCGTGGGCCGGGGGGTCGACGATCCGCAGGTAGCGGGTGCCCTCGACGCGCAGCGCGAGCACCGACTCGGGCAGCAGCGCGACGCCGGCGCCCGCCGCGACCAGCGCCAGCACGATCGAGGTCTGGTCGGCGGCGAACGTGCTGCGGGGCACGAACCCGGCCGCCCGGCACGCGCGGTCGGCCGCCGCGCCGACCACCGACCCCGGCGCCGAGTACACGACGAACTCCTCGTCGGCGACGTCGGCGAGGCGCACCCGACGTCGGCGTCGGGGACCTCGCGCGAGGCCGGGACGACGAGCACGAGGTGCTCGCGGGCGAGCAGGTGCGCGTCGAGGTCGGGGTCGGCGACCGGCGCGCGCAGCACCGCGAGGTCGATCCGGTGGTCGGCGAGCGCGGCCTCGAGGTCAGGGGTCAGCATCTCCGAGGAGAAGCGCAGCGCGAGCCCGGGCAGCTCGGCGGAGAGGCGGGCGACGAGCGAGGGGACGTGGCGGTAGTTCGCGAGCCCCGTCGTCCCGATGCGCAGCCGCCCCAGGTCACCCGCGGCCGCGACGCGGGCGACCTGGTCGCGGGCGGCCGCCACCGAGGCCAGGATGCGCACCGCCTCGGGCAGCAGCGCCTCGCCCGCCGCGGTGAGGTCGACGCGGCGCGTGGTGCGCTCGAAAGAGCGTCGCGCCGACCTGCGTCTCGAGCTGCCGGATGGCCTGCGACAGCGGCGACTGCGCCATGTGGAGCCGCTCCGCGGCGCGGCCGAAGTGCCGCGTCTCGGCCAGCGTGACGAAGTAGCGCAGCTGTCGCAGATCCACCGTCGGGCCTACTCCGGCTCGAGCACGAAGTCCCGGTCGGAGCGGACCTCGTCACCGTTCCTGGTGGGCTGCGGGTCGAGGGTGAGCTCCGGCTTGTCGGCCGAGGCGACGTCGTTGCCGAGGTAGGGGTCGCCGGTGAAGAACAGCTGCGTGGTCAGCGTGCGGTGCCCGGGGGCGGAGACGAGCAGGTGGATGTGGGCCGGGCGCCACGGGCTCCAGCCGGCGGCCTGGGTCATCTGCCCGGTCGGGCCGTCGAGCGGGATCGTGTACGGCGCGGGCTTGCGCGTGTGGATCTCGAAGCGTCCGTCGTCGTCGACCGCGACCACCCCGCGCAGGTTGCCCGCCGGCGGCTTCGAGGCGAAGCCGGAGTACCAGCCCTCCTCGTCGGTGTGCCAGATGTCGACCTTCGCGCCGGCCAGCGGCGAGCCGTCGGTCGAGGTGACCTGCCCGGCGAGGATCATCGGCGTGCCCGGCTCGTCGTCGCGCATCGGCAGCGTCGCGGGCGAGTCGAGCTGCGCCTGCCCGTCGAGCCAGAACGGGCCGAGGATCGTGCCGACCGAGCCCTGCTGGGTCTCGGCGGCCACCTGCTCGACCTCGAACTCCAGGTAGACGTCGAGGAACAGCGGCCACTCGCCGGTGTCGCTGACCGAGATCAGCCAGCGCTTGAAGGCGTCGAACTCCTCGTAGGTGACCTTCTGCTCGCGGATCGCGGAGCGGATGCCCTCGAGCGCGGCGGACACCACGGCCGACACCCGCAGCGGGTCGGCCGCCTGGCCCTCCATCGCGCGGAGGCTGGACGCGCCCGAGCGGGCGGACTCGGTGGCGTGGCTCCCGGCGGTGACGGCGTCGGAGACGGGGCTGGGGTCGGTGGTGGTCATGTACGGCTCCTCGGACGGGACGGTGGCGCGGTGGCTCAACGGGCGGCGGCGTCGTGCTCGTGGACCCAGTCGTTGTCGGGCAGGTAGTGCGTGAACCGCTTGTCGCGCTCGTCGAGGCGCGGGTCGTCGTCGGCGAGGTGCAGCAGGGTGCCGGTGTCCCACGCGCTGGCGGCGACAGCGCGGGTGCCGGCCCGGCGCAGGACCGGGTAGCGCGCGAGCGCCTCGCGGCCACGTCGTACTCGGCGAGCAGGTCGACGAGGGTGATCACGTCCTCGATCGACTGGTTCGCGCCCTGGCCGTGATGGGGCAGCATCGCGTGGCAGGCGTCGCCGACCAGCGCGACGCGCCCGCGGGTCCAGCGCGTCAGCGGGGCCTGCGACAGCAGCGGCCAGCGCGGGCTCTGCGGCACCGCGGCGAGCATCTCGCGCACCGCAGGGTGCCAGCCCGCGAACCCGTCGAGCAGCTCGCCGTCGCGGACCTCCCGGTTGCCGCCCTCCCAGCTGTCGGGCCCGCGGAGCACGGCGAAGAAGTTGACGGTGTCGTCGTCCTCGCCCAGCGCGTAGTGCAGCAGGTGCGCGCCCGGGCCCGCCCAGAACTGGATGGCGTGGGGATCGGGCAGCGAGGGCAGGTCGGACCGCGGCACGAGCCCGCGGAACGCGCTCGTCCCGGAGTAGCGCGGGCCCGGTTCGTCGCCGACGACGTGACCGCGCAGCAAGGAGTGCACGCCGTCGGCGCCGACGACGACGTCGCCGACGGCCTCGCTGCCGTCGTCGAGGTGCAGCGCACCCCGCTCGACGTCGACGTCGACGACCGACCGTCCGAGGTGCAGGCGGTCGTCGCCCGCGACCTCGGTGAAGGCTGCGGCGAGGCTCTGCTGCAGGTCGACGCGGTGCACGCCCCAGTAGGGCGCGCCGAAGCGCTCGCGGTAGGCCGCGCCGCCGGGGTGGGCGGCGATCCGCTCGGCGCTGCGCCCGTCGCGGTAGATCAGCTCGGTCGGCTGCGTGGAGACGGCGTCGAGGCGCTCGCCGACACCCAGCCGGTACAGGTGCCGAGTGGCGTTGGCCGACAGGGCGATCGCCGCGCCGACCTCGCGCAGCTCGTCGGCCTGCTCGTAGAGGTCGACCTCGAGCCCGGCCCGGGCGGCCGCGATGCCCAGGACGAGCCCGCCGATCCCGGCGCCCGCGACGACGACGCGCGTCACGCGACCGCCTTCGCGAACGCGTCGGCGAGCTCGGCCGGGCGGGTGAAGTTGGCCTCGTGGCTGCCGGGGGTGTCGAGGATCGTCGGGTTCCCCAGCCGGGGCGGGAAGCGGTCCCAGCCCCACTCGCCGGGCGGTAGGGCGACGTCGTCCGTGGTGCGGATGTAGGCGGTGGGCACGTCGAGGCCGAAGAACGGCTTCTGGTTGGGGGCCTCGGCGAAGGTGTCGTAGGGCTGCGGGGCCAGCAGCTGGTGCACCGTGCTCTGGGTCTCGGGCGAGGCGTCCTGCATGAAGGCGCCCTGCCACACCTCGAGCGGCAGCGTGATCGTGTCGTCGCCCGAGGCGGCGGCCTGTGCTCGGAAAAGGTCGCGGTAGTCGGGCGGCACCGCGTCCATCAGCGACTCGCCGTCAGCCGGCACGAAGGCGCTCCAGAACACGGTGCGCGCGAGGCGGTCGGCCAGGCGCGGCGCGGCGCCGGAGACGACGTAGCCGCCCCAGCTGTGCCCGAGCAGCGTCACGTCGCGCAGGTCGGCGCGCTCGACGAGGTCGACGACGGCGTCGACGCAGTCGGAGAGCGTCACCCCGCGCGGGTCGTCGCCGAGCCCGAGGCCCGGCAGCGTCGGCGTGAGCACCCGGTTGCCCTCCGCGGCCAGGCGCGAGGCGACCGGCCTCCACGTCCAGCCGCCGTGCCACGCCCCCGTGATCAGTACGAACGTCTCGCCACTCACGTCGTCCCACCCCGCATGTCGTCCCGGTGCCGGCCGTGCCGGTCGGTGTCCTGTTCGCCGAAGCGTGACACAGCTCATCTGAGATACGGAAGGTCGGAATCGCTCTCGATCGAGAGGCTGCGCCTCTGGATGGGCCTCGGCGAGGGACGTCACGCGGCCTGCGTGGAGATCACCCCCGAGACGTCATAGGTTGCCGGGGTGTCGACGCCAGAGGGAGACCGGATGAGCGCGAGTGGGGGCGGCACGAGCCCTGAGACGATGCGCGACGTGCTGGGGCACTTCCCCTCCGGCGTCACCATCGTCACCGGGATCACGCCCGACGGGCCGGCCGGCTTCACGTGCCAGTCGTTCTCGTCGCTGTCGCTCGACCCGCCGCTGGTGCTGCTGCTCGCCGGGCGCTCGTCGTCGAGCTGGCCGCGGATCGAGGCCACCGGCCGCTTCTGCGTCAACGTGCTCGCCGAGGCGCAGGGCGATCTCGCCGTGAGCTTCGCGAAGTCGGGCACCGACAAGTTCGCGGGCGTCGGGTGGCGACCCACCGCCGCCGGGAACCCGGTGCTCGAGGAGACCACGGCCTGGATCGACTGCACGCTGCACGCGGTGCACGACGGCGGCGACCACGTCATCGTCGTCGGTGCCGTGCAGGAGCTCGAGGCCTCCGGCACGGGCCCCCTGGTGTTCCACCGCGGCGGGTTCGCCGCCACCCGGAGCGCGACGTGAGCGGGCCGCTGGAGGGCGTGCGGGTGCTCGAGCTCGGCACGATCGTCGCCGGGCCGTTCGCCGGGCGGCTGCTCGGCGACTACGGCGCGGACGTCGTCAAGGTCGAGCCGCCGGGCGGTCAGGACCCGATGCGCGACTGGGGGCAGGAGTCGTACCACGGCCATCGCCTGTGGTGGACCGTCCACGCGCGCAACAAGCGCTGCGTCACGCTGAACCTGCGCTCCGAGCGCGGCCAGGAGCTCTTCCTCTCGATGGTCGAGCACGCCGACGTCATCGTCGAGAACTTCCGCCCCGGCACGCTCGAGCGCTGGAACCTCGGCTTCGACCGGCTCCGCGAGACCAACCCCGGCATCGTGCTCGCCCGCGTGTCGGGCTACGGCCAGACCGGGCCCTACGCCGACAAGGCGGGCTACGCCTCGGTGGCCGAGGCGCTCTCGGGCCTGCGCTACATCAACGGCTACCCGGGCGAGGCCCCGCCGCGGATGGCGATCTCGCTGGGCGACTCGCTCGCGGGCATGGTGGCGGTGCAGGGCGTCCTCGCGGCGCTGCACCACCGCACGCGCACGGGGAAGGGCCAGGTCGTCGACGTCGCGCTGACCGAGGCGTGCCTCTCGGTCCTCGAGTCGGTCATCCCCGAGTACGACAAGCTCGGCCGCGTGCGCCAGCCCGGCGGCACGCGGCTCGAGGGCATCGCGCCGTCGAACGTCTACCGCACCGCCGACGACCAGTGGCTCGTCGTCGCCGCGAACCAGGACACCGTGTTCGCGCGGCTGTGCGAGGCGATGGGCCGTCCCGAGCTCGCCGAGGACGAGCGCTACGCCGACCACAAGGCCCGCGGGGAGCACCAGGACGAGCTCGACGAGATCGTCGGGGGCTGGGTCGGCGAGCACCCCGCCGACGAGGTCAAGGAGACCCTCGACGAGGCGGGCGTGATCTGCGGGCCGATCCAGACCGCGGCCGACATCGTGGTCGACCCGCAGTTCCGGGCCCGCGGCATGCTGGTCGAGCACCACGACGAGCGCGTCGGCGAGGACGTGCTCGGGCCGGGGATCGTGCCGACGTTCTCCGTGACGCCCGGCGAGGTCCGCTGGGCCGGGCCGCCCGAGCCCGGCCACCACAACGCCGAGGTCTACGGCGAGCTGCTCGGGCTCTCCGAGGCCGACGTCGCCGATCTCGCCGAGCAGGGCGTGGTCTGACCGACCCGCCCGGTCGCCCAGGCCCGGATCGGCTCGTGGGCCGCCTGCAGGTCGGGCACCGACGGGCAGGGCAGCGGGCGCGGGCCGACGCCGACGACCGTCATGCCGGCCCGGGCGGCGGCCGTGGCGCCGTCGGCGGAGTCCTCGAGCGCCAGGGCGTGCGCGGGGGTGACGTCGAGGCGACGGCAGGCCTCGAGGTAGAGGTCCGGCGCGGGCTTGGGTGCGAGGCCGGGTGCGGCGCCGACGACGACGTCGGGCACCGCGAGGCCCGACGCCGCGAGCACGAGGTCGAGCTGGGCGGCGGGGTGTTCGAGGCGACGCCCAGCCGGTGGCCGTCACGGCGCAGCCGCGCGAGCAACGCCGCCGCGCCGGGCATCGGGGCGACGCCGTCGGCGTGCACCCGTTGCTCGTAGCGTGCGAGCAGCTCGGCGAGGACGTCCGCGGGCTCCGGGCGGTCGGGCAGGTGCTCGGCGAGCGCGGCCGCGGCGGCGGGCAGCGAGAGCCCGTGCAGGACGGCGCGGTCGGCGTCGGACCACGGTGCGCCGTGCGCCGCCGCGACGGCGCGTTCGGCGGCCGCCCAGCGGGGTGCGGTGTCGAGCAGCGTCCCGTCGCAGTCGAGGACCACCGCGAGCCCGGTGCTCACGCGACCACGAAGACGCCGGTGAGGCTGTGGCCGACCCCGAGCCCGCGCTGCAGGCCGTGCTCGAGCGCCCGCAGGGAACGGGCCAGCGCGAGCCGGGTGCGGGGGTTCGCCCCCAGGCGGCGCTCGAGGGCCGCCGCCTCGCTGAGGCGGACGTTCCACGCCTCGCTGAACGCGGCGAAGAACGCGTGCACCTCGGACGGGGCGTCGCCGGCGGGCGGTCCGAAGGCGAGCTCGTCGAGGTCGCGGTCGGTCTCGCCGCGCCACAGCTCGTTGACCAGGTCGCGGTAGCGGGGATCGCGTCGTTGAAGGCCAGCGTGGCGGTGTGGCGCCCGACGGCGACCGCGCGGTCGGAGAACTCGGCTCCACGAGGCGCGCGCCCCACGCGGGTCACGGCGGTGTCGACGGCGCCGAGGAGGTCGTCGCGGGCGTAGGTCGTCATCTCGCTGGTCGGGACCTCGTCGATGCCGGAGAAGAACGACATCGCGTAGGTCCAGCGGCGGCTGCCCCAGTGCCGCGGCCACTCCACCGAGTGCCGTCCCAGCACGTCGACGACGAGGGCGGTCGGGCCGTCGCCGCGGGTCGCGGCCAGCAGGGCGACGAGGGCGTCGTCCATCTCCTCGGCGGTGAGGTGGGAGAAGGGCACGCCCGCGGACATCACGAGATCGACCGGGCGCGGCGGCAGCGGCAGGCGCACGTCGTGCTGCTCGAAGTCCGCGTCCGGGTCGTCGCGGTGCAGCTCGCGGGCGGCGTCGACCATCTCGGCGTCGGCGTCGAGACCGACGTAGTGCAGGCCGTCGACGGCGAGGTCGTGCTCGCGCACCGCGCGCCGCAGCAGGCGCAGCCCGTCGCCGGTGCCCGCGCCGACGTCGAGGACGCGCAGCGCACGCCCCCTGCTCGCCTCGGGCAGCTGCCCCACCGCCCGCGCGAGGACGGCGGCCGACGCGGGCTCCTCCCAGTGGCGCTTGACCTCGTCGCGCCGCCCGGGAGAGGCGTAGTGGGCGCTCGCACCCCGGTCGGTGGTGTCGCCGCTCGTCATCGTCCCTCCGATGATCGATCCGACCGCCCAGCCTGCCATCACGGCCGCGTGTCGGGCGTCGCGCCGGACACACCGAGGGCGGTGCGCGCGGCGTGCGGCTCACGCCTCGACGACCTGCATCAGCGCCGTGACGACCGGGGCCGGGTCGAGGTCGCCGCGCACGGCGAGCTGGTGGCTGTAGCCCAGGCACAGTGCCGTGAACGCCTCGGCGATCCGCGCGGCCTCGGCGCGCGACCGGTCGGGGAGCAGCGCGGCGACCGCGTCGCGCAGCGCGGCGAGCTGCCGCGAGACGAGGGCGGCGAGCGGCGGGAGACCGCGGCCTCGGCGTAGATCTGGGCGACCAGCCGCGCGTGGTCGTGCTCGCGCGCGGCGACGCGGACGTGCTCGAGGAAGGCGCGGATCGCGGGGTGGTCAGCTCGGTCGGCAGCGCCTGGCCCGCCTCCTCGCAGATGGCGGCGATGATCTCGTCCTTGCTGGTGAAGTAGCGGTAGATCGCGCCGATCGACAGGCCGGACGCCTCGGCGAGGTCGGGCATCGACGTCCGGGCGAAGCCGCGCTCGGCGAAGCGGGCCCGGGCGGCCGTGACGATCTGCGCTCGCCGGGCGTCGAGGTGGGCCTGGTTCACTCGCGGCATAAAGAACGACCATTCGTTTTCTGTTAGCGTCGTCGACCGTACGCCACGGATCCTGCCCGGGAGGCACCCATGCGCTACCGCACCCTCGGCCGACGGACGGGCCTGCGGGTCTCGGAGTACGTGCTCGGCACCGCCACGTTCGGCCCGGCGCCCGCGGCCGGTGAGGCGGGCTCGCGTGCGATCTTCGATGCGTTCGTCGCCGCCGGCGGCACCACGTTCGACACCTCGAACCGCTACCAGGGCGGCGAGGCCGAGCGGCGCCTCGGCGAGCTCATGGGCCGTGAGCGCGACGAGTTCGTCGTCGTCACGAAGTACGGCGGGGGCACGCCGGGAGCGGACCGTCCGGGACCACGGGCAACAGCCGCAAGACGATGGTCCGGTCGCTCGAGGACAGCCTGCGCCGGCTCGGCACCGATCACGTCGACGTGTTCGCCGCACTTCCCCGACGGCGTCACGCCGATGGCCGAGATCCTGGCGGGCCTCGACGACCTCGTGACGGCGGGCAAGGTGCGCTACGGCGGGTTGTCGAACTTCCCGGCCTGGCGCGTCGCCGGCGCCGTCGTGCGGGCCGAGTACGGCGGCAGGGCGCCCTCGTCGCCATCGAGACCGAGTACAGCCTCGCCGAACGCTCCGCCGACCGCGAGCTGCTCCCGATGGCCGCCGCGCACGGGCTCGGCGTCGTCGTCTACTCCCCGCTCGCGGGCGGGCTGCTCACCGGCAAGTACCGCCGCGGGGAGCAGGGCCGGCTCGGCGCCGAGGGCGGCGCCGAGGGCGTGCGCTCCCGCGTGCTCGACGCCGTGCTCGAGGTCGCCGCGGAGATCGGGGCGAGCCCGGTGTCACGTCGCCCTCGCCTGGCTGCGCGCCCGCGGCGGCCGGGCCGCGATCGTCCCGTCGTCGGCCCGCGCACGCCCGCGACCTCGCCCGTACCTCGAGGCCCTGGACGTCGAGCTCGGCGCGGAGCACCGGCGTCGGCTCGACGAGGCGAGCACCATCGCGCTCGGCGCTCCGCACGAGGACGTCGTCGCGGCCCTGGCGGGCGGGCTCGACGGCGACCGCGCGCTGCTCGACGCCCCACCCGTGGCCGCGGTCTGACGGTCGCGGACGCCCTGCGCCTAGGCTGCCGCGGGTGCGCTTCGTGATCGTCCGCGCACTCCTGCGCGCCCTCACCGGCCTGCCCCGACCGCTGCGGCGCGCCCTCGCGGGCCGCCCCGTCCAGATCGACGGCCAGCGTCTCGACGTCGACGTCCAGCTGCTGCTGCGCACGCTGTCGCGCGGCGCGGCGGGCGGGGTCCCGGCGCTCGAGGAGCAGCGGCGTCTGACCGACGAGGCCGCCGGGCTCGCCGAGCAGGTCCGCCACGGCGTGCGGGCGCGCGAGCGTCACATCCCGGTGCCCGCGCGGTACGACCAGCCGGCCCGCACGCTCGACGCGCGGCTCTACGAGCCCACCGACCTCGCCGACGGCCCGTCGGGCCTGCTCGTGTTCCTGCACGGCGGCGGCTTCGTGCTCGGCAGCCTCGTCTCCGGCGAGCCGTTGTGCCGCACGCTGGCCCAGCAGGCGGGCGTGCGGGTCCTGTCGGTGGCCTACCGGCTGGCGCCCGAGCACCCGTTCCCGGCCGGGCTGGTCGACGCCGCCTCCGCCCTCGCGTACGCCCGGGCCCACGCCGCCGAGCTCGGCGCCGACCCCGAGCAGGTCGCGGTCGGCGGCGACAGCGCGGGCGCCAACCTCGCGCTGACCGCGGCCCACCAGCTCGCGCGCCACGGCGAGCCGGGCGCCGCGTTCGTCCTCGCCCTCTACCCCGTCACCGACGTCGAGCGCAGCGGCGGTCGCGGGAGCTGTTCGCGTCCGGGTTCGGGCTCGGCAGCGCCGACATCGCGACGTTCGAGCACCTCTACCTCCCCGACGGCAGCGAGCGGATCCGCCCGACCGGGCTGCTCGTCGACGACCTCGCGGTGATGCCGCCCTGCTACGTCGCGACCGCCGGGTTCGACCCGCTGCGCGACGAGGGCGAGCAGCTCGCGGGCGGCTGCGCGGCGCGGGGTGCCGGTGGTGGCGCGGCGCTTCCCGGGCCTGGTCCACGGCTACGCCGGGCTGAACGGCTCGCGGGCGGCGCACGACGCCGTCCTCGACGCCGCGAGCGCGCTGCGCGCGGGCTCGCGCTCGTCGGGCCGCGGGCGCCGGGGTGACCGACGGCTCCGGGTGACCGGCCCGTGGGTGGGTAACACGGTCGTGAACCCCGAGCAAGGGAGCCCCGGCAGACCCGATCCGTCACTCCGTGACCATCTCGGCCCCGGTGCCCGGAGTGATCGAGGTCGTCTCCGACCTCGAGAACACCGACCGCTGGGCGAACGAGGCCAAGGAAGCGAAGATCCTCGAGAAGGACGACGAGGGTCGCCCCGCGAAGATGCAGGTGACGCTGGGGGCCATCGGGTTCACCGACACCTCGGTCTACGACGTGGCCTACACCGACCACTCGGTGACCCTGACCTGCGTCAAGGGGAAGCTGATCAAGGACAGCGTCATCGAGTACCAGGCCACCGACCAGGGCGACGGCACGACGCGCCTCGAGATGGTGGCGACCATGGAGGTCGTCGTCCCCGTGCCCCAGTGGGGCCTCGAGCAGGCGATGGGGTCGAGCTCGAAGAAGAACCTCGAGTCGGTCAAGAAGGACGCCGAACGTGGCTGACGCCATGTGCGCGCTGGCCCGTGCCATGACATGGGACCAGCGCTCACATGAGCTCGCGCACCTCACCGGTGCAGCGTGCTCATCGCCTGCTCGGGTAGCGGTCGCCGGTGGCGACGCCGAGAGGGGCGACGGCGTCGATGGCCGCGAGGTCGTCGGCGCTCAGCGTGACGTCGAGGGCCCCGGCGTTCTCCTCGAGGTAGGTCCGCCGCTTGGTGCCGGGGATCGGGACGACGTCCTGGCCCTGGGCGAGCACCCACGCCAGCGCGAGCTGCGTCGACGTCACGCCCTTGCGCTCGGCGAGGGCGTTCACCTCGTCGAGCACCCGCAGGTTGGCCTGCAGCGCCTCGCCCTGGAAGCGCGGCGAGTTGCGACGCCAGTCGCCCTCGGGCAGGTCGTCGGTCGAGCGGATCGTGCCCGCGAGGAAGCCGCGCCCGATCGGGCTGTAGGGCACGAAGCCGATCCCGAGCTCGCGGCAGGTCGCGAGCACGCCGTCGTCCTCGACGTCGCGGGTGAACAGCGAGTACTCGGTCTGCACCGCGCTGATCGGCGCGGTGGCGTGGGCGCGGCGGATCGTCTCCGGGGCGGCCTCGGAGATGCCGAGGTGGCCGACCTTGCCCGCGGCGACGAGCTCGCCCAGCGCGCCCCAGGTCTCCTCGATCGGGACGTCGGGGTCGACCCGGTGCTGGTAGTAGAGGTCGACGTGGTCGACGCCGAGGCGCCGCAGCGACCCGTCGATCTGCCCGCGCAGGTAGTCGGGCCGACCGTTGACGCGTCCGGTGCCCTTCCCGTCCGCGCCGATCTCGTTGCCGAACTTGGTGGCGATCGTGACCTGGTCGCGGCGCCCGTCCGCGGCGGCCAGCCACGTGCCGATGAGCTCCTCGTTGGTGTGCGGGCCGTACATGTCGGCGGTGTCGAGGAAGGTGACGCCGAGCTCGAGGGCGCGGTCGAGGGTGCGGCGCGACTCGGCGTCGTCCTGCCCGCCGTAGGCGAACGTCATGCCCATGCAGCCCAGGCCGAGTGCGGACACGGTGGGTCCCTGCGATCCCAGGGTGCGCTGTTCCATGCCGGCGGACTACCCCGCGGGGCGCGACCGAGTCGGGACGTGGCCGCGGACGGCACCGCCGGAGACACGAACGGCGCTTTCGTTGCATCCGATGCAGCGAGAGCGCCGTTCGTTCGCCGGGCGGGCCGCCGTCGCGCGGCCCTGCCGAGCTCAGCGCATCCCGAGCTTCTTGGTGCAGGTGGGCCACGCCTTCCAGCCCTGCTCCTCCTGGACCTTCTTCGCGACGGCGATCTGCTCCTTGCGCGACGCCTGGTCGGCGCTCGCGGCGTACTGCTTGCCGCCGAACTCCTTCCAGGTCGAGTCGGTGAACTGCAGGCCGCCCTGGAAGCCGTTGCCGGTGTTCGCCTTCCAGTTGCTGGTGCTCTCGCACTTGGCGAGGCGGTCCCAGGTGGCGTCGCTGTCGGCCGAGGCGGACGGGGCCGCGAGCGCGGCGCCCGAGAGCGCCAGCGGGCCGGTGACCGTCGCGGCGGCGACGCCGACGCGGATCATCGTGCGGGTGTGGTCGGCGGGCGTGCGGGGACGTCCAGCAGACATTCGGGGAGGCCTCGCGGTGGTCTCGGGCTCGCCAGGGCGAGCGGTCTGGATCGGGGCCATCCGCGTCCGGCAACGGCTCGGGGGACCCGACGTCGGCCTGGTGGAGCTGGGGGAGCTGACCGACCCGGGCACCGTAACCGAACCGAGACCTTCAGTGACGAGCCGTGGCGCGACGAATGCGGGGTGTCGCGGTCGGTGGTCGGCGTCACGCGGTGAGCGGCGAATGGCGCAGCGGACCACGGGTGACGGCTGGGCCGAACGGTGCGACGGGGCAGCGACCGGACGAGTTCAGCGGGGCATGGCCGACACGTCCGTGGGTCGCGGCGTGACACGGCCCGTGACCCGTCCGGGTGGGATCCGGGGCGTCAGTCGTTGCGGGTGTAGCCCACCGCGGCGCGGTGGCCGCAGGTGAGACCCGGCCGCGGCGCCTCGGGGCGCCACAGCCCGGCCCACACGAGGCCGGGTTCGACGAGGTCGACCGGGGCGAGCATCCCGGCCACCTCCTCGCGCGAGCGCGGCCGCATGGGCCCGCGCGCGTAGGCGCCGGTCAGCCGGCGCACCGTGGCGATGTCGATGCGCGCGTCGTCCGCCGTGACGTGCGAGAGGGCGAGGGCGCTGCCGGGGCGAGCGCGGCGAGGTAGCGCGCGACGATGCCGGCCGGGTCGTCGGCGTCGGCGACGTGCTGCAGTACCGAGAACAGGCACAGGGCCACCGGGCGTGAGAGGTCGAGCAGGCCGACGACCTCCGGCGCGCCCAGCACGGCGTCGACGTCGCGCAGGTCGGCGAGGGTGATCGAGGCCTCGGACGATCCGGCGAGCAGCGTCTCGCCGTGGCCGACCGCGACCGGGTCGACGTCGACGTAGGCCACCCGCGCGCCCGGTCGGGCCCGGCTCGCGACCTCGTGGACGTTGCCCCGGCTCGGGATGCCCGAGCCGAGGTCGAGGAACTGGTCGATCCCGTCGGTGGCGAGGAAGCCGTCCGCCCGCCGCAGGAACGAGCGGCTCTCGCGGGCGATGTCGGCCACCACGGGCTCGTGACGCGCGAGCTCGGAACCGAACTCGCGGTCGACCTTGCCGTTGACCGAGCCGCCGAGCAGGTAGTCGTAGACGCGCGCCGAGCTGGGGCGCTCGAGGTCCTCGGGCGCCGGCCCGCCGCGGTGCCACGGCTCGGCGCGGCCGGCGTCGCCGCCGAGATCGCGGTCGCCGGGACGGTCGCGGGCCGTGGGGCGGACGTCACGGTGCGTGGGGACGCTGCCGTCGAGCACGGCGCCTCCTCGCTCCCCGTGGTCGATCCACACCAGTAGTCCGAATCGGACGCCGCTGTCAAACCGATCACTCACCCGTCAGCGTGAAACATGCCACCACGAGTGACTGAAGGTGGGCGACACGCCGGGCTGTTCGGTCGCGACACGCGCTGGACTGCGGTGGGCACCGCGCGATGGTGACGACGCGTGACGACGAAGGTCGGTCACGTGGCACCGCGTCGACCGGCCGCTGTGTGCCAGGTGTTGGGTCAGCGTTGCCCGCGGCGACACGTCGTCGTCGGTCCCGGGGCGCCATCGCCGGGGAACGGTCCAGGGTGCGCGTCGCCGTCGTCAGCGAATCGTTCCTCCCCTCGGTCAACGGGGTCACCCACTCCGTGCTCCAGGTCGTCTCCCATCTGCGGCGACGCGGGCACGAGGCCCTGGTCATCGCCCCGGGCCCGGTCCCGACACCGTGGCCGGGGTCCCGGGGGTACCGGTGGTGCGGGTGCCCGCCGTGGACCTGCCCGTCGTCGACTCGCTGCCCGTCGGGGTGCCGACCCCCGCGGTGCGGGCGGCGCTCGGGGAGTTCCGTCCGGACGTGGTCCACCTCGCGTCGCCGTTCGTGCTCGGGGCCCGTGGCATCACCGTGGCCCGGCGCATGGGGGTGCCGACCGTGGCCGTCTACCAGACCGACGTGGCCGGCTTCGCGGCGTCGTACGGGATCGGGCTGACCGCCCGCGCCGCGTGGCGCTGGATCCGGCGGCTGCACGCCGCCGCCGACCGCACCCTCGCGCCGTCGCGCTGGGCGGTCGACGCGCTGCGCGAGCACGGCGTGCCGCGGGTGCACCGCTGGGGCCGCGGGGTCGACACCGAGCGCTTCGCCCCGTCGCGCCGGGCCTCGGAGACCGCCCGCGCCCTGCGCGCCGAGCTCGCGCCGCACGGCGAGATGCTCGTCGGCTACGTCGGTCGGCTCGCCTCCGAGAAGCACGTCGAGCGCCTCGCCGCCCTCGACGGGGTGCCCGGCGTGCGCGTCGTCGTCGTCGGGGAGGGGCCGGCGCGCCGGCGGTTGGAGACCGCGCTGCCCACCGCCGCCTTCCTCGGGTTCCGCGGGGGCGTCGAGCGCGCCGAGACCTACGCCGCCCTCGACGCGTTCGTCCACACCGGGCCGTACGAGACCTTCTGCCAGGCCGCCCAGGAGGCGCAGGCCTCCGGCGTCCCCGTGCTCGCCCCCGACGCCGGCGGGGTCGCCGACCTCGTCGACCCGGGCGTGACCGGGTGGCTGTTCCCGCCACGCCGAGGGGCGGGCGGCGCGGTCCTGCGCGGGCGGGTCGAGCAGTGGCGCGACGACCCGCGGCGTCGCCGCGCCATGGGGCCGGCCGCGCGCGCGCCGCCGTGGCGGGACGCACGTGGCCGCGGGTCTGCGACGAGCTGCTCGGGCACTACGACGAGCTCATCACCGCCGCGGGGCGCACCCCGTCGGCGCCGTCGACCTCCCGGCGTCGAGCCGCCTGAGGCGGGCACGGGCGGTGTCCGCCGGGTGACGCGCGGTGGTCCCGGTGACCGGCGCGCGACCTCCCGGTGTCGCCGCGTGAACCCCGGGTACGCGGCGCCGCAGCGTTCACCGGAGTCACACACGACCGTCACGCCGGGGTGGGCCGCCCGGCGCCCGGCGCCCGTAGACACCCGGGTATGGCCACTTCGCAGGTGCTCGCCGTCGCCGGTGAGTCCGCATCGCCGTCGTCCCCGCCCACCCTGTCCTCGCTGCCGTCCCCGGAGACGGCGGGAGAGCGGTACAGCCTCCTCGTCACGCACGACGAGGAGCACGTCACGGCGGCGCAGCGCCTGCGTCACCAGGTGTTCGCGGTCGAGCAGGGCGCGCTCCTGTCGGGCCCCGCGGCCGCGGCCGGTCTCGACGCGGACGACTTCGACCCGTTCTGCGACCACCTCGTGGTCCGCGAGGACGCGACCGGAGAGATCGTCGGCACCTACCGCATGCTCACCCCCCAGGGCGCGGCCGCCGCGGGCCGGCTCTACTCCGACACCGAGTTCGACCTCTCCGCCCTCGACGCCCTGCGCCCGCGCATGGTCGAGGTCGGACGGTCCTGCGTGCACCCGGCGCACCGCAACGGCGTCGTGCTCTCGCTGGTCTGGGCCGGCATCGGTCGCTACCTGCGGCTCACCGGGCACCGCTGGGTCGTCGGCTGCGCGAGCGTGCCGCTCTCCGCCGATGGGGCGCTGCCCGGTGCGGTGTGGTCGCAGGTCGTCGACCGGCACCTCGCCCCCGCCGAGCGCCGGGTCTCCCCCCACCGGCCCGCGCCGGTCGGCCCCTGGGACCCGAGCGCCCCCGGCGCCCTGCGGGCCGCGAAGGCCGCGGTGCCGCCGCTGCTGCGCGGCTACCTGCGCCTCGGCGCCGAGATCGGCGGGCGTCCGGCGCTCGACCCCGACTTCGGCGTGGCCGACCTGTTCGTCCTGCTCGACCACGAGGCCATCGACCCGCGCTGGCGCCGCCACCTCCTGGGCGAGGCCGTCTGATGGGCGGACCGGTCGTCGAGGAGCGGGGCCACTCCTGGCTGCCGTCCTCGCCGTGCACGCCGGGCTGCCTGCCGCCCGTGACGACGCCGCCGTTCGCGGGCCGGGTCCGCCGCGCGGCGCGCGTCACGCTGCGCGGGACCGCCGTCGCGGTGCTGCTCGGCGGCGGTGCGCTCATGGCCCTCGTCCTGCCGCTGTTCGGTCCGCGCCTGCTCGCCGCCGTGCAGCAGCGCTGGGCGCTCACGCTGCTCGCCGCCGCCGGGGTGCGGCTGCGGCGCACGGGCCGCGCTCCGGCCCCGACGGGCGACGGCGCGCCCGGCACGCTGGTCGTCGCGAACCACGTCTCCTGGCTCGACGTGCTGGCGCTGCACGCCGTCGCGCCGGTGCGGATGCTCGCCAAGCGAGAGGTGCGCACGTGGCCGCTGATCGGGGCCATGGCCGCCCGCGCCCACACCGTGTTCCTCGACCGCGACCGGCTGCGTGACCTGCCCGGCGCGGTCGCGGTCCTCGCGGGGGCGCTGCGCGGCGGCGGGGCGATCGGGGTGTTCCCCGAGGGCACGACCCGCTGCGGACGGGTCCTCGGCTCCTTCCGGCCCGCCGCGTTCCAGGCCGCGATCGACGGCGACGTCGTGGTGCAGCCGGTGGCGCTCCGGTACGGCGACGGGGGTGCGGCGTTCGTCGGCGACGACACGCTGCTCTCCTCGCTCGGGCGTGTCCTGACGGCGCGCCGGGTCGACCTCGAGCTCGTCGTGCTCGAGCCGCTCGAGGCCCGCGAAGGGCTCACCGGGCACGGGCGCGCGTCCGTGCGCCGCGACCTCGCCCGCCGTGCCGAGGCGGCCGTGGCCGCCGCGCTCCGCGCGCCGGTGGCGGCGATGGACGACGTCGAGGCGGACCTCCTGGCCGCCCAGGTCACCGCGGAGGTGCTCGACCGTGTCGCGTGAGGTTCCCGGCCGCTCCGCCGTGGCCGACCGCGTGGTGTTCGCCGCCCAGTTCGCCCGGGCCCCGCTGGCGACGGCGTCGGTGTGGCCGAGCTCGCCCGCGCTGGCCGCGGCCGTCGCCGACGCCGCGTTCGCGGGCGTGCCCGCCGACCGGCCTGCCGTCGTGGTCGAGCTGGGCGCGGGCAGCGGTGCGTTCACCGACGCCCTCGTCGCCCGCGCCCCCGCCGGGACGCGGCTGCTCGCGGTCGAGCTGAACGCGACGCTGGCACGCCGCCTCGCCGCCCGCCACGCGGTCCCGGAGGCGGGCGCGACGACGGTGGAGGTCGTGACCGCGGACGCGGGCGACCTCACCGGCCTGCTCGCCGAGCGGGGGCTCGACGCGGCCGACGTGGTGGTCAGCGGGCTCGGCTGGTCGGCGACGCGGCCGGGCCGCCCGGACTCGCTCGTGGGGCCGGTCGCCCGGGCCCTCGCGCCGGCCGGGCGCTTCGTCCAGTTCTGCTACACCTGGACGCGCTGGGCGGGGCCGGCGAAGGCCCTGCGCGCCGACCTCGACGCGGCGTTCGTGCGTGTCGAGGACACCGGCACGGTGTGGGCGAACCTGCCGCCGCCGCGTCGCCGCGCGTGCGCCGTCGATGGCCCGCGCACCCGGGCCGCGAGCGCGGCGCGGTGGCTCACCGCCCGTGATCGTCGGTGGGCGCCGAGCGCCCGAATCGGTCCAGTGCTGCCCCGGCGATGCCACGTTCGGCGATATCAGCAGGTCAGGGCGGGACCCCCGGTCCGACTCGTGTACGGTCCCGGGCTCACCGGCCGCGTCGTGGGCCCGCCGGAGACCGGTGGGGCGCACGTCCGACCCGCGCCACACCGTGGCCCGTCCGCGTCCCGTTCGGGACCGGGCTCCGCGGTCGTCCACGATCCCTGAGCTCCCGGAGAGGGAGAGACGATGGCACTCCCGACGCTGACCCCCGAGCAGCGCGAGGCCGCCCAGGCCAAGTCGCGCGAGGCGCGCCAGGCGCGCTCGGCCCTCCTCGCCGGCATCAAGAGCGGCGAGGAGACGATCCCGGCGGTCCTCGACCGCGGGAAGAGCGACCCGATCGCCGGCAAGACCAAGGTGTCGCAGCTCGTGCGGGCCCTGCCCGGTTACGGGCCGGCCAAGGCCCAGGCGGTCCTCGAGAAGGCGGGCATCCCCGAGGACCGGCGCGTGGCCGGCCTCGGCGCCCGTCAGCGCGAGGCGCTCGTCAGCGCGCTCGGCTGATCCGGCCGGGTTCCACCCCGACCGACGCACGCGTCTCGTGGGGGCCGGGTCCACTCCCCCGCGGGAGTGCGACCCGGCCCTCGTGCGTGGTGCGGCCGGTGCGGTCAGCGACCCGCCGTCGCCCGTCGCGGGCGCCTCGGTGCTGGACGACCGGGGCGCGCCCGCCGTGCCGGGGCGTCGGCGTTGGCGAGCATCGAGCCGCTGCTCAGCACGGCCACCCCGGCGCTGACCAGGGCGCCGGCCACCGCGAGCGCCCGCGGTCCGGTCGGGTGCAGCCCGCGCCCGCCCGCGGCGATGCGGTGGCCGCCGGTGGTCGGACCGGCGAGCGCCAGGGGACCGGAGCGGCCAAGGACGGTCACTGCGGCGGTGCTCCCGTCGTCGGCGGGATGCGGTGCGACCGGTCGCGGTGCGCGCGGTGGCCAGCGCGATCGCGGCCAGGTCGAGCGGGGTGGTCTCCGGGTCGTGGCCCCACCGTCGCCCGCCCCCCGCGGCGGCCGGCGCCTCGCCCCGCGGCCGCTCGGTGCGCTCGACCGGCCCGGACCGGTCGACGCCGGTCGCGCCGGCGACGCGGACGTCGTCGCGGTCGAGGACCGGGGCCGACCGCCCGGTGGGGCCACGGGCCCGGGGTCCGGTGACCGGTGCCTCGCCTGCGCGGGCGGGGTGACCCAGGAGTGCCGCCCGCCCGACGCGGGCCGGGGCTCGGGGAGCTCCGGGTGGCCCAGCGGGGGCGCGGGCGCCCCGCCCGGCGCGGGCCGCGGCGGGGGCACGACGGACGGCCCCGGGGCGCACCGGGGCGCCTCGGACGGCGGTACGGGCCGGTCGGCGCCCGGGGCGCGCGTGACGGACTCGGGCATGACCTCCGGCAGCACCGGCAGCCCGAAGGCCGCGGGCGACGCGGGGCGGTCGCCGTACGGGTCGGGGTGGCGGTCGCCGAGGCGGGCGGGCACACCGGGGGCGGGCGCCGACGTCGCGGGGGCCCAGGGCGGCCCGGAGCCCCGGAGGCATCGGGTCGCCGAACGGGTCGCGGTCGGCGACGGGGTCGCGGTCGCCGAACGGATCGACCCGGACGCCGGCGGGCGGCGAGGCCAGGTCGACGCCGACCGAGGGGACGCCGCGGGCGTCGCCGAAGGGGTCGCCGACGCCGTCGTCGGGCTCGTTCCAGGCGTGTCGGGGCGCCGGGGGCGCCTCCGAGCGATGTCGGGCCATGGGCGTGCTCCGCTCGCACCACCACCGGAGGACCTGGCCGAGGGGGAGCGAGCCAGGGCGGTGCCGCCTCTCGACGACACCGCGTCTCCGCCCGTCCGTGCGGGGTTCGGGGGCCGGGCACGCCGGACGGGCGGGGCGGTGCGTGCTCGGGTCCGGGGCCGCGAAGCTCCGGACGGGACTCACCGTAGGAACCCCCGCGAGGGCCCCCGCACCCCCTGAGGTCACGGCGCGATCACATCCGAGCAGGCCAGCGGCTCGCCGCGGGCGGGGCGGTGACCGTCAAGCCCGATAGATGTGATGCACATCACCGTAACTTCCGGCCGACCGGCCCTGCGTCCGGCGGCCGATCGGTCAACGCCCTGCGGAAGGTCGCGCGGAACCGGTACCACGGGAGGATCTCCGCCGCGGCGTGGCGCGGTCCGCCCCCGACCGGCCCTCGCCGCCGCCGTCGCGGCCCGTCCGCCGCCCCCCGACCGAGGTGACGATGACCGACCCGACGCCCCGCGCCCGGGGTCCGCAGGCGAGCACGCCCTGCAGGAGGCCCACGGGACCGCCGAGCGCGCCGCGAAGTTCTACGACGAGCAGCTGGTCGACCACCTCACGACGACGATGACGACGTTCATCGGCCGCATGTCGATGCTGTTCGTCGCCACGGCCGACGCCGCGGGCGAGTGCGACTCGTCGTTCCGCGCCGGCCCGGCGGGCTTCGTCCAGGTCCTCGACGACAAGCGCCTCGCGGTCCCCGAGTACCGCGGCAACGGCGTGATGGCGAGTCTCGGCAACATCACCGAGAACCCCCACGTCGGCCTGATGTTCGTCGACTTCACCGACGAGCTCATCGGGCTGCACGTCAACGGCGGTGCGCAGGTCGTCGGCGACGGCGAGCTGCGGGCGTCGCACCCGGGCCTACCGCGCGAGTCGGCGCCCGGCCGGCGCACCGACCTGTGGGTCGTCGTCGAGGTCGAGGAGGCCTACATCCACTGCCGCAAGCACCTCCCGCGGCTCGTGCCGGTCGACCGCCGACGCGCGTGGGGCACCGACGACGCGGCCCGCAAGGGCGGCGACCACTTCGGCGTCGCCGCCGCCCGCCGCGCCGAGCACGACCCGGTCCGGCGCACCCGAGGGCGGCCGGGCACCCTGCGACAGTGACGACTGAAGCGGGGTCCCCGACGCCGGACCGGCACGCCTGGAGCGAGCCCGCCACCGAGACCGTCGCGCCCGGGGTCCACCGGATCCCGCTGCCGCTGCCGTTCGACGCGCTGCGCGCGGTCAACGTCTACGTGCTCGAGTCGGCCGACGACCTGACACTGATCGACGGCGGCTGGGCCCTGGAGGCCTCGCAGCAGCGGCTCACCGCGGGGCTGGCCCGCGTCGGCGCGGGCCTGGGCGACGTCCGCCGGTTCCTCGTGACCCACATGCACCGCGACCACTACACGCAGGCCGCCGTGCTCCGCGAGGCGACGGGTGCCGAGGTCGCGCTCGGCGCGGGCGAGCGCGAGGGCCTCGCTGCGACCCGTGAGGCCCTGCGCGACGGCAGTCACCTGCCCGACCAGCTCGCGGCCCTGCGGGCGGTCGGCGCGGGGGCCCTGGCCGACCGGCTGGCGCGCGACATCGCCGCCTCGACCGAGGAGCCCGCGCCGGTCGAGCACTTCGCCGACCCCGACCGCTGGATCGACGACGGCGAGCGCCTGCGCGTCGCCGGCCGCGACCTCACCGCCGTCGCGACCCCGGGGCACACCCGCGGGCACCTGGTCTTCGCCGACGACACCGACCCCGCCGCCGGGCTGCTCTTCGCCGGTGACCACGTGCTGCCGCACATCACGCCCTCGATCGGGTTCGAGCAGGCGACGCGCCCGGGCCCGCTGCGCCGCTTCCTCGCCTCGCTGCCGCTGGTGCGCTCGGCGCCCGACCGCCTCCTGCTGCCCGCCCACGGCCCGGCGGGGGGCAGCGTGCACGCCCGGGTCGACGAGCTGCTGGCCCACCACGAGCGGCGTCTCGACGTCATCGCCGACGCCGTCGCCCGCGGACGCAGCACGGCGGCCGAGGTCGCCGCGGCCCTCACGTGGACGCGGCGCGCGAAGGGGCTCGCCGACCTCGAGCCGAGCCACCGCATGCGCGCGGTGCTCGAGACCGACGCCCACCTCGAGGTCCTCGCCGCCCAGGGACGGCTGCGGCGCGACGAGATCGACGGGGTCCACCACCACCGCTGAACCGCGAGCGGCGCGCTCAGCGGCGATCCGGCACCGAGCACGGCTATCCTGAATGGCCGGTCCGTCGCCCCGTCGGGCCTCCACGAGCACGAAGGAGTGCGTGCGCGCGTGTCCCGCTCCTCGACCGCCGCCGACACCGACCGGTCCCTCGACCTCTCGGCCGACCCCGTCGCCGACGAACAGCCCTACGTCTCGATGCTCTACGGCAAGCTCGACGAGCGCCGCACCGAGACCGCGGGGCTGCTCGCGCGGGTGCTGCGCGACGAGACCACCGGCACCCCGCAGGCGGTCTCCGAGCGCGACGCCGCCGCGCAGATGTACTCCGAGCAGCTCGCCACGCTCTCCGCGGTCGAGGAGGGCCTGTGCTTCGGGCGCCTCGACCTCGACCCGCAGGAGGCCGAGGCGCTGTCGACGGCGGTCGACGGCGCGGCCCGGCCGACGTCGCGCGACGAGGCCCGCGCCGGTCGACGGCGACGTGCTCTACGTGGGTCGCCTCGGGCTCCTCGACGAGGACCACGACTACGAGCCGCTGCTCATCGACTGGCGCGCCCCGGCCGCGCGGCCGTACTACACGGCCACGGCCGCGGCTCCCGACGGCGTCCGCAGGCGGCGTCACATCCGCTCACGCAGCCGCCGGGTGCGCGCCGTCGACGACGAGATCCTCGACCTCTCCGACGCCGCGGCCGCCGCCTCCACCCGCGACCCCTCCCAGCGCAAGGGGCTGACCGGCGAGGCGACGCTGCTCGCGGCCCTGTCGGCGGGTCGCACCGGGCGCATGGGCGACATCGTCGCCACCATCCAGGGCGAGCAGGACCGCGTCATCCGCTCCACCGCGAACGGCGTCACCGTCGTCGAGGGCGGTCCCGGGACGGGCAAGACCGCGGTCGCGCTGCACCGGGCGGCCTACCTGCTCTACACCCACCGCCGCCAGCTCGCGAAGCGCGGCGTGCTCGTCGTCGGCCCGAACCCCACGTTCCTGCGCTACATCGAGCAGGTGCTGCCCTCGCTCGGCGAGACCAGCGTCCTGCTCTCGACGGTCGGCGAGCTCTACCCGGGCCTCGCGGCGCGCGCCGACGAGCCGCCCGCCACCGCGGCGCTCAAGGGCCACGCCGAGATGGCCAAGGCCCTCGTCGCCGCCGTCCGCGACCGCCAGGAGCTGCCGCGCGAGCCCGTGCGGGTGATCGTCGACGGCGAGCCGGTCGCGATCGACCGCGACGTGGTCAACCACGCCCGACCCGGGCGCGGCGCTCGCGGCGCCCGCACAACGACGCCAAGCGCACCTTCGTCCGCGAGGTGATCGACCAGCTCGCCCGCCGCGAGATCGACCGGGTGGGCCGCGACGAGCACGGCGGGCGCGCGAACCTGCTCGACCGCGGCGACCTCGCCGACATCCGCCCCTCGATGCGCGAGGACCCCGACCTGCGCGCGGCGATCGAGCGGTTCTGGCCCACGCTGACCCCGCCGCAGCTGCTCGCCGACCTCTACACGTCGCGACGTCGCATCCGCGCGATCACCCGCGGCTGGGACGACGCCGACCGCGAGCGCCTGGTGCGCTCCCGGCCGCCCGAGGATCCGATGGACCCCGACTGGTGGAGCCCCGCCGACGCGGTGCTGCTCGACGAGGTCGCCGAGCTCCTCGGCGAGGACGACACCGCCGAGCGCGAGCGCCAGCAGCGGCAGAAGGAGGCCGACGAGGCCTACGCGGCGGGCGTGCTCGAGATCCTCGCCATGGAGGAGGACTGGGACCCCGAGCTGCTGCGCCCCACCGACGTCGTCGACGCCAGCGTCCTCGCCGACCGCGGCCGCGAGCGCTCGCACGCCTCGGCCGCCGAGCGCGCCGCCGAGGACCGCACCTGGACCTTCGGGCACGTCATCGTCGACGAGGCCCAGGAGCTCTCGCCCATGGCGTGGCGCGTGCTGATGCGCCGCTGCCCGAGCCGGTCGATGACGCTCGTCGGCGACGTCGCGCAGACCGGCGCGCTGGCGGGCGCGGGCTCGTGGGCCGAGGTGCTCGAGCCGTGGGTCGCGCGCCGGTGGCGCCGCGAGGTGCTCACGGTGAACTACCGCACCCCGGCGGAGATCATGGACGTGGCCGCCGACGTGCTCGCCGTCGTCGACCCCGCGCAGACCCCGCCGCCGTCCGGGCGCGAGCCCGGGATCGCGCCCCGCGCGGTCGCCGCCGACGCCGCGTCGCTGCCCGCCCGGGTGGCCGAGGCGGTCACGGCGGCAGTCGCCGACGTCCGCGACGCCGAGGGCGCGGGCCGGGTCGCGGTCCTCGCGCCCCCCGCGCGTCGCGGGCTGCGCGAGCACCTCGGGGTGGTCGTCGCCGACGACGAGCGGGCGCGACCGACCTCGAGACCCCGGTCGTGGTCAGCGACGTCGCCGCGGCCAAGGGCCTCGAGTTCGACGCGGTGGTGCTCGCCGACCCCGCCGGCGTGCTCGAGGCGTCCCCGCGGGGCCTGGGCGACCTGTACGTCGCGCTGACGCGCGCGACCCGCTCGCTGGTCGTCGTGCACCTCGGCGAACTGCCGTCCGTGCTCGGCCGTCTGGGCGGGACGGGTGACGGAGCCGACATCGAGACCCGTCCGGGGTAACACCGAACGGCGGCGCACCGAATCATCGGGCGAGCCGCACTGCGTCCTCGCTCGTTGGACGCGGTACAACGGCGGTTCGCGAACGCCGCTGCGCGGGCGGAACGGGGCGACGGGGTGACTCGATGTCCGCCCGGGCGGTGTCGATGGAATGATGGGGGGCTACACCCGGCGCGAGGAGGGCTGAGCGTGCTCGCCCAGCCGCCTGCCGCCGTCGGGGGGCGCTACACCGTCGGCGAGCTGATCGGCCGCGGCGGCGCCGCCGACGTCTACCGGGCGCGCGACGAGCTGCTCGGCCGCGACGGCGCGGTCAAGATGTTCGTCGCCGGCGGCGAGGTGGGCGGCGAGGGCGCCGAGGTCCCGGTCGACAGCGGTGAGGACGAGGCCGCCGAGGTCCGCCACCGCCGCGAGGTCCTCACGCTCGCCGGCCTGTCGCACCCCGGCCTGGTCACCGTCTACGACGTCGGCGACGAGGGCGGGCGCGCCTACTTCGTCATGCAGCTCATCGAGGGCGACACCCTCGCGCGGCGCATCCGGGCGGGCGCGCTGCCCGTCAGCGACGTCGTGGCCCTCGGCGCGGCCCTCGCCGACGCGCTGGCCTACGTCCACCGCCGCGGTGTCGTGCACCGCGACGTCAAGCCCGGCAACGTCCTGCTCGACGGCGACGGCCGGGCCCACCTGTCGGACTTCGGCATCGCCGCGGTCAGCGACGCCGCCCCCGTCACGGCGGCCGGCATGGTCATCGGCACGGCCTCCTACCTGAGCCCCGAACAGGTCCGGGGCGAGGCCGTCGGCGCCGGCGTCGACGTCTACGCCCTCGGCCTCGTGCTCCTCGAGTGCCTGACCGGCCGCCGCGAGTACCCCGGCAACGCCCTCGAGGCCGCCGTCGCCCGCCTGCACCGGCGCCCCGTCGTCCCTCCCGGCCTGCCGCCGGGCCTCGCCGGGCTGCTCGACGCCATGACCGCCGACGACCCGGGGATGCGACCCACCGCCGAGGAGGTCGTCGAGGCGCTGCGCGCGGTCTCGCGCGACAGCGGGATGAACGCGGCCACCGTCCTCTCGCCGGTGCTGATGAACGCCCCGACGATGGGTGTCTCCGGCCCGACCGCGCTCGTCGCGGCGCCGCCCGCCTCCGGTCCCACGGCGCTCGCCCGACCAGCCGCCGACCTCCGCGGTGGCCCCGGGCGAGGCGCCCCCCGCCGCGCCGGGTGCGCCGCCCGAGCCCGACCCCCGGCCCGCGCCGCGGCGGCACCGTCGCCTGCTGGCCGGCGTCGTCGCGGCGGCCACCATCCTGCTCGTGGCGGCTCCGCGGTCGCCGCCTACACGATGCTGGGGCAGGAGGTCGCCGGCCCCGCCGGTCTCGCAGCTCGCGCCGCCCCCGTCGCTGCCGACCAGCGAGGCTCCCCGCCCGTCGAGCCGACCGCCGGCCGACGAGCGGCCACCGCGACCCGCGAACCCCGGGCCACCCGCTCCGTGCCGACCCGGACGCGCGCCGTCGAGCCGGCACCGCTGCCGACGACCGTCGCACCGCCGCCCACCGCGACCCAGCCGCCGCGACGACGACCCGCGAGCCGCCGCGGCCCACGACGACGCGCCCCACGAGCGAGCCGCCGACCTCGACCTCGCCGCGTCCCGACGACCAACGAGCCCCCGGCGAACGGCGGCTCGTCCTTCGTCGCCGCCCTGACCCGGCGCGCGTCCCGACCGCGGCGTCCGGCGCCCGCGCGCTGACGCCCGGCGCCCCTCGCGGGTCAGCCCGTGGGAACGAACGCGCGCGGCCTCGGTCAGCGCCGGACCCGCGGGCAGCAGCCCCGCACCGACGGCGGCGACCGGCGCGCGAACGCCGTCCGGTCAGCCGGGGCCTCGGCGGGGGTCGTCAGCGCCGGTCCGGCGGGGAGCAGGCCGACGACCGACTGGGGCGCCGTCGCGAACGTCGTGCCGAGCCCGAGGGCTGCGGCGATGCCGGGATCGCCGACGCCGCTGACCCGCCCCGAACCGGAGATCACCGCGAGCGCGCCGGGGGCGTCCGGGCGGCCGGCGGGCACCGTCCGCACCGCCAGCCCCGACCCGGGCACCGCGACGGCGTCGAGGCCGTCGCCCGACCCGTCGGCGCCCGCCAGCGCGACCGACGGGCCCGCCGGCACGCGTTCCGCCGCGAGCGAGAGCCGCGGGCGGGGGTCGCCGCCGCGCGAGCTCGTGCACGACGTCACGGCGTCGGCCATCGGCACCAGGGTCGGCGCTCGGTCGGGGTAGATGCCGTCGGGGACGACGCGGGACCGGTCGGGCAGCTGGTTCGGCGAGACGAAGGGCGGTTCCACCCCCGCACGGGCGGGGTCCGCGAGCCGGACGAGGCGGGCGACCAGCTCCGGGACGGCCTGCACGCCGTCGGCGGCCACGACGTACCAGGTGACGGGCTGGCCCGGGTTGGCGACGCGGACGACACCGCCGACCGCCTCGCCGCCGAGGTCGCGGCGCCGCGGGGTCCCGCGGCCCGGGATGGCGGGCGACACGATCGGCGGGGCCTCGGGCAGGGAGTTGAGCAGCCCCGTCGTCACCGGGCGCGGCAGCTGCCCGGCGAGGCCGAAGGCGAGCACGACGGCGCGGTCGGTGATGTCGAGGCGGGCGCGCACGCCGTCGTGGACCAGCCAGGTGCCCTCGAAGCGGTCGCGCAGCAGCAGACCCTGGCCGGGCCCGAGCGGCGAGCCGGGGTCGGCGTCGCCCGCGACGACGGTCGACCACACCCGCGGGCGGGCCCACACCGACGTCCCGGGCGGGGCCGCGGGGTCGGGGCTGCCGCTGTCGCAGACCGACCACACCGCGGGCACGGCCGTGTCGGTCGGCGGGAGGGCGGGGGCGTCGGGGATGCCCACCGGGGGCAGCCGCGGGACCCCCGACAGCCGCGCCTCGGGGATCTCCACGGGCTCGGGCGCGGTCCCGCCGCCGCGCGTGCCGGCGAGCAGGAGGCGGGCCGAGGCGATGTTGGGGACGGGCAGGAGGCGCTCACGGTCGACGACGACGTAGACCGCGCCCGAGTCGGCGCCCACGACCAGCGCGGCGGCCCGCCAGTCGGCCGGGCGCTTGACCAGCCCCCACACCGCGAACCCGCCCAGGACGAGCACCGCGACCAGGATCCCGGCGAGCTGCGCGCGCGACTGCGTGCGCAGCGGGTCGCCACCGTGGCCGCCCGGGACCGACTCGCGGCGCACCAGCGCGGACTGCAGCCGGCGCAGCGAGAAGCGGTGGGCCTGGACCTGCCCGGCGTGGCGGGGCGGACGGGGTCCGTGCGGAGGCGGGCATGGTGACGGCGATCGTGGCACGCGGAGGCCGCTGCGCGGGGCCGTCCCGGAGGATCTCGGGGGGCTCGACGGAGCTCGACGGGGCTCGACGGAGCTCGGTGGGGTCGGGCGCGGTCGGCCCGCCCGGTCAGCGGGGCGGACGCGGCGAGATGCGCACGCGGATCGCCGCGTGCACCACCTCGACACCCGAGGCGTCGGTGATCGAGACCTCGGCGTCGAGGTCCTCGCGGGTGTCGTCGAAGGCCGGGGCGTGCTCGAACACGGCGACCGCGCGCAGGTCGGTCGTCGCCTTCGCCTTGTACTCGACGGTCATGCCGAGCGGGATCCACCGGTGCGACGGGGGCACCGTGACCTCGGCGAGCGTGCCCATCGCGTACTCGGCGAGGTTGCAGGAGGCGATGGCGTGGACGGTGCCGAGGTGGTTGTGCACCAGCCACCAGTTCGCGAGCGTCACCTCGGAGCGGCCGGGCTCGAGCCGCTGGATCACCGGGGCAGCGGTGAGGAAGTACGGGGCGCGCAGCCAGACCGCCCCGCTCACGAGCAGGCGGCCCGCCCACGTGCCGGACCAGCGCTCCCAGGCCCGGAGCACGGGCGGGGCGGTGGTCGGCGTGGTCGGCGAGGTCGCGGTCGTCACGGACACGATGTTACTGCGCGGTACGGCCGGTGCCGGACGACCGCTCGGCGCAGGGCATTGACGCTGGCGCGTCAGGAGGGTTATCCCTTCGTGGTCGGGGAAACCGTTGAATGCGGGACGACCCCGCCTGGGCCGAGAGGACACTCCGATGACCCCCACCGCCAGCAGCTCGGACCGGACGAACGCCGGCCTCGACCTGCCCGCCCTCGGTCTCCGGCTCGCCCCTGTCCTCGCCGACCTCACCTTCCCGGCCCGGCGCTGGCAGGTCGTCGCCGTGTCCGACCTCTACGGCTGCGACGGGGTCACCCGCGGGCTGGTCGACCGGCTGCCCGAGCGCACCTACTCCTCGCTCGGCGACCTGGTGGGCGTGCTGGCCGCGGTGCTGTCGGGCCGGACGGTGCCGCCGTCGTCCGTCGTGCCCGCCCAGCGCCCCGCGCGGGCCGCCGTCCCGCCCGCGCGCGCCGGGCGATCGGGCACCCGCCCGGTGCCGGTCGCGCCCGCCGTCCCCGCGCCGCCCCCCCGCGTCGCTCGCCGCCCACCGCCGTCCGGCCGCGCGCCCATCGCGGCGGTCTGACCCGGCCGGCGCTCGTGCGTTGCGCCGTCCGTCGTCGTGGGCGCTCGTCAGCAATGCAGCTGAGCACGCCGACAGGGTGACGTCGCAGACGGTGAGTGTCCGTCAGTCCCCGTCGATCATGGTGGGCGGACCGACGAACGTCGTCGCCGCTCACGACGTCCGGACCTGACGCCGGAGCCCGCCGAGCGCGGATCGTCGACGCGTGCCCGCCCGCCGCGTCCTCGCCCTGCTCGCCGCCTTCGTCGCCACCGCGGTCGCGAGCTGCACCGCGAGCCCCGCGCCGGGGCGACGCCGGCGCCGCGGGTGCCGATCCCGCCCGCGTCGAGCGTGCAGATCCTGCTCCCGGAGCCCTCGGGACCGTTCGCGACCGGGACGGCGTCGACCGTCCTGCGCGACCCCGCGCGCCGCGACGACGGCATGCCCGGCGTGCGGGAGGTCGTGACCCAGTTCTGGTACCCGACGACCGCCGCCGACGGTCCCGTCGCGCCCTACGCGCCGCCCGCGGAGGCCCGCGCGATCGCCGCGTCCTACCCCGTCCCGGCGGGTGCGCTCGAGCCCGCGAGCACCCACAGCCGGCTCGACGCCCCGGCCGCGCCCGGCTCACGGCCCGTCGTCCTGCTCACCCACGGGCTCTGCGGGAGCCGCACCGACCTCACCGCGGTGGCCGAGCAGCTCGCGTCCGAGGGCTTCGTGGCCGCCGCGACGGCGAACACCGGGGAGTCGATCGGCGTGGCGTTCCCCGACGGCCGGTTCGTCGGCCCCGACCTGTCCGACTGCCGCGAATCGGCCGACTCGACCGGCCCCACCGGCGTCGCCGTCATCGAGCGGCTGCAGCGCACCCGCGTCGCCGACCAGCGCCTCGTCCTCGACACCCTCGCGCGCCGCGCCGACCTGCCCGCCGGGCTCGGCGCGGCCGTCGACCCGTCGCGCGCGGTCGGCGTCGGCCACTCCGCGGGCGGGTCGACCATGATCCAGCTCGCGGCCGACGACCCGCGTGTGCTCGGCGCCGTCGACCTCGACGGCTTCGTGCTGGGGCCGGTCTCGCGCACCGGCACGGCGAAGCCGGTGCTCGTGCTCGGCAGCGATTACCACTCTCCGCAGGGCGACCGAGCTGGGCGCAGGCGTTCCCGCGGCTGAGCGCGATGCGATGGCTGCGCGTCCGCGGGCCGGGCACTACGCGTTCTTCGACCTCGGGGCCGCCGCCGATCGCTGGGGCCTGCGCGCGCGGACGGAGCCGGCGACCTGGGCCACGATCTTCGGTGACGCCGGGACCGAGCGCGTCCAGCAGCTCACCGTCCGGGCCACGGCGGCGTTCGTGCGCCGCACCCTGACCGGCAGCGCCGAACCGCTGCTCGACGGCCCGCCGCCGCAGCTCGCCGGCGTCGAGTTCCGGTAGGGCTCAGCGTGCGGTCGGGTCGTCCTCGACGAGCCCCGCGGCGTAGGCGAGGAGGCCGGCCTGGGTGCGGTTCTCGCAGTCGAGCTTCAGCATCACCGCCGAGACGTAGCCCTTGACCGTGGCCTCCGAGAGGTGCAGCCGGGCCCCGATCGCCGCGTTCGACAGGCCCGCGCCGAGCGCCGCGAGGACCTCGGTCTCCCGCGCCGCCAGGCCGCGCAGCCGTTCCTCGGCCCGGCCACGGACGTCGCGGGGACCGGTCGAGGCGGCCACGAGCCGGGCGGTCGCCTCGGGGAGAGCACGCTGTGCCCGCGGGCCGCGACGCCCACCAGGCGGACGAGGTCCTCGGGCGCGGTCGACTTGAGCAGGAACCCGCAGGCACCCAGCCCGAGCGCGCGCAGGACGTAGTCGTCGACGTCGAACGTCGTCAGCACGACCACGCGCGGCGCGGGCGTCATCGCCACCAGCCGCTCGAGGGCGGCGAACCCGTCGACCCCGGGCATCCGCAGGTCGAGCAGGACGACGTCGGGGCGGTGGCGGATCGCCTGCTCGACGGCCTCGGCCCCGTCGTGCGCGTCGCCGACGACGGTGACCGTGTCGGACGCGGAGAGGATGGTCGCGAGGTGGGCGCACACCAGGGGTCGTCGTCGACGAGCAGGACCCGCACCGGCCCGGTCACGCGGTCGCCCGCGGGCTCGTCGTCGGGACGAACGCGGGCAGCGTGGCCGCACGGCGAAGCCGCCGCCCGGCTCCGGCCCGCTCCGCAGGACGCCGCCCACCATCGCCACCCGCTCCTCCAGCCCGGCGAGGCCCGCGCCGCCGCCGGTCGCGACCATCGCGGCGTCGCCCGCCCCGTTCGCGACGCGCCCGTCGTCGACGACGGCGACCTCGGCTCCCCGCTCGCCGTAGCGCGCGGTCACCGCCACCCGGGCGCCGGGCGCGTGCTTGTGGGCGTTGGTCAGCGACTCCTGCACGACGCGGGTGAGCGTGCGGCGCACCGTCGGGGCCAGGGCGTCCGGGTCGCCGTTCTCGTCGAGGACGACGTCGACGCCGACCGCGCGCGACTCGGCGACGAGCGTCGCGATCCCGTCCTGCGGCGGCGCCGTGGCCGTCGCGGTCCCGGGGGCGGCGCCGCTGCGCCGGACCCCGACCAGGTCGCGGAGCTCGGCCAGTGCCGCGACGCCCGAGGCCCGCACGGCGTCGGCCGCGTCGCGCACCGGCCCGGCGCCCGACCGCGCCCCCAGCGCCCCCGCCTGCAGCACGATGAGGTTGATCCGGTGGGTGACGACGTCGTGCATCTCGGCGGCGAGGCGGGTGCGCTCCTCCTCGCGGGCACGGTCGGCGAGCAGCGCCTGCTCGCGCTCGGCCCGCTCCGCGCGTTCGACCGCGGCGGCGATGAGCGTGCGGCGGGTCCCGACGTAGAGCCCGGCGAGGGCGAACAGGGTGCTCATGACCGCGACGAAGGCGTGGTCGTTGGGCCGGAACGCCTCCCAGCCGCGCTCGCCGACGAACGTCGCCGCGACGGTCGCCGGGACCAGCATCCAGAGCCACGTCCGCGGGCGGGCGTGCGCTCCCGCGGCGTAGAGCGCGGCGAAGACGAACCAGTTCCCGGGTAGGCGACCGTCACCGCCGCGACGAGCAGCGCGGTCACGACCGGCGCGGCCCGCCGGAGGACCAGGATCGCCGTCAGCACGACCGTCGCCACGTGCTGCCCGGTGTCGTCGAGGTCGAGCAGGGTGCCGCGCGGGCTGGGGAACAGCGCCACCACCAGCGACATGGCCAGCCCCATGAGCAGCGCGACGCCGACGTCGGCCGGCCGCACGCCGCTGCGCAGCCAGGGGGCCATGCGCGGAATGTAGCGGCGATCAGCGCCGGAGGGGAGCACGCCGCCACCAGGTCAGGCAGCGCCACAGCCACTCGACGGGCCCGAAGCGGAACCGGGCGAGCCACCATCGACTCCACACCGCCTGCAGCGCCAGGATGCCGACGGTCAGCCCCGCGATCGCCGGGCCGTCGGCGAGGGAGTCGATGCCGAGCAGCGGGCCGACCGTGAGGAACAGCAGCGTCGCGGCGAGGTAGTTCGTCAGCGCCATGCGCCCCATCGGGGCGAGCACCGCGTCGAGCACCGGACCGAGCGGCGTGCGCAGGACGAGCAGGAGCGCGGCGCAGTACGCCAGCCCCGTGACCAGCGCGAGGGTCGGGCCGAGCAGGTCGGCGGTGCCGCCCAGCCCACCGCCCAGGACGTTGACCTGCGGCAGCGGCACCCCCGCGACGACGAGCCCGTTCCCGACCAGGGCGAGGACGCCGCACACCCCGAGCACGGCGGCGACGCGGCCCGGACGCGACGCCAGCGCCGCGGGCACCCCGAGCGCCGCGAGCGCGTAGCCCAGCACCAGCAGCCCCGGGATCGGCCCGTACGACGTCTGGATCTGCGGGCCGACGAACAGCAGGACGACGGCCACCGCGAGCGCCGCCCGCCCGCCGAGGAAGCTCACCGGCAGCAGCACGACCAGGCCGAACAGGGCGTAGGCGGTGAGCACCTCGCCCGGGTTGACCGCGAAGTGCACCACGCCGATCACCAGCAGCACCGCGAGCCGCCGGGCCAGGATCGCGCGCGGATGCGCCGTCCGGTCGCCCGCACGCTGGAGGAACAGGCCGAAGCCGACCCCGAACAGGATCGCGAAGATCACCAGGAAGCGCTCGTGGAACAGCAGGGCGAGCGGCAGGGGGAGCTCCCGTCCCCCGGTACCGCGGATCCAGACGAGGGCGCCGATGATGTTGATCACGAGGATCCCGCACAGCGCGAAGCCGCGGAGGACGTCGAGCTCCGCGATCCGGCGGCCGGGGGTGGCGACGTCGGGGACGTGGCCGCGGTCGCGGTGGCGGCCGGGCTCGCGATCGCGGTCGGGGGCGGGCGGTGCCGAGGTCACGATCATGAACGCTAGGACGGCGCGGGGCCGGGGATCACTGCCGGAGGTCGGCAACCGACCCGACGAAAGTCGGGTGGCGCGGGAGAAAACGGGTGGACCTCGAGCCCGGTCGAGGACCTAGCGTGCCGAGCGTCGGATTCGGGGCGGTCGTCGGCGTCGTCGGTCGTCGGCGGTCGCGGGTCGGGGAGGTGCCGGGATGGTCACGCTGCCGGGGCGTTGCGCCCGCTGCGCCACGCGCCCTACCGGCGCCTGGCCGCGACCCTGGCGCTCTCCGTGCTCGCCGAGGGGCTCTGGACGCTCGCGGTCGTCTGGCAGGTCGTCGAGCTCGGCGGCGGGCCCGAGCAGCTCTCGCTGGTCGCGGGCACGCTGGCGGCGGGGCTGATCGCGACCGCCCTGCTCGGCGGGGTGCTGGCCGACCGCGTCCCCCAGCGGCGGCTGCTGGTCGCCGTGCAGGGGGTGCTGGCGGTCTCGATCGCCTTCGTCGCGGTGCTGTCGTGGGCGGGGTGGCTGACGATCCCGGTGCTGGTGGCCCAGGCGGCGATCGTCGGGGTGTCGATGGGCCTCTTCTTCCCCGCCTACTCGGCGCTGGTGCCGGCGACGGTCGACGCCGACGACCTGCTCGCGGTCAACGGTCTCGAGGGCACCGCCCGCCCGGCGCTGCTGCAGGGAGCGGGCCCGGCGCTGGCGGGGGTGCTGGTCGCGGCGCTGTCGCCCGCGGCGGCGATCGCGGCGACCGCGGTCTGCTGCGCGCTGTCGTGGGGCGCCGCCCTGTCGCTGCCGGTCGTGCCGGTCCGTCGCGACCTCAGCGGCGAGGCGCGCGGCCATCCGGTGCGGGCGGTCGTGGCCGACCTCGTCGACGGCTTCCGCTACCTGCTGGTGACGCGCTGGCTGCTCGTCACGCTGGTGTTCGCCCTGCTGATGATCCTCTGCGTGCTGGGGCCGCTCGAGGTGCTCGTCCCGTTCGCGGTCATCGAACGCGCGGGCGGCGGTCCCGGTGACCACTCGCTGGTGCTGCTGGCCCACGCGGTCGGGGGCGCGGGGGCGTCGCTGCTGGTGTCGTCGTTGCGCCTGCCGCGGCGCTACCTCACGTGGATGATCGTGCTCTGGAGCGTGGGCTGCGTGCCGATGGTCGTGTTCGGCCTCGTCGACACGCTGTGGCCGATGGTCCTCGCCGGCTTCGTCCTCGGCGCCATGTTCAACGCACCCCAGGTCATCTGGGGCACGCTGCTGCAACGCCGGGTCCCGCCGCACCTGCTCGGGCGGGTGTCGAGCCTCGACTTCTTCGTCTCGCTCGCGTTCATGCCGGTGTCGATGGCCCTCGCGGGACCGGTCAGCGCGGCCGTCGGGCTGACCGCGGTCTTCCTCGTCGCCGGCCTCGTCCCGCTCGCGATCGGTGCCGCCGCGCTCCTCGTCGGGCGCCTCGGTCCCGACGAGCTCGCCCACCCCCTCGACGCCGCCGCCGCCGCCGACGATGCGTCCCCGCCGGAGCGCTCCCGGAGCCGGTCCCGGAGCCGCTCCCGAACGAACGAACGGCACTCTCCTTCAGTAGACGTGAAGGAGAGTGCCGTTCGTCGTTCAGTGACGTGGCGCGCGGACGGGCGAGCCGGGGAGGCCGGTCAGCCGAGGGGCTGCGTGAGGTCGTAGACCGTGCTGCCGCCGACGGTCGTCGCCGTGTAGTGCGCGGCGACCCACTCCTGGATCGCCGTGCCGACGCTGTCGGCGCCGCCGCCGGGCCCGCCGCCGGCGCCTGCCCCCGACGAAGTAGTGGATGTCGCCCGCGGCGACCCAGGCCTGGAACTGCTCGAGCGTCGGGGCCTCGTCGGAGCCGCTGAACCCGCCGATGGCGATCACCGAGGTGTCGCTCGCGAGCTGCAGGCCCGCGGCGCCCTGCGCGGAGATCGTCGCCGCCGACCAGCGGCTGTCCGCCGAGGTCAGCAGGGCGGTCAGCTCGGCCGACGTGCCCGACTCGCCGGGCCCGCCGCCCCCCGCCCCGCCGCCGGCACCGCCACCGGGAGGCTGCCCGCCGTCGGGGCGCCGTGCCCGCCGCCGGGGCCGCCCTGACCACCGCCGGGGCCGCCCGCGCCGCCGGGGCCACCGTCGCTCGTCGTCGACGGGCCCGCCGAGACGATCGAGCCCTGGTGCGCGGTGGCGGCGGTCTGCGCCGCGTAGGCGGCCGACCCGCCCGCACCGGCGAGCAGCGCGGCGAGCAGGACGACGGGCACGACCCGGCGTGCGCCGACCCGCCACGTCGTCGCCGGGAGCAGCGCCGCGACCACGGCGACGACACCGGCCACGGCGACGACCCAGCGCAGCCAGGGCAGGAACTCCGGCGTCCGGCGCAGCAGCACCACGCTCCACGCCGCGGTCGTGCCGAGCGCCACCGCGACGGTCAGCCGCGCGGCGACGTGCTCGCGGCGGTGCCACAGCGCGCGCAGGCCGATCGCCAGCGTGCCGGCGAGCCCCGGGGCCAGCGCGACCGCGTAGTAGGCGTGGATCGTGCCGCTCATGAAGCTGAACACGAGGCCGGTGACCAGCGTCCAGCCGCCCCACAGCACGAGCGCGGCGCGGGTGCGATCGGTGCGGGGGGCCCGTCGCGTGACCCACAGCGCGGCCGCGAGGACGATCAGGGCCGCCGGCAGCCACCAGCTCGCCTGGCCGCCGAACTCGGCGTTGAACATCCGCGTGATCCCGGTGCTGCCACCGAAGCCGCCACCCCCACCCCCGCCGCCACCGCCGCCGTTGCCCTCGCCGCCGAGGATGCGGCCGAGGCCGTTGTAGCCCAGGACGAGGTCGAGCAGCGTGTCGTCGGTCGACCCGCCGATGTAGGGCCGGGAGTCGGCCGGCCAGAGGTCGACCAGCAGCACGTACCAGGCCACCGAGGCGACCATCGCGACCACGCCCGCGCCGAGCTGGGCGAGCCGGCGGCGCAGCGGGCCGGCCGCCACGAGCAGGAACACCGCGCCGAGGGCGGGCAGGACCAGGAAGGCCTGCATCATCTTCGTCAGGAATCCCAGCCCGATCAGCGTCCCGGCGGCGACCATCCAGCCGGTGACCGCGCGGTCGCGGGCGGCGTCGACGGCGCGGACCACGGCGTACGCGGCCGCCACCAGGCACAGCACGAGCAGCGCGTCGGGGTTGTCGAAGCGGAACATCAGCACCGCGACCGGCGTGAGCGCCAGCGCCGCCCCGGCCAGCAGGCCCGCCCGCGGTCCCGACCAGCGCCGCACCGCGCCGTACAGCAGGCCGACCGACGCGACGCCCATCAGCGCCTGAGGCGCCAGCAGCGACCACGACGAGAAGCCGAAGATCCGCCCCGAGAGCGCCATGACCCACAGCGCGGCCGGCGGCTTGTCGACCGTGATGAAGTTCGACGAGTCCAGCGAGCCGAACAGCCACGCCTTCCACGACTGCGTCCCGGCCTGCACGGCGGCGGCGTAGAAGGAGTTCGCCGTCCCCGACGCGCCGAGGTCCCAGAGGTAGAGCACGGCGGTCAGGCCCAGCAGGCCGAGCAGCGCCGGGCGGGCCCAGCGCGGGTCAGCGGGCCGCCCGCGCCACAGCGCGGCGGCACGGCCGGTCGGGACACGGGGCGGGGCGGCGTGACGGCCTGGCGCGGTGCCGCCTCGGCGGGGAGACGTGCGGGGCTCGTGGCCGGGGTGGGAGCACCCGGGTCCGCAGCTCGGTCGTCGTGGTCATGGTGACGACTCTGCGGCGGCGCGCTGTCCGGACGGTGGGCCGTCGTTGTGAGCGAGCTGTGAGGGCGCGCCGCCGTGAACGGCGCCCGCTGCGTGTGACGCCACGAGAGCGCCGTTCGTTCCGCGCCCCGCGGGCACCGACGGGGCGGGCACCGACGACGGCGGTCCGCCGCCGACGACGGCGGCCCCGCCCGACGAGGTCGGACGGGGCCGCGGGGCGACGGGCGGGTCAGGACGAGGGCGGCGCGCCGGCCTCGTTCCGGCAGGCGGCGAGGGCCTTCTGCCAGGCGGTGGCGTCGACCCCCGGCGGCGCCTGGCCGGTCGCGCCCTGCTGCTTGCCGGCGGGCGGTGCCCCGGCGCCGTCCCCTCCGGCCGGCGGCGCGCCCCCGCCCTGTGGCCCGCCCGCGGGCTTGTCGACGCCGTTGCGGCTCATGCACTGGTCGAAGGCGGTCGTGGTCCCCGCCGAGCCGGCGGCGGCGGTCGAGGCGCTCGCCGTCGTCCCGCCGGACGTGCCGGACGTGCCCGACGTGCCGGTCCCCGTGCTGCACGCGGCCAGGGCGAGCGTGCAGAGGGCCGTGGCGGCCAGGGCCGAACCGGCGCGCCGGGCGCGTCGTGCGGTGGCGCGTCGTGGCGGGCGGTGGCGCGGGCGGTGGCGGGGGGCGGTGGTGGGGCGGGCGGTGGGGGGTGCGGGCTGGTCATCGTCGTCCTCCTCGTCGCGGGTCGCGGTGACCCGGTGCCGACGAGCCTCGGGCGGGTGCGTGAGGGGGTGCTGTGGACGGTGTGTGGAGCCCGTGGGATCGATCGTCCTGAGACGGACTGCACTCGACGGTGACAATCGCCGCGAGATCGGGCATCACTGAAGGGTGAGGAATTCCACCCCGACGCGGCGGCGTGTGCGCTTGCTGGTCCGGTCCCTCACGGCACTGCTGTCGCTCGCGGTCCTGGGCGGGACGGCGGCGGGCTGGGTCCAACTGCGGCACCTGGATCGATCCACGCCCACGGCGGCGGTCATCGACCGGCCGCCCGCGGCGCCCAGCGCGGAGCAGAACATCCTGCTGGTCGGCCTCGACAGCCGCAGCGACGCCATGGGCAACCCGCTGCCGCCGCCCGTACTGGCCGCGCTCCGCGCCGGCGGGACCTCGTCGGGGGGCGACACCACCGACACCCTGATCCTCGTGCACATCCCCGCGGGTGGCGGGCGGGCCACCGCGGTGTCGGTCCCGCGCGACGCCTACGTCGACCTGGGGCAGGGCCTCGGACAGCATAAGATCAACTCTGCGTACTCCCGCGCGGCGGCGGCCGCCACGACCCAACTGACCACGGCGGGCGCGGCGGGCAGCGCCGGCGACGGCCGAAAGGCGTCGCGGGGTCCCGGCCCGTCGCCGTCCGACCCGGCCGTGGTGCGCGCGGCGTCCGCGGCGGGCGCGCGGGCGACCGTCGGCGCGGTCGAGAAGCTGACCGGGCTGCCCGTCACCCGCTACGCGGCGGTCAACCTCGCCGGGTTCGCCGACATGAGCGCCGCGGTCGGCGGCGTGCCGGTCTGCCTGCGCGAGCCCGTCGACGACGACTACTCGGGCCTCGCGCTGCCGGCCGGCCCGCAGCGGGTCTCGGGGACCCAGGCGCTCGCGTTCGTGCGCCAGCGCCACGGCCTGCCGAACGGCGACCTCGACCGCATCGCCCGCCAGCAGGTCTTCCTCGCGGGCGCCACCGAGCAGCTGCTCTCGGCGAACACGCTCGCCGACCCCGCGGCCCTGGCCCGTCTCACCGGGGTCGCGGCGCGCGCGATCACCCTCGACGCCGGGTGGGACCTGCTCGGCTTCGCCCGCCAGATGCAGGGCCTCTCGGCGGGCGCGGTCACCTTCCGCACGATCCCGACCGGCGAGATCACCATGCCGACGCCCGACGGCGCCGCGGTCGAGGTCGATCCGGCCGAGGTGCGCGCCTTCGTCGCCGCGGCCGTCGCCACCGACGCGGCCGAGCCGGCCCCGGGCGTCTCGCCCGCGGTCGCCCCGGCGACGCCCTCGCGAGACACCGCCGCTCCGCGCCCGGCGGTCGACGAGGCCACCGACGGGGGGAGCGCCACGACCCGGGCCGCCACGGCCGGCACCACGACGTCGGCGTCGACCCCGGTCCCCGCGCCGCCGCCCGCCTTCACCGCCGCCGCGCCGGGCTGCGTGAACTGACCCGGTCGACGAGTGTGCGCGCATTCATGATCGACAGGCTTGTCGACCATGATGCGCGCACTCTCGCCGAACGAGGTCGCACGCACGTGGCAGCGGGGTGCCCCTGCTGACACCGGATGTCAGCAGGGGCACTCCCTATCGGCGTGCTCCCCTTCCGCGCTCAGGCCGACGGCGCCCGCTCGGTGCCCAGGGTCACCGGCACCTGGCGAGCCGCGGCACCGTTCGACGCCACCGTCAACGTGACCGGCGCGCCCGGCTTCTGCGAGCGGATCGCCGCCACGAGCGCGTCGGAGTCGTCGATGATGCGGTCGTCGACGCGGGTGACGACGTCGCCCGGCGCCAGTCCCGCCGCCGCGGCCGCGCCGCCGGGCGTGAGCTGACCCAGGGTCGCGCCGGTGGGCGTCGCGTTCGCGACCGTCGAGCCGAGCACGGCCTGCTCGGCGTAGCCGCGCGTCGCGAGCTCGTTGCCGATGCGCGCGGCCTGGTCGATCGGGATCGCGAACCCGAGCCCGATCGAGCCGGACTGCTGCCCACCGCCGGACGACGACCCCGAACCCAGCGACGCGATGGCCGAGGTGATGCCGACGACCCGTCCCTGCATGTCGACGAGCGCGCCGCCGGAGTTGCCGGGGTTGATCGCGGCGTCGGTCTGGATCGCGTCGAGGACGCTCGCCTGGCCGCTGCCCGCGCCGCCGGTCGCGACCGGGCGCTGGACCGCCGAGACGATCCCGCTGGTCACGGTGCCCGACAGCCCGAGGGGCGAGCCGACCGCGACGACCGGCTGGCCCACGTCGAGCGCGCCGGAGTCGCCGAGCTGCGCCGGGGTCAGGTTCGAGACGCCCTGCGCGCGCACGACGGCGAGGTCGGCGGTGACGTCGGTGCCGACGACGTCGACGGGTGCGGACGCCCCGTTCTGGAACACCGCCGTCAGCCCCTGCGCCGTGGCGCCCTGACCACCTTGACCGCCCTGACCGCCCCGGCCCTCGAGCCCGCCGAACGGCGACTCCTGCTGCCGGCTCTGCCCGGCCTCGAGGACGTGGGCGTTGGTGAGGATGAGGCCGTCGGCGGAGATGACGACGCCCGAGCCCTCGCCCGACGCGCCTCGCAGCTGCACCACGCTGGGCAGCACCTGCTGCGCGACCGCCTCGACGGAGCCGGCGGGCGCCGGCGTGGCGTCGCCCGACCCGCCGGTGGGGGCGGACGCGAGGACCGAGCTCCCGCCGCCCTGCGGCGCCCGACGCGCCGCCCGTAGCCGACGGCGCCGCCGGCCCCGCCCGCGACGAGCACGGCCGACGAGGGCACCCGCGACGACCGTCCCCGGACGCCGGCGCCCACGGCCGCCGGGGCGGGGCGGCGGCGGGCCCGCGTTCCACGGCGGCGGGGTCAGGGTGGCGGTGCCGCCCTGGCGGAGGACGAGCCGTAGCCCCCGGATCGGGGGGCCACCGACCCCGGCCGGAGGAGTGGGGCCGGGTCGCGGGCCCCGCGCGTTGGGATCCTGTGGGTTCACGAGGTCCAGCCTCGGACCGCCGGCTGTGGCTCGGCTGCGGGAAGTCTGCGGGTTCGCTGAGACCGCGACCGGGCACGGCGGGCGCTGCGGACGCGAGGGGCAGGAACCGGACACAGCATCCTCACAGCCGCGCTCCAGGTCGCCGACATCCCGCGCGCCGAGGCTCGCCGCCATGCTGTTCGACACCTCTCGGGCGCTGCGGCTCCCCCTGATGTCGCGCCGCCGGTCGCCGGACGGCGAGCGCCGGCCGGTACCGCGCGGGCGCTCCCGACCGTCGCCGACGACGGGCCGCGGTCCGGGCCGCGACGACCACCCGGCGCTGCGCGTGGCCCTGGTCGCCCTGCTCCTCGGGACCGGCGCGCTGTACCTGGTCGGGCTCGGCGACTCGGGCTGGGCGAACGCGTTCTACTCCGCCGCCGCGCAGGCCGGGGCGCAGAGCTGGTCGGCCTGGTTCTTCGGGGCCTCCGACGCCCCTGGGCTGATCATGGTGGACAAGCCGCCCGCGTCGCTGTGGGTCATGGGGCTCTCGGCGCGGCTGTTCGGGGTGAACGCGTGGGCGATCCTCGTCCCGCAGGCGCTGATGGGCGTGGCCGCGGTCGGGTTCCTGCACGCCGGGGTGCGCCGCTGGGCGGGGCCGGTCGCCGGGCTCGTCGCCGGGGCGGTGCTGGCGCTGACCCCCGTGGCGGCGCTGATGTTCCGCTTCGACAACCCCGACGCGCTGCTGGTGCTGCTGCTGCTGGTCGGCGTCCTGGGCGGTGGTCCGCGCGGTCGACGCGCCGACCCTGCGCCGGGCCACGGCCTGGCTGGCCCTCGCGGCCGTGCTCGTCGGCTCGGGGTTCCTCACCAAGTCGCTGCAGGCCTTCCTCGTGCTGCCCGCGTTCACGCTGGTATGGCTGCTGGTCGGCCCGGGCCGGCTCCGCGGGCGGCTGGCGGCGCTGTTGCCCACCGCGGCGGTGCTCGCGGTCGCCTCGGGGTGGTGGGTGGCGGTCGTCGAGCTCTGGCCCGCCGACCGCCGCCCGTACGTGGGCGGCTCCCAGACGAACAGCGCCGTCGAGCTCCTGCTCGGCTACAACGGCGTCGGGCGCCTGACCGGCGACGAGACCGGCAGCGTCGGCCCGGGCGGTGGTGGCGGCGGCTTCGGCGGTGGCGGTCCCGGTGGCGGTCCCGGTGGCGGTCCCGGTGGCTCGGACGGCAGCTCGCTGCTCCGGATCCTCACCGGCGAGATGGGCACCCAGGTGTCCTGGCTGCTGCCGGCGGCGCTGCTGATGGGCGCGGCCCTGCTCGTCGTGGCCGGGCGTGCCCAGCGCTCCGACCGCACCCGGGCTGCGGCCCTGCTCTGGGGCGGGTGCCTGCTCGCGACCGCGGCGGTGTTCCCGCTGGCGCAGGGGATCATCCACGGCTACTACAGCGTGGCGCTGGCGCCGGGGATCGCAGCGCTCGTCGGCGTCGGTCGGTCGCGCTCGCCGGCGCCCGCGCGGCGGACCGTCGGGTTCGTGCTCCGGCTCGGCGTGACGACGGCGGTCACCGCCCTCTGGTGCTGGTGGCTGCTGCGCTCGACGCCGGAGTTCGTGCCGTGGCTGCGCGCGGTCGTCCTCGCCTGGGCGGGCTCGCCGTCGCCGCCGGCGCGCTCGTCCTCGCGGGCGTCACCGGGCGCGCCGGGCCCCGGCTGGCCGTCGGGCTCGTCGCCGCGTCGGTCGTGCTCGGGATCGCGGCACCGCCGCGTCGGCGCTGCAGACCGCGGCGACGCCGCACGAGGGCGCGCCCTGCCCAGCGCGGGCCCGGGGTGGTCACGGTCCCGGTGGTGGACCCGGCGGCCCCGGTGGTGGGTCACGGCCCGGGCGGCCCGGCGGGCGCCCGGGCGGCGGTCGCGGGGCCGGCCCGGCCGGGGTCCCGACGGCGGCGGCCGGGAGGCCGGCGGCGGCGGGATGACGACGCTGCTGCAGGCGAGCCGCCCCGGCCCCGCGCTGACCGCCGCTGCTCACCGCGGGCGCGGCCGGGCACACCTGGGTGGCGGCGGCGGTCGGCTCCAACGCGGCCGCCGGCTACCAGCTGGCGTCGGGGGCGCCGGTGATGGCGCTCGGCGGGTTCAACGGCACCGACCCGGCGCCGACGCTCGCGGAGTTCCAGCGGTACGTGGCGACCGGGCAGGTGCACTTCTTCGTCGGCGACCTCGACTCCGCGTCGATCTCCACCACCGACTCGGGCGGCAGCGACGCCGCCGCGCGCATCGCGGAGTGGGTCGCCGACCACTACACGCCCCGCGTCGTCGACGGCACGACCGTCTACGACCTCACCGACCCCCGATGAGCGCCCGCGTCCACAGCTCGGTCACAGGTCGGGCCCACGGTGCGTCCACGTCCGCGCCCGAATCTCGTGCCATGACCGCAGTCGCCCCGCTCGCCCCCCCGCCGCCTCCCGGCCCCGGTGCCCGACGCCGCCCCCGGAGGCCCCGTGCTCGACGTCCCGTGCTCGACGTCGTCGTGCCCGTCTTCAACGAGGAGGTCGACCTCGCGCCCTGCGTCCGCCGCCTGCACGACCACCTCACGGCGCACTTCCCCTACTCGTTCCGGATCACCGTCGCCGACAACGCCAGCGTCGACGGCACCCTCGCCGTGGCCCACGGGCTCGCCGACGAGCTCGGCGACGTCGCCGTGGTCCACCTCGAGCAGAAGGGCCGGGGCCGGGCGCTGCGCGCGGTGTGGGAGGCCTCGGACGCCCCGGTGCTCGCCTACATGGACGTCGACCTCTCGACCGACCTCAACGCGCTGCTGCCGCTGGTCGCCCCGCTGATCTCGGGGCACTCCGACCTCGCGATCGGCTCCCGCCTCGCGCCCGCCTCCCGCGTGGTGCGCGGGGTGAAGCGCGAGCTGATCTCGCGCTGCTACAACGTCCTGCTGCGCGGCACGCTGCGGGCGCGGTTCTCCGACGCGCAGTGCGGGTTCAAGGCGATCCGCCGCGACGTGGCGGTCCGGCTGCTCCCGCTGGTGGAGGACACCGGATGGTTCTTCGACACCGAGCTGCTGGTGCTCTCCGAGCGCTCGGGGCTGCGGATCCACGAGGTGCCGGTCGACTGGGTCGACGACCCCGACTCGCGGGTCGACGTCGTGTCCACGGCGGTCGCCGACCTCAGGGGTGTGGCGCGCGTGGGCCACGCCCTGGCGACCCGGCGGCTGCCCGTGGCGCGGCTGCGCGAGGAGTTCGGACGTGCGCCGCTCGACGACCCGGTGAACGGTCCCGGTGACGAAGCAGCGGGCGTGGCCCCCGGCATGACCGCGCAACTGGTGCGCTTCGCCGCGATCGGTGTCGTGTCGACGGTGGCCTTCCTCCTGCTCTACACGGTGCTGCGGGTCGCGCTCCCGCCGCAGGTGTCGAACCTGCTCGCCCTCGTGACCACGGCGGTCGGCAACACCGCGGCCAACCGCCGCCTGACCTTCGGCATCCGCGGACGCCGGCACGCCGGGCGCAGCCAGGTCGAGGGCCTGGTCGTGTTCGGGCTCGGGCTCGTCCTGACGTCGGGGTCGCTGGCGGTGCTCGGCGCGGTGGCCCCGGCCGCCGGGCACGCCCTCGAGCTCGGGGTGCTCGTGATCGCCAACGCCGTGGCCACGCTGCTGCGCTTCGTCGCCTACCGGGCGTGGGTGTTCCACCCGCGCCGCCAGCAGTCGTGAGCGATGTCAGCGGAGTGCCGCCGCTGACGCTCAACGTCCGTATCTCCACTCTCACGCCGACCCCGGGAGCACCACGGCGATGACGACCGACGACCGACCGCGAGCCGGAGACCACCGCCACGACGCGGCCCGACGGCGCCGCCCGCGCCCCGCCGGGGCTCGCCCACCGGCTGTGGCGCGGCCGCGCCGACGACCCGCGCTGGGTCCGCCCGACGCTCTGGCTGCTCCTCGCCGCGACCGCGGTGACCTACCTCTGGGACCTCGGCGCCTCGGGCTGGGGCAACTCCTTCTACGCCGCCGCCGTGCAGGCCGGCACGCAGTCGTGGAAGGCGTGGCTGTTCGGGGCCCTCGACGCGCCGGGGATCGTCACCGTCGACAAGCCGCCCGCGTCGCTGTGGGTCATGGCGGCGTCGGGCCGGCTCTTCGGCTTCTCGTCGTGGTCGCTGCTGGCGCCGCAGGCGCTGATGGGCGTGGCGACGGTCGCCCTGACCCACGCCACCGTCCGGCGCTGGTCGGGCCCGCGGACCGCGCTCGCCGCCGCGGCGCTGCTCGCGACGACGCCGGTCGCGGTGCTGATGTTCCGCTTCGACAACCCCGACGCGCTGCTCGTGCTGCTCATGGTCGCCGCGGCGTACGCGACCGTCCGCGCGGTCGACGCCGCGGGGCACCGCGCCGGCACCGCGTGGCTGCTCGGGACGGGCACGCTGGTGGGGCTCGGCTTCCTCACCAAGCAGCTCCAGGTGATGCTCGTCGTGCCGGCGCTCGCGCTGGTGTACCTGGTGGTCGCGCCGACCACCCTGCGGCGTCGGATCCTCGACCTGGTCGCGTCCGGCGTCGCGATCGTCGTCTCGGCCGGCTGGTACGTGCTGCTCGTCGACCTGTGGCCGGCGTCGTCGCGCCCCTACATCGGCGGGTCGACCGACAACTCCCTGCTGCAGCTGGCCCTCGGCTACAACGGCCTGGGCCGGATCCTCGGTCGGGGCGAGGGGGCCGGCGGGCGCCGCGGCGCGAGCGCGGGCGCGCCGGGGGGCATGGGCGCACCCGGTGGTCCCGCGGGCCCCGGCGGGCGGCCCCCGGCATGGGGGGCCCGGCGGGGCCCGGCGGCCCGGTGGCGGCGGCTTCGGGGGCGAGGCCGGGGTGAGCCGGATGTTCACCGCGGAGTTCTCGGCGAACGCGTCGTGGCTGCTGCCCGCCGCGCTGGTGCTGCTCGTCGCGGGCCTCTGGTTCACCCGCCGCGCCCCGCGCACCGACCGCTCCCGCGCGCTGCTGCTGCTCGGCGGCGGTTGGACGCTGGTGCACGCGGCGGTCTTCAGCGCGATGAGCGGGATCATCCATCCCTACTACGTCGTCGCCCTCGCCCCGGCGTCGCGTCACGGCCGCGGTCGGCGCGTCGATCCTCTGGCGGCGGCGCGCGCGGTCGCGGCGCGCGCTCGTGCTCGCGGCCGTCGTCGTCGGGACCGCGGTGTGGAGCGCGGTCGTGCTCACCCAGGCGGAGACGCTGGCGGGCTGCGCTGGGTGCTCGTCGCGGCGGCGGCGTGCTCGGCGCCGTCGGGCTGCTCGCCGGCGGCGCGTGGCGCGGGTGCGGGCGCTCGCGGTGGTCGCGCGGTCGTCGCCCTCGTCGGGACGCTGGGCGGGGCGACCGCGGTCGCCGCGGTCGACCGCGCGACCCCCACCAGGGTCGATCGTCTCGGCCGGCCACAGCGGCCCGGGCGGGCGGTCCCGGCAGGGGCCGTGACGGCGACTCCCCGCGGACGCCGGGCCGACGCCCGCCGCGGCGGCCCGGAGGGCGAGACCGCCGTCGCCGCAGCTCGTGGCGCTGCTGGCGCAGGCCGGGACGCGGTGGGCCGCTGCCACGACGGGCGCGATGAGCGCCGCGCCGCTGCAGCTCGCCGCGAACGTCCCGGTCATGGCCCTGGGCGGCTTCAACGGCGGTGACCCCGCGCCCACGCTCGCCGAGTTCCAGCAGGACGTCGCCTCCGGCCAGGTCCGGTACTACGTCGAGGGCGGCGGACCCGGAGGCGGACCCGGAGGCGGACCCGGAGGCGGACCCGGCGCGCGGCAGGACACGCGCGGCGGGGGCCCGGGCGGCGGGCGTGACCGCGGCCCGAGCCGCGAGATCGGCACGTGGGTGCAGCAGCACTTCACGCCGATCGACGTCGCGGGGCGGACCGTGTACGACCTGGGCCGTCCCGTCCGCTGACCCGACCCGCGGTGCCCACCGACCCTCCCCCCGGGGGCGGGCACCGCTACCGGGCCGCGCGGTTCCGTCCCCCCACGGAGCCGCGCGGCCCCCCCCACGCACGGGGTCACCGCCCGCGCAGGCGGGCCAGCAGCGCCGCGATCGGCGATCTCGGTCTCGATCGCCGCCCGAGCGGGCGACCCGCGGCGCCCGCCGTGGCCCGCGGTCGACGCGGGCGGCGACCGAGGCGGGCAGGTCGCGGTGCCGTCCCGCGAGCATCGCCGTGATCGCCGCGAGGGCGCGTCGCGGTGGGTGTCGAGGCGCTGTGCCCGTGGTCGCGCAACGGGACGAGCACGGCGTCGGGGGCGAGGCGACGGCGCGGGCGGCGACGGACGCGGCGTGGTCAGGTCCCGGTCGCCCGAGAGCACCGCGAGCGGCCAGGTGAACCCGGGCAGCGCCGCGGGCAGGTCGAACCTCGCCGGTGACGCGGGCCGCGCCGCGCGGCGAGGGGCAGGTCGACGTCGAGCGGCAGCCCGTCGGGCTCGGGGCCCGAAGCCGAGCTCGCCGAAGGCGATGGTGTCGTCAGCGTCGACTCGCGAGAGCATCCAGACGTCGCCCTCGGCGGCGGCCGCGAGGTCGAGCAGCCGCACCCACACCCGGCGCCCGCTGCCGCGCCTGCGCGTCTCCAGCAGCCGCTCGACCGTGCGTGGCCCGGCGATCTCGTGCACCGGCGCCACCACCGCGCCGGTCTCCTCCGCGCGGACCACGCCGTCGGCGAGCAGGGCGCGCAGGTGCCCGGCGGCGCGCGCGGTGGCCGGGTCGGCGCCGTCGAGGTAGAGCCGGCGCAGCTCCTCGCGCGCGACGAGGTCGTCGGACGCGGTGAGCAGGGGCGAGTCGAGCACCGTCGCGGCCACCCGGCCGGGGTGACGCGCCCCGAGCGCCGCGGCGACGTAGCTGCCGTAGGAGCTGCCGACGACGACGGCGCGCTCGACCCCCTCGGCGTCGAGCACCGCGGCGACGTCGTCGACCACCTGCGCGACCGTCATCGCCGCCCGCGGCAGGTCGCGGCCCCCCGGGTCCGTGCGCGAGAGGCCCACCCCCCGGTGCTCGATCATGATCACGTCGAGCCCGGCCGCCGTGGCCTCGGCGCGGAAGCGGCGATAGGGCAGCACCGTCGCCACCCCCGGGCCGCCGGGGACGACGACCGCGGGCGACGGCGATGCCGGGCCGGTGCGCAGGTAGGCGAGGTCGAACGCCGTGGCCGACCCCGGAGCGACCGGGCGCAGCACGCGGCGCACCGAGGCGGACCGGGAGATCGCCGCCGCGAGGGCCGCGCGCCCGCGGTCGGCGCGGGGGGATCCGTCCACGTGATCAGTCTGCGCGCACCCGACGCCACCGACCGCCGGGACGCCGCTCAGGCCGGGTCGACCTGGTGAGGTGTACCGGGCGGCCGGACGGCAGAGCGCGCTTGGCCGCGATCCGGTGCGGGTGGCGGCTGGTCGACGGCGTTGAGTCGGGGGGTCGAGGAGACCTCGCGCACCGCCCGGACGTGGACGGGCGCGAGCGGCGACGACCACGTCGTGACCGGCGTCGGTGAGGGCGACCAGCGTGGAACGCCCGTCGTCGGGATCGGGGGAGCGCTCGACCAGACCGCGCTGCTCGAACCGCTTGACCACGAGTTCGGCGCGTCGTCGGCGGCGAGCCGTTGCGGCCGCGGCAGGAACGCCAGCTCGCACCTACGTGCTCGCCGAGCCCGACGCCCGCGCACCGCCTCGGAGGACATCCCACGGCTGGGAGAACAACTACTACCGAACGGCGGCGACGCCCGGCCTCACGCGCCTGGCGACGCCTCGGAGACGCCCCGGGAGCAGCAGCACCAGCGAGATCAGCCCGGTCCAGGCCTCCTTCTCGTCCGGGCCGAGCCACGCGCACGCTGGTCCTCGGCGGCATGTGCTGGCCGTCGTAACGAGCCAACGGGTTCTCGCTGAAGGCGGGAGTGTCGACCGCATCGCGCTGAGCGCCAGCACGCCACCGAGCTGCCGCGGGTCGCCGTCACGCCCGGTCGTCATGCCCTCCCACGTCGCCGAGCAGCTGCGCTCGACACCAGGCGGTCGCGTCGGCGACCGCGGAGACATCTCCGGTCGAGGCGGCTGGGATCGTCGAGCGCGACGGTTCCACGGAGTCGCTCGCTCAGGCCGACGACGGCGAGGCGCACGTCGCCGTCGACGTCGTCCTCGCCACCGCGGGCGCGACGTGGGACGACGTCGTTCGCGCCGCTGTCGGTGTTCACATCCCGCCGCGTGGCATCGGCAACGCCCACGGGTCATGGTCGAGCAGCTGCGCCTGCGCTTCGGCGACCGCGCGCCCGTCTGGACCCAGATCGGCGTCGCGGCCCTCGGCGCGCCGGGCATGCGCGTGGAGATCCGGGTGACCGCGGTGTGCGCGACCTGACCGTCTCTCAGGCCACGCACAGGCGCCGCGCAGCCCGCTGTCATCCGCCGGGCCGACCGTGGGGGACATGCCGTCCCCCGCCCCCACGGCGACGCTTCCCACCGTCCCGGTCGGTGCGCCCCGTCGACCCCGCCCGGAGCCCGTCCGCGTCGCCGGGGCGCTCGTGGCCGGCTGTGGTCGCCGCGCTCGTGCTCGCGGCGACCTACGCGCTCGCCGTCCTCGACCCCACCGGCCGGCGCGTCGACGACGCGGTGATGACGACGGCGATGCGGGCGGGCCGGGCCTGGCGCGGCACGCTGCTGGCGCTGCTCGACGTGGTCGCCGTCCCGACGGTGGCGCTGCCGTCCTCGCGCTGGTCGGGCTCGCGCTCGCCCGCGGACGCGCGCGGCGGGCCGTCGGGATCGCCGCGCTGGTGCTCGGCTCGCAGCTGGTCACCCAGGTCCTCAAGGCCGTCCTGCCGCGGGCGGGCGACCCGGAGGGCAACTCGCTGCCGAGCGGGCACGTCACCCTCGTCGTCGCGCTCGGGGTGGCCCCTGGTGTCGCACTGCCGCGGGCGTTGCGCCCGGTCGCCGCACGTCGCCGCCGGCGCGGCCGGGCTGGTGGGCGTGGCGACGATGGTGGCGGGCTGGCACCGTCCGAGCGACCTCGTCGCCGCGGTCGCCGTCGTCGCGGGCGTGGCGGCGGCCCTGCGCCTGGTCGAGGAGCTCCGTGCGGGACCGGCTCAGACCAGTCCGGCGGGCGCGCGGGCGTCGACGATCTGCAGGAGGTGACCGTGGCGCTCGCGCACGTCCTGCGCCCCGAGCGCGCGCAGCGCGGCGGCGAGCTCGCCGGGCTCGAACACGCGCAGCTCGCCCGTGCGCCCGAACTGCTCGCTGAGCGCGCGGAACGCCCCGGGGGCGTGCGCGGGCACGGCGAGCGCCATCGGCGCCCCGGGGGCGAGCACGCGCAGGATCTCGTCGAGCGCCGTCTCGAGGTGGGGCACCAGGTGCAGGCACAGCGAGCAGCAGACGGCGTCGACGCAGCCGTCGGCGAGCGGGAGGTCCATCGCGTCCATGCGGGCGAACGCGACCTGTGGTGCGCGCACCGCGCGGGCGGCGCGGTCGAGCATCGGCGCCGACAGGTCCCCGCCGATCACCAGGCCGGACGGGCCGACCGCGTCGGCGAGCAGCTGGGTCAGCGTGCCCGGGCCGCACGCGAGGTCGAGCACGGTCTGCCCGCCGTGCAGCCCGAGCCGGTCGGCCACGCCGAAGAAGTCGCGCAGCACCGCGCCGCCGAGCGCGTCGGGGACCCAGCCGTGCAGCCGCACCAGGCCCGCGAGGGTGGCGTCGTAGACCCCCGCACCGCCGGAGCTCTGCCACAGATCCTGGATGCGTCCCCGCGCGCCGGGACGGCCGTCGACCAGGTCCCACCACTCGCGCCCGCCCGCGCGCGGGGCCGGCGGCGGCTCGTCGAGCAGCGCGGCGAGCCGGTCGAGGGCGGGCGCCGTCCCACGGCTCACGAGGAGACCGCCTCGCGCAGGGCGGCGAGCTCCTCGACGACGGCGTCGGCGAGGTCGTCGAGGTCGGGGATCAGCTCGGCGCACGCGAGCAGACCGAAGTCGAGCGAGTCGACGTAGCTCTGCACGGTGATGTTGAGGCCCTGCCCGTCGGCGATGGCCGACACCGGGATGTAGTGGGCGAGCCGGGCGCCGCCGAGGTAGAGCGGCTCGCGGGGCCCGGGCACGTTGGAGATGAAGAGGTTGAACGCGCGGGGTGCGCCGACGACCCAGCGGGTGGCCAGGCGCCCGGCGGCGTCGCCGATCGCGGGCACGCCGAGCTCGGCGGCGTCGGGCACCAGCGACGCGGGCGACACCCGCTGGAGGGCCTTCGCCGCCTCGAGGGCCTCGTGCGCGGCGGTGAGCCGCTCGCCCGGGTCGGCGAGGTCGGTGGGCAGCGAGGCGATCATGGCCGACACCCGGTTGGTCCAGGGGTCGTCCTCCTCGCCGGTGCGCAGCGAGACGGGGATGCCGGCGGTCAGCGGGGCGTCGGGCAGCTCGCCGCGCCCGACGAGCCAGCGCCGCAGACCACCGCTGCACATCGCCACGACGACGTCGTTGATCGTCGACCCGGTGCCCTTGGCCAGCTCCTTGACGTCGGCCAGCGGCAGCGAGCGGTGCGCGAAGCGGCGGTAGCGGCTGACCGGCTCGTTGAAGGGCGCCCGCGGCGGCGGCAGCGACGGCAGGCGCGGCACCCGCTGGTCGGGTCGCGGGTCCGCCCCAGGTTGAGCAGGTCGCCCACGGGCCCCGCAGGCCGCCGCGGATCCGGTCGGCCAGGTCGATGACGCGGCGCGAGCGCGTCGCCCGCCGCGAGCTGCTGGGCGAACCGGGCGCCGAGGACGAGGCCGCGCGCGGGCGCGTCACGCCGTGGACGACGGCCTGGGCCAGCACCGAGGCCGTCGCCGGCTCGGCCTCGGGGTCCACTCGCCCGCGTGCGAGGGCGGCCTCGGCGTCGGGGCGTCGTCGAGCATCAGCGCAGCAGGTCGGCGCCGCGACCCCGTCGACGACGGCGTGGTGGATCATCGTCAGGATCGCGAACCGGTCGTCGGCCAGGCCCTCGATGACGTGGGAGACCCACAGGGGGTGCTCGCGGTCCATCGGGCCGCGCACCAGCCGAGCGACGAGGGCGTCGAGCTGCGCGTCGTCGCCGGGCGGCGGAACCGCGCTGTGGCGCACGTGGAAGTCGAGGTCGAAGTCGGGATCCTCGATCCAGTACGGGTGGTCGAGCCCGAGCGGGACCTCGACCAGCCGCCTGCGCAGCGGCGTGAGCAGGTGCATCCGGTCGGCCAGCTGGCGTCGCCACGCGGGATAGGGCTCGAAGTCGGGCCCCGGCCGGTCGAGGACGAGCAGCTGCGCGATGTGGAGCGCCTGGTGGTCGTCCTCGAACTCCAGGAACACCGCGTCGAGCCCGGACAGCTGCTGCACCGCGGGGACCTCCTCGTCGTGGCGGGGCCCCGGGGGCCACCCCCGGCCGGTACCCCGGCGCCCCCGTCCCCATGCCGGGTGGATCACGCGCGCGCCGTGAGCGTCCGACAACATAGTGAGCTGATACAACGACCAGGTGAGCCCGACAGTCGCCCCTCCGACGGACGCCTCCGCCGACGCCGCGGCCGACACGCTCGCCACGGCCGAGGCGCGCGACGCCTTCGCGGCCTGGGCGATCCGGACCACCGCCGCGCGCGCCCTGAGCCTCCCCACCGCGGCGACCCTCGCGACGCTCGCGCGTCGCGGCCAGCGAGCTGCGTTGTTCCACCTCGCCGCGCTCGAGGGCGTGACCCAGCCGAGCAGGACCGCCCTCGTCAGCCGGCTGGAGCGCGACGGGCTGGCCGGGCGCGCGGGCGACCCGCACGACGGGCGCGCGGTCAACGTCGGCATCACCGACGCCGGGCGCCGCGCCCTCGCCGAGCGCAGGCAGCGCCGCGCGGGAGTTCTCGCCGCGCTGCTCGAGCGGGTCGAGCCCGCCGACCGCGCGGCCGTCACCGCGGCGGCCGGCGCCCTGCGTCGCCTGACCGCCCGCGCCGACGACTCCTGACGCGCGGCCCCTCCGCCCGCACGACGACGGCCCGACCCCGAAAACGGGGCCGGGCCGTGGCGTCGGGGTGCGGGACACCCCCGGAACGAGGAAGGCCCGACCCGCAGAAGCGGGCCGGGCCTTCGGTCTGACGACCGGAGATCAGTCGGTCAGCGGTCCTGAGCCGACAGGATGTTGACCGAGAGGTCGTTCAGGTTGTCGTTCAGGAACGAGTTGCAGGAGAGCAGCTGGCCGGTGTTGCCGGACAGGACCGGGCCCGCAACCTGGCCCACGCCGAGGAGGCCGGTGCCGGTCGCGTCGTTGTCGAGGTCGCCGCCCTCGGCGCCGCACTTGATGTTGCCCACGCCCTCCTGGTCGGAGTCGTGGTGCTTCTTCGAGTGGTGCTTCTTGCCGTGGTCCTTGTCGTGCGACGACTCGCGGTCCTTGTCGTGGTCGCCGTCGTGCGACGACTCACCGGCGGAGGCGATGGGGGCGACGGCGAGCAGGCCGGCGGTGATGCCGACGGTCAGAAGACCAGCCTTCTTCAGCACGATGGTGCTCCTTCAGGGTCTCGGGGGAACTGCGCTCTTCGGCCATTCGGTCGAAGAGGTACGTCATTTTGGACTACCGGGGAGGGTCACTGCCCCGGGGGGTCCTCGCCGTGGTCAACGAGCGACCCACCGGGGCGTGACGCCTCGATCGGGCGAAGCTCAGCCGTTGTCCTGAGCGCTGAGCACGTTGATGCTCAGGTCGTTCAGGTTGTCGTTCAGGAACGAGTTGCAGGACAGGAGCTGCCCGGCGTTGTTCGAGGCGACCGGGCCCGCGACCTGGCCGATGCCCACGAGGCCGTTGCCGGTGGTGTCGTTGTCGAGGTCGCCGCCCTCGGCGCCGCACTGGACGTTGCCGGTGCCGCGCTGGCTGCCGCCGTCGTGGCTCTTGTGGTGGCCCTTGTCGTGGTCCTTGTGCTCGTGGTGGCCCTCGGAGGCCGACGCCAGCGGGGCGACCGCCAGCAGGCCGGCGGTGACGCCCACGGTGACCATCCCGAACTTCTTCAGCACTTGGTGCTCCTCACTCGACTGCCCTCGGGGATCGATGCACTCGCCGGGGAGCCGCCCCCGTGGTGGGGACGAGGTCGTGAGTACCGCCGGAACCGCACCTCTGACGCGGACGTGTCCCACGACCGGGTGCTGCTCTGGGGTGCTCAACGAGGAGGTCTCGGTGCGGTCACGGTGTTGCGAGAACTTTTTTCCGAGGCCGTGCAACCGGCCCAGTGCCTTCCTCGAAGGGGTGATGCGGGAGCATGTTTGCGTGCCGAAACCCCAGCAGACGAGGTTCCGGACCAGGTCGGCGGCGGCAGGAGGCCTCTCGACGAGCTCGTCGAGGACGTGCTCGACCTGGAGCGCATCGAGCAGACCATCTTCCGGGGGCGGAGCCCGCGCGAGTCGCTGCTGCGGGTGTTCGGCGGTCAGGTCGCGGGGCAGGCCATGGTCGCTGCGGGCCGCACGGTGGGCGACGACCGGGCGGTGCACTCGCTGCACGGCTACTTCCTGCGCCCCGGCGACCCGTTCGCACCGATCGTCTACGAGGTCGACCGCGCCCGCGACGGCCGGTCGTTCACGACCCGCCGCGTGACCGCGATCCAGCACGGCGAGGCCATCTTCACGATGTCGGCGTCGTTCCAGCGCCTCGAGGACGGCGTCGAGCACCAGGCGCCGATGCCCGAGACCCCGGAGCCCGACGGCCTGCCGCGGCGCGAGGACAAGCTGCCGCGCGACGTGCCGGCGATGACGACGACCGGGCGCGTGCTGACCTGGCCGCTCGACGTGCGCTACGTCGACCACGCGCCGTGGGACGAGCTCGGGACCGGCGAGCGCCGCGAGGCGCGCAACCGGGTGTGGCTGCGGGCCGACGGCGTGCTGCCCGACCCGTCGACGCCGCGCGGCCGGCTGCTGCACGCCTGCGTCCTCACCTTCGCGAGCGACCTCACGCTGCTGGAGTCGGCGGTCTTCCCGCACGCCCCGCACGGCACCGTCTCCCGCGAGATCGACATGGCGAGCCTCGACCACGCGGTGTGGTTCCACCGCCCGTTCCGCGCCGACGACTGGATGCTCTACGTCCAGGAGTCGCCGACCGCGGGCGGCGGGCGGGGCCTCGCGACCGGCCGCCTCTACCGCCGCGACGGCGTCCTGGCCGCGTCGGTGGTGCAGGAGGGGCTCATCCGCCAGCACCGGTCGTGAACGCCGCGGCGCCGTGCTCGAGGTAGGGCCCGGCGCCGGCGACGGTCGCCCGGATCCGGCGGGCGAGCCGGGCGGGGACGTGGTCGTCGAGGTCGGCGGGCGCGACCCAGCGCCGGTCGTCGAGCTCGTCGGCCTGCAGGACGATGCGGCCCTCGTCGTCGCCGATCGGGTCGCAGGCGAACAGGAACAGCAGTGCGTCGCCGTCGCCGTCGGGCGCCCAGTCGACGCAGAGCAGGCGTCGCGGCGGCCGGTCGAGGCCCAGCTCCTCGTGCAGCTCCCGGTGGCAGGCGGCGGCCGGCGACTCGCCGGGCTCGATCCAGCCGCCGGGGACGTCCCAGCCCGGCTTGTAGGTCGGGTGCACCAGCAGGACCCGGCCCGCGGCGTCGAGGAAGAGCGCGCCCGCCGCGGCCCGATCGCGGGGACGACGGCGGCGGTGAGGTCACGGCGCAGGCTACGGGGCGCCCGCCCCGGCCGGCGACGGAGTGGCGATACGGACACCGGACGTCAGCGGTGGCACCGACGCTGACATCCGAGCCCGCGTCCGGACGGCCGAACAGCTCGAAGTCCTCGGGGCGGAAGCGGCGCGTCTCGGCCCAGTACCGGACGGTGAAGCCCGGCCAGATGGTCCGGTTGACCCCGGCCGAGTCGAGGTACCAGCTCGTGCACCCGCCGCGCGTCCAGATGCCCTTCTCGAGGCGGCGCTGGACCGCGGCGTTGGAGCGCTGCTGGACCTCGGCGCGCACGTCGAGCCCGCCCATCCCGGCCTCGCGGACCGTGGTGATCGCCTGCGCGACGTAGCGCGTCCGACACTCGATCATGAAGACGACCGAGTTGTGCCCGAGACCGGTGTTGGGGCCGAGCAGGAAGAACAGGTTCGGGAAGTCGGACACGGAGATCCCGAGGTGGGTCTGCATCCCGTACGCGTTCCAGACGTCGCGCAGCGCGCGCCCGCCGCGGCCGACCACGTCGAGCGAGTCGAAGGCGTCCGTGACGTGGAAGCCCGTGCCGTAGATCAGGACGTCGGCCTCGCGCACGACCCCGTCCCCGTCGGTGATCCCGGTCTCGGTGACCTGCGCGACCCCGCCGGTGACGACCTCGACGTCGTCGCGGGCGAGCGTCGGGTAGTAGTCGTTGCTGACCAGCACCCGCTTGCAGCCCAGCGAGTAGTCGGGGGTCAGCTTCGCGACGAGCTCCGGGTCCGTGATCGAGCGCTTGATGTGCTGCGTGGCGAGCCACTCGGCGGGCCGCAGCAGCGCCGGGTTCGAGTTGAACCCGACCGCGCGCGACTCGAGCCCGGCGTACAGCGCGGCACGGTAGGCCCGGTGCACGCCCGGGTGCCGCGTGAGGAACGCCCGACGCCGCGAGGACAGCGGCTTGTCGTTCTTCGGCAGCACCCACGCGGGGGTGCGCTGGTAGACCGTCACCGACGCCGCGACCGGCGCGATCTGCGGGACGAACTGGATGGCGCTCGCGCCGGTGCCGATGACCGCGACGCGCTTGCCGCGCAGGTCGACGTCGTGGCGCCACCGCGCCGAGTGGAACGCGGGGCCGGCGAACCGCTCGGCGCCGGGGAGGTCGGGGACGCTCGGCAGGTGCAGCGCGCCGACGCCGGCGACGAGGAAGCGGGCGACGAAGCGTGCGCCGCTGCGGGTCCGCACCGTCCAGGTCGCCGAGTCCTCATCCCACGTCGCGCCGACCATCTCGACGCCGAAGCGCAGGTGGCGGTGCAGGTCGTGCTCCCGCGCGACGCCCTCGAGGTAGTCACGGATCTCCGCCTGCGAGGAGTACGAGCGCGACCAGTCGGGATTGGGGTCGGTCGACAGCGAGTACATGTGCGACGGGATGTCGCACGCGCAGCCCGGGTAGGTGTTGTCGCGCCAGGTGCCGCCGAGGGTGTCGGCCTTCTCGAGGATCACGAAGTCGTCGATGCCCGCGCGGCGCAGTGCGAGCGCCTGGCCCGAGCCCGGAGAAGCCGCTGCCGACGATGACGACCTCGTGGCGCTCAGGCCGGGGGCGACGGTCTCAGGCCGGGACGGGCTGCTCACGGACGTCTCCTCGGACGCTCGCCTCGCTGGACGGGGCGGTGACGGCGGCGGCGCGGTCGAGCAGGCCGCGGAGGTGCGCGGCGACCTCCGGGGCGCGCTCGACGGTGATCATGTGGCCCGGCGCCGGGGAAGAGGGCGACGGTCGCGGCCGGGAGGGCGTCGGCGATGACGTCGGAGTGCCGTCGCGGGCAGAGCCGGTCGTGGTCGCCGACGAGGACGGTCACGGGCAGGCCGCCGAGCGCGGCGAGGGCGTCGGTCCGGCGGTGCTCGCCGATCGAGGCGCGGAACGCGGCGACGCTCGGCGGGTGGGCGGCGAGCGCCTGCTCGGCGACCGAGAGGACGTCGGCGCCACCGCGGGTCGGCCGGCCGAAGACCAGCGCGCGACCACGGGGGCGATCGCGCCGCGCGGCCCGCGGTCGTCGCGCCGCCGGTGGTCCGGCCCGACCCGACACCGGCGCGGACCCCGCCGAGGTGCGCGGCGAGCGGCACGATCACGTGCTCGCCGCGCGCGACGAGCCGTCCCCGGCGCCCCGGGATGCCGAGGTCGAGGTCGGCCATGCCGCCGCTGGTGGTGGCGACGAGCGCGACGCCGACCACCCGCGCGGCGACGAGGTCGGGGTGTCGCTCGGCGAGCGCGATGATCGCCATCCCGCCCATCGAGTGCCCGGCGAGCACGAGCGGGCCCTCGGGGGCGCGCTCGGCGATCAGCGCCGCGAGGTCGTCGGCCGCGCGGCCGACGGTCGCGGTGCCCTCGGGCGCGGCGTCGGAGCCGCCGTGGCCGCGGTGGTCGTAGCGCACGATCCGCCCCGTCCAGCCGCCGCGCCGCAGCGTGTCGACGACCCGGTCCCAGGTCCGCAGGTCCTGCGACCACCCGTGCACCAGCACGAGCGTGGGGCGTCGCCGTCGGCACTGTGGCCGGTCGTCGTCGACCCGCAGCCGCACCCCGTCGGCGGTGGTGAACACGTCGACATCGCCGCGTCTCCGGGAGCCTCAGTCGCCCAGCAGCATGGACTGCTTCCACCAGTACATCCCGGGAGCGGCCACCATGCCCGCCTCGTCGAGGAAGCCCATGATCTTCTCCCCGGCCCACCGGATCATCTCGCGGTGGTGCGGGTTGGCGAGCGCGGCGCGGCGGCCCTCGGCGGGGTCGATGCCGACCGCGGCGTAGACGCGCGGGTTGATCAGGCTGCGCACGACGAACATCGAGGTGAACGCGCAGATCCAGCGCTGGTAGGCCAGCTCCGAGCGGCTCAGCGCGGCGATGCCCCGCGTGACCTCGTCGCGGGCGAAGGAGACGTGGCGGGCCTCCTCCATGATGTGGATCTTGTTGACCTGGCGCATGAGCGGCTGGATCGACTCGTCGTTCGCCTGCTCGCGCTGGAGGCGGTCGAGCACCTCCTCGGCGACGAGGATCGAGGCGTAGGCGGCGGGCCCGCGGTTGACCACCGAGAACAGCTTGCCGAGCTGGCGCACCGACTCGCGGGGGCCGTAGGGCTCGCAGCCGGCGGCCGCGACCATGCGCGCGAACATCTGCGAGTGCCGGCACTCGTCGGCGACCTCGGTGAGGGCGAACTGGGCGCGCGGCGAGGTCGGGTCCTCGGCGTAGAAGTCCTTGAGCAGGCGCTGCATGAGCAGCACCTCGAACCAGAGGCCGACGCTCGCGACGCTGCACGCCTCGTGCTTGCCGAGCTCGAGGCGCTGCTCGGTGGTCATCCGCCCCCACAGCTCGGTGCCGTACAGCGAGACGCGGTGCTCGGGCACCCAGAGCTGGTCGTGGTGCAGCGGCGCGTCCCAGTCGATGTCGACCGCGGGGTCGTAGGACTTCTTGGCCGACGAGCGCAGCAGGCGCTCGGCCACAGCATGGCGGTCGGGGCGGTCGGGGCTCGCGGTGCGGGGGGCCGTCGGCGCGCTCATGGGCTCGTCCTTCCACGCGGGGCTGTGCGCGGGTCGGCGTCCGGAGGGGCCCGGACCGCCGGTAGCACGCACGTCGTGTACGTCTTACCGGCTGGTAACTGTAACCAGCGGTAGCCTGCGGACCGCGCGGGCGGTGTCAAGGGCGTCGGGGTGTCGCACCCGCTCGCGTGACGGCGTCGCATTCCGTCCCCCGCGCCGGCGAGGTCGATGCGCGGGTCGGCTGCCTGAACGCGATGTACGTCTTACTGGCGGTAACTGTAACCGGTGGGTAGCGTCCCGACCCGTGGCCGACAACGGCAAGGGCAAGGCCGCCCGGGCCGCCGGGCCCCCCGCGCGACGGCGCCGCACGCGCTGGGAGAAGCATCGCGCCGAACGCCGCGCCGAGTTCGTCGGCGCCGCCCTGCGCGTCCTGTCCGAGGTCGGGCCCGAGTTCGGGATCGAGCAGGTCGCGCTCGAGGCGGGCGTGACCAAGCCGGTGCTCTACCGGCACTTCTCCGACAAGGCCGACCTCGTCGCCGCGATGGGCGAGCGGGCCACCGAGACCCTGCTCGACCGGCTCATCCCCGCGCTCAACAGCGAGGAGGCGCCGCTCCCGCGGATCCGCAAGTCGGTCGACGCCTTCTTCGGGCTGCTCGAGGAGTTCCCCAACCTCTACTGGGTCCTCGTGCGCCACACCCCGCCCGGCGCGGCGGCGAGCGACGTCGTGACCGAGGACAAGGAGATCATCGCGACCGCGCTGTCGGCGATGCTCGGCGACTACATGCGCGCCTTCGACGTCGACTCCGGCGCGGCCGAGCCCTGGGCGTTCGGCGTCGTCGGCTTCGTGCAGAGCACGGCGGAGTGGTGGCTCGAGCGGCGCTCGATGAGCCGCGAGAGCGTCGTCGAGTACCTCGCCGTCGCGATCTGGTCGGCGATCGACGGCTTCGCCCGCCAGCGCGGCGTCGTCATCGACCCCAACGTCCCGCTCGAGATCAACAAGGTGATCCAGCTGTCCGCGGGTGACGACCCGAGCAGAGGAGCGAGGAGTCGTGAGCCCGAGCGAGCACGACCACGACGACCACGACGACGAGGGCTACCGCGGCCCGGCCACCGTCACCGTCGACGGCGTCGACCACGAGGTCGGCGTGCGCCTGACCGGGCACTTCCAGCCCATCGCGGGCTGGTTCCACTGGTACGGTCGCGTCGACGTCGACGCCGCGCTCGAGGCCGCGCTCGGCGGGCGGAAGCGTCCGGTCCGGGTGACCACGCCCGAGGGCGCCGCCGACGGCGAGATCGGCGACCCCGACCCGTGGGGCCGCTACCGCGTCACCGGCACCTCGACGCCCCCGTTTCATGCGGGATTCCGCACCGGCGCGCGAAGGGGTCTGATCGATGGCGATCGACGAACGTGACGAGACCGCGGTCCTCGACGCCGTCGCCCCGCCCGAGCGCGCCGTCGAGGTGATCGGCGGGCTCGTCGGCCCCACGGTCGCCTTCGGCCCGGTCGCGGTCGGCCCCGTGCCGGGGATGGCCACGCGCGACCGCCGGGCGGTCGGGCAGCTGACCGCGCAGCGCACCGGCGTCGGCCGTGGCGTGGTGTCGGTGCCCGCCCGGCTCGACGTCAGCGTGCTGATCGGGCGCCGCACCGTGCCCGTCGACGTCCGCCCTCGTGGTCCGGGCCGGCTCGACGCGCGGGTCGGCGGGCGACGTCGTCGAGGTCGACGTCGCGCCCATCACCTCACGACGACATCGACGTCGACGCCCACGTCGGGCGCGGGCGGCGTCATCGTGCGCCGCATGGCCGACCTGGAAGGCGAGATCCGCCACCACGTCGGCGTCTACATCTCGACCCTGCTCGCCACCCCCGAGGCCGTCGCCGCCTGCCGGCTCCCGATCGCCTGCGCTGCTCGCCACCGACGAGGCGTTCGTCGCGCGCCGGCGAGGACGAACGGTATGGCCCCTCGAGGCATCGCCTGGTCAGGTCGACATGTACAGGCCGCCGTTGACCGAGAAGACCTGGCCGGTGATGTAGGCCGAGTCCGGGTCGGCGAGGAACTCGACCATGCGGGCGATCTCGTCGGGCTTGCCGAGGCGTCCCACCGGGATGCCGGCCACGATCGCGTCGATGGCCTTCTGCGGCACGTCGGCGACCATGTCGGTGTCGATGTAGCCGGGCGCGACGCAGTTGGCCGTGACGCCCTTGGAAGCACCCTCGGTGGCGAGCGAGAACGTCAGGCCGAACAGGCCGGACTTGGTGGCCGCGTAGTTGGTCTGCCCGGCGTTGCCGCGCTCACCGATGACCGACGAGATGCTGACGATGCGGCCGCTGCCGCGCTCGCGCATGTGCTGGTAGACCAGGTGCGACATGTAGAAGGTGCCCGAGAGGTTGACCTGGATGACCCGGTCCCAGTCGTCGACCTCCATCTTGTGCAGCATCTTGTCCGCGGTGATACCGGCGTTGTTGACCAGGACGTCGATGCGCCCGTGGGTCGTAGACCTCTGACGACGCGCTCGCAGTCGGCCCGCTCCCCGATGTTGCCCTGGTGCGTCGTCGCGCCCGGGATGCCGGCCGCGACCTCCTCGGCGGCGTCCTTGCCGCCCGAGTAGCCCACGGCGACCTTCATCCCGCGCGCACCGAGGCGCTCGACGATCGCCCGGCCGATGCCGCGTGACCCGCCGGTCACCAGGGCCACCTGATTCGTCATGTCCGCCATCGCCGTGCCTCCCGGATCGTCGCCTCGAAGATGACCGTGCCGCGGCCGTGTACTCGACCGGTGTCGGACCGCGCGTCGCCCGCCCTGCTGCTCAGCCCGCGGACGTACGTCCCCGGCGCCGGACCCAGCGGCGGGTACTGCTCGCTGCCGACCGGAGGCGGCGCCTGCTCGTCGCCGGCCCGGGTGGCGATCCACTCGGCCCAGCTCTCCCACCACGAGCCCTTGACCTCGGTGGCGCGGTGTTCCCACTCCTGGGCGGTCTCGCCGGGGGTCAGGCCGCCGACCCAGTTCTTGGCCTTGTCGCTCGGCGGGTTGACGACACCCGCGATGTGCCCCGCCGTCGAGAGCACGAAGGTCACGTCGCCGCCGAGCAGGTCGGTGGAGAGGAACGAGCCGGTCCACGGCGCGATGTGGTCGTTGCGGCCGCGACGATGAACGTGTCGGCGGTGACGTCGCGGGGCGAGACCGTCGCCCGGAGACCTGAGCGTCGCCGGCGCGCGAAGGCGTTGTCGAGGTAGAGGTCGTGCAGGTACGACGACTGCATCGCCGCCGGCATCCGCGTGGAGTCGGTGTTCCACGCGAGGATGTCGAAGGCGGGCGGCGCCTTGCCCTCCAGCCAGTTCGGGCCGACGTAGTTGAAGATCAGGTCGTTGGCCCGCAGCAGGTCGAACGTGGTCGCCATCGAGTCGGACTCGAGGTAGCCCGTCGTCGCCATCTGGCGCTCGAGCCGCTCGACGATGTCGGGGTGCACGAAGTTGCCGAGCGGCCCCGGGTCGGAGTAGTCGAGCAGCGTGTTCTGCAGCGTCAGCGAGTTGACCGCGCTCGTCGCCGGTGCCGCCGAGCGCGCGGCGAGGATCGTCGCGAGCGCCCCGCCGAGGCAGAGCCCGACGACGTTGACGCGCTCCGAGCCGGTGATGTCGGTGATGACGTCGAGCGCGGCGCGGCCCGAGCTCGAGGTAGTCGTCGAACGTCGTGTCGCCGAGCTCGGCGTCGGGGTTGCGGTAGCTCAGCATGAACACGGTGTGGCCGTGCTGCACCGCCCACTCGACGAAGCTGCGCTCCGGCGCGAGGTCCATGACGTAGTACTTGTTGATCCACGGCGGGCTGCACAGGATCGGCACCGCGTGGACCTCGTCGGTCTGCGCCTCGTACTGGATCAGCTCGACCAGCTCGTTGCGGTACACGACCGTGCCGGGCGTGGCCGCGATGTTGTCGCCGAGCTCGAAGCCCGAGTCGTCGACCTGCCGGGGCGCGCCGACGTTGTGCAGGACGTCGTCGACGACGTTGCGCGCACCGGCGACGAGGCTGCCGCCGCCGGTCTCGAACGCCTTCTTCAGCGCTGCCGGGTTGCCGGGCAGGACGTTGGTGGGCGCCAGCGCGCTGCCGAGCAGGCCCGCGACGAACCGCGCGCGCTCCTGCTCGTCGTCGCCGAGACCCGCGGCCCGGACGAGCTCGTCGAGCACCCGCACGGTCAGCAGGTACTGCTGGCGCCAGCCCAGAACGGGTTCTCGTCCACGTCGGGTCCTTGAAGCGCGGGTCCTTGCCCAGCTCGACTCGACGCCCTCCACGTCGGCGCCGAGCGCCCGCGCGGCCGTGGCGAGCCCGATGCGGGCCGACTCGACCGCGGCGGGGGCGAGGACCCCCGCCGCCCCGAGCGGGTGCCGGACGAGCCCGAGGGCGACCCGCGCCGTGGTGCGTCCCCACAGCGTCGGGTCGACCCGGTCGAGCACGGCGTCGGGGACCAGGGCCTCGGCCGCCGGGACGAGGCCGGGCAGCGACGGGACCTCGTCACCGGCGTCGTGGCGATCGATCTGCGACGTGCTCACGGCGGGTCTCCCTGGCTCGACGGCGTCGTCCGGACGCTGAGTGCCCTGTGACACCGGACACTACGCATTCCGGGCGCAGGGAACCCGTCGCACGAGGTCAGGAGTGCGCGCGCACCGCCTCGAGCAGCGGCGGCCACTCCTCCTGCAGCGCCTGGCGCCCCATGAAGAGCCCGAGGTGCCCGCCCGGCGCGACCCGCTTGACGACGTCGGACGCCGGCGTGGCGACATGGTCGGCGGCGGCGAACACCTGGATCGGCGGCGTGATGTGGTCGCTCTCGCCGCCGAGCAGGTAGAGCGGGCGGTCGAAGGCGCCGAGGTCGACGCGGCGGCCCCCGACCTCGAGCGTGCCCGCGATGAGCTCGTTGCCGGAGAAGAGGTGGTCGACGAGCCAGAGGTAGAAGGTGCCCGCGACGTCCTGGGTGTGCTTGAACCAGTCCTCGAAGGTCGCGTAGCGCTCGAGCGCCTCGTGGTCGTCGAGGCGGCGCATGAGGTCGACGTGCTTCGCGATCTCCGCGTCGGGACGCAGCGCGATGAAGCCCGCGAGGACCATGGCTCCCGGCATGTTGCCGCCGCCCGCCGCCACCGCCGCGCGGTAGGGCAGCTGCCCGACGGCGTCGTTGGTCGCCCGGGTCGTCGCCCCGATGGCCCCGTCGCCCGCGTGGAAGTCGATCGGCGCGCCGGCGATGGTCAGCGTGTTGATCTTCTCGGGGTACATGGCCGCGTAGATCGTCGCGAGCCAGCCGCCCTGGCAGTCGCCGACCAGGTTCACCCGGTCCTTCTCGGCCCGCGCGTGGTCGACGGCCCGGTCGACGACGGCGATGTAGTCCTCGATCGTCGTCCGCGACGTCGCCGCCGTGGCGCCGACCCAGTCGAGGGAGAACGCGCGGACGAGGCCCGCGTCGCGGATCGCGAGCATCTGGCTCTGCCCGGGGGCGAAGTCGACGATGCACGAGTCGTGGCCGGCCTGCGGGGGCAGGACCAGCGTCGGCACGACGTCGGCGTCGACGTCGGCGGGTGCGGTGAAGTCGCGCAGCCGGGCGATCGGCGTCTCGAAGACGATCCGGTGCTCCGAGGCCCAGCGGGGCTTGCGGCGCCCGAGCACGTGACCCCACCAGCGCGTGGCGTCGACGAGGTTCTCGGCGGGGGTCCGGGTCACGGCCCGCACCCAGCCCTCCCCGAGGCCCTCCGCCCAGGCGCCTGCGGCCTTGATCGCCGACGACGAGTGGTGGCTGCGCAGCAGCTCCCACGGGTCGAGGCTGGGCATCTCGTGGCCGGTGACCTGGTCGGTCGCCGTCGTGCCGGTCGCAGCGCTCATGCGGGCCTCCATCGGCCGGGGCGTCCCTGTCGGCGTGCTCGTCTGTTGCCTACCCGACGGTAATCTTGCTTGGGATAGTTTGCAAAGGGCGGGTCCGGCCGGACGGGGGAGGGGTTGCGCGTGGTGGACGATCCGGCCGTTCGTCCCTGGGCGAGATCATCCGCGCCGCAGCGGCGGCTGGCCCGGATGTCGCTGCGCCAGCTCGCGGCGATGTCGGCGGTGTCGAACCCCTACCTGTCGCAGATCGAGCGCGGGCTGCACGAGCCCTCGTTCCGCGTGCTGCAGGCCGTCGCCGACGCCCTCGACACCTCGGCGGAGTCGCTCATGCGCCGTGCCGGGATGCTGCCGGAGCGCGGCCCGCGCGGCGGAGGGGAGCCGGCCGAAGGGTCGGCGGTCGAGCGCGCGATCGAGGCCGACGACCGCCTCGCGCCGACGCAGAAGGCCGCGCTGCTGGCTGTACCGCCGCTACGTGGGCCCGGCGGGCGATGGCGGTCGGCGGACGCCGACGAACTGCGCCCATGGTGATCGCAGGGCTTGCCGATCGATGGCCAGCCGTCAGGACCGGTCGCGAGGCAGGGCTCGCGCCGGTCGGCCGCGGCCGTCGACCGCGCTCGAGGGACCGTCTGCCGGCGGCGATCCTGCCGGTGGCGGAGCGCCGAGCGCTCGTGCGCGTCGATCGCCTCCCAGCCCGCCTGGTCGACGAGGTCGGGGCAGCGGGTGAGCAGCCACTCCTCGACCTCGTCGCCCGACGGCGGGTCGGCGGGGAGGCGCTCGGGTGCGGCGTCGAGGTCGGCGAGCACGTGGCGCACCGTCTCGGCGGCGTCCTTGCGGTTGGTGCCGATGATCCCGGTCGGCCCGCGCTTGATCCAGCCGACGACGTACTGGCGCGGTCGCGCGGTTGGTGCCGGCGATGCGGGCTTGATCCCTCCGACGTGCCCGGCGACGCCCCTCCTCGTGCCGGTGCCCTCGTCGAACGGGACGCCGGGCAGCGCCACCCCGCGGTAGCCGACCGCGCGCAGCACCAGGCCCGTCGCCACCGTCTCGCGCTCGCCGGTGTCGACGGCGCGCACGCGCCCGTCGTCGCCGGTCTCGAGCCGGTTGACGCCGAGCACGACCTCCTCGACGCGGCCGTCCCCACTGCCGCGGATCTCCACCGGCGAGCGCAGGAAGCGGAACTCCATCCGGACGGCGTCGGGATCGGGCGTGCGCTGCGACCAGCGCCGCATGTGGTCGACGTTGCGCCGCGTCGCCCGGTCGACGTCGGCCAGCGACGGGTCGTCGGCGCCGGGGATCTGGGCGGGGTCGACGTCCACGGTCAGGCCGTCGATGTCGTCGAGCTCGCGCAGCTCGGTCGTCGTGAACGCGGCCTGCAGCGCGCCGCGGCGCCCGCAGATGACGACCTCGTGCACCGTCGAGGCGCAGAGCGCGTCGATCGCGTGGTCGGCGGTGTCGGTGGCCCGCAGGTCGTCGTCCGACAGCAGCAGCATGCGGGCGACGTCGAGCGCCACGTTGCCCGCGCCGATGACCACGGCGCGCTCGGCGTCGAGGGCGGGCGCGAGGTCGACGAAGTCGGGGTGGCCGTTGTACCAACCGACGAAGTCGACGGAGGCCACGCTGCCGGGCAGGTCCTCGCCGGGGATGCCGAGGCGGCGCTCGGTCTGCGAGCCGACCGCGTAGATCACCGCGTCGTAGCGCTCGAGCAGCTCCTCGCGGGTGACGTGCTCGCCGAGCTCGACGTGGCCGAAGAACCGGAAGCCCGGGCGCGCCGCGATCTTCTCGTACTGCGCGCTCACCGACTTGATCTTCGGGTGGTCCGGGGCGACGCCGGAGCGCACGAGGCCCCACGGCGTGGCGAGCCGGTCGAACATGTCGACGCGCATCGCGCGGCGCCTCCTCGGCGGCGTCGGCGACGCGGGATCGCCACGGCGTGGTCGGGCCGGCCGCCGTTCGCTGGAGTCCCCGCGGCGTCGAGCAGCGCCGCGGCCGCGTAGAACCCCGAGGGTCCGGAACCGATGATCGCCACGGCCCGATCGGACCGCCCACCCCGCGATGCCGCCATCGACTCATCCTGGCCCAGGCCCCGCGTCGCGCACCCCTCCCGGCGCGCCGGACGACACGCGGGCCGTCGGGGCGCGCCACGCCCTCGACGGAGTGATCAGTGCAGGCGGCGCGTACGGGCGTCAACTCGGTCGAGTGGTCACTCCATGGGTGTTCCGAGCAAGAATCTCGTCTCTCACCAGGGCTAACGTCGCCGGCGATGATCGAGTCGGGATGGGGCCGCGGAGGGCGCGCGGACACGAGCGGGCCGTGCGGTTCATGGCGTCGGGCGCACGAGGTGCTCGACGACTACGACCGCGGCGGCGTGCTGTCCGAGCAGCTCGCCGACGACCTGTGCAGCGAGCTGGCCGCGCTGCCGCCGTCGTCACTGGGCCCGCGCAACCGCCCGGGCCGGCCCCGGCGCGCCCCGCGGACCGGCCCGCAGCCGAGCCGCCCCGCGACGACCCCGGCGGGCGTCGCCCGGCCCCGGCTGGTCCTGGTCCACAGCGACTGACGCGCGGGGCGGAGGCTCACGAGAGCCGTCGCGACCAGCACCAGGTACTCGAGCTCGTGCCCGGCCATGCTGACGCGATGACGGAACGACCGGCGCACGAGCGTGCGGGTCGGGTGCTCGCCTGCCGCGGCCCGCTCGAGCATCGCGTCGACGTCGGCCACGTCGTGGTCCGGGGTCGCGGGGCCGCCGTCGCGCAGGGTCAGCGCGAGGAACGAGCCGGGCGGGAAGCTCGCCCAGAGCCGCTCGAGCGCCGAGATCGGCACGTGCCCCTCGCCCACCGCTCCCGCCGCGACCAGCGCCGTGAGCCGCTCGTCGGTGACCAGCGCGGCGACCTCGCCGACGTCGAGGGTCTCGCCGACCAGGTAGTGCGCGTAGAGCCCGGGGCGGTCGCGGTGGGCGGCGTCGCGCGCCTCCGGGATGCCGTCGGCACCGAGGACCACGGTCACGCCCCGCGCCGCCAGCTCCTCGCCGACCACGCCGTTGCCCGCGCCGAGGTCGAACACGCGCAGCGAGCCGACCGGCGTGCCCGCCTCCTCGGCGGCCTCGACCAGTGCCGCGGCGACCGTCGCCGGTGACGCGCACTCCAGACGGCGCTGCACGACCTCCTCGTACAGCCCGGCCACGGCGTAGACCCGCGCGTAGTCGTGCAGCACGATGCGCTCGGTGCCGCCGTCGCGGTGCAGCAGGAACTGCTCCTCGCCCTGCCGGCGACCCGGGGTCGGGTCCAGCTCGACGGTCCAGTCGGCCACGCTGCCTCCTCGGTGCTGGTGCACGTCGGGGCCCCGTCTCGGCGGACCCCGGCGCGCGGACGTCGGCCGTGATGATGGTCGCCACGGGCCGCGCGGCGCAGCCGGTGTGGCGTTCGTCCCCCTCATCGCCGTTGTGTCGTGGCTCCCGCGCCCGTACGACCTGCGGGTGAGCGGTCACGCTCGGTCGGTCAGGAGCGCCGACGCCGCCGCCCTCCGCTCCTGCGGACCCGTTGCGGTCCGCCACGCCCGGGGAGGTCCCCATGGCCGGACCCGCCACCCCCCATCCCTCGCGGGCCCCGCGCGCACCGGGTGCCGCGCCTCCGGTCGCGCGCCTGCAGCGCCCCGCCGCCCGTCGGGCCGCGGCGGTCGCGGCCGCGGAGCGCGCCCACGCCACCGAGGTCGTCTCGCACCTGCTGCACGCCGAGTGCGAGCAGTGGAGCTGGACCGCGCACGCCGCCACCGCGCACCGCGAGCAGGCGGGCGACATCGTCGGCGCCCTCTGCCGCGAGGGCTGGGGACCGGGCCGTTCGGCGGCCTGATCCCGTCCGTCGACCGACCGATCGAGCCGGCTGTGCTCGTCGCCACGCCGCGGGGCCCGTCGGTGAGTACATTCGGCCGCCGGTCGGCGCATCGCGCGCCGTAGAGGGGCGGAGCGCCATGAGCATCGAGATCGACGGCATCGACGTCGCGGAGGAGAGCCGGCAGCACGGCGCCGCGTGGCGCTGGAGCTCCCACGGCGCGACCGAGATCCAGTACGAGATCGAGTGGGTGGAGGGCAAGGACGTGTTCCTCTACGGCACCCGGATCCCACCGGGCGGCTGGAACGTCAGCGAGCTCGACCGGGGCGTGTGGGTCGGCGACGGGCCGATGGACGGCGCGCGCGACATGGTCAAGCGCGGCCTGCCGACCCTCCCGCACTGACCGAGGCCGCACCGGCGACGGCGCACTGGCGACGCCGCAGTGGTGAGGCCGCGTCGGCGCTGCCACGCTGACGCGGCGCCACCGGCCGCCCGCGGCGCGGGCGGCCGGTCCCGACGCGTCAGCTCCCGCCGAGCACCCCCGCCTCGGACAGCTTCTTCATGACGGCGTTCGGGCCGTCGAACTGCTCCTTGTCGAGGCCGGCGATCGTGTCGACCAGCTCCTGGTCGGCCCCCTTCTCCTTGGCGTGCCGTGCGAGCTCGTCGGGGCCGCCGGGGTAGGTGAACCCACCGAGCGACTTCTGCACCTGCGTGACGTCGTAACCCATGAGCGCGTGGTTGCCGGGCGACCGTCCCTCGAACCATCCCGCCGTCGGTCGGTGGCAGGCTCGGTCCCCGTGACCTGGAACTGCCTCGTCTGGGACCTCGACGGCACGCTGCTGCTGCCCGGCTCGTCGACGCCCGTGCCGGGGGTGGCGCAGGTGCTGGCCGACCGGCGTGCGGAGGGCACCGTGCTGGCCGTGGCGACGTCGGCGTCGACGGCCTCGGCGCGCCGTCTCGTCGCGATGCTGGGCTGGGACGCGCTCTTCGACCACGTCGCGGGGTCCGGGCCCGGCGTCGCGGGCAAGACGGCGATCGTCGCCGAGGCGCTGCTCGCCCTCGGGCGCCCGCTGGACGGTGCGGAGGCCACGGCGGTGATCGGCGACTCGCCGGGCGACATGGCCGGGCCGACGAGCTGGGGCTCGTCGCGATCGGCGCGGCGTGGTCCGGCGCGACGCCCGGCCCTGCTGCGCGCGCGGGGGCCGCGCTCGTCCTCGACGACCCGGCCGCGCTCCCGCCGGACCTGCGGCGATCGGCTGAACCGGCTACGACGTCCGAGGTTCGTTCCCGCTCGGGGCGCGGTCGGACGGGTGATGGTAGGAACACGCGCGCGAACCCCTCATCAGCCTCCCGGCCGCCGCCGCCCGGCTCCAGCCCGACGGCGCGTGGACGGCCGCCGACGACACCGGTCGGGCACTACGTCGTGGTCGTCGCCGACCACCGCACCGGCGTCCTCGACAGCTACGGCCCGCTCGAGGCGTCGGCCGCCGCGCGCGTCCTGGTCGACCTGCGGGAGCTGTTGCGCGAGACCGGCGTCGACGACGTCTCGGCGGTCGTGGGCCGCCTGCACCACCCCGACGCGCCGGGTCATCCCGAGGACCCTGAGCGCGGCGCGGGGCGCCGGGGGACGATGGGCGTGTGCACCGCTGGGTCCTGCACCTCGACCTGGACTCGTTCTTCGCCTCCGCCGAGCAGCTGACCCGACCCACGCTGCGCGGGCGACCCGTCCTCGTCGGAGGCCTCGGGCCGCGCGGCATCGTCGCCGGGGCCAGCGGCGAGGCGAAGGTGTTCGGCGCGCGCTCGGCGATGCCGATGGCCCAGGCCCGGCGCGCCTGTCCGCAGGCGGTCGCGCTCCCGCCGCGCACCGCGCTCTACCGGGTGCTCTCGCAGCGCTTCTTCGCCGTCGTGCGCGCCCACGTCCCCGTGCTCGAGCAGATCGCCTACGACGAGACCTTCGCCGAGCCCGAGGCGCTGGTCGGGGCGGACGCCGACGACGTGACGGCGTTCGCCGACCGGCTGCGCGCCGAGGTCCGCGCCGAGTGCGGGCTCGCGGTGTCGGTCGGGGCGGGCTCGGGCAAGCAGGTCGCGAAGATCGCCTCCGGGCTGGCCAAGCCCGACGGCGTGCACGTCGTGCCGCAGGGCGGGGAGCGGGCGCTGCTCGACCCGCTGCCGGTCCGCGCGCTGTGGGGCATCGGGCCGGTCGCCGAGACGACGCTGCACCGCGCCGGGGTCGAGACCGTCGGCGCGCTGGCCGCGCTCGAGGTCGGCGAGGTCACCGCCCTGCTCGGCAACGCGATCGGCTCGGGGCTGCACCGGCTGGCGCGCGGCGTCGACGACCGCCCCCTGACCGAGCGCGGTGAGGCCAAGCAGGTCAGCGCCGAGACCACGTTCGACACCGATCTCTCCGACCTCGTCGCGGTCCGCGCCGCCGTCGCCGAGCTCGCCGCCGGGGGCGCCACCGTCGCCTGCTCGCGTCCGCACCGCGCGGCGCGCACGGTGTCGGTGAAGATCCGTAGCGGGGCGTTCGTGACGAGCAGCCGCGCCGAGACGACGACGGTGGCGAGCACCGACCTCGCCGCGCTCACCGAGACCGCCCAGCGCCTCGCCGTCGCCGCCCTGCCCGACGCCGGCGTGCGCCTGGTCGGGGTGTCGTTCTCGGGGCTGACGACCGCGGTGCAGGAGACGCTGTTCGACGACCCGCCGCCCGGTGCTCCCTCGGCGGTGTCCCCATGGTCGGTGAGCCGGGATCCGTCGACGTCACCGACCCCGCCGAGGCCATGATCGAGGGAGACCTACGGACGCTGAGTGTCAGCGGTGGCACTCCGCTGACATCCGAGCCGGCCGCCGAGTGGCGCACCGGCGACGACGTCGCCCACCCCGAGCACGGTCACGGCTGGGTCCAGGGCGCCGGGCACGGGCGGGTCACGGTGCGCTTCGAGACGCGCACGACCGGGCCCGGTCGCACCGTCACGTTCGCGACCGACGACGCGGCGCTGACGCCAGCGGCGCCGGAGGCGAGCCTGGGCTGACGGACGTGTCCGACCGATGAGAGTGCCGATACGGACGTTGAGCGTCTGCGGAGGCGACACACCCCCGGTCAGGACGCGAAGGCCGCCCGGAGCTCGGCGACGAAGGTCTCGGGCACCTCGAGCGACGCGAAGTGCCCGCCGCGGGGCAGTTCGTTCCAGTAGCGCACGTCGGTGTAGCGCCGCTCGACCCACGCGCGCGGCAGCTTCGCCATCTCGGCCGGGAAGTACGACACCGCGCTCGGCACGGTCACCTCGGCGAGCTCGCGGTTCGCGAGGCTCTCCCAGTACAGCCGCGCCGAGGACGCCCCGGAGGCGGTGAGCCAGTAGACCGAGACGTTGTCGAGCATCCGGTCGATCGACACCGACCCGAAGCCGTCGCCGTCGGTCCAGGCGATGAACTTCTCGGCGATCCACGCGAGCTGGCCGGCGGGGGAGTCGACGAGCCCGTAGCCGAGGTCTGGGGACGGGTGCTCTGCTGGCCGGAGTAGCCCTGCCCGACGCGGCGGAACTCCTCGAGGTAGGCCATCCACTCCCGCTCGGTCGCGGTCAGCGTGCTGTCGTCGAACCCCTCGGGCCGGGCCACCACCGGCATCGTGGTGTGCAGCGCGGACACCCGGTCGGGGTGCCGCGCGCCGAGCTGGCTGGTGACCATCGCGCCCCAGTCGCCGCCCTGGGCGAGGAAGCGGTCGTAGCCGAGGCGGCCCATCAGCTCGGCCCACGCGTCGGCGATGCGCCCGGTGTTCCAGCCCGGCTCGGTCGGCTTGTCGCTGAACCCGTATCCGGGCAGCGACGGCGCCACGACGTGGAACGCGGGCAGGGCGTCGTCACCCGGGTCGGTGAGGGGGCCGATCACGTCGAGGAACTCCACGACCGACCCCGGCCACCCGTGTGTGATCACCAGCGGGCGGGCGTCGGCACGCGGTGAGCGCACGTGCAGGAAGTGGACGCCCAGGCCGCCGATCTCGGTGCGCCACTGCCCGAGGCCGTTGAGCTCGGACTCGAGGCGACGCCAGTCGTACCCGGTGGCCCACTGCTCCAGCAGCTCCGTGACCTGCGACAACGCGATCCCCTGCGAGGCGTCGGTGGCCGGCTCGGGCAGCCGCACGCGCTCGAGGCGCGCTCGCAGGTCGTCGAGCTGGTGCTCCGGGACGTCGAGGACGAAGGGCTCCGCGGCGCCGTCGGTCATGGTCGGCACGCTAGCCGTTGATCGTCGCGACGGCGCGCGGGCGGCCCGAGAGCCACCCGGCGGGGTGTCACGCCGCCACGCCGTAGCGCGAACCTTGTGACCCGAACGAGGCAACTTTGCCCCGCGCTGTCACACCGGGGGTCAGTGTGGCGATGGACGGGGTGGAGGTGATCAGCATGCTGAACGACCAGTCGGCGGCCCTGCTCGCGGCAGCGGCGGACCTGGACGAGTGCGACGGATACGTGGTGCTCGTGTACGACCCCGAGACCGGCGAGATGGACGCACACGGACCCTACGAGGGGGTCGGTGCGACGGTGCGCGCCGAAGGGCTGCGCCGCGAGTTCGACGGTGACGGGCTGCGCGACGTGGTGGTGCGCGTGAGTCGCCTGCACGCCCCCCGCGCGTGACGCCGCGCGCCGTCACGTGGGCGCCCCGGCCCTCCCCGACGAGGTCAGGGCGCTCCACGCGACGGCACGCAGCAGGCGGTGCAGCGACGTCCGGTCGAGGTCGCTCGACGAGAACAGCACCGAGTGGATCGCGCCGATCGCGGCGCGGACCAGGACGTGGGCTTCGGCCTCGGTGAGGTCGTGGCGCCACGCGGTGAGGACGTCGACCCACTGGTCGAGGTACCGCCGCTGGCGGGTGCGCAGGCGTCCCCGGTCGGGTTCCGGCACGTGGCGGAACTCCTGGTGGTAGACCTGCAGCAGCCGTCGCTGGTCGAGGGCGAAGCACACGTGCGCGTCGACCAGGCCGTCGAGGGCCCGCTGCGGGTCGCGGTCGCGCACGATGCGGTCGGCGTCGGCGGTCAGGGGCCCGAGGACGCGGTCGAACAGCGCCGCGAGCACCGCGACCCGACGATGCCGGCCGCCGCACCGATGGCGGCCATCCCGACCGCCGGGTAGCCGTCGCGGCCGATGAGCTCGGCGGCCGCGTCGAGGATGCGGTCGGCCCGGTGCGGGTCGCGTCTCCGGGAGGCCCCCGACCCGGCGGCGACCGCGGGCCGGCGGGACGCCGCGCCGCCTCGCGGACGTCCCGCGCGGTCACCCTGGGCCTCGACGACCGCGAGCACGGCGCCGCTCTCGACGGTCGACCCGGCCACGACGTCGAGGTCGCGGACGACGCCGTCGTGCGGCGCGGTGACCGTGTGCTCCATCGTCATCGCCTCGAGCACGAGGATCGGCGCGCCCGCCGCCACGGTCGCCCCGTCGGCGGCGGCCCCCCGGACGACCGTGCCCGGCATCGGCGCCAGCAGCGACCCGGGGCGTCCGCTCGGCCGGGTCGCTGAGCGCGGACCTCGACGAGCTCGTCCAGCCCCAGGACGCCGTCGACCCGACGTCGTGCCCCCACCGGTGCACCCGAGGTGCCGCCGCACGCCGTCGCCACCTCAGGTCGACCGTGCCGTCGCCGGCCCCGCCGCGCCACCCGACGCCGGGCAGCTCCTCGCCGTCGACGGCGACGACGGTGCCGTCGCGGCCGACGCGGTAGCCCACCTCGACGACGTCGTCGCCGCGCCGGTAGCTGATCGTCTGTCGCGCGGTGGGGACGTTGCGCCAGCCCGACGGTGCCGCCGCGAGCACCCCGGCGGCGGCGCGGCGCGCGTGGGCGCCGGCGAGCGCGGCCGCGGCCGGGTGGACCGACGCCGCCCGCGCGTCGCGGGCCCGGCGCACCAGGCCGGCGGGCGGGTGGCGGGTGAGGTAGCCGGTGTCGGTGCGCCCGGCGAGGAACTCGGGGTGGCGCAGGCTCCGGACGAGCAGGTCGCGGTTGGTCGTGACGCCGTGCAGCCGCGTCGCCGCGCCAGGCCGCGGGCGAGCAGCGCGGGCGCCTCCTCGCGGTCGGCGTGCACGACCACCTTGGCCAGCATCGGGTCGTAGTGGGGGCTCACCGACGACCGAGCCGTCGGCGACGCCGCTGTCGACCCGCACGCCCCGGCAGGGCGGGGAACGCGACGCGGTGCAGCGTGCCGGTCGCCGGGCGGAAGTCGGCGGCGGGGTCCTCGGCGTAGAGCCGGGCCTCGATCGCGTGGCCGGCGAGCCGCGCGCTCCGGACCTCGGGGGGCAGGGCCTCGCCCTCGGCCACGCGCAGCTGCGCCCGGACCAGGTCGAGCCCGGTGATCATCTCGGTGACCGGGTGCTCGACCTGCAGGCGCGTGTTGACCTCGAGGAAGAAGAAGTCGCCCGACCGCGCGCCGGTCTCCAGCACGAACTCCACGGTGCCCGCGCCGACGTAGCCGACCGCCTCGGCCGCCGCCACCGCCGCGGCCCCGAGCTCGGCACGCAGGGCGTCCCCGACCGCGGGCGACGGGCACTCCTCGAGGATCTTCTGGTGGCGGCGCTGGATCGAGCACTCGCGCTCGAAGAGGTGCACGACCTCGCCGTGGGTGTCGCCGACGATCTGCACCTCGACGTGGCGCGGGTCCTCGACGTAGCGCTCGAGGAACACCATGCCGTCGCCGAATGCGGACGCGGCCTCCCGGCGGGCACCGTCGACGGCGTCGGCCAGGTCGGACTGTCGCCGGACGATCCGCATTCCGCGTCCGCCCCCGCCGAACGCCGCCTTGACCAGCACCGGGAAGCCGGTCGTCAGCGTGCGGCGGTGAGGTCGGCCTCGGTCGGCTCGGGTCGAGCGTCACGCCGGGCAGCACCGGGACGCCGGCGTCGCCATCAGCGCCTTGGCCTCGACCTTCGACCCCATCGCCGCGATGGCCTCCGGCGGCGGGCCGACGAACACGACGCCGGCGGCGGCGCAGTCGCGGGCGAAGCCGGCGTTCTCGGAGAGGAACCCGTAGCCCGGGTGCACCGCGTCGGCGCCGGTCGCCGCGGCGGCGGCGAGCACGAGGTCGCCGCGCAGGTAGGTGTCGGCGGGCGCCGCCCCGGGCAGGCGGACCGCCTCGTCGGCCTCGGCGACGAAGGGCGCGTCGGCGTCGGGGTCGGAGAAGACGGCCACGGTGGCGACGTCGAGCTCGCGGGCCGTGCGGATGACGCGGGAGGCGATCTCGCCGCGGTTGGCGACGAGGAGCCGGGTGATCGTCACGGGGTCCTCACATCCGGAAGACGCCGAAGCCGCGGCGCCCCTCGACTCGCTGGTTGTGCACGGCCGAGAGCGACATCCCGAGCACGGTGCGGGTGTCGCGCGGGTCGATGACGCCGTCGTCGTAGAGCCGCGCGGTGACGTAGAACGCGTGCGACTCGTCCTCGATCTGCTGCTCGATCGCCGCGGTGCGCTGCGCGTCGGCGGCCTCGTCGAACTCCCGCCCGCCGCCGCCGCGGCCGACGCCGGCCCGACGATCGACAGGACCCCCGCGAGCTGCGCGGCGCCCATGACGGCGAGCTTCGCGTTCGGCCAGGCGAACATCAGGCGCGGGTCGTAGGCGCGTCCGGACATCCCGTAGTTCCCCGCACCGTAGGACGCCGCCATGGTGAGGGTCAGGTGCGGCACGGTGCTGTTGGTGACGGCGTTGATCATCTTGGCGCCGTCCTTGACGATGCCGCCCTGCTCGTAGTCGGTGCCGACCATGTAGCCGGTCGTGTTCTGCAGGAAGACCAGCGGGGTGTCGGTCTGGTTGGCCAGCAGGATGAACTCGGTCGCCTTCTTCGCCTCCTCGGAGAACAGCACGCCGCGCGCGTTGGCCAGGACCCCGACCGGGAAGCCGTGCACTGACGCCCACCCGGTCACCAGGCTCGTGCCGTAGGCGGTCTTGTACTCGTCGAACCGCGACCCGTCGACGACGCGGGCGAGCACCTCGCGGGGGTCGACGGGCACGCGGAAGTCGGCGGGCGCGATGCCGAGCAGCTCGTCGGGGTCGTAGCGCGGCTCGTCGGCGGGCGCCGTCGGGCGCCGGGCCGAGCTTGCGCCAGTTGAAGTCGGCGACGATCTCGCGTCCGAGGCGCAGGGCGTCGTGCTCGTCGACGGCGAAGTGGTCGGCGAGCCCGGAGGTCCGGGCGTGCATGTCGGCGCCACCCAGGGACTCGTCGTCGGACTCCTCGCCGGTGGCCATCTTCACCAGCGGCGGCCCGCCGAGGACGACCTTGGCCTGCCCGTCGACGAGCACCGCGTGGTCGCACATCCCCGGCACGTACGCCCCGCCCGCGGTGGAGTTGCCGAACACCAGCGCGATCGTCGGGACGCCCGCCGCCGACAGCTCGGTGAGGTCGTGGAAGATCGTCCCGGCGTGGACGAACAGCTCGGCCTGGCTGGGCAGGTCGGCCCCGCCGGACTCCACGAGATTGATCACCGGGAGCCGGTTCACCCGCGCGATCTCCAGCGCGCGCAGGGTCTTGCGCAGCGAGTACGGGTTCATCGCGCCGCCGCGCACCGTCGGGTCGTGGGCGATGATCACGCACTCGACGCCGGACACGACGCCGATGCCGGTGAGTATCGACGCGCCCACGGTGAAGTCGGTGCCCCACGCGGCGAGCGCCGAGAGCTCGAGGAACGGCGAGTCGCGGTCGAGCAGCAGCTCGATGCGCTCGCGGACCAGCAGGCGGCCGCGGTCGTGGTGCCGCCGGGCGTAGCGCTCGCCGCCGCCCGCGCGACGAGGTCGAGCTGCTCGTCGAGCGCGCGATCAGCGCGAGCTGGGCGGCGCGGTTGGTGCGGTAGGTCTCGTCGGCGGTCGAGAGCTGGAGCAGGACGCCACCGCGCGTCCTCCGAGGTGTAGTGGTCGGCGAAGCGTTCGCGCAGGACGTTCTTCTGGATCTTCCCGGTCGAGGTGCGGGGCAGCTCGTCGACCACGATCGACGGCCTTCGGGATCTTGTAGCCGTCGAGCGCGCCGGCGAGGCCCGCGAGCACGGTGGCCGGGTCGATCGTCGCGCCGGCGGCGGGACGACGACCGCGGTGATCGCCTCGCTCCAGCGCGGTGCGGCAGCCCGACGACGACGGCCTCGGCGACGCCGGGTCGGTCGCGTAGACGGCCTTCTCGACCTCGAGCGACGCGACGTTCTCCCCTCCGGTCTTGATGACGTCCTTCGACCGGTCGGCGAACCAGAGGATGCCGTCGTCGTCGACGCGCCCGATGTCGCCGGAGCGGAACCACCCGCCGGCGAAGACCGCGTCGGTGGCGTCCGGGTCGTGCAGGTACCCCGTCATCGTGTGCGGGCCGCGGTAGGCGATCTCGCCCTCCGTGCCGGTGGGGACCGGCTCGTCGTCGGGGCCGAGCAGGGCGAGCTCGACGTTGACCACCGGCGTGCCCACCGCCCCGGCGTGCGAGAGCTGGTGCTCGGGGCGGAACAGGGTGGCCGTCGGGCTCATCTCGGTCTGGCCGAACAGCAGGTAGAAGTCGCAGCCGAAGGTCGTGATCGCGCGGCGCAGCGTCGCGTCGGGCATCGGGGCCATCGCGTAGCAGGCGCGGCGCAGGCTCGACAGGTCGCGCGTGGCGACGTCGGGGTGGTCGAGCATCGCCCGGAACATCATCGGCAGCCCGAAGATCTGCGTGATGCCCTCGCGCTCGATCGTGGTCAGCAGGAACGGCGGGTCGAAGGCGCGCAGGACGTGGATCGCCGCGCCGATCATGATCGCCGGCGTGCAGTGGGTGTTGAGCTGCGCGGTGTGGAACATCGGCAGCATGGCCACGAACCGGTCGTCGGGGCGGAACGACGTCAGCGCCATGGTCATCGACTCGAGGTAGATCGAGGTGTGGTTGCCGACCACGCCCTTCGGGAACGACGTCGTCCCGCTGGTGTAGAGGTACGTCAGCGGGTCGCGGTCGTCGACGTACACCTCGGGCGGGCGGCGTCGTCGTCGGCCGACAGCCCGTCGAGGGTGAGCCCGTCGTGATCGCCCGATCCGCCGACCACCACGACGTCGGCGACGCCCGGCGCGTCGGCGACCGCCGGCGCCAGCGGCTCCAGCAGGGCGGCCTCGACGACGAGCGCGCGGGCCCCGGAGTGGCGCAGGACGTAGGCGACCTCGTCGGCGCGCCAGCCGAGGTTGATCGGCACGCACACGACGCCCGCCTTCGCGCAGGCGTAGTAGACGGCGAGGAACTCGGCGCTGTTGCCGGCGGCGAGCGCGAGGGCGTCGCCGCGGACCAGCCGCGGGCGAGCATGCCGTGGGCGAGGCCGGTTCGCCCACGCCGTCGAGCTCGCGTAGGTCCAGCGCCGGTCGCCGTCGACGATCGCGACGGCGTCGGGGCGCCGGGAGGCGCTGCGGGTCAGGGCGTCCCCGACGTTGACGCGCTGGACGAGGTTGCGGTCGATGTCCATGGCGATCAGTACGACCTCGGCAGGCCCAGGCTGTGCTGCGCGACGTAGTTCAGCACCATCTCGCGGCTCACCGGGGCGATGCGCAGCAGCCGCACCAGGCCCCACAGCGGGACGAGCCCGTACTCGGTGGCCATGCCGTTGCCGCCGTGGGTCTGGATCGCCGCGGTCACGGCGTTCAGGCCGGCCTCGGCGGCCGCGTACTGGGCCATGTTCGACGCCTCGCCCGCCCCGAGGTCGGCGTCGTGGGCCAGGCCGCCTTCGCCGTCATCAGCGCGGCCAGCTCGACCTCGATCCGCGCCTGCGCGAGCGGGTGGGCCACGCCCTGGGGCGAGCCGATGGGGCGGCCGTCCCACACCGACCGGGTGGTGGCGTAGTCGGCGGCGAGGGCGAGCGCCCGACGCCCGATGCCGACGCACAGCGCGGCGCCGGTGATCCGCTCGGGGTTGAGGCCGTGGAAGACCTGCGCGAAGCCCTGGCCCTCCTCGCCGACCAACGCCCCGGCGGGCAGCCGGACCTCGTCGAAGAAGAGGGTGAACTGGCGCTCGGGCAGCATCGCGTCGACCGGGAGCGGGGTGCGCGTGAACCCCGGCGCGTCGGTGGGCACGACGAACAGCGAGAGCGTCCGCGCCCGGTGGTCTCGTCGCGCCCGGTGCGCGCCACGACGAGCACCGCGTCGGCCTCGTCGACCCCGGAGATGTAGTACTTCGTGCCGCGCAGGATCCAGTCGCCCTATCGGGTCGCTCCTCGCGGTCGCGCTCGGTCGTCGTGAGCTGGTGGGTGTTCGACCCGGCCTCGGGCTCGGTGATCGCGAAGACCATCTTCTCGCCCGCCGCGAGCCGGGGCAGCCACTCGTCGCGCTGCTCGGGCGACCCGTAGCGCGATCGAGGACCTCGCCGAGATCGCGGACGAGACCAGGAGCAGCAGCAGCGGCGCGCCCGCCGCGGCGGTCTCCTCGCAGACCAGCGCGAGCTCGGTGAGCCCCCCCCCGCCGCCGTGCTCCTCGGGGAGGTTCACCCCCAGGTAGCCGCCGCGGGCGAGCTCGTCCCAGAGCTCGGTGCACGGCTCGTGGGCCGCGGCGTGCTCGCTGTAGTAGGCGCCCCCGTAGGGCTTGGCGATGGCGGCGACGGCCTCGCGCAGCGCGCGGTGCTCGTCGGTCTCACGGAAGTCCATGCGCACCCCAGGAAGAGAACGGCGATTCACTCGGCACGGTAGCGCTCGCGGCCCCGGTGGGGTACGCCCGTCGTGCCCGCGATCAGCGGGACCCGATCCTGTAGGAGGCCCGAGTGCGCACCGTCCGCGAAGCGGCGATCGACTTCTTCCGCGCGCAGGGGATGACGACGGTGTTCGGCAACCCCGGCTCCACCGAGCTGCCGATGCTCGCCGACTTCCCCGACGACTTCCGCTACGTCCTCGCGCTGCAGGAGGCCTCGGCGGTCGCGATGGCCGACGGGTACGCGCAGGCGACGGGCCGGCCGACCCTGGTCAACCTGCACACCGCGCCGGGGGTCGGCAACGCGGTCGGCGCCCTGGTCACCGCGGCGGCCAACGGCTCGCCGCTGGTCGTCACGGCGGGCCAGCAGGTGCGCCCGATGCTCACGCTCGAGGCGATGCTGACCAACACGCGGGCCACCGAGATGCCGCAGCCTCTGGTCAAGTACTCGGCCGAGCCGCCCCGCGCCCAGGACGTCCCGGCCGTGCTGGCCCGGGCGATCCACACCGCCATGCTGCCGCCGCGCGGGCCGGTCTTCGTCTCGATCCCGATGGACGACTGGAACGAGCCCGCGTCCGACGAGGCCACGGTCCCGGTGACCACCCGTCGGGTGAGCGGGCGCGCCGCCCCCGATCCCGCGTCGGTCGACGTCCTCGCCGAGGCGCTGGCGGGGGCGCGGGCCCCGGCGATCGTCAGCGGCGGCGACGTCGACGCCACCGGCGGTTACGACGACGCGGTGGCGCTCGCCGAGCGGGTCGGCGCCGTCGTGTTCAGCCCGCCGGCCGGGGGTCGTCTCGGCTTCCCGCAGCGCCACCCGCTCTACCGGGGCTCGCTGCCGATGGCCATCGAGCCGGTCGCCGAGACGCTCGCGGCCCACGACGTCGTGCTCGTCGTCGGCTCGCCGGTGTTCCGCTACTACCCCTACGTGCCCGGCGAGTTCCTCCCGGCGGGCACGCGCCTGTTCCACGTCACGGCGTCGGCCGACGAGGCCGCCCGCGCCCCGATGGGCGACGCGGTCGTCGCCGACCCCGCGCTGACCCTGCGCGCGCTGCTCGACCGCGTCCCGGCCACCGACCGCCCCCGACCCGCTCCGCGCCCGTCGCCGGAGCCCGCACAGCCGCACGGGGGCGGCCTGCTGTCCGCCGAGGAGGCGTTCGACGCGCTCGCCGCCGCGTGGCCGGAGCGCGGCGTGCTGGTCAACGAGTCGCCGTCGAACCTCGCCGCCCAGCAGGCGCGGATCCGCGTCGACCGGCCCGGCGGCTACTACTTCACCGCCTCCGGCGGCCTCGGGTTCGGGCTGCCCGCGTCGGTCGGGGTGGCACTGGCCGACCCGTCACGCCCGGTCGTGGCGGTCATCGGCGACGGGTCGATGCAGTACTCGATCCAGGCCCTCGCGACGATGGCCGCGCTCGGCGTCGCCGTCACCGTCGTCGTCCTCGACAACCGCGAGTACGCGATCCTCAAGTGGTTCGCCGCCCGCGAGGAGACCCCGAAGGCGCCCGGGCTCGACCTGCCGCCGATCGACCACGTCGCCCTCGCCCGCGCCTACGGCGTCGAGGCCGAGTCGGTGTCGTCGGCCGAGGAGCTGACGGCGGCGGTGGCGCGCGGGGTCGCCGGGCCGGGCCCGCGCCTCGTGCACGTCCCGATCGTCCCCTCGGGAGGCTGAGCCGCGGCCCGTCCGGAGCGAGGGGCGCGGTTCTTGACCTCGAGTTCTCTCGAGGGTCGAGGGTGGCGACGTGCGAATCTCGGAGGTGGCGCCGCCTCGCCCCGGCGTAGCGTCGACGGGCGGTGCCAACGACGTGACGTCGCGGACGTCCAGTGGCAGGAACGTCACATCGCTGACGTCCGGTGACAGGTACCCCACATCCCCGAGCCCGCCGGGGGGGCCACGCGTGAGCACGCAGGTCGACAGCGACCCGCGCACGGAGCACGGATCCGTCGGAGCGCCGGCCGTCGAGGTCGCCGGGCTGGTGAAGCGCTACGGGCGCAGCACCACCAACGCCGTCGACGGGATCGACTTCGCCGTCGCCCCCGGCGAGGTCTTCGGGCTCCTCGGTCCCAACGGGGCGGGCAAGACCACGACGGTCGGCGTCCTGACCACCCGGGTCCGGCTGACGGCGGGCCGCGCGAGCGTGGCCGGCATCGACGTCACGCGCGACCCGGTGTCGGCGCGCGCGGTCCTTGGCGTCGTCCCGCAGCGGCCCAACCTCGACCGCTCGCTCGACGCGCGGGGCAACCTCGTCTGGCACGCGGCGTACCACGGCGTCCCGCGCTCCCGGCGCGTCGCGCTCGCCGACGAGCTGCTCGAGCGCATGGGCCTCGCGGAGAAGGCCACGACCAACCCCGACGAGCTCTCCGGCGGGCAGGCCCAGCGCCTCATCATCGCGCGCGGGCTCATGCACTCCCCGCGGGTGCTCTTCCTCGACGAGCCCTCGACCGGTCTCGACCCGCAGGCGCGCCTGTTCGTCCACGACCGGGTCGCCGAGCTCGCCGCGAGCGGCGTCACCGTCGTGCTCACCACCCACGACATGGACGAGGCCGCGAAGCTCGCCGACCGCGTCGGGGTCGTCGACCACGGCCGGCTGCTCGCGCTCGACACGCCCCGCTCGCTGGTCGCGGCGCTGCCCGGCTCGGCGACGATCGACCTCACGGTCACCGGCGCCGCGCCCGACGCGCTGCGTGGACGGCTCGGCGAGGTCCGCGGGGTCGCGGGGGTCGAGCGGATCGACGACGGCGGCGAGGAGGGAGACGCAGCGGAGCGGAGCTCGACCCGGCCGGGCGGTGACTCCGCCCGGCTGCGGGTGAGCTGCGACGGCGAGGCGGGCGCGCTGCTGCCGACCGTGCTCGAGGTCGTCGCCGACGCGGGCGCCACCACGACCGACGTCGGCCTCGGCGAGCCCACGCTCGAGGACGTGTTCATCGACCTGACCGGACGGGGGCTGCGCTGATGACCACCACGTACCCGGGCCCACCCGCGCGCACCGGGCAGGTCCAGGCGTTCCTCGGGGTGCTGGGCCGCGACGTCGCGGTCACCGGCAAGGAGCTCGGCAGCTTCCTCGCCCAGGTCCTCGTGCAGCCGTTCTTCCTGCTCTTCATCTTCGGCAAGGTGCTCGCCGAGCTCGGCTTCATCCAGCCCGGCTACGCGCAGCTCCTGCTGCCCGGACTGCTCGCGCTCAACGCGTTCTTCGTCGCCGTCCAGGCCACCGCGCTGCCGCTGGTCATCGACTTCAGCTACACCAAGGAGATCGAGGACCGGCTGCTCGCGCCGCTGTCGACGCGGCTGGTGGCTGTCGAGAAGATCGTGTTCGGGGCGCTGCGCGGGCTGTTCGGCTCGCTGGTGATGATCCCCGTGGGCTACCTGGTGCTCGACGAGGTGAACTGGGACCTCGCGGGGCTCCCGCTCGCGGCGCTGCTGCTGGTGCTCGGCGCGCTGGCGGGTGGCTCGTTCGGGCTGGTGATCGGCACGCTGGTCACGCCACGGAAGATCAACGTGGTGTTCGCGGTCGTCATCGCGCCGCTGCTGTTCACCGGCTCGACGCAGTTCCCGTTCCTCGCGATCTCCGGCTCGCTGCGGTGGTTCCAGGTGCTGTGCGCGCTCAACCCGATCACCTACGTCTCCGAGGGCCTGCGCGCGTCGCTGACCCCGCAGATCGAGCACCTGCCGGTGTGGGTGTCGTTCCTGGCGTTGGTCGCCTCGGTCGTGCTGTTCGGGGCGATCGGCATCCGCGGGTTCGTGCGCCGCGCGCTCGACTAGGGCCTGCGGCCCATGTGTCTGGTTCTGGGGGTGATAGCCCCGAAACCCTCACATGCGCGTCAGCGCATCACGCGGTACCAGTGCGCCGACTCCCCGGCGAGCGGTTCGAGGCAGACGCGGGTCGCGCCGGGGTGGTCGAACATCCGGACGCCGTCGCCGAGCAGCACCGGGACGAAGAGCATCAGCACCTCGTCGAGCAGCCCGGCCTCGAGGCACGAGCGGGCGACGCCGGCGCCGAGGACGCTGACGTAGCGCTCGCCCGCCGCCTCGCGGGCCCGCGCCACCGCGGCGTGCAGGTCGGTGTGGAACTGCCGTGCCGGCCGGCTCGTCGGCGGGCGGGCGGCTGGTGAGCACGAACGTCGGCCCGTCGTACCGCCCGCCGAAGGCGCCCTCGGCGTCGGTGCCCGCGTTCGGGTCGCTGCCGCGGTGGGTGCCGCCGCCGACGAGCAGCGCGCCGACCCCGGCGAGCAGGCGGTCGGCCGTCGGGTTCGGCGTCGTCGCGTACGCCGACATCCACGTCATGTCCCCACCCGGTCCGGCGATGAAGCCGTCGAGCGAGGCGGCGGCGGAGTAGAGCAGGGTGGCCATGGCGGTGACCCTAGCTCACTGATTGCGAAAAGCAATCGGACGACGCGGTGTGCGCGATCCTCGGGGCCATGACCCCGAAAATCGCTCACATGGCGAGCGCGCGAGCCGTCCGGGCCAGGCGCGCTGCCCCCTGGACCCGGGCGGCACCGAGCGACGCGTCGTCGGGGCCGGTAGCGCCCTTCTGCGCCACGTACGAGGCGCCGTAGGGGTTGCCGCTGGTCATGAGCGAGGGGTCGGCGGCGTAACCGAGCGGCATCACCAGCGCGCCCCAGTGGTAGAGCACGTTGTTCACCGACAGGATCGTCGACTCGAGGCCCCCGTGGCCGGTGGAGGCGCTGGTGAACGCCGTGCCGACCTTGTCGGCCAGCTTGCCCTGCGCCCAGAGCCCGCCGGTCTGGTCGAGGAACGCCTTGAGCTGCTCGGCGACGTTGCCGAAGCGCGTCGGGCTGCCGAGGGCGAACCCGTCGGCCCACTCGAGGTCGTCGAGCGAGGCGTCGGTGTCGTAGGGGTTGTCCTCGCGCCAGGCCTTCCACTTCGCGTTGCCCTCGATCGCCTCGGCGGGGGCGCGCTCGGCGACGGGACGGACGCGGGTCTCCGCGCCCTCGGAGCGCGCGCCCTCGGCGAGGGCCTCGGCGAGCGCGGCGACGTTGCCGGTGGCGGAGTAGAAGATCACGGCGATGCGCGGGGACACGGACGTCCTCCCGGGACGGGTACGGCTGGCACCCGCGATCATCGCCCCCGGGCGGTGGGCGGGCGCGCCGGGCCCGACGCGCGGCCGCGACGTGGCCGCCGTCGCGCCGGGCGAGCACACTGGACCGGGTGACCGCACCCCCGTCCTCGCTGGTCATGGGCGGTCGGTCGCTGGTCGCGATCTACCGGCGCCTCTCGGCCCTCGCCGCCGCGCCGACGGCGACGCCCGCGACCGTGGTCGCCGCGGCCAGCGCGGCGACCGACGCGACCGTGGCCCTGGTCGGCCCGCGGCTGCGGGTGCTGGCCGCGGCGGCACCCGGCGCCGACGACACCGCCGCCGCGACCGCCGTCCGCGAGCGCCTGCGCGGCCCGCGCCCCGCGCCGTGGGCACGGGTGCCCGGTGCCGCCGGGGTGCCCGCCCGGCTGCTGCGGGTGCCGGGGTCCCGACGGCACGGTGGCCGTGCTCGCCCGGTCGTGGCCGGCGACGAGGTGGCCGCCCACCTCGTCGGCGAGTACGACCCCGACCGCCGCGACCCCGACGCCCCCGACGACGAGACGGTGCTGCTCGCCGTCGAGCACGCGGCCGTCGTCGTCGGCGTGCGCCTCGGGCGCGACCGGGCGCTCACCGCGCTCACCGCGGCCACGGGCCACGTCCGCGACGACCTCGTCACCGGCCTCCTGCTCGGGCGGGCGCGCGACCGCGACGAGGCGGTCCGCTGGGCCGGGCACCTCGGCCACGCGGTCGACGGTCCGCAGCGGGTGGTCCTCCTCGCCCCGGTCGACGTCGGTGCGGGCGACGTGACGGCGCTGCTCGCCGAGGCCGACGACGACCTGAGCCGCGCCGTGCCGCACGCGCTCACGGTCGTGCGCGACGGCGAGCTCGCGGCCGTGCTCCGTGTCGCCGACGATCCGGTCGCCGTCGTGACGGCGTGCGCGCGCCGCCTCGCGCGGGGCCGCACCCCCGACCCGGCGACCCGGTGGCCGGTCACGGTCACGGTCGGGGGCGAGGCGCACGATCCGGCCGCGCTCGCCGCCTCCTACGACCAGGCGCGTCGCACGCTCGTCGCCGCGGGCCGGCTGGGCGGCGCCGGGCGTGCTGCGCTTCGACGACCTCGGCATCCACCGGCTCCTGCTGCAGATCCCCGACCCCGCCGCGGCCCGGGAGTTCGCCGCCGAGGTGCTCGGGCGTCGTGTCGACGGTGCCGACGGGTCGACCGGCGGCCCGAGCGCACCACCGACGTCCTGCGCACCCTCGCGCGCTGGTTCCGCGAGGACGGCAGCCTGCAGCGCACCGCGCGGGCGCTGTCGGTGCACCCCAACACGGTCACCTACCGGCTGCGGCGCGCCGAGGAGCTCTCGGCCTGTCGCTGGAGAGCTACGACGACCGCCTCGCCGCGCAGGTCGCGCTGGAGATCCTCGGCGAGATGCGCGGGTGAGCACCCCGCGGGCGCCCCGACGTCCTTCACGCGGGCGCTCGACGAGCGCGTGCTCCTCTGCGACGGCGCGATGGGCACCCTCGCCGCCGCGGGCGGGGTCCGCGCCGAGGGCCCGGGCACCGAGCTGTGCCTCGTCGCCCCCGAGCTCGTCACGTCGCTGCACCGGCGCTACCTCGACGCCGGCGCCGACGTCATCGAGACCCACACCTACGGCGCCACCCGCCACCGCCTCGCCCGTGCCGGGCTCGCCGAGCGGACAGCGGAGATCAACCGGGCGGCGGCGGCGCTCGCCGTTGCCGCGCGCGACGAACGCCCGCCGGGGAGCCGACCGGTGTGGGTCGCGGGGTCGGTGTCGCCCGCGTCGCTGCCGCCGACCGGCACGCCGAGCCGGGCCCGGCCCGTCCTCGACCGGCGCGCGCCCGGCCCCGGCGAGCGTGACGACGCCGTCCGCGAGCAGGTCGAGGCGCTGGTGGCGGGCGGCGTCGACCTGGTGCTGCTCGAGACCTTCACCGACGGCGACGAGCTCGCCCGCGCGGTCGTCACGGTCCGCGAGGTCACCGACCTGCCGGTGGTCGCCCAGGCGACGTTCCTGGCCGACGAGCCGTGGCCGCTGACGGCGGCGGGCGAGGACCCGGCGACGGTGCTCGCGCGGCTCCGCGACGCCGGCGCGCTCGACCTCGCCGCCGTCGGCACCAACTGCACGCTCGGCCCGCAGGGGCTGCTGACGGTGCTGCGCGAGCTGCGCGAGCACACCGCCCTGCCGCTCGCGGCGCAGCCCAACGCCGGCCTGCCGCACGTGACCGGCGACCGCAGCGTCCGCTTCGCCGCCGACGCCGACCACTTCGCGCGCTACGTGCGCCGCTACGTCGCGACCGGCGCCCGGCTCGTCGGCGGGTGCTGCGGGACGACGCCGGAGCACACCGCGGCCGCGCGCGCCGTGCTCGACGCCCCGGCGCCGGGTGTCGACCCCGCCGACCTCGCCCGCGCCCTGTGCCCGCCGACGCGGCACCGCCGGTGCGCTCGCGGCTCGTCGTCGACCGCCGCCCGCCGGGCGACCGGGCGACGCGCGGATCGCGGCCCTCCGCGGCGCGCAGCAACGGCGTGGCCCGCGGGACGCCGGGCGCCGTGGGGCGGTGGCTCGATCCCGGCGGGTCGCCGCGACCGTTCCTGGTCGGTGCCGACGTCGCGGTCAGCGGCGCGGTCGCCGACAACGTCACGCGGGCGCGCGCCGTCGCCGCCGCGACCGACCTGCTCTGGGTCGGGCACTCGCGGACCCGGCGGTCGCCGACGTCGCCCGCGGGGCTCGCCGTGGCGGTCGCCGAGCAGGTCGACGTCGACGTCGCGGTCACGATGACCGGGCCGGGGCGCCGGCGCGCTCGCCCTGCAGGCCGACCTGCTCGGGCTGCACGCACTGGGCGTGCGCACGGTGGTGTGCGCGACGGCGAGCCCACCGGTCCACGCCGACCAGCCGGTGCGCGACGCCGGGTGGGAGGCCGACGCCGTGTCGCTGCTCCGGCTCGCCGCCGGGCTCGACGGCGGGTCGACGCCGACGGGGTCGACGACGCCGGCCCGCCGGGGTCGCTCGCCCTCGGCGCCCGCTTCAACCCGGCGGCACCGCTCGACGCCGAGGCGCGCCGGGTGGCGCGGAGGTCGCCGCGGGCGCGCGGTTCCTCGTGTCGCACCCGGTCCTCGAGCTCGACCGGCGCGGGCGCTGCTCGCGGCCGTCCGCGAGCGGACCGGGCGCCCGGCGCTCCCCGCCCTGCTCACCGTGGTGCCGCCCCGGGACTTCGCCCACGCCGAGTACCTCGCGCACGAGGTGCCCGACGTCGTCGTCCCCGAGGCCGTGCTCGACCGCCTGCGCCGCGAGGGCCCGGAGGCCGGGCCCGCGGTCGGTGCCGAGGTCGCCGCCGCGGCGGTCGGGGTCGCCGACGGCGTCGTCGTGCGCTGGTCGGGACCCGACCCGGCGTCGGTGCTCGACCGGGTCCGGGCGTCGGTGGCCGCCGCCCGCCGGTGAGCCCGCGGCGGGCTCAGACCGCGACGGGCCGCGGGTCGACGGCGGGGGCGCCGCGCAGGCGGGCCACCGTCGCCCGCAGGTAGGCCACCTCGCGGGTCAGCGACGCCACCGTCTCGCCCGCGTAGTCGTAGCTCATCTCCGGGGGCATGACCACGACCCCGCAGCAGGGGCACGTCGTGGGGGCGTCCATGGTGAGCACCTCGTCACGGAGCAGTGGTCGATCACCCTCCAGTGTCGTGACGGGTGCGGCGGCCGCACTGTGCACCGTCACAGAACTTCGCGCGGGTGGTTGTGGGCGCGCCACAGACCCGGGCTCACGCTGCTCCGAGCAGGCGATCGCGCCACGCCACCAGGTCGGCGTCGGGGACACCGGCGGCGCGCGGGACGGCCCACGGGTCGGGCTCGAGCCGGTCGAGGATCGCTTCGAGGTTGGCCGGCACCACACCGATCAGCCCGCGGTCGACGCCCCGGTTGACCCGGCCCTGGGCGACGAGGCGCTCGAGCAGCGGGCCGAAGTGGCGGTTGGTCTCGTCGAAGTCGGCGAGGATCGCCTCGCGGGTGACCCCCGCGAACCGGAGCAGCAGGGCCACCGAGACGCCGGTGCGGTCCTTGCCCGCCGCGCAGTGGATGAGGATCGGGGCCGGGCCGTGCGCCGCGACCGCGACCAGCTCGGGCAGCCACGCGGCGGCGGTGTCGAGCATCCGCAGGTACAGGTCGGCGATGGGCAGGCTCCCGTCGTGGCCGCGCTCGCGGTCGCCCGGGGCGAGCGCGTCCATGACCGGGAGCGAGGTCAGCGCCGACCCGCGCGGCCGGCAGCGGGTGCGGGGCCTTCAGCCCGCGGCGTGACGCAGGTCGATCACGGATGCCGGCGGCCACGCCGAGGCCGCCGGGTCCGGCGGTCGCGTCGCCGTCGAGGGGCGCGTCGGAGCGCCAGAGCACGCCCGGGCGGGTCCGGCGGCCGTCCGCGGTCGGCATGCCGCCGACGTCGCGCAGGTTGGCGAGGTCCTCGGGGTGGGCCGTCGTCGAGGTCACGGGTGCTCCTGTTCGTCGTCTCGTCGCCCCAGACAACCCGAGCCCGGTGAACGACGCGTGGCTCCGGGCCCGAGACGTGGGCGACGCCACGGCCGACGGGGCGCTCAGACGCCGTAGACGCGCTCCGGAGCGACGAGGACCGCGACGCGGCGCTCGCGCGCCATCGCGGCGTCGTACTCGTCCCAGTCGTCGTGGGTCCCGCCCGCGGCGGTGAAGATCGCGCGCAGGAGCGTGGGCAGGTCGTCGACGCCGTCGAGGGCGTCGTCGGGGCCGGCCAGCTCCGTGCCGCCCTCGACGGTCGCCCAGCGCCAGCCCGAGCGCACCGTCACCGTGGCGCGCGGCCGGGCCCGCAGGTTGGCGATCTTCGCGCGGCCGCCCGCCACGAAGCCGACGACGTCGTCGCCCGACACCGGGTGCGCGAGCACCCCGGCGGTGACGACGGTGGCCTGCACCGTGCCGTCGGCGCGGACGGTGGCGACGCTGACCAGCCCGCTCTCGGCGCGGCCCATCTCGACGAATCCCGCGAGGTCCATGCGAGGGACGGCGTCAGCCAGGCGGGCCGCTCAGACGTCGCTGCTCGCGGTCGAGCGCAGCCCGGCCTCCCACTTCTGCTCGATGCGCCGAAGCGCCACACCGCCTCGCCGCGCGGAGCGCGCCCGCGACCCAGGCGCGGACGAAGAGGCCGACGAGCACGAAGCCGCCGTAGTCGAGGTCGAGGTCGGCGATCGCGGCCAGCGGGCCCGAGGTGATGCCGAGGCGGTCGGTGAGGATCGAGATCAGCTCGATCACCCCGATGACGAGGGCGACGACGACCGACAGCGACGTGATCGTGATGTTGTAGAAGACCTTGCGCACCGGCGCAGGAACGCCCAGCCGTAGGCGAAGCGGCGGGCCCGCGACGCAGGCGCCACGAACGCGCCGTCGAGCCCGTCGAGCAGGCTCATGCCGGCGGCGAAGATGATCGGCAGCACGAGGACCGCGTACCAGGGCAGGTCGCGTCCCGGCCGCGGCGCCGCCGGCGAGGACGAGCAGCGAGACCTCGGTGGCGGTGTCGAAGCCCAGGCCGAACAGCACGCCGACCGGGTACATGTGCCACGGCCGCCGCACGGCGGCGACGACGCGACCGAGGATGCGGTTGAGGAACCCGCGGTTGTTGAGCTGGTGCTCGAGCTCGGCCTCGTCGAAGTCGCCCTGCCGCATCCGCCGGAAGATCTTCACCCGATCGAGGAGCACGAGCGATCACGAGGTTGACGATCCCGATGAGGATCAGGAAGACCCCGGACACGGCGGTGCCGATCAGGCCACCGATCTGCTTGAGCGACGAGGAGTCGTCACCGATCTCGCTGACCACCGTGCGCACGCCGAGCCCGAGCAGCAGGACCAGGACGAACACGATCGTCGAGTGGCCGAGCGAGAACCAGAAGCCCACCGAGAGCGGGCGGGCCGCCGACGAGCGGTCGGCCAGCAGCTTGCGGGTGGTGTTGTCGATGGCCGCGATGTGGTCGGCGTCGAACGCGTGCCGCATGCCGAGCAGGTAGGCGGTGAGGCCGAGGCCCAGGCCGAAGACGCCGGCGTCGCCGAGCGAGTAGTTCTGCGGCGCGATCAGCAGCGCCAGCGTCCCCCAGCCGAGCAGGTGCAGTGCCGCCACCGCGACGATCATGCCCACGATCGAACGACGTGCGGTCGTCGAGGTCGCGCCGGGCGTGATCGCGAAGCGGCGACGCTGTGTCGTCGAATCGGACGTAACGGTCATCGAATGCCCACCTCAGCGCCGGTCGTCGTGACGGAGGGCAACGATTCACCGAGGCGTGGCCGTTGGCAAGATGTGGCGGCTGCCAGCACGAGTCGTCCCGTGAGGGACCGTCCGAACGAACGGGCCGTCACCCCTCCGGCGGGGCGAAGAACTCCAGCTGGTTGCCGTCGGGGTCGGTGAACGACAGCGCGAAGCCGTAGGGCGCCTCGACGATGCCGCTGTGCACGACGCCGATCTGGTCGAGGTGGGTCTGCCACGCGGCGACCGAGACCCGGTCGGCGCAGGCGAAACCGACGTGGTCGAGGCCGGGGGCCACGGCGTCGAACGTGCTGCCCGCGCGGGCGCCGTCGTGCTGGGTGAGACCGAACAGCTGACCGTCGGCGAGGGCGAACACGCGACGGTTGAACGGCCCGTCGTCGAGCGTCATGGCGGGCTCGACGCCGAACAGGCGCTGGTACCAGGGCTCGCTCACGGTGAGGTCGTTGACGGACAGGGCGACGTGGGACAGCGAGGGCATCTCGGGCATGACGGCGGAGTACCCCTGATCACACCGACCCGTGCACGGATGCCTACCTCTGCACGGGGAAGCGGCGGGCGCCGCGCAGCACCGTCGCCGAACGCGGCTCGATCGTGCCCGCGGCGCGCAGCCGCGGCATCCGCTCGGCGAGCATCCGCAGCGCGACCTCGCCCTCGAGCCGCGCCAGGCCCGCGCCGAGGCAGTAGTGCGCGCCGCCCGAGAACGCGAGGTGGGCCGTGGTCTGCTCGCGCGCGAGGTCGAACCGGTCGGGGTCGGGGTGGACGGCCGGGTCGCGCCCCGCGGAGGCGAGCAGGACCAGCACGCCGGAGTCGCGGCGCATCGGCTGACCCGCGATCGTCGTGTCGGCGTGGGCGAAGCGGGCGGTGAGCTGCACCGGCGGGTCGAAGCGCAGCGTCTCCTCGATCGCGGCGGCGGCGCGCGAGGGGTCGGCGACGAGCGCGTCCCACTGCGTCCCGCCCGGCCCGGGCGTCGCGAGCAGCGCCCGGACGGCGTTGCCGACGAGGTTGGTCGTGGTCTCGAAGCCCGCGACGAGCAGCAGCTGGGCCATCGCGACGAGCTCGTCGAGGGACAGCGTGCCCTCGTCGAGTGCACCGACGAGCCCCGAGATGATGTCCTCGCCCGGGTCGACGCGGCGCCGGGCGACGAGGTCGACGAACAGGGCGCGCACGTCGGCCGTCGCGGCCCGCAGGGCGCGGGCGTGGCGCACCGACTGGACGCCGTCGAGCGCCGAGCCCAGCGCGCGCCCCCAGCGCGCGAAGCGGGGTGCGTCGACGTCGGGGATGGCGAGCAGCTCGGTGATCACCGTGATCGGCAGCGGCGCGGAGAGCTCGCGGATCAGGTCGAAGCGCTCGCCCGCCGCGTCGAGCAGCCGGCTGGTGACCTTCTCGGCCGACACCCGGTACTGCGCCAGGCGCCGCGGCGCGAACGTCGGCTGGGCGAGGCGGCGCAGCCGCGTGTGGTCGGGGGCGTCGAGCTCGAGCAGCGACAGGTCGAGCGGCCCCATCAGGCCCTCCTCGGACGGCCCCTCGGGAGCGGGCGCGCTCGGGTCGGCCTGGCTCGGGTCGGCGGCCGGCTCGAACGGCAGCCGCCCGTCGGACAGGCGCACCCCGAAGGTGCGGTCGCGCAGCACCGCGGTGCAGAGCTCGTGCGTGGCGACGACCGACATCCCGGTGCGGCTGCGCGTCACGCCGCCGGTCGCCCGCAGGCCCGCGTAGACCGGGTAGGGGTCGAGACGCCACGGCCGGTGCATCAACCGGGCCACGGGGTCGCCGCGCAGCGCCAGCGCCAGCCCGCCGCCGCGCATCATGGCGATGCGGGTGCCGAGGCGCAGGTCGTCGCGCCAGCTCCGCTGCGGTTCGGCCATGCCGCCTCCGTCCGTCGTCGTGCGCGGTCTCACGTCCGACCCGAGTGGACCGGTCCGGTGCAGGGGTGACGGTGGTGACCGGGCCCCTGTTGCCACGATGCCACCGCCGGACGTCCGCGGTCGGGGAGAGGAACGGTGAACGACGCGGTGAAGAGCCTGGACGCCGTGCCGACCGTGGCCGACGCGGTTCCCGCGAACGCCTCGGGCGACCCACGACGCCTGCTGCGGGCCTGGCGGCCCGGTACCGGCTCGTGGTTCTCGGGCCCGTCCGGGGCGCTGCTGACCCACGGCACGGCCCGCGTCGTCGCCGACACCTCGCCCGACGGCGTCGCCGCCGCCCTGCGCGACGCCGCCGACGACGGCCTCGCGCCGCTCGCGGTCGGGGCCCTGCCCTTCGACCCCGCGGCCGCCGGCCACCTCGTCGTCCCCCGCGCCGTCGAGCGCGCCGCGCCCCTGGGGGGCGTGCTCGTCGACCGGGCGGCCCGCCCGGACGTCGACGCCAGCATCCGCCCGTGTCCCGACGGCCCGGGCTACGAGGCGATGGTCGGCGAGGCGCTGCGCCGCATGGCGGCGGGCGAGCTCGCCAAGGTGGTGCTCGCGCGCACGCTCGACCTGCACACCGAGGGCCCCGTCGACGCCGGTCCGATGCTGCGCGAGCTCGCGCGCCGCGACCCGGGCCGCTACGTCTTCGGCATCGACCTGCCGTCGGCCGCGGTCGCCGCGCACGCTGATCGGCGCGAGCCCCGAGCTGCTGCTCTCCCGCCGCGGGGCGGTCGTCACCGCCAACCCGCTCGCCGGGTCGGCCCCGCGCAGCGACGACCCGGTCGAGGACGCCCGCATCGGCCAGGAGCTGCTCGCCTCGGCCAAGAACCGCCACGAGCACGCGCTCGTCATCGACGAGGTCGCCGCCGCGCTGCGCCCGCTGTGCACCGACCTCGTCGTCCCCGCCGAGCCGACGCTGCTGCGCACGGCGACGCTCTGGCACCTCTCGACCACGGTCGCCGGCACGGTCGCCGACCGCGCGACGACGTCGCTGCACCTCGCGGCCGCGCTGCACCCGACGCCTGCCGTCGGTGGGGTGCCGCGCGCCGAGGCCGTGGCGGCGATCCGCGAGATCGAGCCGTTCGACCGCGGCTTCTTCACGGGCACGGTGGGCTGGGCCGACGCCGGCGGCGACGGCGAGTGGGTGATCGCGCTGCGCTGCGGCGAGGTGTCCGGCCGGGGCGTGCGGCTCTACGCCGGGGCGGGCATCGTCCCCGCCTCGGTGCCCGCCGAGGAGCTGACCGAGACCGCCGTGAAGCTGCGCACCCTGCTCGACGCGCTCGGACTCGACGAGGGCTGACCGCTCGCGGACGGCCACGATCGGGCGTCCGTCCGGTTCCGGCCGGGGCGCGGCGGCCTCCGTGCGTGGTCGTGGTGCGATGTGCGCGTGCAGACCTGGGCGGAGGTCCGGGCGGGGCGCGTCGTGCACGCCGACGACCGGGTGCTCGTGCTCGACAAGCCCGCCGGGTGGTCGGTGATGGGCGAGCGCCACGACACCGATCTCGTGCGCCTCGCGCAGGCCGCGGGGGTGCGGCTCTGGCCCGCGCACCGCATCGACAAGGTGACCTCGGGCGTCGTGCTCTTCGCCCGCGACCTCGCCACGCACGGAGGACTCACCCGCCAGTTCGCGCAGCGCAGCGTCGACAAGACCTACCTGGCGCTCACGTCGACGACCGGCCTGCCCGAACGCGGCACGATCGAGCTGCCGCTGTCGGTGGGCCGCAAGAACCGGGTGCGCGTCGCGGCCCCGCGCGAGGCGATCGTCGCCGAGGGCGGGACCTGGAGCGTGCCCGACGCCGAGGTGTTCGACGAGGTCACGTCCTACCCCTCGACCACGAGCTTCGAGCGGGTCTGGTCCGGTGCGGGGCACACCCTGCTGGCGGTCTCGCCGGTGACCGGGCGGCGCCACCAGATCCGGGTGCACCTCGCCTGGATCGGCCACGCCCTCGTCGGCGACCCGCTGTTCGGGGTGCCCGGCGAGCGCACCGGCCTGCACGCCTGGCACCTCGGCTTCGACGAGCCGTCGGGCGAGCGCCGCGACGTACGGGCACGGCCGGGCGACGACTTCTGGGCCCTGGCCCCCGACGCCGACCCCGCGGTCCTGCTGCCCGCGTGAGCCGGCGCCGTGCCGGCGCTCAGGCCAGCGCGGCCTCGAGCTTCCCGATCGACGCCTCCAGCTGGTCGGCCGACACGACGGGCAGGTGGGGCAGGAGCCACTCGGCGGTGACGGCCGACCAGTCGTAGGTCAGCGTGACCTCGGTGGCGTCGTCGTCGGTCGGCGCAGCCGCCCACGTAGGTGTGGCCGACCGGGTCCTTGCCCGCCGGCGCCGGCGCCCACCCGATCGCGCGGTCGGGCTCGTGGACGACGACGTGGTTGTCGATCTCGTAGTCGCCCATCAGCTCGTTGCGCATGGCGACCCGGAACACGTCGCCGAGCTCGGTGATCGCGAGGTGGGTCTCGGCGTGGCGGATCATCTCGCTGGAGTCGAGGTCGCGGTGGCGCTCGGGGTCGGCGAGCAGCGCGAAGACGCGCTCGACGGGGGCGTCGACCACGGTGGAGACGGTGATGCTCGTGTCGCTCATGGCGTCGATCGTGTCAGAGGCGTGCCCCGGCGCGGCGACCGTCGCCACCGGGGTCGCGACGATCTCGGCCCCACCGCGTTCCGGGTCGCCCGGGGTTCCGACCGAATGGCACCGTCGGTCGGCAAGACGGGTCATGGGCGCCCACGTCCGGAACCGGGAGGTGGCGCGCGCGGCGACCGAAGGGCATCGCCGGGCGGAAGAGCCGAACCGTGGTGCCCTTCGGTCACAACGGCGGAGCCGCGATCAGGCAGCGCCATCCGTCGCCCCCGCGGGGTACCCCGCGCCCATGAGCGCACCGGAGATCACCGTCGTCCGCGGCGACATCACCACGCAGCAGGTCGACGCGATCGTGAACGCGGCCAACTCCGGGCTGCTGGGCGGTGGGGGCGTCGACGGCGCCATCCACCGGGCGGGCGGCCCCGCGATCCTCGAGGCGTGCCGCGAGCTGCGCGCGACGACGCTGCCCGACGGGTTGCCCACCGGGCAGGCCGTGGCCACCACGGCGGGCGACCTGCCCGCCGCGCACGAGATCCACACGGTGGGGCCGGTGTACGCGAGGGCGAGACCGCTCGGCGCTGCTCGCGTCGGCCTACGCCGAGTCGCTGCGCGTCGCCGACGAGGTCGGTGCCCGCACCGTCGCGTTCCCCGCGATCTCCGCGGGCGTCTACGGCTGGCCCGTCGACGACGCCGCGCGCATCGCCGTCACCACCGTCCGGGCGACGCCCACCGCGGCGTCCGAGATCCGGTTCGTGCTCTTCTCCGACGAGGTGCGCGCGATGTTCGGTGCCCTGGAGCAGGGCGGGGGCTGACGCCCGGAGCGCACCGGGTCGTCGTCGTCCGCGGCGTCATCGACGGCCAGGACGTCGACGCGGCCGTCAACGCCGCGGGACCCTCCGTTGGCCCGCCGGCGGCGGGGCGGCGAGGACGAGGAGCCACCGCGCGGGCGGCCCGACATCCTCAGCCGAGCGCCGCGAGGCTGTCGGGGCGACCACGTCTCGCGCCGCGGCGCCCGGCCCGGGCAGTTCGCCGGGTCGCCACCACCGCGCCGGCCGCGCTCCGCGGACGGCGTCGGGATCCACACCGTCGGCACCGACGAGCGGCAAGGCGTGCGTCGATCTCTCGGAGAACCGGGCGTGGCTGCTCGACGGTCACGGCGAGAGTCGGCGACGCGGTCGGTCAACCACGGCTCGGCGGGCGAGGAGTCCGACGGGGAGCTTCGTCATCCAGCGCAAGGACCAGTCACACGTCGCAGGCGTACGGCTGGCGTCGATGCCCGACGCGCTGCTTCGATCGGCGAGGGCCGGGCGTTCCACGAGGGCAACCACGGACCGCAGGTCGGCCGGGTGCGCCTGGCTTCTCCGACGACGCGGAGCGGTTCTTCGACTACCTCGAGGTGTACGACCGGGTCGAGATCGTCGAGTAGCCGCCGGTCAGGTCGTGCGCCTGCGCAGCGCGAACGCCACGGCGCCCGCGACCACCACGACGGCGAGCACCACGAACGGCCACGCCGGGACCCCGCCCTCGGACTCCGCGCGCGCGGGCGACGGCTGGGCCACGGGCGAGGCCGGCTGCGCGGGGGCGCCCGTCGCCGGGGCGGCGACCGCGGGCCCGGAGCCGGCTGAGGGGGCGGCTCCGGGCCCGGGTGCCGTGAGCGAGAACGGGATGGCGCCGGTCACCGGGTGCCCGTCGCTCGAGACGATCCGGTAGCCGATCTCGTAGCGCCCGGCCGGGCCGAGCGGGTTCACGCCGACCGACACGGTGTCGTCGGCGACGGTCGCGGCGCCCTGCTCGTAGCGCGTGCCGTCGGGGCCGACGACCGTCAGCGTGCGGGCCCTGCGGCGCTCGTGACAGCGTGATCGAGACGCGGGCGGGCGCGGTGGCCAGCGCGCGCCCTCGGCGGGTCGCTGGACTCGATGACGTCGTGCGCGCCCACCGTCGGGGCGCCGAGCAGCAGGAGGGCGAGGACGGCGATCAGGCCGACCGGCCCGGCGAGGGCGCGGGTCGTGCGGGTCGGGGACATGGAGGGCTGGTCGTCGGGAGGGGACGGACGCGACCGCCCGCTCGGTTCCGTAGGCGTACGGCCTCGGCGAGCTCCCAGACGGCCTGGTGCGAGACCCCGGGCGTGAGCCCCGAGGTGGAGACGAAGCCGTGCGCGGCGCCGACGTAGCGGGTGTGGCGCACGGGGACGCCGGCCGCGGCGAGGGCCGTCGCGTACTGCTCGCCGTGGTCGCGCAGCGGGTCGTGCTCGGCGGTCTGCACCAGGGCGGGCGGCAGGTCGGTGAGGTCGGCGCGCAGCGGCGAGGCGTAGGGGTGGGTGCCGTCGCCGCCCGCGAGGTAGAGCGCGCTGTACCCGCGGATGTCGGCGGCGGTGAGGATGGGCGCGACCGGCAGCGCCCGCTCGCTCGGCAGGACGTCGACCATCTCCGCGCCCGGGTAGATCAGCAGCTGCCCGGCGACCACGGGGGCGTCGTGGCCCTCGCGGCGCCGGTCGCGGGCCATGAGGCAGGCCACGGTGGCGAGCGTCCCGCCCGCGCTGTCGCCCATGACGTACAGCGCGCCCGCGTCGACGCCCAGCGACCGGCGTCGGCGGCGATCGCGGCGACGGCGCCGTAGCAGTCCCGGGCGGGCACGGGGAACGGGTGCTCGGGGGCGAGGCGGTAGTCGACCGACACGACCGCGGCGCCCGCCGCGCGGCAGACGTGCCCGCAGACCCAGTCGGACTGGTCGAGGTCGCCCTGGACGAAGCCGCCGCCGTGGAAGTTCACGACCACCGGCGGCGGCGTCGTCACCGCGACCGGGGGCCGGTAGACCCGCACCGGGAGGGTCGCGGGCCCCGTGCCGAGGCCCGCGTCGGCGACGACGGTCGTCTCCTCGACGACGACGTCGCGCGGGCGCCTGCCGACCACCCACCGCCCGGGCGGGCCGGCCTGGAGCCGCCCGCTGCGGTCGCGCACGGCCGGGACGTCGGCGGGGTCGACCAGCGCGGTCGACCCGCCGAGCACGCGACGCGCGGAACCGAGCAGGCGGATCGGAGAGAGGGAGGCGCACGCGTGAGCCTCGCTCTGGTGAGCGCCGGCCCCGCCTGACCACGGACCAGCGCTCACCGAGGCCGTCAGGCCCGCCGTGGCCGTGACCGAGACCTCGACGTTGTTGCGGGTGGCCTTCGAGTACGGGCACAGCTCGTGGGCGCGGGCGACGAGCTTGTCGGCGGTCTCCTGGTCGGAGCCCGGGATGGTCGCGGTCAGCCACACGCGGATCGCGAAGCTCTCGTCGTCGGGGCCGAGCCCGACCGCGGCGTCGACCTGCGAGTCGTCGACCTTGACGTCCGACTCGCCCGCCGCGAGCTTGAGCGCCTGGTGGAAGCAGGCCGCGTAACCGGCCGCGAAGAGCTGCTCGGGGTTGGTGGCGTCGCCACCGGGCCCGCCGAGCTCCTTCGGCATCGCCAGCTTCTCGTCGAGGACGCCGTCGTCGGAGACGACCTCACCGTTGCGCCCGTCGCCCCGCGCGGTCGCCGTTGCCGTGTACTTGGTGTCCATGAATGAACAGTACCCAATTGGGTTGTGCACAATCCATCACGCGCGGGGCCACTCCGGCGCCCGCTTCTCGACGAACGACGCGACGCCCTCGCGTCCCTCCGGGCCCGCGCCGCAGCGGCCGATGCTGGCGGCCTCGGCGTCGAGGTGGCCGTCGGACAGGCGCCCGTCGGCGGCGCGGACCAGGGCCTTCGTGGCCTTGAGGGCACCCGTCGGGCCGGCGGCGATCTGGGCGGCCAGCGCGTCGACACCGGCGCGCAGCTCGTCGTCGGGCAGCACCCGCGCGGCGAGACCGGTGGCCAGGGCCTCGTCGGCCTCCATGGCGCGGTTGGTGAAGAACATGTCGAGCGCGCGGGCGCGGCCCACCGCGCCCGGCAGCGTCGCGGTCATGCCGCCGTCGGGGGAGAGGCCGATCGCGGTGTAGGCGGGGCGGAGCCGCGCCGAGGACCCCATGACGACGAGGTCGCCGGTGAGCGCGATCGAGAGCCCGATGCCCGCGGCCCAGCCCTGCACGCCGATGACGACCGGGAGCTCGAGGGCCAGCACCGCGCGCTCGCCCGCGTGCATGGCGTCCGCGAGGTCGGCCACGCCCTCGGGGTTCTCGGCGAAGGCCTTGACGTCGCCGCCGACGCAGAAGTTCCTGCCCTCGGCCACGAGCTCGACGCAGCGCGCGTCGTCGGCCGGGACCCCCGAGGCGGCGGCGAGGAACTGCTCGCAGAAGGCGAAGTCGACGACGTTGTGGGCGTCGGGGTTGGCGAGCACCAGCCGGTGCACGCCGTTCTCGGACTCGACGCGGATGCGGTCGTCGTCGGCCATGGCTGCTGCCTCCTGATGTCAGCGGACGCGCGCTGACGCTGAACGTCCGTAACTCCCCGAGCGATCATGAGCGCATCGCGAGCGCCCGGTCGCGCAGCCTGCCACGCTGGCGGCCACCACGGCAGGCACGAGCGAACGAGGAGCCCCGGTGCCCGAACTGCACATCCCCGCGTCGGCGGGCAGCCACCAGCGGGCGTACCTCGCGGTCCCGCCGGTCGGCGAGGGCCCGTTCCCCGGGGTCGTCGTGCTGCAGGACGCCCTGGGTGACACCGCCGACCTGCGCGCTCACGCCGACCGGCTCGCGGCCGCGGGCCACCTCGCGGTCGCCCCCGCGCTCTACTCGGCGCACGGCGGCGGCCCGCGCTGCGTCGCCGCGGTGCTGCGCTCGATGACGAGCGGCACCGGCCCGGTCTACGACGACATCGAGGCGGCCCGCTCCTGGCTCGTCTCCCGCGACGACTGCACCGGCCGCGTCGGCGTCATCGGGTTCTGCCAGGGCGGCGCGTTCGCCCTGCTCGTCGGGGCCCGCCACGACTACGCCGCGGCCGCGCCGAACTACGGGCTCCTGCCCTCCGACCCCGACCGCGACCTCGCCGGCATCTGCCCGGTGGTGGCGAGCTTCGCGGGGCGCGACCGCGTCATCCCGGCGGGATCGGCGCGGGCGACCAGCTGGTGGCGACGCTGGAACGGCTGGGGGTGGAGCACGACGTCAAGACCTACGACGGCGCGGGCCACAGCTTCCACGAGCGCCACATGCCGCTCCCGTTCCGCATGGTCGGGTTCGGCTACGACGGCCCGGCGTCGGAGGACGCCTGGGGTCGCATCCTGCGGTTCTTCGCCGAGCACCTGCGGTGACAGACCTCGAGCACTACCTCATCGACATGGACGGCGTGCTGGTCCACGAGCAGCAGGCACTGCCGGGCGCCGACGACTTCATCCGCCGCCTCGGCGAGGCCGGCAAGCAGTTCCTCGTCCTCACCAACAACTCCATCTACACCCCGCGCGACCTGCAGGCCCGCCTCGCGGGCTCCGGCATCGACATCCCGGCCGAGAACCTCTGGACGAGCGCCCTGGCCACCGCGCAGTTCCTCGACACCCAGCGTCCGGGCGGGTCGGCGTTCGTCGTCGGCGAGGCGGGGCTCACGACCGCCCTGCACGACGTCGGCTACATCCTCACCGACCGCGACCCCGACTACGTCGTCATCGGCGAGACCCGCACCTACTCCTTCGAGGCGATCACGAAGGCGATCCGCTTCATCGACGCCGGGGCGCGGTTCATCATCACCAACCCCGACGCGACCGGACCCTCGCCCGAGGGCGTCCTGCCCGCGACCGGCTCGGTCGCGGCGCTGATCACCCACGCGACCGGTCGCCGGCCCTACTCGGTCGGCAAGCCCAACCCGTTGATGATCCGCGCCGGGCTCAACACCATCGGCGCGCACTCGGAGTCGACGGCGATGATCGGCGACCGGATGGACACCGACGTCGTCGCCGGCATGGAGGCGGGGCTGCACACCATCCTCGTGCTCTCCGGTGTGACGACGACCGCAGAGATCGAGCGCTACTCCTACCGCCCGCAGCAGGTGGTCGCGAGCGTCGCCGACCTCGAGGTCGGGCGGCGTGGCTGAGGTCGCGCCGCGGTGTCTGCGCGGCGTCGCCCGCGTCGTCCTCGGCGTGTTCCTCGCCGCGGCGGGCACGACGCACCTCACGGTGTTCCGGGCCGAGTTCCAGGCCCAGGTGCCGGGCTGGGTGCCGCTCGACGCCGACCTCCGCCGGGTCGTCGAGGTGCTGCTGGGCCTCGCCCTGCTGGCGTGGCGCTCGCGCCGCGTCGCGGTCGGCGACCGCGCTGTTCTTCGTCGCGATCTTCCCGGGCAACCTGTGGCAGTACCTCGACGGCGTGTCCGGCTTCGGCCTCGACACCGACGCGGCGCGCCTGCAGCGCCTGTTCTTCCAGCCCGTGCTCGTCCTGTGGGCGCAGCACGGGCGCGCCGCCCTTCCGCAGGCGCGGCGTCAGGCCGCGGCGGGATCGGCGGGCGGGCCGGAACCAGGCCCCCGTCGAGGGGCGCCGGTGGCGAACGCCGCGTCGGGTGAGGTGAGCCAGAGCAGCATCGCGCTCACCTCCGCGGGGTCGGCCAGGCGCGGAACCGCGAAGGGGGCGGGGGAGAACGACGCGGCGATGGCGGGGCCGCCCGCCGCGTGCGGCTCGGTGATCAGCGGGGTCGCGACCACGCCGGGGTGGATCGAATTGACCCGGATGCCGTCGCGGGCCAGCTCGAGCGCGGCGCTGGCGGTCAGCCCGCGCACGGCCCACTTGCTCGCGACGTAGGCGCCGAACATCGGGGTCCCGCCGTGGGCCATCACGGAGGCCACGTTGACGATCACGCCCCCGCCAGCGCGGCGCAGCGACGGCGCGACCGCGCGGATGCCCAGCCACGGTCCGGTGGTGTTCACCGCCAGGACGTGGTCCCACACCGCGCGGTCGGTGTCCTCCAGCGTCGCCGGCAGGTGCTGCACGCCGGCGTTGTTGACCAGGATCCCGATCGGGCCGACGCTGCGCTCGACGGTCTCGACCGCGGACGCCCAGTCGTCGGCGTCGGTGACGTCGAGGCGCACCGCCGTCGCGCGCCCGCCCAGCTCGTCGGCCACGGCCCGCACGCGCTCCTCGCGCGAGCCCGCGACGACGACGTGGGCGCCCTCGCGGTGGTAGGCGCGGGCGTGGCTCGCGCCCATCCCGCCGGTGGCGCCGGTGATCAGCACGGTGCGGTCCTCGAAGCGCCCCACGGTGTCCTCCTCGTCGATGGTGAGTCGACCAGCTCACCTCACGACGGTAGGACCGCGGAGGTGGTGAGTCAAGCGGCTCACCTCGCTGGGCGGGCGTCCGGCGGGCAGGATGGCCCGTGACCGGAGTCCCCTCGCGCTACCACCGGGAGGTGGCCGAGCAGAAGCGCGCCGCGATCCTCGACGCGGGCACGCGGCTGTTCCTCGACACGGGCTACGACGGCACGTCGCTCGCGAAGGTCGCCGCCGAGGCCGGGGTGTCGCGGGCGACGCTGTTCCGGCAGTTCCCCACCAAGGCCGAGCTGTTCGGGGCCATCGTCACCGAGGCCTGGGCGCCCGGCGACGAGGGCGGGGTGCTGCCCCCGTCGGACGACCTCGCGGCGGGACTGCGCGAGATCGGCACCCGCTACGCGGCCCTGATGACGCGCCCGGGGATGGTCGACCTGTTCAGGATCGTCATCGCCGAGACCCCGCGGTTCCCCGAGCTCGGTCGCGCGCACTTCGACCTCGGCAAGATGCCGTTCTTCGACGCGGTCCGCCGCTATCTCGCCGCCGCGGTCGACGGCGGCGCCGCGCGGATCGACGATCTCGACACGGCGACCACCCAGTTCCTCGGCATGATCGCGAGCTTCGCCTTCTGGCCGCGCATGCTCCTGCTCGACTGGGATCCCGACGCCGATGCCGTGGCCCGCGCCGTCGAGGAGGCGGTGGAGACCGCCTGTGCCCGCTACGCGGTCGGGCGCCGGCTCAGCTGACCGAGCCGAGCGGGCCGCCGAAGCGCACCAGCAGCGACGTGTAGAAGCGCGGTACGAGCCGGACGAACAGGTCGACGACCTTCGCGTCGGTGCCGACGAGGACGCGGGGGCGCTCCGCCTCGACGCCGTCGACGACGATCTGCGCCGCCCGGTCGGCGGGGAGCTTGAGGAGCTTCTCGTTGTAGAGGCGCGTCCGGCGCTCCTCGGCCGCGGTCACCGCGCGCTGCTCCTTGCCGCGCTCGAACGCCGCCGTCGCGATGTTGGTCTTGACCCCGCCGGGGTGCACGACCGTGACGCCCACCGGGAGCCCCGCCGAGAGCATCTCGGCGCGCAGGGTCTCGGTGAACCCGCGCACCGCGAACTTGCTCGCGCAGTAGGCGCTCATCCCCGGCTGGGCGAGGATGCCGTTGAGGCTCGAGACGTTGACGACGTGCCCGTCGCCCGAGGCCACGAGGTGCGGCAGGAACGCCTTGGTGCCGTGGATGACGCCGAACAGGTTGATGCCGAGCACGTGGTCGTACTCCGACCACTCGCCGTCGAGCACCGATCCCGAGCTCGCGACACCGGCGTTGTTGTAGACCTGGTGGACGACGCCGAACCGGTTGGCGACGTCCTCGGCGTACGCGACGACGGCGTCGCGGTCGGCGACGTCGAGCCGGGCGGTGGAGACCTCGGCGCCCGGACCCTGCTGCGCCCGGATCTGCTCGGCGGTCTCGGCGAGGCCGACCTCGTTCACGTCGGAGAGCGCGAGGCGCGCCCCGCGCCGGGCGAGCTCGAGGGCGAGCTGCCGCCCGATCCCCGAGCCGGCCCCGGTCACCACGGCCACCTTGCCCCGCACGCTGCTCATCGCGTCCTCCTGATCGTTGGTACGTCACCGTCGTCGGATCAGCGGCCGCGCGCTGTGACCTCCGGCGAGCGGGGGCCGGCGCGGTTGGTGTCGTCGACCGCGACGACCCGGTAGTAGGCGGCACGGCCGCCGGTGACCGACGTGTCCTGCCACGCGCAGGTCGGGCTCGTGCAGGTCAGCGTGCCGAGCGCGACGAGCCGGGTCGGCGTCGTGCCGCGGTAGATCGTGTCGCGGGTGACCGGGCGGGCGCCGGTGGCCCGTCGTCGCCGGTGCGGTCCAGCTCAGCAGCACGCCGCGGACGGGTGGGTCCGGGCCACGTGCCCGCGGGACGCCCGGGCGCCCCGACGGCGGGGCGGCGTCGTCGTCGCGGGGCGTGGTGGTGGTCGGGGGGGTCGTCGTGGTGGTGGGGTCGTGGTGCGTCGGGGGTGGTGTGCGGGGCGGGTCGTCGTGGTGACGGGGTGGTGGTCGGCGGGGCGGTCGTCGTGGTGGCGGGCGCGGTCGTGGTGGGCGCGGTGGTCGCGGGGGTGGTCGTCGCGGGCACGCCGGGGCCGGCCGGTGCGGGGGTGGTGGCCGGGCTCGGCGTCGCGGGGCTCGTCGTCGGCGTGGTCGTCGCGGGGTCGTGGTCGTCGTCGGGGTGGTCGTCGTCGGGTGGTCGGGGTCGACGAGGACCCGCCGCAGACGACGTCGCCGTCGAGGCCGTTCGCGTCGGCGTCGGCGTACTGCGCGAGCGTGGCGCGGGCGCCGGTGAAGCTCAGCGAGCAGTTCGAGACGGCCTGCTCGCGGGAGCCGAGGCCCGCGATCCACAGCGGCGCGGTCTCCATCGGGTGCTTCGGGGTGAACGCCGTCGCCCAGGACGACCGGTACGACGCGGCGTTCGCGCTGGTGTAGCCGCCGGTGATCTGGCCCCACTGATAGGTCGTCGAGTAGATGCCGACGGTGGCGCGCCGAGGCTGCGCAGGCGGTCGATCGCGCCCTGCAGGGTGGCGGCGTTCGCGCTCGGGGTGCCGTTCCAGCTGTTGGCGAGCTCGACGTCGAGCCACCAGTCGCGGGCGGTGACCCCGGAGCCGAGCGCGTTCCGGGCGATGCTCATCGAGTTCTCGGCGCCGTGCCAGCCGTAGTCGTAGGCGCAGCCCGGGTCCGCGGGGTCGTCGCGATCCGTGCACAGCGCCGGGTCCCGGGTGCCGCTGCGGGGCCAGTAGAAGGTGCTGATCGCGCCGGGGTTGCCGGTGTTGACGTAGAGCGCGGCGCCGCCGGGCTTCGCGGCCGCCCAGGCGTACTGCTCGGCGAGGCACGGGTTGCGGGTCGAGACCCGGCCGCCGTTGACGCCGACGATCCCGAAGGTGCCCGAGCGCGGCAGCGCCGTGCCGCACTGCGGGTAGGACACGTCGTGACCGAGGGACCCGCTCGACGCCCCGAGGGTGACCACGGCGACGGCGGCGCCCGGGATGGCGATCAGCGCGCAGAGCAGGGCGAGGAAGCGCGCCGCGGGGCATGCCACCGGGGCGCGGTGACCGGCGCGCGCCACGGGCGTGGTCACCGAGGAGCGTCGCTCCAGCTGCACCGTCACCCGCGCACCTCCGCCCGCCGCACGCCGACCTGGCGCACGGTCCACTCGTCGTGACCGGAGCGAGACGTGTTAGCGGCCGTTCGGGTGACACGCGCGCACGCCGTCCGGGAGGCGAGCGCCGCTACTGGCTGGTCAGCCGGGACGGGCTGACCAGCCGTAGGCCCGCGACCGACCGGCGCTTCTGCCCGGAATCGGGCAGGATCCTGGTCTTTCACGATCCGGCTCGGCAGTGTGCTCGCTCATGGACCCCGACCTCGTGCGCCACGTGGTCGCGTCGACGGGGCTCCCCGAAGCGGTCGCCGCGCGGGTGGTGGCCGACGTCGTCGCCTACTTCCGCGAGACCACCGAGCAGTACGTCAGGCGACGGCACCGCGAGCTGCAGGCCCGCGACCGGCGCAACGACGAGATCTGGGCGGTCGTCGCCGCCGAGCTCGCGACCCGGCCGGTCGCGCCGGGTCCCGTCAGCGCGCGGCGGCTGCGGCGCATCGTCTACGGCTAGCGACCCACCACGACAGGGGGACGGAACCCCATGTGCGGCATCGTCGGTTACGTCGGCACGAGGCCGGCGACGCGGATCCTGCTCGAGGGGCTCGCGCGCCTGGAGTACCGCGGGTACGACTCGGCCGGCCTCGCGGTGGCCCACCGCAAGGGCCTGCGGATCACGCGGGCCGCCGGGCGGGTCGACGACCTGCGCGCGAAGGTCGAGGCCGCGGCGTCGGGACCACCGGCATCGCGCACACCCGGTGGGCCACCCACGGCGAGCCCTCCGAGCGCAACGCCCACCCGCACACCGACGCCGACGGCCGCATCGCCGTCGTGCACAACGGCATCGTCGAGAACGCCGACGAGCTGCGCGCCAAGCTCGTCGCCGACGGCGTGACCCTCGCGAGCGACACCGACACCGAGGTGCTGCCCCACCTGATCGCCCGCGAGGTCGCGCAGGACGACGGCCGCTCGCTGGAGGACTGCGTGCGTCGGCGAGGCGCTGCGGACCGTCGAGGGCACCTACGGCCTGGTCGTGCTCGACGCGCGGCGTCCCGGCGAGCTCGTCGTCGCCCGCCAGGGCAGCCCGATCGTGCTGGGCCTCGGCGAGGGCGAGATGTTCGTCGCCTCCGACGTCGCGGCGCTCGTGCGCCACACCCGCCAGGTCGTGTTCCTCGCCGACGGCGAGCTCGCGACCGTCACCGCCGAGGGCTACGAGGGCTCGCGGCTCGGGCCGCCGACGACGGTCGAGGTCGGCGAGGACGACTACGACCTCGACGGGCACCCCGACTTCCTCACCAAGGAGATCCACGAGCAGCCCGCGGCGCTGCGCCGGGTGCTCGCGGGGCGCCTCGACGACCGGTTCGCCACCGCGCGCCTCGACGGCCTGCGCCTCGACCCCCGCGAGCTGCGCGGCATCCGTCGCGTGGTGTTCCTCGGGTGCGGCTCGGCGCTGTACGCGGGGCAGCTCGGCGCGGCGCTGGTCGAGGAGCTCGCCCGCGTGCCCGCCGACGTCGAGCAGGCCAGCGAGTTCCGCTACCGCAACCCGCTCGTCGACCCGGACACGCTCTACGTCGCGGTCAGCCAGTCCGGCGAGACCATCGACACGCTCGCGGCGGTCGAGGAGCTCCAGCGCAAGGGCGGGCGCGTGGTCGGCGTCGTCAACGTGATCGGCTCCGCCATCGCGCGCCAGTGCGGCGCCGGGATGTACCTGCACGCCGGACCTGAGGTGTCGGTCGCGTCGACGAAGGCGTTCACGTCGATGGCGACGGCGTTCGCGCTGCTCGCGGTGCTGCTGGGTCGGGTGCGCGACCTCTCCCCGGCGCACGGCGGCCGTCTCGTCGAGGGCCTGCGCCGCCTGCCGGAGGCCGTCGAGACCGCGCTCGAGGCGTCCGACGAGGTCGCCGAGGTCGCCGCGCGCTACGCGGGGGCCCGCTCGATGTTCTTCCTCGGCCGGGTGCGCGGCGCGGCGGTGGCCCGGGAGGGGGCGCAGAAGCTCAAGGAGATCTCCTACGTGCACGCCGAGGCGTACGCGGCCGCCGAGCTCAAGCACGGCCCGCTGGCGCTGGTCGACCCGCAGATGCCCTGTGTCGTGGTCGTGCCCGACGACGAGCTGCTGGCCAAGAACGTCAGCACCATCGAGCAGATCCGCGCCCGCGGCGGGCCCGTCATCGTCGTCACCAACACCGACCTGCCCGCCGAGTCGCTCGGCGGCGCCGACGCCGTCGTCCGCGTCCCGCGCGTCGAGCCCGAGCTCGACCCGATCCTGCTGAACGTCCCGCTGCAGCTCTTCGCCTACCACGCCGCCGCGGCGCTGGGTCGCGACATCGACAAGCCCCGCAACCTGGCCAAGAGCGTCACGGTGGAGTGACCCCCACTCGGGGTGGGGTAGGGGTGCGCGGACGGGGTAGCCCGGGGTGTGGCCAGTGGAGACGGAGCGAGCGGAGCTCGGCCGGCAGCGACGACGAGATCGACTTCGACGACCTGCCGTCCACGTTGCAGCGCTCGCCCGAGAGCGCGCGGAAGACCTACGCCGACGCCAAGCAGTCGGCGGAGGAGACCTACGGCAAGGGCGAGCGGGCGAGCCGCACGGCGTACTCGGCGCTGAAGCACACCCACGAGAAGGTCGGCGACCACTGGGAGCCCAAGGAGTCGAAGGGCCCGTCCGACTCGCAGGCCGAGAGCGGCGGGCCGAACCCGAGCGGCGAGTCCGCGGGCGGGGTCGACGCCAACGCGACCAAGGAGCACCTCTACGAGCGCGCCCAGCAGCTCGACGTCTCCGGGCGGTCCGACATGGACAAGGACGAGCTGGTCGACGCCATCCAGAAGGAGAACGACAAGGCCAGACCCGCCAGGCGCGTGGTGGCTCGTGACCGGGCCCGCCGCGCGGCGGTAACGACCTCGCGGCTCGCCGCGCTCGCGGCGACCATGGAGCGCACCGCCCGGACCACCGACGTCGCCCGGACCCCGCCCGAGGGCGGCGGCGTGCCCGCGTGCCCGCTCCCGGCGTGCGCCCTCGCCGGCGACGGCCGTCCCGGCCCGCGCGTCCCCGACGTCGTCGTGCCCGCTCCGCGGCGGGCGCCGGGTGCCGGCGCGACGTCGGCTGCGGTGCCGCGCCGCGGTCCTCGGCGGCCGCGACGCCCACCGGGTCCGTCCCGGGTGATCCTCGAGCTCGGCGCGCGGCGGTCGCCGTGGCTGCTGGCGTCCTCGACGGGATCCTCGACGCCCTCGGGCTGGCTGGCCGGTCGTGGCTCGCCGGGTCGTCGGCGCTCGCCGCGCTCGGCGCCGTCGTCGCCGCCCTCGCCGTGCGGAGTCCGCTCCACCGCGCCGCTGTGCCTGCGCCCCGCGCCGTTGCGGCGCTGCTCCCGGTGTCGGGATCGCTGCTCTCGGCCTGCTGGCGCTCGCGGCGCGGGCTCGCGTCGGTGGTCACCGAGCTCGGGTGCGGCTCCCCGCCGCGCAGTCGGACCTGTGGCGCTTCACCGGCGGCACCGGCCGACGATCGCGATCGTGGTGCTCGTCGGCCTGGCCGTCCCGGTGGTCGAGGAGCTGCTCTTCCGCGGGCTCGTCGTCGCGGCGCTGGGCCGCTACGGCCTCGTCGTCGCGGCCGCGGGCAGCGCGGTGCTCTTCGGTGCGGCGCACGGGCTCGCGTTCGTGGTCGTCGCGGCGCTGCTGCTCGGCGCGGCGAACGCGGTGATGCTGTGGCGCGTGCGCTCGATCTGGCCGGGTGTCGCGGCGCACGCCACGTTCAACCTCCTCTCGATCGGCATGACGCTCGCCCTGTCCTGAGGCGACCGCACGACCCGCCGTGATCGGATGGCGGTGTGCGTATCGGTCTGGTGGGCGGGGGCTTCCCCGCCGTGCGCGGCGCGCTCGAGAAGGCCCTGCTCGAGGCGGGGATGGGCGACGCGGAGGTCGTCGACGTCCCGAACGGGGGGTCGCCGGCGCTCGAGGAGGGTGACCCGCCCGCGGTCGACGTCCTCGTCCCGCAGGGCGGCACCGTCGACGGCGCCCTGATCGACGCCACCGGGGCCCGGCTGGTCCAGCAGTTCGGCGTCGGCCTCTCGGGCGTCGACCTCGACGCCGCCCGTGCCCGCGGCGTGGGAGTCGACAACGTCGGCGGCGCGGCGTCGGGCAACGCCTCGTCGGTCGCCGAGATCGCGCTGCTGCACCTGCTCGCGCTGCTGCGCCGTTACCCCGAGGCACTCGCCGGTGTCGCCCACCGGGTCGTCGGCGTGCCGACGGGCCGGTCGCTGGTCGGGCGGAGGGTCGGCGTGCTGGGCACCGGCGACATCGGGGTCGCGGTGGCCACGCGCCTGCGCGCGTTCGGCGCCGTCGTCGTCGGCATCGGACGCCGCGAGCTCGAGGCGTACCCGGAGGCGGCCGCGGTCGTCGACGCCTACCACCGCGTCGACGACCTCGCCGGGGCGCTCGCGGCCGGTGCGACGACCTCGTCGTCTGCTGCCCCCTGACCGAGGAGACGCGCGGGCTGGTCGGCGCCGGGGCGCTGGCGGCGCTGGGCGCGGACGGGTACGTGGTCAACGTGGCGCGCGGCGGGATCGTCGACCGCGACGCGCTGATCGACGCGCTGCGCGCGGGACGGCTCGCGGGCGCCGGGCTCGACGTCACGTGGGTCGAGCCGATCGACCCCGACGACGAGCTGCTCGCCGAGAACGTGCTGGTCACCCCGCACGTCGGCGGGGTGACCACCGACGCCTACGCCGGCATGGCGGCCGGCGTCGTCGCGGGCATCCGTCAGGGCCGACGCTCATGTCGGTCGGTTTCCGGGCCGTGGCCCGCGGAACCAGACGGCGTCGGTGATCTCGGCGGCCACGGCGTCGGTCGGCCGGGAGCAGCGCGACATCTCGTTCACCGCGACCCGCGCCGGTCTCGTGACCGCGTAGACCCCGCGAGCGGGCCGCCGGCCGGTGGGCTCACGTCTGCTCGACCGGGCGGACCAGCATCTCGTTGACCGCGGTCCGGCGGGGGCGGGTGACCGTGTAGACGATCGCGTCGGCGATGTCGCCCGCCTCGATGACGCCCAGCTCGGAGGCCGTGTTCGCGTCCGGGGTGTTCTCGCGGCCGCTCGTGGTCAGCTCGGTCTCGACCAGGCCGGGCTCGACGAGGCCGACGCGGACGTGGTGCTCGGCGAGCTCCTGGCGCAGCGCCTCGGAGAACGCGCCGACCGCGTGCTTGGTGGCGGCGTAGACGTTGCTGCCGGGCCCGCTGACGGTGCGCCCGGCGACCGAGCTGACGGTGACGACGTCGGCGATGCCGCGGTCGCCCCGCGCGGCCTCCGTGAGGTGGCCGACCGCGGCGTGCGTGGTGGCCAGGACGCCGCCCAGGTTGACGTCGACCATCTTCTGCCACTCGGCGAGGTCGGCCTCGAGCGCCGGATCCATGGTCCCGTAGCCGGCGTTGTTGACGAGCACGTCGATGCGGCCCGCGCTCGCGGGCGACCTCCTCGATCGCGTCGCGCACGGCGTCCGCGTCGGCCACGTCGACCTCGTGCACGCTCGCCCCGTCGCCGAGCTCCTGCGCGAGCTGTTCGAGCCGGTCGCGGCGGCGGGCGAACAGGGCCACGCGGGCGCCCTCGGCGGCGAGCGCGCGGGCGGTGGCGTCGCCGATCCCGCTCGACGCGCCGGTGACCACCGCGGTGGTGCCGTCCAGTCGTCCTGCCATTCGCTCCTCCTTCGTCAGCATGTGCGTGGTCTTCGGGGCCATGGCCCGGAAAGTGCACACATGCGCGCGTCAGCGCGTCTGCTCGGTCGGGCGGACGAGGATCTCGTTGACCGCGGTGCGGCGCGGGCGGGTGACCATGTAGACGATCGCGTCGGCGATGTCCTCGGCCTCCATCAGGCCGAGCTCGAGGCGCGACTCGGCGTCCTGCGACGACCCGTTGGCCTCGGTGAGCTCGCTGCGCACCAGGCCCGGCTCGACGAGGCCGACGCGGACGTGGTGCTCGGCGAGCTCCTGGCGCAGGGCCTCGGAGAACGCGCCGACGGCGTGCTTGGTCGCGGCGTAGACGTTGGCGGCGGGGAAGGCCACCTTGCGCCCGGCGACCGAGCTGACGGTGACGACGTCGGCGATGCCGCGGGGGCCCTGCGCGGCCGCGGTCAGGTACGTGACGGCGGCGTGGGTCGTGGCCAGGACCCCGTTCACGTTGACGTCGACCATCGTGCGCCACTGCGCGAGGGCGGCCTGCGCCGCGGGCTCCATCGACCCGTAGCCGGCGTTGTTCACCAGCACGTCGATCGCGCCGAGGTGACCGACGACGCCCTCGACGGCGCCGCGCACCGCCTCGGCGTTGCCGACGTCGACCTCGTACACCGCGGCCGACCCGCCCGTGTCCTCGATCTCCTTCGCCAGCGTCTCGAGGCGGTCGCGGCGCCGTGCCCACAGCGCCACCCGGGCGCCCTCGGCGGCGAGGGCGCGGGCGGTGGCCTCACCGATCCCGCTCGACGCGCCCGTCACGACCGCCGTCGTCCCGTCCAGCCGTCCGGCCATGTCCTCGCACGCTCCCTCGCTCGCTGATGTCGATCTCCGCCAGGCGTACCCGGCGGCTCCGCGTGATACCCGGTGGGTAGTCAGGGGCCGTGACCACGACGGACGACGCCCTCGACATCGAGATCCACGACCCGGCGACCGGGGAGCTCGTCGGGCGGGTCCGCCCCGCGGGCCCGGAGGAGGTCGACGAGGCCGTCGGCGCCGCCGTCGCGGCCGCACCGGGCTGGGCGCGGACCGCGCCCGCCGAGCGCGCCGGGCGGGTCCGTGACGCCGCGACCGCGCTGCGCGCCGTCGCCGAGGAGCTCGCGCGGCTCAACGAGACCGAGACCGGGCGGCCCGTTCGACGACGCCCTCGGCGGCGTGCTGGCCGCCGCGGGCACGCTCGAGCAGTACGCCGAGCTGGGCCCGCTGCACCGCGGCCGCTCGCTGCAGGGGTCGTGGTCGGCGACCGACCTCATGGTCCCCGGGCCGCGCGGCGTCGTCGCCGTCATCACGCCGTGGAACGACCCGGTCGCGGTCGCCGCGGGGCTCATCGGCGCCGCGCTGGTCACCGGCAACACCGTCGTGCACAAGCCCAGCGAGCGGTGCCCGCACCTCGGGCGCCGCTTCGCCGACCTCGTCGCCTCCGTCCTGCCCGACGGCGTGCTCGCCACCGTCGACGGCGCCGGGCCCACCGGCGCGCTGCTCGCCGGGCACGACGCGGTCGACGTCGTCGCCCACGTCGGCTCGATCGGCGCCGGCCGGGCCATCCGGCAGGCCGCCGCGGGCACCGGCGCGAAGGTGCTGCTCGAGAACGGCGGCAACGACCCGCTGATCGTCGACGCCGGGGTCGACCCGACCTGGGCGGCCGGCCAGGTGGCCCTGGGGTCGTACGCCAACGGCGGCCAGGTGTGCGTGTCGGTCGAGCGCGTGTACTGCCACGCCGCGGTGGCCGAGGAGTTCCTCGCCGCGCTGACCGCCGAGGCCGCGCGCTGGGTGTACCGGCCGAGCGCCGAGGGCCGGAAGGCGCTCGGGCCGCTGGTCGACCGCCGCCACCGCGACCACGTGCACGCCCACGTGGCGGCCGCCGTCGCCGACGGCGCCCGGGTCCACGTGGGCGGCGTGGTGCCCGACGGTCCAGGGGCGTTCTACCCGGCGACGGTCCTCTCGGGTCTCACGCCGACGATGACGATCGTGCGGGAGGAGACGTTCGGGCCGGTCGCGGGCGTGCGGGTGGTCGACGACTTCGACCAGGCCCTCGCCGAGGCCGTCGACGACCCGCACGGGCTCGCGGCCACGGTCCTGACCCCCGACATGGCGCACGCCCAGGAGGCGTGGCGGGCGCTGCCCGTCGGCACCGTGAAGATCAATGCCGCGTTCGGGGGCGCGCCCGGCGGGGCCGCCGAACCGCGCGGGCTCTCGGGCACCGGCTTCGGCTACGGCCCCGAGCTGCTCGACGAGATGACGGCGACGAAGGTGGTGCACTGGGCCCCGCCGCGCGTGACACGACGACGCCGGGAGCCGCCGACGTGCCCCGTCCGCGTGACCGACGGTGGCGCCCGGTGAGCGACACGCCGATGTTCACCCGGATGCGTGACCATCGACGGGGCGATGTCGTTGAGCCGGGTGTGAGGGAGACGCCACCACTCCGTCCCATGGGGACGACGCGTGCGCCGGGCCCGGCCGCCGGTCGTACCCCGACCGACTCGACACCGCGGCACCTCGCGCGGGTCGCCCTGGGTGCGGCCGCCGCGACGGCGGCGACGCTGGGGGTCGCGGTCGCCGGTGGGCTCGTCCCGCTGAGCCAGGTGGCGGGGCGTCGCTCGCCGGCGCGGTGCCCGACCCGCCGCCGGCCGGCCCCGCCACCGCGACCGACGGCCCGCGACTCGACCCGCGTCCGAGCCGGCCGACCTCGACGACGCGACGACCGACCCGCCCCCGGTCGACGGCGACGAGCCGAGCGAGACCAGCCGTCGACGCCGGCGTCGCGCCGCCGTGCCGGTCGCGGCGCTGAGCGCCGCGAGCCCTCGTGCCGCCCGGTGGCCCCGGCGGCCGGCGCGCCCGCGCCGCCCGGTCGACCCCCCCCCGGCGCCGCCGTCGCCCGACCGACCCCGACGCCGTCGGACCCCGAAGCCGACGACCCCGAAGCCGAGCGACCCGAAGCCCCGACCCGAAGCCGTCGACGACGCCGAAGCCGAACGACCCGAAGCCCGCGGTCGGACCCGAAGCCTCGGACCCGAAGCCGTGGGACCCGCCGGCCGGTGACGGTCGCTCGGGAGCCGACCGGCCGGTGACGCCCGCGCGCCGGGCGCGGCTGCGCCCGGCGTCACGGCTCCGCGTCGGATCAGCGCATCAGGCTGACGAGGTCCCCGGGCATCTGCTCGAGGGTGCGGTCGACCGCGTCCTCGGGAAGCCACTGGGCGCAGGGTGCGCAGCACCTGCTCGACCTGGTGCTCGACCTTCTCCTCGTCGACCGACGAGACGACGCCGCTGACGGAGTCGACGAAGGCGTCCTTGCCGATGGCCTGCGCGCGGTCCTGGCTCTTGCGCTGACCGCGGATCTCGGCCGACAGCTCGGGCGGCAGGCTGATCGTCAGCTCCTGGGCGAGCCCGGCGCTGATGACCTCGCCGAGCTTCGACAGCGTCGCGCGGGTCAGCACCTCGGCCTCCGACTCGCTCTCGAGCCCGAGGCGGCGCTGGACCTGCTCGACGAACGCGGCGAGCGTCGCCGACGAGCGCGCCGGGTTCGGGTCGTCGGGGTTCGGGTCGTCCTGGACGGGGGGCGTGGTCATGCGAGGGGGTCCTCTCGGTGGTCCTCGACCCGCACGGGTCGACGGGGAGCGTGCAGGGGCGGGCAGTCAGCCGGCGGACGCGGTGGCGCCCTCGGTGATGCCCTCGGCGGCGGCCCGGTCGAGGCCCGCCTGCCAGCGTGCGCGGCGCTCGTCGTCGCTCTGCTCCCACCAGGGCGTGCCGCGCTCGCCGAGCGCGGTCTTCGCCGCGTGGACCCGGGAGCGGGCCGCGGCCTCGTCGGCCTGCGCCGTGTCGTCGTCACGCCGCTTGGCCGCGCCGACGTCGCGGCGGGCGGCGGCGAGCCAGCGCCGCAGCACCGCGGCGTCCGGCTCGGGGATCGCCGGGTCGGTGGCGCGCCAGCGCCGACCGTCGATGACCACGTGGTGCCCGTCGTCGGTGCGCTCGATGCTGCGCCCGCGGCGGGTGGTCTCGGCGGTCATGGGTGCGGTTGCCCGATGATCACGACGCTCACGATTTCCGGGGCGCGACCAGGGGGTGTCGAGGAGCCGCCGGGCGGCGTCGACGACCTCCTCGGCGGGCACGTCGAGGCACTCGTGCCCGAAGGGGCAGACGAGCTGGCGGCACGGTGAGCACGACACCTCGCGGCCGAGGACCGCCGACGGCGCGGTGCGCGGGCGGTACTGGCCGGGCGTCTCGGTGCCGGCGAAGAGGACGACGACCGGGGTCCCGAGCGCGTCGGCCAGGTGCGCCCCGCCGGAGTTGCCGGTGATCGCGAGCGCGGCGCGGTCGACGAGCGCGGCGAGCGCCGGGGAGGTCGAGCTCGCCCGCGAGGCGCACCGCCCCCGGCACGCCGGCCGCCGCGGCCTCGACGAGGGCGGCCTCCTTCGCCGTGCCGGTGACGACGACCCGGTGGCCTTCGGCGGCCAGCGCCCGGCCGGCCGCGGCGCGGCGGGCCGGGTCGTAGCGCCGCGACGGGCAGCTCGCGCCGGGCGACGACGACGACCAGCGGCTCGCCGCCGCCGCCCGCCGAGCAGCTCGTCGACCGGGCGACGCCCGCGTCGGCACGCGCGCCTCGAGCCCGGTGCCCGCAGGCGGCACCCCGACCCGCTCGAGGACGGCGAGGGCGCGGTCGACCTGGTGGCCCTCGTCGGGCGGGGCGGGGACCCAGTGCGTCAGCAGCTCGCCGCCGAACTCCTTCGACGTGCCGACCCGCACGCCGATGCCCGCGCGGCGGCACACCGCGGCGGCGGGCCACGGCGACTGCGAGAACGAGGTCAGCACCACCGCCGCGTCGTACTCGCGGGCGGCGAGCTCGGCGACCAGGCCCGCGTCGGGGTCGGCCTCGGGGCTCACCGGGCCGCCGGGCAGCTGCTGCCAGGACACCGAGGCGACGACGGTGTCGGCGACCCACGGCAGCAGGTCGGCGGCGGCCGCCCCGGCGGGGGAGGCGAGCAGGTCGATCGCGGCGCCCGGCGCGGCGGCGGCGAGCGCCCGCAGCGCCGGCCCGGCCATGAGCACGTCGCCCACGTTGTCGGGGCGCACCACGAGCACCCGACGCATCGCGGCCCAGTCGGGACCCGGCCCGCGGTGCGCGGCCGGGTGCTCGAGGACGGGCCGGGCTGCCACGGTCGGCGAGGGTGCGGTGACCACGCGCCGCAGGTCTACCAGCACTCGCCGCGCCGGGCAGGGCGTCGCGTTCGCGCCGGCCGGGGCGCGGGTAGCTCCGCGTCCGGGACCCCGACCCGCGAGGCCCGCGTCGCCATGCTCCACGGCCGCGCCGACCCCCGCCACGACGGTGTCGCCGACTACACCGTCCACCTCGGCGCGGCGTTGCGCGCGAGCGGCGTCGACGTCGTCGACGTCCCGGTCGACCCGGGCGCGAGCGGCACGTGGCGGGCCGCGCGCGCGGTGCGCGCCGCCGCCCCCGACGTCGTGCACCTGCAGGTCGCACCGTCGGCGTTCGGGTTCTCCGGCTGGCCCGGCGCCCTGCCCGACCTGTGCGGCCGTGGTCGTCCGCTGGTGACGACGGTGCACGAGTACGGCTGGTGGAGCTGGGCGCCGCGGGTGCCCGGGCCGCTGTGGCGCGTCGTCGAGCGCGGCGGCGTCCTCGACCGCGAGACCGCGCGCCTGGTCCCGCGCAGCGACGCCGTCCTCGCGACCAACGACGAGCACGCCCGGACGCTCACCGCCCGCCTCGGGGTGACGGCGCGGACGGCGCCGCTGCCGCCCAACGTCGCCGTCGACCCCGCCCCGCCCGACCGGCGCCGGACCCGCGACGAGCTCGGGGTGCCCCTCGACGCCGAGGTCGTCGTGGTCTTCGGGTTCGGGCACCCGGTCAAGGGCCTGCGCCACCTCGTCGACGCCATGGCCCGGCTGCGCGCGGAGCGCCCGCGGCTGCACCTGCTCGTCGTCGGCGGCTTCACCTCGCTCGCCCTGCCCGCCGACGAGGCGGCGGCGTTCCGCGCCGAGCTCGTCGGGCCGATCGCCGAGCGCGGCGAGACCGAGCACGTGACCATCACCGGCCACCTGCCGGCGGAGCGGGTGTCGGCGGCGCTGGCGTGCGCCGACGTCGCCGCGTTCCCCTTCACCGCGGGCGCGACGCTGAAGAGCGGGTCGCTGCTCGCGGCGCTGCAGCACGGGCTGCCGACGCTGGTCACGCGGCCCGCCGACGCCGAGGCCGACCCGCAGCTGGTCGACGGCGAGACCGTCGTCGTCGCGGACGGGGTGCGCGACGACGTCGTCCTCGCCGACGCCCTCGAGCGCCTGCTGGGCGACCGCGCCCTGCGCGCGCGCCTCGCCGCCGCCGGACCGGCGCTGGTCGCCGACCGCACCTGGGACGCCCTCGCCGCGACCCACCGCGAGCTGTACTCCTCGCTGTGCCGGGCGTGACGGTGCCGGGCGTGACGGGGCGGGGGGTGAGGCGCATCCTCGTCGTCGACCTGCTCGGCGGGCTCGGCGACCTGGTCATGCTGCTGCCCTCGGTGCACGCGCTCGCGGAGGCGTACCCCGACGCGGCGACGACCGTCCTCACCCACGCCCCCTCCGACGTCCTGCTCGCCGCCGACCCCGCGGTCGCGGCGACGTCGACCTGCGAGAAGGGCACCGAGCGCGCCGCGGTCGCCGCGACCCTCGACGGGTGTCGTCCCGACCTCGTCGTCACGACCACCCGCTTCGACGGCATCGGCGACCTCGTCGACGCCTGGGCCTCCGCGCACGGTGCCCGGGCCGTGAGCAACCTGTGGCGACGCCCGCCGCCCGACGAGCTCGTGGGGCACCGCTACCAGCGCATCCTCGCCGCCGAGGGCCTCGTCGCCCCCGTCGTGCGCGACCCGGTCGTCGTCCTGACCGACGCCGAACGGGCGGCGGGACGGGCGGATCTGGACGGCGTCGCGGCGCCGGTCGTGCTCGTCCCCGACGCGGGGATGGCGGTCAAGCGCTGGCCCGCGCGGCGGTGGACCGAGCTGGCGAGGTCGCTCGCGCAGGGCCCGGTCCCGCGCCCGGTGCTGGCCGCGACCCCGCTCGCCGGCGCGACGACGATGCCGGCGTGCGACCTGCGGCGCCTCGCGGCCCGGTTCGCCGCGGTCGCCGAGCGCGACGGCGACGTCGTCGGCCCCGACACCGGGCCGGTGCGCCTCGCCGCCGCCGTCGGCGCGCGGACCCTCGGCCTCTTCGGGCCCACCGCCGCCGCGCGCTACGGGCTCGAGGCGGGCGAGAACCTCCAGGGCCTGCCCGGGTGCGAGCACCGGCGGCCCACCGCGATCACCGAGCAGGTCTGCTGGTGGCACGCCGAGTGCCCGCTGGCCCCGGAGCCCGCCTGCCTGCTCGACATCGGGGTCGCGGGTCGCGGTCGCCGGCGCCTCGCGGCGCCGGGTAGGCCCGTCGCCCATGCGATACCTCGACCTGCCCACCGCCAAGCGCTGGTCCGCGATCGGGCTGGGGACCTGGCAGTTCGGCTCTCGCGAGTGGGGTTACGGCGAGGAGTACGCCACCGGCGAGGCCGAGCGCATCGTCGCCCGCGCGCTCGAGCTCGGCATCACCGTCTTCGACACCGCCGAGGCCTACGGCTTCGGGCGCAGCGAGCGCATCCTCGGCGACGCGCTCGACCGCGCCGACGCCGACCCCGACACCACCGTCGTCGCTACCAAGATCTTCCCGGTGCTGCCGATCGACCCGGTCGTCGCGCAGCGCGGGGTCGCGAGCGCCGCGCGCCTGCGCCGGCGACTCGACCTCTACCAGGTCCACCAGCCGAACCCGGTGATCGGCGACGGCACCACGATGGCCGGGATGCGGACCCTGCAGGCCGCGGGCGTCGTCGACGAGGTCGGCGTCAGCAACTACCCGCTGGAGCGCTGGCAGGACGCCGAGACCGCGCTCGGCTCGCGGGTGGTGGCGAACCAGGTCGAGTACAGCCTCGTCGCCCGCGGGCCCGAGCGCGACCTGCTGCCCTACGCCGCGCAGACCGGCCGGGCCGTCATCGCCTACAGCCCGCTCGCGCAGGGGCTGCTGTCGGGCAAGTACGACGCCGACCACCGGCCGTCGAACACCGTGCGCTCGCTGCGCCCGCTGTTCCTGCCCGAGAACCTGCGCCGCGTCACCCCGCTGGTCGAGGTCCTGCGCGAGGTCGCCGACGCCCACGACGCGACGCCGTCGCAGGTGGCGCTGGCGTGGACGATCCACCGCCCGACGGTGGTGGCCATCCCGGGGGCGTCGAGCGTCGAGCAGCTCGAGAGCAACGTCGCCGCGGCCGAGATCCGGCTGACGGACTCGGAGTACGCCGCGCTGAACGCCGCGTCCGACCGGTTCCGCCCGATGGGTGGGCTCGGCGCGCTCGCCGGGATCGCCCGCCAGCAGATCGGGGTGTGAGCCCCTAGATCGGCAGGTCGATGCGCTCGCCGCCGTCGAACCGACGCGTTCCATGGCGGTTTCGGGCAGGCCGGAGAGGGAACGCCGTGCTCGGTGGTCAGCGTGGGCGTCGACGAGCGGTGCGCCTGCCACACCTCGACCGAGTAGAACGGGCCGACGTCGCCCTCGACGTCTCGCCCGGGTCAGAACGCGCATCCCGGCTCGCCCCGTCGCCGCGACGACGTCGACGGCAGGTAGCGGAGGTCGTCGGCGGCCTCGGGCTTGATGGGGAACGTGCCGTGGACGACGAGCATCGTCGGCTCCTGGAGGGTCGATCCGCAAGGTTGCGGCTGATCAGGCCGCGGCGTGAAGCGGGTACTGGCGTCGTCGGTGACGGGCGGCGTCGATCGGCGTCGGGCGGCCGACGCGGCACCGCGAGCGCGCTCCATCGTCGCGCAGACGCGGCGCGACGTCATGCACGCCCGGCGCAGGGTCTCGGGATCGGTCTCCAGCGGGCTGACCGACGCGGCGTCCTCGGGCGGGCGCACCTCCAGCAGGTGCACGCCCTCCCGGCCGTCGAGGGCGAGCCGGGCGTCGAGGCTCCGGTCCCGTCGCCGTCGGCGCTGGCGCGTCGTCTGCTCAGGAGGGCGTCGTCATGCGCGCAGGTTCTTGCGAAGAGCAGGACCTGGACCAGCCCGGGCACGCGCGCCGCACCCAGCCGGCTGACCAGGGCCTTCTCGAGACGCGTCGCGTCGATCGCCTGCTGGTCGGCGCGCCGGGTACCAGGCGAGCAACCAGGTCGACCGTCGCGCCCGGCGCAGGGCGCGTCCAACGGCAGTGGGCGCGCGCGGCGGCGTCCAGCCGGGTCCGTCGACGACGGCATGCCTGGTCGAGCCGGACGTTGGCGCTGGCGCGCAGGGCCATCTTCAGCGACGGTGCGTCGACGATCGTGTCGTGCGGGTCGACGACCTCGCCGGTCTCGACGTCGGTCGCGACCGGGTGCAACGCGACCTCGGCGTCGACGACGGCCTGCCAGTCGGCGCGGACGATGTCCTCGCCGACGGTCTCGATGAGGTACTCGACGTCGACGACGGGCTGGGGCGCCCGCGCAGCCCGCGCGACGGGTCGGTGACCCGCGGTCCATGAGCCCGGGCGCCACCAGCCCGCGCAGCAGTGCGCGTCTGGCCCGCGACCAGCCAGCTGCCCGACAGCGCCCCGGCCGACGCCCCGTAGACGGCGTCGAAGCCGCGCACGAGCCCGAGCTCCTCGAGCCCGAGCACCATCCCGCTGGAGTAGGTGGCGCGGCTGCCGCCGCCCTCGACCACGAGCACGACCCGCACCGGGTCGCGGCGATCGGCGGGCCCGCTGCCCTCGGCGTGGCGCGCTGCGATCACCTCGAGGACGGCGTGGGGGCGCATCGGAGCATTGTCGACCCAGCGGACGCGACCGTCGCGGGTGACGCGGCTCGACGGTCGCGGAACGCGCCGCGCGGCGTCGCGGTAGGGCGCAGGGCGGCGTGACCTCGTCGCTCGCCGCCTCGAGCAGGAAGTGCCCGCCCTCGAGCAGGTGCACCTCGGCGTCGGGCACGTCGGCGGCGAAGGCGTGGGCGCCGTCCGCAGCGAAGATCTCGTCGTGGCGCCCCCACACCGCGAGGACCACTCGGGGTGGGTCGCCTCCGCTCGCGGCGCGGGACGCGCGGTTGCCGGTGTAGTCGGCGCGGTGCTGGATGCGGTGACGCCGGGCGCCCAGCGCGGCGTCGTGGAGCCAGGTGTCGGGGTCGACGACCGACGTGTCGGCCACGCCGTGGGTGTACTGCCAGCGGATCGCCTCGAGGCCGAGTGCGGGGCGCAGCGCGGTCTCGGCGTCGGTCGCGGTGCTCGGCGAACGCCCAGACCCGACCATGCAGGCGCGGCGCAGGGTCTCGGGGTCGGTCTCGAGCGGGTTGACCGACGCGGCACCTCCCGGGCGGGCGCACCTCGAGCAGGTGCACCCCGGGCGCCCGTCGGCCTCCCGCCGACGCCGTCGCCGTCGGCGCTCGCCCGGGCCAGCAGGTCGTCGTCGGCGCGCGCCCGAGCCGGGCGCCGAGGACCTGGACCAGACCCGGGACGCTCCTCGGCGCCGAGCCGGCGCGACCAGCGCCTTCCGAGGCTCGTCGCGTCGATCGCCTGCTGGTCGGCGCGGCGGGCCGCGCAGCACCAGCAGGTCGTCGGGTAGCCGCGCAGCGCGACGTGGAACGGGATCGGCTCGGCGACGGCGGCGTCGACGAGGTGCCGGCCGTCGATCTCGAGCGGCAGGCCCGCGAGCAGCGGGACGTTGGCGCTCGCCCGCAGCGCCAGTTTTGAGCGTGTCGACGTCGACGACCGTGTCGTGGAGGTCGACGACCTCGCCGGTCTCCACGTCGGTCGCGACCGGGTGCAGCGGTACCTCGGCGTCGACGACGGCCTGCCAGTCGAGCGGCACGATCGACTCGCCGACGGTCTCGATGAGGTACTCGACGTCGACCACGGGGCGCCCGCGCAGGCCCCGGCTCGGGTCGGTGACCCGCTCCATGAGGCCGGGGCGCCACCAGCCCGCGCAGCAGTGGTCGGCCTGCCCCGCCACGAGCCAGCTCCCCGACAGCGCGCCCGCCGAGGCGCCGTAGACCGCGTCGAAGCAGCGGGTCAGGCCCAGCTCCTCGAGCGCCAGGACCATCCCGCTGGAGTACGTCGCGCGGCTGCCCCCGCCCTCGACGACGAGGACCACGTGGTGGGGGTCGGTGCGGTCGCCGGGGCCGCTGCCCTCGGCCTGGCGTGCGGTGAGCACCTCGAGGACGGCGTGCGGGCGCATCGCGGCATTGTGGACCACTCAGGCCGGGCGCGCCGCCGTGCGCTCCAGGGTCACGGCGTCGATCTCCTGCCCGCCGTCGGTGATCGCCCGCAGGGCGAGCCGGGTCGCGCCGCCGCCACGCGGGGGAGGGGTGACCTCGACGGTGACGTAGGCGTAGTCGAGGTAGCGCGCCTGCGACCAGTCGATCGTCTCCGGGATCTTCTGCTCCTCGCCGGCGGCGACGTAGCTCGCGACCGTCGTGCCGCTGTCGGGGCCGGCCGAAGCCGCGGTAGCGGTCGGTCACGCCGTCCTGCCAGGCGTAGCGGGGACGACCGCCGGAGCCGACGCAGACGTAGGTCGTGCCGTCGGTCTGCGGGCGCACCGTCGCCCCGTCGGGCGCCGGCACGCTCGTGGCGCCGCGGCGGATCGGGTTCGTGCGCTCGTACTGGTGGTTGTGGCCCTGCAGCACGAGGTCGACGCCGAACTCGTCGCACAGCGGCGCCACCGCCGCGCGCACGCCGGCGTCGGAGGCGTGGCTCTTCGACGTCGCGAAGGCGCAGTGGTGGAGGAAGGCGACGACGAAGTCGACGCCGGGGTCGGCGCGGAACGCCCCGAGTCGCTCGCGCAGCCACCGGGCCTGGGCGCCGCCGGAGTAGCCGGCGTTGGTCGGGATCTCGGTGGAGAGGTCGTTGGCGTCGACCGAGACGATGCCGACGTTGCCGTAGCGCACCGAGTACACGCTCGGGCAGCCCGACGGACCGTTCTTCGGCAGGTCGAGGCGCGCGGCGTGCCCGCCGTAGCCGTGCGACGCGCCGCCGGGGGAGCGGTTGTCGTCGTAGAGCGCCTCCATGTCGTGGTTGCCGGTGGCGAACATCCACGGCGTGGTGGCGGCGCTGCGCTCGATCATCCCGAAGTACGTCGTCCACGTCGTCGGGTCGAAGCTGTCGAACCCGCTCGGCGCCTTCGAATCACCGCTCGAGCGCACCGGGTGCCCCTCGCCCGAGGGGTCGGCGTAGCAGATGTCGCCCGCGAGCAGGTGGAACGCGGGCTTCGTCGCGGCGATCCGGTCGACCATCGTCGTCGACGGCGTCATCGTCCGGCGGGTGTCGTCGGGCTTGTAGTACTGGTTGGTGAAGCCGTTGCCGTCGCGCGGGGCCAGGTCGACGCCCTGGTCGGCGAACGCCGTGAACGTCCACGGCCCGTTCGGGGCCCGCGGCGCGGTCGTGAGGTCGGCGGCCTCGGTCGTCGTGCCGTCGGGCAGCCGGAAGCGGTAGCGGTGGCGCACGCCGGGCTCGAGGCCGTCGGCGAGGGCGTGCACGAAGTACTGGTCGCTCGAGCGGATCGAGCCGTCGGCCTGCGGGACCTCGGAGAGCAGGCGGCGCACCTCGGCCTCGATCGTCGTGCCGAAGGAGTCGTCGCGCCCGACCTCGACGACGATGCGGCCGGGCGGCGGGGCGGTGAGCTCGCCCGCCATCGCCATGCCGCGCTGCGGGTCGGGCCCGAACGAGAGGTGCCACCCGACGACCGAGACGGGCGCGGTCGCCGCCGACGAGCACGCCGCGAGCGTCCACGGTGCCGAGGCCAGACCCAGGGCGCCGAGGACGCCGATCCCACCGCCGCGCAGGGCGCTGCGGCGGCTCACGGGGTGGCGGCGCAGGTGCCCGCGGATCCAGTCGTGCTGCTCGGCGACGGTCATGTGCTCGGCGAGGTGGGCCGGCACGCCGACGTCGGGGGCCTCGCCGCGGGGGGTGCGCGTCACGGGGTCACCATCCCCGCGCCCCGACCCGCGTCGTGCGGGACTCGACGGTCGGATGAACCGCGACGTCGCTCCGGTGGCCGGCGGGGACGAACGGGCGAACGGGTCGACGAACGGGGCGAACCCGGTGACGGCGACGCCGTGGCGCCGCGGGGCCCGAACGTCGGCAGGGGCCCGCCGCCGCGCGGGGACACTGGCGGGTGAGCGTGACGACGCGCCTCGTGCGGCGCTTCCTCCACCTGCCCGCGGCGACCACGCCGCGGCTGCGGACCACCCGCGACGTCGCGGTGCCGATGCCCGACGGCGTCGCGCTGCGCCACGACCACCACCGGCCCGCCGGGGTGCGGCGGGGACCGGTCGTGCTCGTGCGCAGCCCGTACGGGCGCCGGTCGCTGATCGGGCTGCTGTTCGGCCGCCTCGTCGCCGAGCACGGGTTCGGAGTCGTCGTCCAGTCGGTGCGCGGGACCGCCGACTCGGGCGGCGACCTGTCGCCGTTCGACGAGGCCGACGACGGCGTCGCCACCGTGGGCTGGCTGGCGGCGCAGCCGTTCTGCGACGGCCGCGTCGTCACCTTCGGCCCGAGCTACCTCGGCATCGTCCAGTGGGCCCTCGCGCCCGACGCCGGGCCCGCGCTGAAGGCGATGGGCACGCTCGTCACGGCCAGCCAGTTCCGCGACCAGACCTACCCCGGCGGCGGCTTCTCGCTCGACAACGCCCTCGCGTGGACGACGATGATGCGGGGGCTCGCCCGCGGCGAGCTCGCCGGGCGCCTGACGCAGCTGCGCCTGACCCGCACCGTCGCGCGGGTCGCCGCCCTGCTGCCGCTGGGCGACGCCGACACGCGGGCCACGGGCGCGCCGGTCGACTGGTTCCAGTCGTGGCTGCGCGAGGGCGCCCCCGACTCGGCGTACTGGGCCCGCCGCTCGTACGGGGCCGGGATCGGCGAGGTCGCCCGCCACGGCGTCGACGTGACCATGACCGGCGGCTGGCACGACATCTTCCTGCCGTGGCAGCTCGAGGACCACGCGGCGCTGCGCGCGGCGGGCGCCCACCCGCGCCTGGTGATCGGGCCGTGGGTGCACGCCTCGCCCGCGGCCGCCGCCGCGGGCCTGCGCGAGTCGCTCGCCGGCTTCGACCGCGCGTTCGGCACCACGAGGGCGGACGACGACGCGCGGCGACGACCGCCGACGCCCCGGTGACGGTGACCCTCACCGGCGGGGCGGGCAGCGCCTCGCCGACTGGCCGCCGCCCGCCCACGAGCAGCGCTGGTACCTGCGGCCCGGCGGCGGGCTCTCGACCGAGCCGCCCGACACCGCGCGCGGGGGCTCCGCGAGCGTCTACGACCCGGCCGACCCGACCCCGGCCGTCGGCGGCCCGATCCTGTTCGGGGCCTCCGGCCCCCGCGACCAGTCGGTGCTCGAGGCGCGCGACGACGTCGTCACGTTCACCTCCGCGGCCCTCGACGCCGACCTCGTCGTGCTCGGCCCGGTCACCGCGACGCTGTGGGTGCGGGCCGCGACGGGGCACCTCGACGTGTTCGTGCGCGTCTGCGACGTCGACGCCGACGGGCGCTCGGTCAACGTCACCGACGGTCTGGTCCGCCTCGACGGCCCCGCCGGGCCCGGCCGACCGTCGCCCGACGCCGCCCGTGCGGGTCGAGGTGACCCTGTGGCCGACCGGACACCGTTTCGCTGCGGGCCACCGCCTGCGCGTCCAGGTCTCCGGCGGCGCGCACCCGCGCTACGCGCGCCACCCCGGGACCGGCGACCCGCTCGCCGACGCCGTCACGCTCGTCGCGGTGCCCCGCGAGTTCCGCCACGACACCGAGCACCCGGCACACGTCACCCTGCCCGTCCCCGTCGACTGACCCGATCGGCGGCGTGTCGCCGACACGCCGATGGGCCCTCCGGGTGACGACGACGTCGTCCGGCGCGACGAATCCCGTGGTCGGTCACACTGATCGTGATCGTCGACCCGGGAGGCCCGCGCCGTCGGCGCGGGCGGGGTCGAGGACACCGAGCGTCGAGAATGCGTGATCGCGCGAGTACCGGTCGAGTGGAGTCGCAGTCGGTGCGCTTGGCCCGAACCGTTTCGGAGCATTCCTTCCGCGACCGCACCGAACGGAACGCGAAAAGGATGGACGCTCGATGACGATCACGTCGGACCAGGTGAAGGATCTGCGCGGGACCCAGGTCCTCGACAGCCAGGACGAAAAGGTCGGCAAGATCGGCGAGGTGTACGTCGACAACGCCAGCGGCGAGCCGAAGTGGGTCACCGTCAACACCGGCATGATGGGGCGCGAGTCGTTCGTCCCGCTCGACGGCGCCCGCACCAGCGGTGACGCCCTGCGCGTCGCGTCCGACAAGAAGACCATCAAGGACGCGCCCCACACCGGGGAGAACTCGGGCGAGCTCTCCGAGTCCGAGGAGCGCCGTCTCTACTCGCACTACGGCCTCACCATGGACCGGGGCGGCCGTGACGCCGACGCCCGCACCGACGCCCGCCGCCCATGGGTCGACCCGGGACCGCGACGCCGACCGGCGAACCACGACGCCCGCGGTGACCAGGGCATGACCCGTTCCGAGGAGCGCCTCAGCGTCGGCACCGAGTCGCACGAGACCGGCCAGGTGCGCCTGCGCAAGTACGTCGTCACCGAGAACCAGTCGGTGGACGTCCCGGTCAGCCACGAGGAGGTCCGCCTCGAGCGCACCCCGATCGACGAGTCGCGTCCGGCCCGCGGCACCATGGGCGAGGACGAGCACTCGGTGACCCTGCACGCCGAGCGCCCCGTCGTCTCGAAGGAGGCCTACGAGGTCGAGAACGTGCGCCTCGACACCCGCACGGTGACCGAGAACCAGACCGTGTCCGACGAGGTCCGCAAGGAGCAGATCGACGTCGACGACCCGAAGAACGCCCTACAGGGCCGTTCGCAGAAGTGACCTCCGTCGGGAGCCGCGGCAGCGTTCCGTCGTCGCATTCGCGGTTCCTCGCCGTCGGAATCGTTCTCGAGCTGCCCCGGAATCGGTGGACATCGTCGCCACCGGTTCCGGGGTTTCCCGTGTCCGGGCGCCGCCCCGGCACGTGGCGGGGGTGGTTGCGTCCCCGCGTGCCGGGGACCTGACAGTCTTCGAGCGACACCACCCCGGTTCAACCCGCAGCCGGCGCCGTCACGACGAGCGCCCGGCCGCACCGACCGTCCCGCCCCGGCGCTCCCGGAAGGGGCCGTCCGCATGCCGGGTCGCAGCAGCGAGTACCAGCAGTACGCACCGCTGCTCGCCGAGTACGCCTCGCTGCCCAGCGCCGACGCGCGTCGGCCGCAGGTGCGCGAGCGGCTCGTCGTCGCCTTCCTCCCCGTCGCGCGCAACGTCGCGCGCCGCTTCTCGCGCCGCGGCGAGCCGACCGAGGACCTCGAGCAGGTCGCCTCGGTCGGCCTCCTGCACGCGATCGAGCGCTTCGACCCGGGCCGCGAGCGCGACTTCCTGTCGTTCGCCGTCCCGACGATCATGGGCGAGGTCCGCCGCTACTTCCGCGACTCGGCCTGGTCGGTGCGCACCCCACGCAGCGTCAAGGACCGCTACCTCGCCGTCGGCGGTGCGACCGCGCGGCTGTCGCAGGACCTCGGCCGCGCACCGACGGTGCCCGAGCTCGCCGAGCACCTCGGCCTGTCGGCCGACGAGGTCCACGAGGCCGTCGCCGCGCACGGCTCGTACCAGCCCACGTCGCTCGACGAGTCCCTCGGCGCCGGGGGCGGCGACAGCGACGGCACCGACTCCAAGCTGGTCGACATGCTCGGCGTCGACGACCCGGAGCTCGACCGCGTCGAGATCCGCTCCGTGGTCGCCGACCTGGTCGGGTCGCTGCCCGAGCGCGAGCGCACGATGCTCGCGCTGCGCTTCGTCCACGAGAAGACCCAGGCCGAGATCGCCGCGGTGCTGTGCATCTCGCAGATGCACGTCTCGCGGCTGCTGGCCCGCACCCTCGGCGCGCTGCGCGACCAGCTCCAGGAGCAGGTCGCCCGCGACGCGGAGCTCGCGGCCGTCTGAGGTCGCGGTCTCGTCTGCCGAACGGTGCCGGTGGGTAGTCCGGCGTGGTGATCGTGAACGAGGCGACCGTTCGGGCGCGCGAGGTGCTGCACGGCCTGCCCGGACGTGCTCTGGGCCGGCTGCGCCGAGGGCTGGTGGCGATCCTGCTGGCCGCGGTGACGGCGTCGGCCGCGTGGGTCGTGGCCCAGCGGTTGCTCGGCCAGCCCGCGCCGATCTTCGCCCCGATCGCGGCGGTCGTGTGTCTGACCGACTCCGCCGACAAGCGGGGCCGGCGCGCCCTGCGGCTCCTGTGCGGGGTGTGCGCCGGGGTCGTCGTCGGCGAGGTCGCGACGCGGGTGATCGGCGCCGGATGGCTGCAGGTCGCCCTCGCCGTGCTCGCCGGGATGCTGGTGGTCTCGCTCGGCAGCATCAACCCGCTGACGCTGCTGCAGTCGGGCATCGCCTCGCTGCTCGTCGTCGGCTGTCGTCGCCGCAGACCGGGGTGGACGCGCTCGCGAGCGCGAGCGTCCTCGGCGGCGCTGGCGCTGCTGGTCAGCCAGGTCCTCGCCACGCCGAGCCCCGTGCGCTACCTCGCGAACGCCGCCGCCAAGGCCCTCGGGCCGCCCGCCCGGGCGCTCGAGGACGTCGCCGCCGCGCTCCGCGAGGGCTCGGCCGAGCAGGCCCGCGCCGCCGCCGAGAACCTGCGCGCCGGGCACGACACCCTCGCCGGGTTCCTCGACACCCGCGCGAGCGCCGGCTCGCTCGCCGGCACGACGCTGCGCGGGCGCCGTGAGCGTCGCCGGGTGCAGGAGCTGCAACGCCGGTTCGGCGGCGTGGAGTACGTCTACGCGGGCGCGGTGCTGCTCTCGCGCTCGGCCGTCGAGACGTCGACGGGGCGTCGAGCTGCCCGAGCGGCACGCGGGCGTCGAGGACCTCGCCGCCGCGCGAGCGCTGCGCGGCGCTCGCGCGACCCGGGCCGACCAGAGCGCGGCGACCCGCACCGGCGGCGCAGCGACTGCGGGCGACGAGGTCGCCGGCGCCTGGCCGACACCGACCGCCGAGGCGCCGGCGCGCGCGCAGCTCGCGACCCAGCTCCACCTGCTCGCCGACGACGTCGCCGCGCTCACCCTCCCGGCGCCGATCAGCGCGGACGGTCGACTCGTGACGTCCGACCGGGCGGCGGGCGTCGCGCCACGTCCCGGACACGGCCCGGCGCGACGCCACCACCCGCGCCGACATTCACCCGTCCATGACCCCACCGTCGACCCGGCGGTCGACCCCGCGCCGCGAGCCGATCCGCGTACCCCGCTGTCCGACGACCTCGAGGTCGACGTCGCGGTGGTCGGCGCCGGCATCACCGGCCTGTCGACGGCGGTGATGATGCAGCGCGCCGGCCTGCGGGTCGCGCTCCTCGAGGGCCGCACGATCGGCGCGGCCGCCACCGGCAACACCACCGCGAAGATCTCGGTCCTGCAGGGCACGCGCGCGTCGACGCTCGCCCGCCGGCACGACCAGGCCACCGTCGACGCCTACCTCGACGCGCACGGCACCCGGCCTGGCGTGGATCGCCTCGCGGAGCCAGGGCGTCGACTGCGACTTCGAGCGGCGCCCGGCGACGACGTTCACCACCGACGGGCGCTCGAGCGCCTCGGCCGAGTCGGTGCGCGCGGAGGCGGCCGCGCTGCGCCGCTCCGGTCTGCCCGCCCGCTCGGGACCGACGTCGGCCTGCCGTTCCGCGTGTCCGAGGCGGTCACCCTCGACGACCAGGCCCAGTTCGACCCGATGCCCTACCTGGCCGACCTCGCCCGCGAGCTCGTCGACGGCGGCGCCGCGGTGCACGAGCACACCCGCGTGTCGCGGGCCGCGGACGCCCGGCCCGGCGCGCGCGCGACCACGGCACGGTCCGGCCGAGCACGTCGACGTCGCGACCGGGCGCGCCGCTGCTCGTCCGCTTCGCCCGCCGTCGAGCGTCGACGCGCAGGCGTGTGCGTCGACGGCGAGCTCCCGCCCGGCATGTACCTCTCGGCCGACTCGCCGACGGTGTCGATCCGCACGGCGGTCGTCGACGGGGAGCGCCGGCACGCAGACCGGCGGTTCGGTCACGGGTCGGCACTCGACGCCGATGGCCGCCCACGAGCGCGACCTCGCCGACTGGTCGGCCGCGCACTTCGCGGTCTCCGAGATCACCCACCGCTGGTCGGCCCAGGACTACCTGCCCGAGGACGGACTCCCGTTCGTCGGCCCGATGCCGCTGCAGCCGCGGATCCTCGTCGCCACCGGCTTCGCCAAGTGGGGCATGACCGGCGGCACCGCCGCGGCGATCGCGCTGCGCGACCACGTCCTCGGGCATACCACGCCGTGGGCGCAGGCGTTCCGCGCCGACCGCGCCCCTCGCCGGGCCCGTCGCGCTGGCCCGGCGCTGCGCCCGAGGCGAACGGCGCGGTCGCCCGCTACATGGCGACCGGGTGGGCCTCGCCCGACCTGCCCTCGAGCGCCCCGCTGGCCGAGGGCGAGGGGCGTGTGGAGACGACCGTGCGCGGCAAGGTCGGGCGCTGCCGCGTCGACGGCGTCGAGCACGAGGTCGGCGCGGTCTGCCCGCACCTCGGCGGCGTGCTCGCGTGGAACGACGCCGCGCGCAGCTGGGACTGCCGCCGACGGTGCGGCCCCGAGGCCGTCCTCGGGGCCGTCGGCGCGGGCACCGACGTCGCCGCCCGGCGTCGTCCGAGGCCGTCGTCCCCGACGACCAGGCCAGTTCGACCTGACCTGCGCGAGAACGGCCGGTCGCCCGTGAGCTCTCGAGGGCGGCGCCGCGGTGCACGAGCACACCCAGGTCGGTGTCGATCGGCTCGGCGGCCGGTCCTCGACCACGGACGGTCCGCGCAGCGTCGCCGCCACCGGCCGACCGCAGCGTCGACCACGTCGGTCGGCGCCCGGTCGTCGGCCCGCGGACGCGCGGCCGTGCGCGTCGCGACGCCGCGCCCCGGGCCATGACCTCGGCGGCGACCACGGTCGCCATCCGCACGGCCACGTCGGGGGCGAGCCCGGTCCCAGGCGGCGGTCGGTCACCGCGTCCTCGACCCCGGGCCAATCGTCGAGGCGCGCCGCTGGGCCGCCGAGCGCCGGTCCGTCCGCGAGATCACCCACCGCTGGTCGGCGCAGGACCGCCTGGCCGACGGCGCCGTTCGTCGGCCGATGCGTGACGACGGCGTCCCGTCGCCACCGGCCGCGAAGTGGGGCGATGACCGGCGACCGTCGCCGCGCGGGCGTGGGCAGACGACGCCGTGGGCGCGTCCGCGGGTCGGTCGACCGAGCTCAGCGGCGTGCCGGTCGTCGCCCGACCGCGCCGACCTGGTCGGCGCTCAGGCGAGGGCGGGGCTCGGCGACCGCGAGGTCGAGGGCGAGGTGCGCCTGCGCACCTCGGCGGCGCGGCGTGGAACGACGCCGCCCAACGGACTCGGCGCGAGCACCCCGCGCGCCCGATCGGTGCGCTCGAGGATCTCGGCGCCTCGATGCGCGAAGCGCAGGACCGGCTGCAGGGCGACGCGCTGCGCCGGCTGAGGGGCGCACCGCGGCAGCACCAGGTCGAGCAGGGCGCGCGCGCTCGTCGAGCGGGGCCGCCAGGGTGGCCCGCGAGGACGGCGTCCGGGTCGGCGACGCCGTCGCGCAGCGCGAGTCGGCGCACGATCACGGAACACGGCCGGCGGCCGACCCCGACGCCGCCGCAGCGTGCCTCGCCGCCGGGCGCCACGTCGGCCATCCCGCCCACGAACCGGCGCGGGGCGTGGGCGCGAGATCGTCGTGCCCCAACGCGGCTCGCGCGGTAGACGCCCGCCGAGCCCGCGTCCCGCCGTCCCGTCGGCGCTGGCGACCTCGCGCGGGCCCCGGCCTCGAGGAGGTCGCCCGCGGGCACGGGTGGCGGGACCGCCCGACCGCGGGCCGAGGAGGGAGCGCGCCGAGGGCGGCGGAGCGGGCCGAGCGCGAGGCGCGCGCGTGGGCCGACGGGGCTCGCCGACGTCGGGCGAGGCCGGTCGCGCCGCCGAGGCGGTCGGTCGGCGCGTGCGCGCCGCGTCGACGGCGACGACGAGGCGAGGAGGCCGCCGCGCTGGGTCCGGCCTGCGCGAGCGCCTCGCCGCCGCCGCGCGCGCCGGCGCGCTGGCCCGCGACCGTGCGGCCGCCGCGGACCGTGACGTCGTCGCCCGCGAGCGCGACGCCCGCGACGCCGACGACCGCGTCCGCCGCGCCGAGCAGGCCCTCGACCGGCGGGTGGTGGTCCTAGAACGGCGGCCGTCGTCGTCGTCCGGCTGATCGACGCCGGGGCACGGTCGGGGTCGTTGTGCCAGAGGGTCCGTGGTCGGCGTGCTCGGTCGGGGGGTCGGAGCGGTCGCGCTGGTCGGGGGTCCGAGTGGCGTGGGAGGTCGGGATGATCTTCGGGGTGCGGGTGGGGTAGCGGTTGCCGGTGGGGCTGGTCCAGGTGAAGCGGCCGGGGCGGTCCTGATCGAGGCTCCAGTCGCCGGTGGTCTTGGCGTCGTGGTCGTGGCGGCAGGCGGGGCCGAGGTTGCGGCGCGGCGGTGCCGCCGGTGGTGACGGCGCGGCGTGTGGTCGAGGTCGCAGCGGGTGGCGCTGGCGCCGCAGGCGGGGAAGGTGCAGGCGCGGTCGCGGGTCTCGATCCAGCGGCGCAGCGCGGCGGTCGGGAAGCGCGGCGAGCGCTTTCCGGGCGCGGGCGCGGCGGCGCTCGGGGCGGCGGGGTGTCGAGGTCGTCGTCGCGATCGCGCCCGAGTCGTCGGGCGCCTCGGCGCTGGCGAACGCGCGTTGCCAGAGCAGCAGTTGGCTCTGGAGGTCGCGCAGGACCTCGGTCCAGGCCGGATGGGCGCAGGGGTCGAGGGCGACGCAGTTCCCTCGGTGACGTGGAGTTCGACGATCGGGGCGGGGGCGCCGTCGCTCAGCGGTGGGCCGGCGACGTAGTGGCGGGGGCGGCGCCGGGTCAGCAACGACGCGACGAGTTGCCCGTCGGTGTCGACGACGGCGGCGCGCCACTGCCCGCGGCTGTGGCTCATGGCCAGTTCGCGGGCGAGGTCGGCGTGCAGGATGCCGTGGCCGGGCATGCGCGCGGGCTTGTCGTCGAGGCCGAGCAGCGTCGAGAGGGCGACGCGAAGTTCGATGCGGGCCTGGAGACGCGCCGACCGCGCCGAGCGGGAGCGCACGAGCGTCACCGCCGGCGTCGCCGAGGCGCACGCCGTCCGCGTGATCTCGGCGCCGAGCGTCGGGTCGCCCGTCGGTGTCGCCGAGGTGACGCCGCCGGGGTCGGCGGCGCCTCACCGCGGCCGAGGCCGACGGCGCACCGGCCGACGGCGGCGCCGCCGCGGCCCGGCGCGCCGCGAGGCGTCGCTGGCGGGCGACGAGCCCGGCCGCAGGCCCGGCAGGGAGGGGCCAGGAACGGCGGTTGACCTGGGTCAGGAGGGCCGTTCGTGCCCGGCCGCCCGGCGGGTGGGGTCGGCTGCGGTCGCGTGGCGACCGTGGGGTAGGCGGGATGCGGGTCCTGGGTGCGCGAGGGCAGGCGAGCGAGGTTGACGGCGCGGGCGTCGGTGCGTCGGTGCGTCGTCGGCGTCGGGCGCGCCGAGGTGCCCGGCGGGTTTGCCGCGGTGCGGTGACGGCGAGGGTGGTCGACCTGGGCGGCGGCGCCGCAGGGCGGGAAGGTCGCGGTCGCGTCGAGCGGGAGCAGGTCGAACGCCGCTTCGCCCCGGGCGCGGTGCCGCCGGGGTCGCGCGTCGGGCGTGGGCGTTCGCGGGGTCGTCCGGCTGGGCAGAGGCCGAGCTGCGCGAAGGTCCAGGTGCCGGGTCCTGGAGGGCGGCGCCGGGCGCGTGGACGATGATCCGCGGTCGCCCGGGGGTCCCCGGCGACGTAGTGGCGCGGTCGGCGGCGCTGAGCGGCCCGTCGTCGACGACGGCGGCGCGCCCTGGCCGCGGCGCGCCGGCCAGTTCGCGGGCGGGGTCGGCCAGGACGCCGTGGCCGGGCATGCGCGCGGGCTCGTCGTCGAGGCCGAGCAGCGTCGACAGGGCGACGCGCGAGTCGCGCGGGCCTGGCGGTCGCAGCAGCAGCGAGCGCGACTCACCCGCCGCCACGATCGCGGTCCGCGCCGGACCGCGCCCAGCGCCGTGTCGTTGGGGGTCGTGGCGTGCCGGTGTCGGGTGGGGCTCCGGCGCGGGTGGACGAGGGGTCGCGACGGCGGTGGCGGGCGGCGAGATCGCCGGACGGGCGACGTCGATGCCGGCGGTCCGGCGGCCGGCCCCGCAGCGCTCGTGGGCGGTGGAGCGGGGCGCCGCGTCGAGGGGCAGGTCGCGTCAGAGGTTGACGGTGCCGCGCGTCGCCCGCGCCGGTCGAGGGCCAGGTCGTAGGTGGCGGCCCGTCGACGGTGCGCGGCGCGTCATGCGCGTCAGCGCGGGACGTCACCGGGTCGGAGCGCCGCGCTCGGGGTCGGGTCGTCCGCCAGGGCGCCGCGCCGACGGCGGATGTCGAACTGCCCAGGCGGCGAGCGCGCCGGGAGCCGCCAGGCGTCCCGGCGTGGTCGCCGTCGTGGTGCTCGGACTCCCCGAGACCACGCGCGAGCTGGCCCGAGGCGTGATCGATCGGCCCGACGCACGCCCGGACCGTCGGCCCAGGGCCGAGGGCACGCGGCGTGGAGAGATCCACCCGCTTCAGAGCTGGCGGGTCGCCAGCAGCCACGCACCGCCGGCCACCTGGGAGGGTCGATCGCCGAGAACGCGTGGTGATCTCCGGCAGCGCGGTGCAGGGGGCGGCGGCCATGGAGTCAACACTCGTCGCCGACCGAGATCGACAGGACTATTCATCGAACACGTGTTCGACGAGTCGCCGAGCGGTACGGCCGAACGCCCCAGAGTGGGGGTGACGGCCTGCTGGGCCGGCGGCTCGCTCGTGACCCTCGTGGGCGCCTCGCCGCCGGGCGTGCCGGATCCGCATCGTGGACCGTCGTGATCGGTAGCGTCGACCGTGCCACGCCCGCGCCAGTTCGACGAGGAGCAGGTGCTCGCGGCCGTGCGGGGCGCGTTCTGGGACCACGGCTACGCGGGCACGTCGCTGGAGACGCTGCTGGCCGTCAGCGGGCTGGGCAAGGGGAGCCTCTACGGGGCCTTCGGCGACAAGCAGGCCCTGTTCCTGCGGGTGCTGCGCGAGTACGACGAGGCCAACGACCGGATGCTGCGCGGGGGGCTCGAGGGGGCCGAGCGCGGCGTCGAGGTGGTGCGCAGCTTCGTGACCGCGGCCGTGGGCGACCCGGGCGACCCGGCGGACGAGCGGCTCCGCCGCGGGTGCCTGCTGGCCAACACCGCGGTCGAGCTCTCGGCGAGCACGCCGAGGTCGCCGCCGAGGCCCGTCGCAGCTACGACGCGACCACTGCTGTCCTGGCCGAGGCGGTCCGGCGTGCCCAGCGCGAGGGCGACGTGGCTCCGGATGCCGACCCGGACGACACCGCTCGGGCGGTCCTCGCCGGGCAGCTCGGGCTGATCGTCCTCGCCCGGACCGGGCAGGACCCGCGGCGCTGTCGCGCGGCCGAGGCGCTGCTCGACCGCCTGGCGACCTGAGGACTCGGTGGCCCTCGTCACGACGCCCATCGATTATTGACCGATCGGTCCAGATCGCGTGGAGTTGTGGACGTAACGGTCAAGAACGAGAGGGGAGCAGTCGTGGGTGTGCTGGAGGGCAAGGTCGCCGTCGTGACCGGCGGCAACGCGGGCATCGGCCGCGCCATCGCCGGGCCTACCGGGCCGAGGGCGCGCGGGTGTTCGTGACCGGCCGGCGCCAGGCGCAGCTCGACGCCGTCGAGGCGGAGCTGGGCCCCGAGGTGATCGGCGTCCGCGCCGACGTGGGGCGGCTCGAGGACCTCGACGCCCTGTACGCGACGGTCGCCGAGCGGGCGGGCCGGATCGACGTGCTGGTCGCCAACGCCGGCATCGGGATCGCGGCCCCGCTGGGCGAGATCACCGAGGAGCAGTTCGACGCGATGGTCACCACCAACGTCAAGGGCACGCTGTTCACCGTGCAGAAGGCCCTGCCGCTGCTCGCACCCGGGGCGTCGATCGTCCTCACCGGCTCGACGGCGGCGTCGCGCCCCGAACCGTTCCTGCCGGTCTACGGCGCGACGAAGGCCGCCGTCCGCAACCTCGTCCGCGGCTTCGCCCACAGCGCGCGCGAGCGCCGCTTCCGGATCAACGTGGCCTCACCCGGCGCCACCCGCACCGAGGGCCTGCTCGAGCTGCTCACGCCCGACCAACTCGCCGCCGCCGAGGCGACCGTCCCGCTCGGCCGGCTAGCCGAGCCCGCCGAGATCGCCGTGGCTGCGGTCTTCCTCGCCTCCGACGCGTCGAGCTACGTCAACGGCTCCGTGCTCGCCGCCGACGGCGGCTACGCCCAGGTCTGAGGTCCGCTCAGGCCGACTCGTTGGCCAAGCGGGCCAGGCGCTCGGGGCGCGGCCACTTCACGTCGTGGGCCCAGCCGAGCTTCTCGAAGAGGTGGATGACCCGCGCCGAGATGTCGATCTGGCCGCGGCCGACGCCGTGGCGGGCCGAGGTGGGGTCGGCGTGGTGCAGGTTGTGCCACGACTCGCCCATGCTGGGGATCGCCAGCAGCCACACGTTGGTCGAGCGGTCGCGGGCCTTGAACGGGCGCTCGCCGACGAGGTGGCAGATCGAGTTGGTCGACCACGCGACGTGGTGGGTGAGCGCGACGCGCACGAGGCTCGCCCAGAAGAACGCGGTGAGCGCGCCCCACCAGCTCCACGTCACCAGCCCGCCGATCAGCGGCGGGACGAACAGCGTCGCGATCGTGAGCCCGGTGAACCACCGGTTGACCCGACGCATGTCGGGGTCGGCGAGCAGGTCGGGGGCGAAGCGCTGCTGGTTGGTCAGCGAGCGGTCGAAGATCCAGCCCATGTGCGCGTGCCAGAACCCGCGGACGAGCGCGGCGGGCGAGGTGCCGAACAGCCACGGCGAGTGCGGGTCGCCCTCCTTGTCGGCGAACGCGTGGTGACGGCGGTGGTCGGCGACCCAGTGCAGGATCGGCCCCTGCACGGCCATGCTGCCGGCGACGGCGAGCGCGATGCGCAGCGGGCGCACGGCCTTGAAGGCCCCGTGGGTGAAGTAGCGGTGGAAGCCCACCGTGACGCCGAGCATGGTCAGGACGTAGAAGAAGGCGGTCAGGCCGACGTCTAGCCAGCTCAGGCCCCAGCCCCACGCCAGCGGTACGGCCGCGATCAGGGCGAGGAGGGGGACGAACGCGAAGGCGTAGACCATCAGGTGCGGCGCGATGTGGCGGCGGTGGTCCGACAGATCGCGGCTGGGTGCCGGGGAGGCAGCGGTCACGGCGGTCTCCGAAGCTCGGTGACCCGGCGGGCGTCGTCACCCTCCGGGGTGCGCGGTGGCACCAGGCGATCACCCTGACACGTTCCGGACACCCACGGCGGATGGGGCGGCGACCGCCACGGGTGAAGCCGGTGAACGGATCGGTCACCCGCCGTCATCCTGCTCCGTCCGCCGCGCGCGCAGGAGCCGGTCGGACGAGGGCGCCGGGTCGTCGGGCAGCCGTGCGGCGACGACGACGTCGCGGCGTCGACGTCGTCGAGCAGCACGTCGGCGAGCAGCGACGCGCCTCCTCGACGTGGCAGGGACCGGCCCCGACGTCGACCACGGCCCGCTCGAACGCGCGGACCGGCTCGGCCGCGTGGTCGTCGGCTCGACCAGCAGCTCCAGCCGGGCCACGGGGTCGTCGCGACGCGCGAGGAGGTGGTCGGCGAGGGTCGTGAGCGCGTCACGGGTCAGACCGCGACCTCGCGCTGGTGCCGCCGTCCGTAGGCCGATCTCCCGCCGTCGCCAGGTCGTGCAGGAGGCCGTGCTCGGCCGACGGCGATCGCGCGGTCGACGCGGTCGAGGTCGTCGGCACCCTCACGGGCGGATCGACGGCGGCGCGAGGCACGCACCGATCGTGGCCCGACCTCGACGGGACGTGCGTCTCAGCCGCCGAGGAAGAAGCGGGCGTCGGCGGGACCGTACGGGGACGGCACGCGCGTCCAGCGCTGGATCTCGGGATCCCGGCAGGCCGTGAGCACCGCGTCGAGATCGTCGTCGCACCACGGCCGCAGGCGGACGCGCGCCCCGACCAGGACGGGGTCGGCGCTCACCACGGGTCGCGCAGGGTCGAGGTGGTGACCATCGTGGTGATCCGCCCGATGTTGGGCACGTCGTGCAGCGAGTGGCGCAGGAGCACGTCGAGGGCGTCGACGTCGGCCACGTGCACGCGCAGCAGGTAGTCGACGTCGCCCGTGACGTGGTGGCACGACACGACGCCGGGGACCGGGGATGGCGCGCTCGAAGGCACGCACCGGGTCGGGTGCGTGGTCGGCGAGGGAGACGGTGAGGTGCACGACGAGGCCCTCGCCGATCGCCCGGCGGTCGAGCACGGCGCGGCAGCTGCCGCGCACCTCGCCGTCCTCGTGGACCTGGCGCAGGCTCGACTGCGCGCCGAGGGGAGCCGACACGCCCGCCAGCTCGACGAGGGCGCGGCCGGCTCGGCGGGCGGGTGACGATGGCCCGGTCGACGCGGTCGTGGGTCGGGTGCGTGCTCGTCGCCGGGCGGATCGTGCCCGGCCCGGGGCGGCGGCGCACGCACGGATCGTGCTCGACCACGCCCGCCACGTCCAGGATCGCCCGACACCACCCGGTCCCGCGGGCGCATCGTGGAGGGCGTGGGACGAGGCGGGGCACTGGCGGCGCTGGCGCTGGCGGGCGCGGGGTGGGCGGCGGTGGTCGTGGCGCGCTCCCGGCGCCCTGGGCCCTCGCCGGCGAGGTCGCGCTCGTGGCGGGGTCGCTCGCCTACGGGCTGGTCCGCGGCCCAGCTGCGGGCCGCAGGCCGCGACCCGGTGGCGGCGCAGCTCGTCCACGCCGTGACCGGTGGTCGCGGACCCCCTCGTCGCGAGCGCCGTCCGCCTCGCCGGACCGACCGTCGTGGTCGCGACGATCGTGGACCGGCCCGGGGTCGTCATGACGGTCGTCCACCACATCGCGATCAGCGTGTCGGCGACGAACGGCGGCGCGCCCGACGCCGCCATCTGCGCTGGTAGGCCTCGGTGGTCAGCTCGACGCCGCTCGACGTGCGCCGCGCCCAGCTCGCGGCGGCGGCACCGGCGCACCTGGTCGCGGAAGGTCAGCGACTCGGGCCCGGTCAGCGCGACCGCCCGCCCGCGCGAGGGACCGCCGCGCAGCGCGTCGACGGCGACGTCGGCGATGTCGCGCTCGTGGATCGGGCGCTGGCGCGCCTGGGTCGAGGTCCTCTCGACCGTCGACGGCCGCCCGCAGCACGCCCGGCGCCGTCGTTCAGCGTGTTCGTGGCGAAGGCCTGGCTCGCCGTGCAGGGTCTGGGACGCCCGGAGGCGAGGATCGCCTGCTCGACGGCCAGCTGCTCGGGCCGATGCCGCCGTGGGGCGCCTCCGCCGCGGTCGATCGACGAGCACCACGACGTGGGTCACCCCCGCGCCGCGAGGTGGCGCTCGTCGCGGCGTCGTGCTGGCGCCCTGGGCGTTGGCGTAGAGGAAGACCTGGTCGACGCCGTCGAGCGCGGGGCCCAGCGTCGAGGGGTCGGCGAGGTCGGCGGCGACCGTGGGCACCGGGAGGTCGGCCGACGCGGGGTCGGCGCTGGTCGCGCGCACGTCCTTCCCCTCGGCGAGCAGGGGGTCGATGACGGCGCGGCCGACACGGCCACGGGCTCCGGTCACGAGGACGGTCACGGGTGTGCTCCTTCGGCGTCGGCGAACGAACGACGTTCGTGACGAACACCGTACGCGGCGAACCTGGTCGCGGAAGGTCAGCGACTCGGGCCCGGTCAGCGCCACCGCGCGCCCCGCGCCCGGCCAAGAGCGCAGAGCGTCGCGGCGACGTCGGCGATGTCGCGCCGTGGTCGACGAGGTGGGGTCGACGCCGCGAGCATGCGGCGGGTGGCGCGCCCTCGACACCGGACCACGTCGACCCCGTCGAGGGAGCTCATGCGAGCCTCGCCACGACCTCGCCCTCGCCGACGTCGAGCTGCCGACCGCGGCCGACGGCGGCTGGCGCGCCCGCCTCGAGCTGCTCGTCACCCGGATCGTCGCCGCGCTCGCCGCCCACGGCGACATCGGCGGCGTCGCGCTCGGCGCGGTACCGCTCGGCACGCACTCGCTGCGGGTCGGCGTCGAGGAAGACCTGGTCGACGCTGCGCGAGGGCGGGGTCGACGACGCCTCCTGCGCGTGGGGTGCCGACCTGCTCGGGCAGTACGTCGCGTCGTCGGCGGTCGAGGAGGCGGTGTGGCGCCGGGCGCAGGCCACGGAGGCCGGACGGGGGAACGGTGCCGCGCCGGCGCGGCCGAGATGTCGGCGGCCGCCTCGGCGCACATCGACGGCATCTACGCCGGGCTCTCCGCCGAGCAGTACCCGACACTGGTCCTGCTGCGCTCGCTGCTCACCGGCGGGGCGCGGTGTTCGAGCGGCGCGACGTGGAAGGTCCCATGATCGTCGACGGGCTGCTCGCCCACGGGGAGAGGAACGCCGCATGACCCTGCTGAGGCACTGCTCGGCGGGCGGGCTCGACCACCCCGACGCCGTGCGCGTCGCCGACGTCTCGATGTCGGGACCGCAGCTGCTCGGCGCGGCCGCGGTCGTCGCCGACTCGGTGGCCGCCCGTCCTGACGAGGCCCCCGTCGCCGTGCACGCGACCCCCACGCTCGAGACCGTCGTCGCGATCGTCGGCTGCCTGCTCGCGGGCGCGCCCGTGGTCCCGGTGCCGCCGGACTCCGGGCCGGGCGAGCGCGAGCACGTCCTCGCCGACTCCGGCGCGAGCCTCTGGTTCGGCGAGCGCCCGTCGGACGTGACGCTGCCGTCGCGGACGGGTCGACCCGCGCGGCGTCCGGCGAGGCCGTCACCGCGCCCGACGGGACGCGGCCCGCGCTCGTGCTCTACACCTCGGGCACCACGGGCGCGCCGAAGGGCGTCCTGCTCTCCGCGGAGGCGATGGCCGCGGGCCTCGACGCCCTCGCCGACGCGTGGGCCTGGACCGCCGACGACGTCCTCGCCCACGGCCTGCCGCTGTTCCACGTGCACGGGCTCGTCCTCGGCGTCCTCGGGCCGCTGCGGCTCGGGTCGCGGCTGGTGCACACCGGGCGACCCCGCCCGTCCGACTACGCCGCGGCCGTCACCGAGCACGGGGCCACGCTGCTGTTCGGGGTGCCGACGGTGTGGTCGCGCATCGCCGACGACGCGGCCTCCGCGAAGGCCCTCGCGCCCGCCCGGCTGCTGGTCTCGGGCAGCGCGCCGCTGCCGGTCGGCGTGTTCGAGCGCGTCCGCGACCTGACCGGGCACGCGCCCCTCGAGCGCTACGGCATGAGCGAAACGATGATCACCCTCGCGGTGCGCGCCGACGGCGAGCGTCGTCCCGGCTGGGTCGGCGTCCCCGTGGCCGGCGTCGAGACGCGCCTGTGGAGCCCCGAGGACGACGAGGAGGGCGCCGAGCCGGGGCCCGTGCCGCACGACGGCGAGTCGATCGGCGAGCTCCAGCTGCGCGGGCCGTGCCTGTTCGACGGCTACCTCGGGCGCCCGGAGGCCACGGCCGCGACGTGGACCGGGGAAGGGGAGCACGCCGATAGGGGGTGGTTCCGCACCGGCGACGCCGCGGTGATCGACGAGGGCGGCTACCACCGCATCGTCGGGCGCCGCTCGGTCGACCTGATCAAGACCGGTGGCTACCGGGTCGGCGCGGGCGAGGTCGAGACCGCCCTGCTCGAGCACCCGGCCGTCGCGGAGGCCGCCGTGGTCGGTGAGCCGGACGACGACCTGGGGCAGCGCATCGTCGCCCACGTCGTGCGGGCCGACGGCGTCGACGAGCTCGACGTCGAGGAGGTCATCGCCTTCGTCGCCGACCGCCTCTCGGCCCACAAGCGCCCGCGCGAGGTCCGCACGGTCGGCGAGCTGCCGCGCAACGCCCTGGGCAAGGTCCAGAAGGGGCGCCTCTAGGGCTATGCTCGATCCCGTGCAGCGCTGGTACCGGTTTACGTCTCCGGCCCGGGTGGGGTCGGCGAGCGTCCCGCTGCGCTGACCTCCCTCCCCGAGCCGGATCGCGCTCGGCTCGGGGCACGCGGCGGTCCGGCGGTCCGGCCCGGGTCCCCGACCCGTGACACCGAGAGGCCCCCGATGTCCACGCTCACCGCCGTCCCCGCGCTCGACGGGCACCGCACCGCGGCGGTCACCCCGCTGCCCAGCCCGGCCCTGCTGCGCCACGAGCTCCCGGCCGACGACGGCTCGGGCCGTGTCGCCGAGACCGTCACCCGCGCCCGCGCGGAGGTCGTCGACGTCCTCGACGGGCGCGACGACCGCCTGCTCGTCGTCGTCGGCCCCTGCTCGATCCACGACCCCGACGCGGCGCTGGAGTACGGCGCCCGGCTGGCCGCGGCGGCCGAGGAGCACGCCGGCGACCTCCGCGTCGTGATGCGCACGTACTTCGAGAAGCCGCGGTCGACCACGGGGTGGAAAGGGCTGATCAACGACCCCGGGCTCGACGGCACCTTCGACGTCGGCACCGGCCTGCGCACCGCGCGCCGGCTGCTGCGCGACCTCGCCGGGCTGGGCCTCGCGCCGGGCTGCGAGTGGCTCGACCCGGTCACCCCGCAGTACCTCGCCGACCTCGTCGCGTGGGGCTCGATCGGCGCGCGCACGGCGGCCAGCCAGGTGCACCGGCAGCTCGCGAGCGGACTGTCGATGCCGATCGGGATCAAGAACGGGACCGACGGCGACGTCGGCGTGGCCGTCGACGCGATGGGCGCCGCGGCGGCCGAGCACGCGTTCACGGGCATCACGCTCGAGGGCGCCCCGGGCCTCGTGCACACCACCGGCAACCCCGACACGCACCTCGTGCTGCGCGGCGGCGCCGGCGGCCCGAACCACGACGCGGCCTCGGTCGCGGCGGCCCTCGACCGGCTCCGGGCCGCGGGCCGCCCGGCCCGCGTCGTGGTGGACGCCAGCCACGGCAACTCCGGCAAGGACCACCGTCGCCAGCCCGGCGTCGTCGCCGACCTCGCCGCGCAGGTGGCCGGCGGCGACCGGGGGCTCGTCGGCGTGATGATCGAGAGCTTCCTCGTCGCGGGCCGCCAGGAGATCGGGCCGTCGATGGTGCGCGGACGCAGCGTCACCGACGCCTGCGTCGACTGGCCGACGACGGCGACGCTGCTCGACGACCTGGCCGTGGCGGTCCGGGCGCGCCGCTCGGGGCGCCGGTAGGCGGCGCACCGGTCGTGCGCCGCGTTCCCGGCGCCGGCCGGGTCCGTGCCGGCTGGCCTACTGGCTGGTCACCCCGTATCCGGGGCGGACCAGCCAGTAACCCCCGCGAGCGGGGCCGGCCGGGCACGCCGGCGCCGGACCGGAGCGGAGCTAGGGGGCCTTCGCCGGCGGCGCCGGGGCGGGCGGGACCCGACCGGTCGACACCCACAGCGTGACGGTGTCGCCGGGCAGGGCGGTGTCCTGCGGGTCCTGGCCGACCACGGTCCCCGCCGGCGCGCGGCTGTCGACGTCGAGCACGCGAACCCGGTAGCCGGCCTTGGTGAGCGCGCCCTGGCCGTCGTCGACGTCCCGCCCGACCTCGCCCGGCACGTCGGACCGGCGCCCGCCGGTGAGGAAGCGGTCGTCGGTGGCCGGCAGCGGGGCGACCGGCGCGGAGCCGAGGATGCGGGTGGCCGCGTCGTAGAAGGAGCGCGCCGGGACCTTGCCGCCGTAGATGTTGCCCTCGCCGCAGGACGTCGGCGGGGTGCCGTCGCAGATCCCGCGCGGGCTCGGCGAGTCGTCGAAGGTGATCGACGAGCCGGCGAGCTGCGGCGTGGCGCCGACGAAGGCCGCCGATTCGTAGTCCTGCGTCGTCCCGGTCTTCGCGGCGATCGGCCGGTTCCACCCGGCCTGCCCGGCGGCGGCCGCCGAGGTGCCCGACGGCTGGTCGTCGCGGGAGAGCCCCGTCATGAGGGTGTCGGCGAGGGGGGCGGGCACGGCCTGGTTGCACGGTTCCTCGGGCAGCGTCACCGGCTTGCCCGAGGCGTCGGTCATCGACTCGATCGGGGTCGGCGGGCACCACGTCCCGTGGCTGGCGAGCGTCGCGCCGACGTTGGCCAGCTCGAGGGTGCTCGTCGGCGTGCTGCCGAGGGTGAAGGACGCGAGCTTCTGGTCGCGCGTCTGGTCGGCGATCGACTTGCCGGGGGTGGTCGACGGCGTCGTCGCCAGCGACTTCAGGCCGAGCCGGACCGCCATGTCGACCACGGGCGGGATGCCCGTGGTCTCCTCGAGCTTGACGAAGGCGGTGTTGGGCGAGCGCGCGAGCGCGTCGGTCAGCGACAGCTGCGGGGGGAAGTCGCCGACGTTGCCGACGGGCACCGGGACGCCGCCGCTGGTGTAGATCGGGGACGCGTAGCCCGACGGCGGCACCGGGATGACGTCGTCGATGCCGCCGCCCTGCGCCAGGTAGGCCGCCGCGGTGAAGATCTTGTAGACCGAGCCGGCGCCGAGGTTCTCGGGCTCGACGGGCAGGTCGAAGCTCGTCTGGCCCGCCGCGGCGTCGACGCCGTAGGCGCGGTTCGCCGCGAGCGCGGTGACCTCGTGGCGGGTGGGCCCCGGCGTGATCGTGGCGAGGGTGTCGGCGACGTGCGGGGTGCCCGGCGGCACCTGGCCGTCGACCGCGCCCTTCGCGGCGGCGAGCGCGGCGGGGTCGAGCGTGGTCCGGATCGTGTAGCCGCCCGCGGCGAGCTGCTGCTTGGACAGCCCCAGGTGGTCGAGGTAGTCGAGGACGTAGCTGCAGAAGAACCCGGAGTCGCCCGCGCCGACGCACCAGTTGGGCAGCCCCTGCAGCGGCGTCACGACCCCGAGCGGGCTCGCGGCGGCCTGCGCGGCGAAGTCGCGGGGGATGACCCCGGTCTCGGCCATCGCGCGGATCACCAGGTTGCGCCGGTCGGTCGCGGCCTTCGGGTGGCGCACGGGGTCGAACGCCGCCGTGCTCTGCACCATCCCGGCGAGCATCGCGGCCTGCGGGACACGTGAGAGGCGGTCGGCCGTGGTGCCGAAGCGGGTCCGGGCGGCGGCCTGCACGCCGTAGGCGCCGTTGCCAGGAACACCAGGTTGAGGTACCGGGTGAGGATCTCGTCCTTCGACAGCTCGTGGTCGACCTGCGTCGCCTGCTCGGCCTCGCGCAGCTTGCGCGCGATCGTCGGCGCGCCCGCTCGCAGCCGTTCCGACTCGGTGTCCGCGGCGACCAGCACGTTGTAGTTCTTCACGTACTGCTGGGTGAGCGTCGACGCGCCCTGCGTGCCGCCGCCGGTGCCGTTGTTGACCGCGGCGCGGACGATGCCCTGCGGGTCGACCCCGGCCTCGTCGTAGAACCGCCGGTCCTCGATGGCCACGATCGCGGCCTTCATCGCCGGCGAGATCGCCGCCGACGGCACCGGGGTGCGGTCCTGGTCGAACACCGACGCGATCGGCGTGCCGTTGCGGTCGGTGATCGTCGTGACGCCCGGCAGCGCGCCGCGGGTGAGCTCCGGCGCGGACGCGCTGACCGCCGAGCCGGAGTCCTCGGCCAGCAGCCCGAGCCCGCCGACGGCGGGGAAGGTGACCCCCGCGACGATCAGGCCCGCGAGCAGGCAGATCGCGATGAGCCGCACCGCGGTGCGGGTGCGGCGTCCCCTCGTCGTGCCGTCCACGCGCCATCGGTGTCGTCCTCTCCCGGTGCCCCAGTGTCCTGCCCCGCCGGGGAATTCGACGCGCGGGGCCGGGCCCCGGTTCCCCGTCCCGGCGGATGTTCCACCGTCGATCCGGTCACGCCCGGTGACGAACCGTGCTCACGGGCGGGACGCGGCCGTCGACGAACGCGCGAGGGCGTCGACGCGCCACCGCACCGCCGCGGCCCGGGTCCGAGCGTCTCGACCGATTCCGAACGGGCGCGGGAGTGGCGTTGCCGCCGAGGCGCACAACCGGTCCGCCCTGACTGCTCTAGGGTGCGGCTCCATGACCGCAGCGGCCGAGTCGCCGACGTCAGGGGAGTCCCCCGAGGACCTGGTCCTGGCCGGGGAGTTCGCGGAAGCGACGCGTGAGCAGTGGCGCGAGCTCGTCCGGGGCGTCCTGAGCAAGGGCGGCCGCGAGATCGACGACGCCACGAGCCCGGCCGTCGAGTCGCTGCTCGAGACGCCCACCGACGACGGCTTCGCGATCCGGCCCCTCTACGCCGCCGAGGACGCGCCCGACGTCGCCACGGGCGTGCCCGGGCGCGCGCCGTTCGTGCGCGGGGCCCGCGCCGAGGCCGGGGTGGCGATGGGCTGGCAGGTCCGGCAGCGCCAGACCTTCGCCACCGACGCGAGCCCCGAGCAGGCGAACGAGCAGATCCTCTTCGAGCTCGAGCGCGGGGTGTCGTCGCTGTGGATCCCGGTGGGCGACGGCGGCGGCCCGCCGGTCGGGACGCTCGCGACGCTGCTCGAGGAGGTCTACCTCGACCTCGCCCCGGTCGCGCTCGACGCCGGGCGCGACACCCCGGCGGCGGCCCGCGAGCTGCTGCGCCTGGCCGGCGAGCAGGGAGTGAGCGGGGCCGACCTCCCCGGCTCGCTCGGCTTCGACCCGCTGCTGGCCGCGACCCGCGGCGGCCCCGAGCCCGACGCCGCGTACGCCGAGGCGATGGTCGAGCTCTCGCGCACTGCGGCGGAGCGTCACCCGCGCCTGCGCACCGTCGTCGCCGACGCCCTGCCGTTCCACTCCGCCGGGGCGAGCGAAGGCCAGGAGCTCGGTGCCGCGATCGCGGCGGGCCTGCACGCGGTGCGGCTGCTCTGCGACGGCGGCCTCCCGGTCGACGACGCCTTCGCCCGCGTGGAGTTCCGCCTCGCCGCCACCGCCGACCAGTTCGCCACGATCGCGAAGCTGCGCGCGGCCCGGCGCTGCTGGGACCGCGTCGGCGAGGTGGCCGGCGCGGGCGAGGCGGCCCGCGCGATGGCGATCCACGCGGTGACCTCCCCGGCGATGATGACCGCCCGCGACCCGTGGGTGAACATGCTGCGCACCACGGTCGCCGCGGTCGGGGCCGGGCTCGGCGGCGCCGACGCCGTCACCGTCCTGCCCTTCGACGCGGTGCTCGGCCTGCCCGACGACTTCGCCCGCCGCATCGCCCGCAACACCCAGGCGCTGCTGCTGGAGGAGTCGCACCTCGCCCACGTCATCGACCCGGCGGGCGGGTCCTGGTACGTCGAGTCGCTGACCGACGAGCTCGCGCACGCGAGCTGGTCGGTGTTCACCGGGCTCGAGCGCTGCCAGGAGGGTGGTCTCAGCGGGATCGAGGCCGCGCTCGAGTCGGGCTCGCTCGCCGCGCAGCTCGAGGAGACCTGGCAGCACCGGCGCGACCGCATCGCCCACCGCCGCGACCCGATCACCGGCGTCAGCGAGTTCCCGAACCTGCGCGAGGAGGTGCCGGGCCGGACGCCGTTCCCCGAGGGCGCCGCCGACCGCGAGGGCGGCCTGCCGCGGCGGCGCTACGCCGACGTCTTCGAGGACCTGCGCGACCGCGCCGACCGGGCGCGCGAGCGGCCGAAGGTCTTCCTCGCCACGATCGGGACGCTCGCCCAGTACACCGCGCGCGCCTCGTTCGCGACCAACCTCTTCCACGCCGGCGGCATCGAGCCCGTCGACGGGCCGGGCGGCACCGACCCGGCCGAGATCGCCGAGGCGTTCCGTTCCGCGACGCGGCACGCCGGTCGCGGTCCTCGCGTCGGCGACAAGGTCTACGCCGAGCACGCGCCGCCGGTCGCCGCGGCGCTGCGCGAGGCGGGGGCCACGCGGGTACTGCTGGCGGGGAAGAAGAAGGCCGTCGGCGACGCCGAGGTCGACGACGAGCTGTTCGCCGGCGGCGACGCGGCGGGCCTGCTCGACGACACGCTGAACCACCTAGCCGTCGACGGAGTCGACACGTCAGCGGAGGTCACGGCATGAGCGGCATCCCGAACTTCGGCGACGTCGAGCTGGGGCTCGCCGCGGCGGGATCGGTCGCCGACTGGTCGTCGGCCGCCGACGCGACGAGGGCGTCGGGAGCACCGGCAGAAGCCGACGACCTGCGCTGGGAGACCCCCGAGGGCATCGACGTCGGCTCGCTCTACACCGCCGCGACGACACCGGGACCTCGACTTCCTCGCGACCTACCCGGCATGGCGCCGTTCCTGCGCGGCCCGTACTCGACGATGTACGTCAACCAGCCGTGGACCGTGCGCCAGTACGCCGGGTTCTCCACGGCCAAGGAGTCGAACGCCTTCTACAAGCGCAACCTCGCCGCGGGGCAGAAGGGCCTGTCGATCGCGTTCGACCTGCCCACCCACCGCGGCTACGACTCCGACCACCCGCGCGTGTCGGGCGACGTCGGCATGGCCGGCGTGGCCATCGACTCGATCCTCGACATGCGCACGCTGTTCGACGGCATCCCGCTCGACGAGATGACCGTGTCGATGACCATGAACGGTGCCGTGCTCCCCGTGATGGCGCTCTACGTCGCCGCCGCCGAGGAGCAGGGGGTGAGCTCGGAGAAGCTCGCGGGGACCATCCAGAACGACATCCTCAAGGAGTTCATGGTCCGCAACACCTACATCTATCCCCCGAAACCGTCGATGCAGATCATCTCCGACATCTTCGCGTTCACCAGCGAGAAGATGCCGAAGTTCAACTCGATCTCCATCTCGGGCTACCACATCCAGGAGGCCGGGGCGTCGGCCGACCTGGAGCTCGCCTACACCCTCGCCGACGGCGTGGAGTACCTGCGGGCGGGAAGGGACGCGGGCCTCGACGTCGACAAGTTCGCGCCGCGCCTGTCGTTCTTCTGGGGCATCGGCATGAACTTCTTCATGGAGGTCGCCAAGCTGCGCGCCGCGCGCCTGCTGTGGGCGAAGCTGGTCAAGGACTTCGGCGCGCAGAAGGACAAGTCGCTGTCGCTGCGCACGCACTCGCAGACCAGCGGCTGGTCGCTCACCGCCCAGGACGTCTACAACAACGTCGTCCGCACCTGCGTCGAGGCGATGGCCGCCACCCAGGGCCACACGCAGTCGCTGCACACCAACGCCCTCGACGAGGCGCTCGCGCTGCCCACCGACTTCTCCGCGCGCATCGCCCGCAACACCCAGCTGCTGCTGCAGCAGGAGTCGGGCACCACGCGGACCGTCGACCCGTGGGGCGGCTCGGCCTACGTCGAGTGGCTGACCCGCGCGCTGGCCGGCCGGGCCTGGGCGCACATCGAGGAGGTCGAGTCGACCGGCGGCATGGCGCAGGCCATCGACGAGGGCCTGCCGAAGATGCGCATCGAGGAGGCCGCGGCCCGCACGCAGGCCCGCATCGACTCGGGGCGCCAGGCCGTGCTCGGGATCAACAAGTACCGGTTGACCGAGGAGGAGGACGTCGAGGTCCTCAAGGTCGACAACGCCGACGTGCTGCGCCAGCAGGTCGAGGCGCTGCGCCGGCTGCGGGACGAGCGCGACCAGGGCGACGTCGACTCCGCGCTCGAGAAGCTGACCAACGCCGCGGCGGCCGCGCAGGAGGGCACGCGCGAGTCCGGGCTCGACGGCAACCTGCTCAAGCTCGCCATCGACGCCGCCCGCGCGCAGGCGTCGGTCGGGGAGATCTCCGACGCCCTCGAGAAGGTGTACGGGCGCCACTCCGGCGAGGTCCGGACGATCTCCGGTGTCTACCGTGACGAGGTGGGCGACAACGACGGCGTCGAGCGGGCCCGCGCGGCCGCGCAGCGCTTCGAGGACGCCGAGGGTCGCCGGCCCCGCATCCTCGTGGCGAAGATGGGCCAGGACGGGCACGACCGCGGCCAGAAGGTCATCGCCACCGCGTTCGCCGACCTCGGCTTCGACGTCGACGTGGGCCCGCTGTTCCAGACCCCGGCCGAGGTCGCGCGCCAGGCCGTCGAGTCCGACGTCCACGTCGTCGGGGTGTCGTCGCTGGCGGCCGGGCACCTCTCGCTGGTCCCGGCGCTGCGCGACGAGCTCGCCTCGGCGGGCGCGGAGGAGATCCTCATCGTCGCCGGCGGGGTCATCCGCTGCTCGAGACCCTCTCGGAGCGGCTCGGACGCACGGCGGGCTGACGGCGCGGGGCGCGCCCGCGCTCAGCGCTTGTGGCCCGCGCGGAGCCACGCGAGGTAGTCCTCCGCCGCGGCGGCCACGTCGTAGGCGGGCTCGAAGCCGGTGCCCGCGCGCACCCGGGTGTTGTCGTGGTGGGTGCGGGCGCCCGCGCCCCCGGCGGGCAGCGCGACCGGCGCCTCCGGCGCGAGCTCGGCCAGGGCGGCGACGATCTCGGCGTTCGTCGTCGCGCGCCCCGACGCGACGTTGTAGGTGCGGTGGCGCAGGCCCTCGGCGAGCTGGAGCGCCGCGATCGCGCGGCCGGTGTCGCGGACGTAGCACAGGTCGAGCGCGTCGTCGGCGTACGCGGTGCAGCAGCGCGGAGAGGTCGGGCGCCGTGCCGCGGGCGGCGGCGTGCACGAGGTGCGGCGCGGCGAAGAACGGGTCGCTGTGCCCGCCCGGCCCCCAGGTGCCGGAGATCCGGTAGTTCACGACGTCGAGGTCGGCCGCGTCGGCGAGGTGGTCGTCGAGCATCTCCCGATCTTCTTGAACGTGGGGATGACGTGCGGTGCGGTCATCGGCAGCGGGGTGTCCTCGGTGAGCCCGCCGGCGACGTCGAGCCCGGAGTAGACGCCGATCGTGCTGGCGACGCCGACCCGGTGCACGCCCCAGCGCTGCGCGGCCTCCAGCACGTTCAGCAGGCCGTCGAGCGCCGTGCGGACGGCCGCGAACGGGGCGTCGCCGGTCTCGGGCCAGGTGCCGGCGAGGTGGACGACGTCGGTGATCTCGTGGCGCTCGCCGAGGGCCAGCAGCGTGTCGAGATCGGTGACGCTGCCCTGCTCGACTACCAGGCCGGCGGCCTGCGGGGCCTCGGCCAGCACGGGAGGGAGGTCGCCGACCCGTCGCTGCACCAGCACGCACTCCTGCCCGCGCTCCAGCAGGGCCCGCACCACGTGCGAGCCGATGAACCCCGTCCCGCCGGTCACCAGGATCATCTGTCTCTCCGTCTCGCTGATAGTCAGTACTACTGACGATCAGCATAGCGTTAGTATCGGGCGGTGTCGAACGACGGTCCGGGTCCGCGGGGACAGCAGCTCCTCGGCTACCTGCTCAAGCACGCGCAGGCGCGGATGGTCGCGCTGAACGTCGAGGCGCTGACGCCGCTCGGGATCGACGACCGCGAGCTGGGCGTCCTGCTCGTCGTCGACGAGCACGAGGCCGGCTCGCAGCAGCAGGCCGCGGCCCGTCTCGGGATCGACCGCACGACGATGGTGGCGATGCTCGACACCCTCGAGCGCAAGGGCCTGGTCGCCCGTCGCCCGCTCGCCCACGACCGACGGCGCAACGTCGTCGAGCTCACCGACCGCGGGCGGGAGGTCCTGCGGTCGGGGCTCGAGGCCAGCGCTCGCGCCGAGGAGGCCCTGCTCGCCGGGGTCGACCCGCAGGACGCGCGGGGCCTGCGTGCCGCGCTCGCGCGCGTCGTGCTGGGGTGATCGGGACGAAGCCGGCTGCTACACCTCGCTACACCTCGCTACAGTGTCACTCATGAGCGAGATCGCCTCCCGGGAGCTGCGCAACGACACCGCCGGGGTGCTGCGCCGGGTCGAGGAGGGCGAGTCGCTGACGATCACGACGAACGGTCGCCCCGTCGCGCGCCTGGTGCCGCTTCCCCGCGGCGAGCGGCGGTGGATGCCGCGGTCCGAGCTGATCCGGCTTCTCCGGGAGGCGCAGGCCGACCCTGGCCTGCGAGACGATCTGCGGGAGCTGGCGGGCGAGACCACCGACGATCTCGGTCCGATCCGATGAGCGGGCTCGGGCGGGCCCTGCTCGACACCAGCGTGCTGATCGCCACGGAGGTGGGCCGCCCGGTCGACGAGACGGCGCTCCCCGCCGAGACGGCGGTGTCGGTCGTGACGCTGGCCGAGCTCCAGGCGGGGGTGCTGCGGGCGCCCGATTCCGATGCGCGTGGTCGGCGCATGGCCACCCTTGCGCGGGTCGCCTCGATGAAGGTCTTCTCCATCGACGAGGGCACTGCGGACGAGTGGGCCCGACTCCGGGTGCACCTCGCCGAGACCTGTCGGCGCGTCAACGTCAACGACCTCTGGATCGCCGCTAGCGAGGTCGCCCAGCGGTTGCCGAACGTCAATCAGGACGACGACTTCGACCCCCTCGACGGCGTGCGCGGGCTCGTCGTCGTGCGCGTGTGAGGAGCACGGATTGAGCGACATGATCGACATCGCCGAGTACGCCGAGGGCGTGCGCTCGGGGCAGCGGCGCTGGATCGCGCGGGCCATCACGCTCGTCGAGTCGACGCGCGCCGATCACCGCGACGCGGCGCAGGAGCTGCTGGTCGAGCTGCTCCCGCACGCCGGGGGAGCGCGGCGCATCGGCATCTCCGGGGTGCCCGGGGTCGGCAAGTCGACGTTCATCGGGGCGCTGGGGACCACGCTGACCGGGCAGGGATCGAAGGTCGCGGTGCTCGCCGTCGACCCGTCGTCGACGCGCAGCGGCGGGTCGATCCTCGGCGACAAGACGCGCATGGGCGACCTCGCCGTCGACGACGACGCGTTCATCCGGCCCTCGCCGACCGCGGGCACGCTCGGCGGGGTCGCGAAGGCCACCCGCGAGACGATGGTGGTGCTCGAGGCGGCGGGCCACGACGTGGTGCTCGTCGAGACCGTCGGGGTCGGGCAGTCCGAGACGATGGTCGCCGAGATGGTCGACTCCTTCCTGTTTCTCACCCTCGCCCGCACCGGCGACTCGCTGCAGGGCATCAAGCGCGGCATCCTCGAGATCGCCGACGTCGTCGCGGTCAACAAGGCCGACGGCCCGCACGTGAAGGAGGCCAAGCGCGCGGCCCGCGAGCTCGAGTCGGCGCTGGCGATGCTGCGCGGCGACCGCGACCCGTGGAAGGTCCCCGTCCTGACCTGCAGCGCGGCGGAGAAGACCGGGCTCGACGACGTCTGGGCCGCGCTCGTACGCCACCAGGAGGAGCTGGCGTCGTCGGGTGAGCTCGCGCAGCGGCGCCGCCGTCGCCAGCAGGTCGACTGGACCTGGCACATGGTGCGCGAGCGGGTCCTCGCCCGGCTGAAGGACCACGCGGCGGTGAAGGAGATGCGCACCGAGCTCGAGCGCGAGGTGGCCGAGGGCGAGCTGACCCCGGCCCTCGCCGCCGACCGCATCCTCGGGGCCTTCCTGGAGCAGTGACGTCGTACTACTCTGCGTCGTAGACGTCAGCGGAGTGACTCCGCTGACGTTCAACGTCCGTATCGGCACTCCGATCACGACGCCGGGGGAGGGCGCGATGCCGACGGTGGAGCTGGCCGCGGGGCCGATCGAGTACGAGGACACCGGCGGCGACGGGCCGGTCGTGGTGCTCACGCACGGGCTGACCATCGACTCGTCGGTGTGGCGCCACGTCGTCCCGCGCCTCGCGCCCGCGTACCGCTGCGTCACGCCGACGCTGCCGCTGGGCTCGCACCGCAGGCCGATGCGCGCCGGGGTCGACCTCACCCTGCCGGGCATGGTCGCGATCGTCGCCGACCTCCTCGAGGCCCTCGACCTGCGCGGCGTCACGCTCGTCGTCAACGACTGGGGCGGCGCCGCCCTGCTGCCCGCGCTGGGGCGGGGCGAGCGCGTGGCCGCGATGGCCCTGGTGGCGTGCGAGGCCTTCGACAACTACCCGCCCGGGCCCGCGAAGCTCCTCGAGCCGATCTTCCGGGCGCCCGGCGGCGCGTGGCTGTTCACCCAGATCATGCGCACGACGCCCGCGCGGCGAGCCCCCGGCGGATGGGGGTGGATGAGCAAGCGGCCCGTGCCCGCCGGGGTCATCGGCCAGTGGTTCACGCCGGCTCGGGTCGACCCGGCGATCCGCCGCGACCTCGTGCACTACGCGACCGGCACGCCGCCGCGGGCCACGCTGCTGGAGTGGTACGAGCGCCTGCGCGCGTTCGAGGGCCCGGTGCTCGTCGTGTGGGCGCGCGAGGACCGGATGATGCCCCGCGAGCACGGCGGCCGCCTCGCGGCGCTGTTCCCCCGCGGCGAGCTGGTCGAGCTCGACGACACCTACACCCTCGTCCCCGAGGACGCCCCAGGCCCGCTCGCCGACGCGCTGCTCGCCTTCCTCGCGCGAGGGGACCCCTCGCGCGCATAGAGCGAGCGAGGGGTCCCCTCGCGCACGGTCGGTCCGCCGCGCCTGACCCCGGGTCGATCACCGGCTGCGCGGCGGGCACGATCCGCGGCGATGACTACGGACTGGTGGTGGGGCGCCGTCACCCCGACGCCGCGATGGACCAGTACTTCCTCGTCGCGCCCGCGAAGATCGACGCGATCGTCGGGCCGCCGGCGTGGCGACGGGCGACCGCGTCCTGGAGCTGGGGGCCGGCGTCGGCACCGTCGCCGCCGCGCTGCCGGCCGGTGCGGCGCTGACCCTGGTCGACGCCGACCCGATGCTCGCCGCGGTCCTCGAGCGCCGGTTCCCCGACGCGGACGTGCGCTGCGCCGACGCACTGCGGGTCACCGACGCGTGCGACGTCCTGCTGGTCAACCTGCCCGGTTTCCTGTCCGGGCGACTGCTCGCGAGCCTGCCGGAGCGGCGCTTCCGCACCGCCGTGCTCGCCCTGCCCGACGGTGTCGAGCCGGACGGCGGCGAGCGGCTCGACGTGCTGGAGCCCGACGACTTCCGCCCCGCCGCCGAGGAGTCCTCGACCCTCTGGGTCCTGCGGCGCTGAGCTCCGGGGTCAGCGCCGGGCCTCGGCCTCGTCGCCGCGAGCCCCGCGAGCAGGGCGACGAACGGCGCGCGGCAGTCGTCGCGGACCCGCGTCTGCTCCTCCGGGCGGGTGCGGACGAGAGCTGACCGGCCGCGCTGAGCATCCCGAAGAGGATCGAGGGCAGGGCGTCGCCGCGCTCGGCGGGGAGGTGTCCGGCGGTGGTGAGCGCGGTGAGCATGTCGTCGAGCAGCGCGTAGGAGTACTTGTCCTCGCACTCGCGCCAGCGCTCCCAGCCCAGCGCGATCGGGCACTCGCGGAACACGATGGCACCGTAGACCGGCTGGCAGCAGGCCTCGAGGAACTGGTCGAGCGCGGCGAGCGCGCCGTCGGCGGGGTCGGGCTCGGCGACGAACGCGGCGCGGGCGCGGGCGTTCTCGGCCTCCTCGAGCTCGGCGAGCAGCGCCTCGAGCACCCCCGTCTTGCCGGGGAAGTGGTGGTAGATCGCGCCCTTGGTCACGCGGGCGACCCCGGCGATGTCGTCGAGGGAGGTCCGCGTGAAGCCGTGCTCGGCGAACAGGGCGCCCGCGGCGTCGAGCAGGGCGCGGCGGGTCGCCTCGGTGTACTCGCCGCGCCTGCTCTTGACCTCCGCCACGGCCCCGAGCATAGTCGGCGTCAGAGACATACTCAGAGTATGTGGCAAACTCGAAGTCGGTCAGGTTCTCGCGGTCCGGAGGTGCCCGTGTCCACTCACGCCACGACGTCGATCCCCCGTGCGGTCCCGGACCCGGCCACCGGTCCGGCTCCCCGGAAGGCCGGCGTCTCGACCCCTGAGCTCGCGGTGCGCTGGGCGCTGTCGCACGGCCTGCTGCGGGCCGCGGTCGCCCGGCGCGCCGCAGGGCAACGCCGATGCGCGCCTCCTGCGCGACCGCGGGGCGCAGGCCGCGCCGTGGGAGCACTACCACCGGCTGCGCGAGCGGCGGCCGTTCGCGCAGGGCCCGCTGGGGCGCATCACCGCGCACCACGACGTGTGCACGGCCGTGATGCGCAGTGACGACTTCGGTGTCGCCGACCGCGACGAGCTCCTGCCGGCCCCGGTGCGCGCCGCGTTCCGTGTGATCGGACCGCGCCGGTACGCCGCCGTCGACGACCCGCCGTCGATGCTCGCGGTCGACCCGCCCGACCACGCCCGCTACCGGCGTCTGGTCAGCCGCGCGTTCACCGTGAAGGCGGTCGCCGCGCTGCGCGAGCGTACCGAGGAGATCAGCGCCGAGCTGCTCGACGAGCTCGAGCCCGAGCTGCGCGCGGGCCGCGACGTCGACCTGGTGTCCCGCTTCTCCGCGCAGGTGCCGCTCACGGTGATCGCCGAGATGCTGGGCGTGCCCGCCGAGATGCGCCCGACGCTGCTGTCGTGGGGTGACGGCGCGGCGGCGAGCCTCGACCTCGGCCAGCCGTGGCGTGCCTACGCCCGCAGCGAGCGCTCGCTCGCCGCGTTCGACGCCTGGTTGCACGAGCACCTGCGCGCGCTGCGGGCCGACCCCGGCTCGCGGGAGCAGGACCTGCTGGCGAAGCTCGTCAAGGTCGCCGACGACGACGGCTCGGGCCTGACCGACCAGCAGCTCGTGGCCACCGCGATGCTCGTGCTCGCGGCCGGCTTCGAGACCACCGTCAACCTCGTCGGCAACGGCACCGTGCTGCTGTTCGCCCACCCCGACCAGCGCGCCCTGCTCGCCGCCGAGCCCGACCGGTGGCCGAACGCCGTCGACGAGATCCTGCGCGTCGACGCCCCGGTCCAGCGCACCGCGCGGATGGCCCGGCGGGACACCGAGGTCGAGGGCGTGCCCGTCGCGCGCGGCGAGGTCGTGGTGACCGCGCTCGGCGCGGCCAACCGCGACCCGGCGGTGTTCACCGACCCCGACCGCTTCGACGTGACCCGCGCGAACGCGAAGGACCACGTCACCTTCTCCAGCGGCATCCACTACTGCCTCGGCGCGGCCCTCGCCCGGATGGAGGGCGAGGTCGGCCTGCGCGCTGTTCACGCGCTTCCCCGACCTGGCCCCACCGGCGAACCGACCCGCCGCCCCACCCTGATCCTGCGCGGCTACTCCTCGATGCCGGTGGGGCTCCGCCCCATGTGAGCGCTGTCGCCCATGGCAGGGGCGACAGCGCTCACATGGGCACAGCCCACACAGGAACCGCCCAGCGGGCACCGACCGGGGGCTGGCACGCTCGTCGCCGTGACCGCCGTACCCCGATCCGACCTGCGCCGCGCGGACGGCAGCCCGGTGCGCGCGCTCGTCGTCGACGACGAGCCGACCCTCGCCGAGCTGCTGTCGATGGCGCTGCGCTACGAGGGCTGGGAGGTGCGCACGGCGGGCGACGGCCTCGGCGCCGTGCGCACCGGGCGTGAGTTCCGCCCCGACGTCGTCGTGCTCGACGTGATGCTGCCCGACATCGACGGCCTCGAGGTCCTGCGTCGCCTGCGCGCCGACGCGCCCGAGGTGCCGGTCCTGTTTCTCACCGCCCGCGACGCCGTCGAGGACAGGGTCGCCGGCATCACCGCGGGCGGCGACGACTACGTGACCAAGCCGTTCAGCCTCGAGGAGGTCGTCGCGCGGCTGCGCGGGCTGTTGCGCCGGGCCGCGGTGGCCACGGCCGCGCGGGGCGACGCGGGCCTGGTCGTCGGCGACCTCACCCTCGACGAGGACTCCCACGAGGTCCGCCGCGGCGAGACCGAGATCGAGCTGACGGCCACCGAGTTCGAGCTGCTGCGCTTCCTCATGCGCAACCCGCGCCGGGTCCTGTCGAAGGCCCAGATCCTCGACCGGGTGTGGCACTACGACTTCGGCGGCCAGTCGAACATCGTCGAGCTCTACATCTCCTACCTGCGCAAGAAGATCGACGCCGGCCGCCCGCCGATGATCCACACCGTGCGGGGCGCGGGCTACGTCCTCAAGCCCGCGGCCGAGTGAGCATGCGACTGCTCCCCGAGCCCCTGCGGCGGCCCCTGCGCCGGGTGCGCTCCCTGCAGGCGCGCCTGGTCGTCGTGTCGGTGCTGCTGCTCACGGTGGTGTGCACCGTGGTCGGGGCGGGCGCGGCGATCTCGCTCGACGGCTACCTGACCGACCAGCTCGACGAGCAGGTGGTCGGTGGCCCGCTTCCGCGACCGACCGCCGCCGCCCGACCGCGCCGGCGACCAGGGACGTCGCGAGCCGCCGCCGAACGCGGGCGGGGCTTCGCCGGCGGGGACCGGGCCGTCCGGCCGACACCCTCGAGGTCCGGATCGACGACGGGCGGGTCGTCGCCGCGTCACGCAGCGACCGTCGCGGCGAGGACGAGGACCAGGTGCTCCCGGCCGAGGTGGTGGCACCCGCGCTGGCCGTGGTGCCCGGCGAGCCGCCGCGGACGATCACCGTCGACGGTCGCGACTACCGCATGGCGGCCGACCGGGTGGTCGGCGACCCCGACGAGGCGAACGCGTTCGACGGTCGTCCCCCGCGGTTCGGTGGTCGTCGTCGGGCTCGACACCGGCAGCCTCGAGGGCACGGTCTCCCGCCTGGTCCTCACGGAGGTCGTCATCTTCGGGTCGGGCGTCGTCGTCGCCGGGTTCGTCGCGGCGTGGGCCACCCGGCGCACGCTCTTCCCCCTGCGCCGCGTCGCGGCGACCGCACGTCGGGTCGCCGAGCTCCCGCTCGAGCGGGGCGAGGTCGAGCTCGCCGAGCGGGTGCCGCCCGGGCTGACCGACACCCGGTCCGAGGTCGGGCAGGTCGGCGCCGCGCTGAACCGGCTGCTCGGCCACGTCGAGGCGGCGCTCGCGGCGCGCCACGAGAGCGAGACGCGCCTGCGGCGCTTCGTCGCCGACGCGAGCCACGAGCTGCGCACCCCGCTGGCGGCGATCCGCGGGTACGCCGAGCTCGCGGGGCGACGCTCCGGCGACCTCCCGCCCGAGGTCGCGGCGCTGCTCGACCGCGTCGGCTCGCAGACCGGGCGGATGACCGCGCTCGTCGAGGACCTGCTGCTGCTCGCGCGCCTCGACGCCGGCCGGCCGCTCGCGCGCGAACCGGTCGACCTCGCCCGGGTCGTCGCCGACGCCGTCACCGACGCCCACACCGTCGCCCCCGCCCACCGATGGTCGCTCGACCTGCCCGAGGACGCGCCCGAGGTGACCGGCGACCCCGAACGGCTCCACCAGGTCGTCGCGAACCTGCTGGCCAACGCCCGCACCCACACTCCCGACGGCACCGCCGTGACCGTCAGGGTCGTCCCGGGTGCCGACACGGTGACGCTCGAGGTCGCCGACGACGGACCCGGCATCCCCGCCGAGCTGCTCCCGCACGTGTTCGAGCGCTTCGCCCGCGGGGAGGCGGGACGCGCCCGGGCCGTCGGCGCCGTCGGCACCGGCAGCACCGGGCTCGGCCTCTCGATCGTCGCGGCGGTCGTCGCCGAGCACGGCGGCACGCTCGCGGTCGAGAGCCGCCCGGGCGACACCCGCTTCCGGGTCGTCCTGCCCGCCGGTGCCCTACCCTCGCGGCATGAGCGAGCCCCGGCGCGATCGCAGGGATGACCGCGCCGGCCACGTCGCCGGCGCCGCTGCCGATCCGGGCGTCCGACGCCGAGCGCGAGCAGGTCGCCGAGATCGTCCGCCGCGCGGTCGGCGACGGCCGGCTGACGCTGGTCGAGGGCGACGAGCGGCTCGCCGGCATCTACGCGACCGTCCACCGCGGCGAGCTCGCCCGATTCACCGACGACCTCGGCGAGACGGTGACGGCCCCGGAGCCCGCGCCCCCCCCTGGTACCGCGCGGAGACCCGTCGACCACCCGGCCGGACACCACGACCTCGGTCGCGGTGATGAGCGGGGCCACCCGCCGCGGCGACTGGACGCCCGGGCGGCGCCACGTCGCCGTCGCCGTGATGGGCGGGGTCGAGCTGCGGCTGCGCGACGCCCGGCTCGGCGCCGATCCCCTGGCGATCGACGTCGTCGCGGTCATGGGCGGCGCGGAGATCGACCTGCGCGGCGCCGACCTCCGCGGCGGGGTCACGATCCGCGCCCTCGCGCTGATGGGCGGCGTCGAGGTGATCGTCGATCCCGACACCCGCGTCGAGGAGCGCGGCGTCGGCTTCATGGGCGCGTTCGCCGACGAGAGCGGCGCGCCGGCGCGGTCCGACGGACCGGTGGTCCGGGTGTCGGGCTTCGCGATGATGGGCGGGGTGTCGGTGCAGCGTCGCCGCACGGGGATCGACGACCGCGGCCGCCGGAGCGCGTCGAGGGCTCCCGCGACGACGACGGGGTCCGCGCGGCCTGCGCGGGCGACGGTCGACCGGGCGCGGCGGGCACTGAACGACGCCCGAGCCGTCACGGGCCGGGCGGCGGTGGTGATCGCGGGTCCGCTCGGGGGCGGCGTCGCCCGAGTCCCGCCGCGCTGCGTCGTCGTCGTGGTGAGGTCGTAGGCGTCGGGCTGCAGGTCCGCGTAGTCGGGGACGAGCAGCCGGCCCCACACCCGGCCCGGGTCGCCCACCAGCCGGGTGTCGACCTCCTCGAGGCGCCCGGCCTGGCGCATGCCCGCGAGGCTCGCGCCGACGTCGGCCTCCGTGACCAGGGCGTCCGTCCCGAGCGTCCACCGTTCGGGCACGACGTCGTCGGGGACGGTGTCGTCGACGGTGCGCTGCCCGCGCAGCGGGTCGGGGGTGACGGGAGGGCTCGTGACGAGGGCGAGCGGGGTGCGGGCCACGCCGCGCGACCCCGCGCGCCTGCCCACGTCGGGCCAGGCGAAGGTGACGGCCCAGTCGACGACGACGGGCGTCGGGAGGCCAGGAGGTGCGCGCCGGGGTCGCGTCGACGAGGCGGGGCCCGGTGACGGCGACCCAGCCCTGGTCGTCGGTGCGGTCGTCGCGCGCCACGACCCGCACCCGGTCGGCGCCGGGCGGGACGTCCGCCGCCCGCACCGTGAGTGTCCGCCACGCCGACCGCGACCGGCTGTCGTCCTGCAGGCGCTCGCGGTCGCCGTCGGCCGCGTACCCCCGGTACCCGCGCTCGGGGGCGGGGGGTTCGACGAGGCGCCGGGTGCTGTCGGCGGTCGTCGTCCCCCGGCCGCCCTGCCCGAACTCCAGGCTCACCGACGCCCCGTCGGCGGTGCGGCCCGCGACGCTCACCGCCAGCTCCTGGTCGCGCCCCGGCGGGGAGGCGATGGCCGTGGACCGGGTTGAGGCCGCTCGTCGTCAGGTCGCCGACGTTCGAACCTCAACGGCCGCGGAACCTTCGAGCGCCCAGGCGAACCGGCCGTCGCGCGTGGTCATCGCCGGGCCGTGCGGGCGGCGGGTCGTCCGTTGGTGCCGGCACGGGCGGAGACCAGATGACCGTCGAGCGTCGCCGTACTCGTCACGTCGCCGGGCCCGCCGTTCGGCCTGCGCGGACCGCCGTCACCGGTGCGCGGGAGGACCTCGACGGTCGACCGGACCCGTTCCGAGCGTCGTTCGCGCCCGCGTCGACTGATCAGAGCCCGGCCGCCGCGGGCGAGGCGGGGCCGCGAGGTTCGGCGCCCGGCCCACACGTCCCCGGGAACGACCGTCGGCGCCCGCCGTCGGTCGTGACGACGACCGGATCGCGGTCGCTCGACGGAGGACCGTCGACTCGTCACGCGACGTCGCCGCTGGGGGTGACGTCGACCCCGACGGCCTGGCCCGCGTGCAGCTCGCCCGCGAGCAGCATCGACGACAGCCGGTTGCCGAGGCGACGCTGGATCACCCGGCGCAGCGGCCGGGCACCGAACTCGGGCTGGTAGCCCCACTCGGCCAGCGTGTCGACGGCGGCGTCGGAGAACGTCACCGTGATCTCCTGCGCGGCCAGGCGCTCGCGCGTCTCGTCGAGCAGCAGGTCGGTGATCCGGCGCAGCTGCTCGGTGTCGAGCCGCTTGAACACGATGACCTCGTCGATCCGGTTGAGGAACTCGGGCCGGAACGACTCGCGCAGCCGCGGCATCAGCCGCTCCTGCAGCGACCGGTCGGGGTCGAGGTTCGACGGGGCGAAGCCGAGCGCCTGGGTGTTCGTCGTGATCAGCTCCGACCCGACGTTGCTGGTCATGATCAGCACCGTGTTGCGGAAGTCGACCGTGCGGCCCTGCGAGTCGGTCAGGCGCCCGTCGTCGAGCACCTGCAGCAGGGTGTTGAACACGTCGGGGTGCGCCTTCTCCATCTCGTCGAGCAGCACCACCGAGTACGGCCGGCGGCGGATCTCCTCGGTGAGCTGGCCCGCCTCGCCGTAGCCGACGTAGCCGGGGGGCGAGCCGACCAGGCGCGACACGGTGTGCCGCTCGGAGTACTCGCTCATGTCGACGCGGACCATGCGGTCCTCGTCGCCGAACATCGTCGCGGCCAGGGCCTTGGCCAGCTCGGTCTTGCCGACGCCGGTCGGGCCGAGGAACAGGAAGCTGCCGACCGGCCGGTCCGGGTCGCCCAGGCCGGCGCGCTGGCGGCGCACCGCCTCGGCGATCGCGCGGACCGCGTCGTCCTGGCCGACGACCCGCTCGTGCAGCTGCTCCTCGAGCCCGAGCAGGCGCTCGCGCTCGGTGGAGGTCAGCTGCGCGACCGGGATGCCGGTGGAGCGCGCGACGACCTCGGCGATGTCGTCGACCGACACCTCGAGCACGCCCTCCTGGCCGGACCGGCGCTCGGAGCGCGCCGTCACGAGCTGCTCCTGGGCGGTCGTGATCTCGTCACGCAGGGCCCCGGCGCGCTCGTAGTCCTCGTCGGCGACGGCCTGGTCCTTGTCGCGCTGCAGCGACTCGAGCCTGCGCTCGAGCTCGCGGGTGTCGGTGTGCGGGGCCTTCGAGCGCAGCCGCTTGCGGGCACCCGCCTGGTCGACGAGGTCGATGGCCTTGTCGGGCAGGAACCGGTCGGTGACGTAGCGCTCGGAGAGCTCGGCGGCCGCCGAGAGGGCCTCGTCGGTGAACCGCACCTGGTGGTGGGCCTCGTAGCGGTCGCGCAGCCCGTGCAGGATCGCGACCGTGTCGGCCACCGACGGCTCGGGCACCAGCACCGGCTGGAAGCGGCGCTCGAGCGCGGCGTCCTTCTCGATCGACTGGCGGTACTCGTCGAGCGTGGTCGCGCCGACGACGTGCAGCTCGCCCCGGGCCAGCGCCGGCTTGAGGATGTTGCCGGCGTCCATGCCGCCCTCGGAGGAGCCGCCGGCGCCGACGACGCCGTGGATCTCGTCGATGAAGACGATCAGCTCGTCGGAGTGCTCGCGGATCTCGGAGACCACCTTGGTCATCCGCTCCTCGAAGTCGCCGCGGTACTTGGTGCCCGCGACCATGCCGGGAAGGTCGAGTTGGACGATGCGCCGGCCCTCGAGCTGCTCGGGGACCTCGCCGGCGACGATGCGCTGGGCGATGCCCTCGACGACGGCGGTCTTGCCGACGCCGGCCTCGCCGATGAGCACCGGGTTGTTCTTGGTGCGCCGGGAGAGGACCTCCATGGTCTGGTCGACCTCGTCGTCACGGCCGACGACCGGGTCGAGCTCGCCCGCCCGCGCCTTCGCGGTGAGGTCGACGCCGAACTGGTCGAGCGTCGGGGTGTCGGAGTCTGCCCCGCCGCCCTGGCGCCGCCCGCGGGCGCCGCCCGCCCGCCGCCGGGCGCTGGCCCGCCGGTTGCTGGCGCGAGCGCTGCAGCGACTGCGGGTGACGCCCTGCTCGCCGAGCGTGCGCCCGACCGGGCTGTCGTTGTTCGCCGCGAGGGCCAGCACGATGTGCTCGGGCCCGATGTGAAGCTCGCGCCGAGGGCGCGCGAGATCTGGTGCGCGTCGAGCAGGGTGCGCTTGGCCGTCGGCGTCAGCGTCGGGGCCTGGCCGGTCGCCTCGGCGCGCGGCAGCTGCTCGTCGGCGGTGCGCGCGAGGCGGTCGACGTCGGCGCCCGCGCCGGCGAGGAGCCCGCGCAGCGGCTCGATCTGGGTGACGACGAGCAGCAGGTGCCACGCGTCGAGGTCGGTGTTGCCCCGCTCGGCGGCGAGCTGCGCGGCGGCCCCGACGAGGCCGCGGGCCTGCTCGGTCATGAGCTGGGTGATGTCGATGCGCTGGACGCCCCGCCCCGAGCCGCTGCCACCGAGGAAGCGGGCGAGGAAGTCGTCGAAGGGACCGGACCCGGAGTCGCCGGGACCGAAGGCGCTGGTCATGCGTACCTCTTCCGAAGGTCCACACCGGCCGGGTGCCGGTTCTGACCCTCATAGCAACACGGGGCGACGAAACATTCCTGAGTCGAGCTCGCTCAACTCTCGCGCTGGTGTCGCTCCGGTCACCCGGCCCGGCGGGGTTCGGGGCGCAGGCGTCGTGACAGGTCCGCGCGGGGTACCGCACAGTCATGACCCCGCCACGTGAGGTCCACCTGGCGCGCCGGCCCCACGGCATGCCCGAGCCCGACGACTTCGCCCTCGTCGACCGGGAGCTCGGCGAGCCCGGCGCGGGCGAGGTGCTCGTCGCCAACCACGCGTTCTCGGTCGACCCCTACATGCGCGGCCGCATGAACGACGTCCCCAGCTACGTCCCGCCGTTCGCGCTGAACGAAGCGATGGACGGGCGCGCGGTCGGCGAGGTCGTCGCGTCGGGGGCCGACGACGTGCCGGTCGGACGCTCGTCACCAGCAACCTCGCCTGGCGCACCCACGGCATCGTCCCGGCCGCGGAGGTGCAGCGGTGCCGCGAGGTCGACGGGCGTCCCCGACCAACGCCTACCTCGGCGTGCTCGGCGTGCCCGGCCTCACCGCCTGGGTCGGGCTGCTCGACAAGGCCGCGTTCCGCGAGGGCGACGCGGTGTTCGTCTCGGCCGCGGCGGGCGCGGTCGGCAGCCTCGTGGGGCAGCTCGCGACGCTGAAGGGCGCGTCGCGGGTCGTCGGCTCGGCGGGCTCGGCCGAGAAGGTGTCGTGGCTGACCGGTGAGCTGGGCTTCGACGCCGCCTTCAACTACAAGGACGGCCCCGTGGTCGACCAGCTCGCGAAGGCCGCGCCCGACGGCGTCGACGTCTACTTCGACAACGTCGGGGCCGACCACCTCGAGGCCGCGATCGAGCACGCGAACGACTTCGCCCGCTTCGCCATGTGCGGCGCGATCGCGCACTACAACGACACCGACGACGAGCGCACGCCCGGGCCGCGCAACCTGTTCCAGATCGTCAAGAAGCGCCTGTCATTGCAGGGTTTCATCGTCACCGACGACATCCGGCGGTTCCCGGCCTTCCTCGACGAGGTGACGCCGTGGGTCGCCGACGGGCGGGTGCGCTTCGCCGAGACGACGGTCGAGGGGGTCGACCACGCCGTCGAGGCGTTCCGCGGGCTCCTGCGCGGGGAGAACACCGGCAAGATGGTCGTCACCGTGTGATGGGCGCCGACGAGCTCGTCGCCGAGCACGCCGCCGCCGGGCGGAGCTTCCACGCCGACGGCATCACCTCGTTCGTCCGCGAGCACCTCGAGGGCGAGGCGCGGCGACGCCGGTGGTGTGCCTGCACGGCGTACCGATGTCGAGTTTCCTGTGGCGCAAGACCCTGCCCGAGCTCGCGGTCCGCGGGTTGCGCGGCGTGGCCTTCGACATGCCGGGCCTCGGGCTCGCCGACCGCCCGGCCGACCGCGACTACTCCTGGACCGCGCAGCCCTGGGATCGCGACCTGGCTCGCGGCGGCCGTCGACGCGCTCGGGATCGACCGCTACCACCTGTTGGTGCACGACATCGGGGGTCCGGTCGGCTTCGAGCTCGCCGCCGCGCACCGCGAACGCGTGCGCTCGCTGCTGGTGCTCAACACCATCGGCGACGTCGACCGCTTCCGGCGGCCGTGGTTCATGCAGCCCTACGCGATGCAGGGCCTCGGGCCCGCGTGGCTGACGTCGACCTCGCCGCTGGTGTTCCGCGCGCTGATGTACACGATGGGCGTCTCGGACCGGTCGGCGATCAGCGGGCCGGAGATCGACGCGCACGTGCGCCTGCTCAAGCGCGACGACGGCGGCGCGGCGTTCCTGAAGATCATGCGCGGCTTCGAGCGAACCCCAGCCAAGGGCGAGCTCTACCGCCGCGTGCTGCGCGACGGGCCCTACCCGGTCGGCATCCTCTGGGGCGCCGACGACCCGTCGCTGACCCCGTCGCGCGAGGGCGAGCACATCCGCCTCGCCGCCGGCCTGCCCGACGTCCCCACGCTGCCGGGCACGCACTTCCTGCCCGAGGAGCAGCCCGCCGCCATCGCCGAGCACGTGCGCGCCGCTGCTCGCTCGGCGCCCGATCGGACGAGCGGCGGCCGGCGGCGGTCGCTGCGGGTCGATCCGCGACGACCGGCGGCGTGCGGGCGTCCGAGCTGCCGCGCTCGGCGGCGGTCGCGACCGGCCCGACGGGCCTGCTCGCCGAGCGTGATGTCGATGCGGCCGGACGGACGCGCCGCCTCGTCGAAGCGCGCGGAGTCGTCGCCGACGAGCCCGACCGGGGCCGGGACCGCCTGGTGCGTCCTTCCGGCCGGCGGGTCGCGCTGTCCTCTGCAATCACGGGTCGTCGGACGTCGTCTGTCCACCGCGCCCGAACGCGGTTCCGTCGGCCCGGCGGGTTCGGGGGGCCGGCGTCGTGACCGGTCCGCGGGGTCGCCGACCCGCGGGTCGGCTCCGGACCTGCCGCGGGTTCCGCCCTCGCGTGCCGATCGCTCCGAGGCCGGGCGCGTGACCGTGTCCGTACCGGCCGGCGCCCTCGGCGGGAGCTCGGCCGGCGGCGCGGCGAGGTGCCGTCGCCCGCAGCGACATGCGCGGCCGCAGGAACGACCCGGCGGGTCGGCCGCCGTTCGCGCTGAACGCGCCGATGGACGGCAACGAGGCGGTCCGCAGGTCGTCGCGTCCGGGTCCGACGACGTGCCGGTCGGCTCGTGTCAGAACCACGAGGCCACGTCGACGCGGGTCGCGCCGGCCGCGGGCGCGGGTGCGACGTCGACGTCGTCCCGACGGCGGCCTACCCGGCGGCTCGGCGTGCCCGGCCTCGACCGGGCGGGCGCTCGACCGGCCGCGTTCCGACGACGATCACCGTCGACCGCGACGTCGGCGGCGAGGGCGCGGTCCGAGGTCGTGTCCCTCGCCACGCTGAAGGGCGCCTCGACCAACAGCGCGGGCGGCGATCACGCCGTGGCTGACCGGTGACCTGGCTCTGACGACGACGCCGCCTTCAACTGCGAGGACGGACCGAGGCGGTCGGGCCGCGCCCGACGCGTCGTCGTCTCTTCGAAGGACCACGAGGCGTCTTCGAGCACGGTCGACTTCGCCCGCTTCGCCATCGTGCGGCGCGATCGCGCGCACTGGACCGCCGCGCCGGCGTCGCCCGGCCCCGCTGTTCCAGATCGTTCCGAGCGCCGTCGCGGTCGACCCGACGTCGAGCGACGCATGGGCCTTCCGCGAGCGAGGACGCGGCGTCGCCCAACGGCCCTGCTCCGAGACCGTCTGGATCGACCCGCCGTCGCCGGCGTTCCGCTCCTGGAGCTCCTGCGCGGCGAGAACACCGGCGATGATCGCGGTCTGATGGCCGCGCCGGGCTCCGACGCGAGTCCAGCCGCGCCGGTGGGACGCTCGACGCGGGCGCGGGTCCGGTTCGTGCCGAGCAGGCCGACGGACCCGGTGGTCCGGCGCCGCGTCGTCGTTCCTGTGGCGCAAGACCTGCCCGAAGTCGCCGCCCGCGGGCTGCGCTCGTCGCGGTCGACCTCCGGGACTCGGTGCCCGACCGCGACGGACCGGCGACTCCGTGGACAGGACCGCACCGCTGGCTCGCGGCGGCCGCGGCCGTCGACGACGGTCGACCAGGGAGGCCCACGGGGGTCGACGGGGCGGCTCGCCGCGCGACGGCGGGCTGCTGGCGGGGCGACGGCGGCGCCTACGTGGTCGGTCGAGCGACCGCGCCGCCGAGCCGTGGCACCGTGCCCCGCGACGACGGCCGGCCCGGCGGTCTGGTTCGACGACCCGCGCAGCGACGGTGTCGACGTGGCGTCTGCGACCGGTCGGCGCTTCGGCGCCAGAGATCGACGCGCACGAACGCTCGCGCGACGGGCGCGCGGCGGGCCCGATCAACATCACCGCGCCCCGCCCGTCGACGTGCCGGTCGATCGTCGCCGAGGACGTCGCGCCGTCGGCGCGAAGTGCGCAGACGCCTGCCGGGGCGACGCCCGGGTCCCCGGCGCCGTCACCCGCTGGCGCGCAACCGGCGACCTCGGAACGAGATGGCCGGCCCGGTCTTCTCGCTCGACCGGCGCATCCTCTTCGCGAACCTCTACGAGCCGGGCACGCTCTACGCGATCACCGGTTCCCTGGCGCACCATTCGGTCAGAGGGGCGAACGGCGCGGCCTGCGGCGCCGATCATTACGCGCCGATCGACCCGCCGCCCTCGCGGTAGACGGCGACGACGGAGGGGCGGGCGATCGCGGTGCCCCCGTCGGGCCAGTGCGAGGCGGGCCGGTCGACGCTGGCGTCGTCGGCCTCGCCGGGGTGCTGGACGCAGACGAGCGTGACCTTGTCCCCGACGACCGGGCCGCAGGTCTCGGCGCCCTTGGGCACGGTCAGGAACCGCTGGGTGCGCCCGCGCTGCGGACCGTCGAGGGCGACCGCGAACAGGCCGTCGTTGCCCTCCAGCTCGTTGCCGTCGGTCGAGACCCAGAGGTTGCCCTGCGGGTCGAAGGCGAGGTTGTCGGGGCACGAGACGGCGCTGACCCGGTCCTTGGGGAAGCCGCCGTAGTAGGTGTCGGCGGCGGCCGGGTCGCCGCAGACCAGCAGCAGGTTCCAGGCGAAACGCGTCGCCAGCGGGTCGTCGCCGTCCTCGGAGAGCTCGAGGATCTGCCCGTTCTTGTTCTCGTTGCGCGGGTTGGCGGCGTTGACGACGTCCTCGCCGGGGGTGCCGCGCTCGTCGTTGTTGGTCAGCGCCATGTAGACGCGCCCGGTCGTCGGGTGCGGCTCGACGTCCTCGGGGCGGTCCATCTTCGTCGCGCCGAGCACGTCGGCGGCCTGGCGGGTGTAGACGAGGGCCTCGACGCCGGTGAAGCCGGGCGCGAACGAGCGCGCCGAGCCGTCGGCGCGCGACTCGACCAGCGGCAGCCACTCGCCGCGGCCGTCGGCGCCCTGGCCGGGGTCGCGGGCCTGGCCGTCGAAGCGGGCGACGTAGAGGGTGCCGGCGTCGAGCAGGCCGCGGTTGGCCTCCCGGTCGGCGGGCGACGAGCCGGGCCGGGCGGTGCCCGCCGAGACGAACTTGTAGGCGTACTCGAAGCGCTCGTCGTCGCCCATGTAGACCACGGCGCGCCCGTCGGGGGCGACGCGGACGGTGGCGGCCTCGTGCTTGAGCCGGCCCAGCGCGGTGCGCTTGCGCGGGGGCGCGGCGGGGTCGAACGGGTCGAGCTCGACGATCCAGCCGAAGCGGTGCGCCTCGTTGGGCTCGCGCAGCAGGTCGAAGCGCGGGTCGACGGTCTCCCAGAGGCGCTCGGTGGCCCCGGAGTCCATGCCGTAGCGGGCGAGCGACGCCTTGACCGCCGGGTCGGCGACGGTCTCGCCGTTGGCGAAGTAGGAGTCGACGTTCTCCTCGCCGGAGACCACCGTGTTCCACGGCGTGGTGCCGCCCGAGCAGTTGTTCAGCGTGCCGAGCACCCTGCGGCCCTCGGGGTCGGCGGTGGTGCGCAGCAGCGCGTCCCCGGCCGCGGGCCCGCTGACCTCGAAGGGTGTGGTGGCCGTGACGCGGCGGTTGAGCCGGTCCATCCGCGGCGTGATCCGCCCGGTGGCCGGGTCGCGGTCGACCGCGACCACGCTCATGCCGTGCGCCGCCATGCCGATCGCGATCTGCTCGCGGGTCGGGGCCTTGTCGTCGTAGCCCGCGTGCATGAACGGCTCGGTGGAGTACTCGTGGTTCGCCACCATCAGCGCCCGCGGTCGCGTCGCCCGGGATCGGGACAGCGTGAGGTAGTCGTTGTTGAACCCCCACTGCATGGCCTGCGCGGCCGCGGTCTGGCGCGCGGGGTCGAACGCCGGGGCGCCGGGCACCACCGGGTCGCCCCAGCGCACGACGACCTCTTGGCGGTAGCCCGGCGGGATCCGGACGGCGTCGTCGGTGTTGGGCGCGACCGGCTCGAAGGCCATGCCGGGCGGCGGCGCGGCGGGGGCCGGTGCCGTGCCCTCGCTCGAGCACGCGACCCCGGCGGCGCCCGCGACGCCGAGCACGAGCCCGGCCTGCAGGACCCGGCGCCGCGCGCTCGCGGCCGCCGCGATCTCGCGGAACGTGGTGTTGTCGCTGCGGTTGGGCACGGCGCGCTCGCATGCGTCGTGGCACTTGTAGCGGCAGTGCACCGACGATCGCCGCTGGTGCTTGGTGGCGAACAGCGGCAGCAGGCGTCCCCGCGGCGGTGAGTCGTGCTGGCAGGGCGTGACTGCCTGGGACACGGGCGCTCCTCGAACGACGTCCGGTGGTGGGTCCGACGTCACGGTAGGTGCGCGTTCGTCCCGTTCGACCGCTACGAGGTGAACGTCGGACGAACAGCCGGTCCGGCCCCTCAGCGGCCGGCGACGGCGACGAGCATGACGACGTCGAGCAGCCCGAGCAGGACCCAGGCGAGCGCGCACCGCGTTCGAGCGCACGAGCCGGCGGTGCACCGCCGCGTCGAACCCGCGGGCCAGCCGGGCGTGCGCCGGGGCCTGGAGCGCCGCGGTCATCGCGACGATCGCGACGAGGAGCGCGGCGGCGGCGACCGGCCCGGCCAGGCCCAGCGGCGCCGGGGGGTCGAGGAGCAGGAGCACGACGGTCACGGCGGTGACGGCGACGCCCGGGCGACGACGAGGGCGAAGCGCCGGTTGTGGGCCTGCTCGTAGGCCGTGAACTCGCCGGGCCCGATGAGGGCGAGCAGGGGGTAGTTGAGGACCTGCATCGTCCAGATCGACCCGACCATGAACCAGGAGGCCGCCGCCTGGACCAGGAGGACGATCATGCCGGCGTCGCCGCGACCACGTCGGCGACCGCGTCGCGGAAGCGTGGTCGGCTGGGTCGCCACCCGAGCTCGTCGTGCGCCCGCGTCGGGTCGATGCGGAACGAGGTGACCAGGCTCGAGACCAGGACCGGGCCGAGGAACAGCGAGATCAGCCAGGGCGGCGCGGTCCCGGTGCGCGGCCGACCCATCGCGTCGGTGGTGAGGTCGGTGAGCTCGCGCAGCCGCAGCGGCTCGTCGTCGGCGATCGCGAAGGCGCCGCGACGCGCGCCGTCGTGAGCGCGGCGAGGTAGGCCTGCGCGAGGTCGTCGACGTGCACGGTGCTCCACCAGTTGGTGCCCGGCCGATGCAGCGCAGCCGCCCGGCGCGCGCCTGGTCGACGAACGCCTGCTCGAACAGCCCGCCCGGCCCGTACACGAAGCCGGGGGAGAGGCGCACGACGTCGAGGTCGTCCATCGCGTCGAGCCGGCGCGCCTGGCGGGCGTGACCGACGCCCATCGGCGACGGGTCGAGCGGTGTGTCCTCGGTGATCGGCTCGTCGCCGCGGTCGCCCCAGTCGAAGCAGCCGCCGGTGTAGACGACCGCATCTGTCCCCGGCCGGCAGGCCGGCCGAGCTCGGCGGTCATGAGCGCGTCGGCCGCGAAGAGACGTTCGGCGCGACGCCGGGTCAGGCGGCCGGCGACCGCGAGCTGGGCGGCGTGCACGACGGCGTCGACCTCGGCCACGAGGGGACGTAGGTCGACGGGCTCGTCATGTCGCCGACCGCAGGTCGGCGCCCTGCCGCGCGCCCGGCCGCGCCGGGGTCGCGCGGACCAGGCCCACGACGTCGTGCCCCGCCGCCGCGCGCGGCGGCGCACACGGCGCCGCCCACGAAGCCGCTCGCGCCGGTGACCAGACCCGCATGATGTGCCCCCGACGTCGGATTGTCAGTCGCGCTGACGATAGTGATCGGAGCCGCCGTGGTCGACCTGCCCCCGTCCCTCACCGGCCGCACGGCCTTCCTGCTGCGCCCCACCGGCGGCGGGTCGAGGAGCTGGGCGAGGAGCCTGCGCGACGAGGGCGTCAGCGGCGCGAGTACGGCGTCCTCGAGATGCTCGGCCACCGTCGCCCGAGTCGCAGATCGCGCCGGCGCCCGTGCCGCGCGCTGCACCTCGACCGCACCACCTGCGCGGCGGTGCTGGCCGGCTCGACGCGCGCGGCCTGGTCCGGCGGGTAGCCGCCGACCCGGCGAACCGCCGGGCGAACCTCGTCAGCCTGACCGCGGGAGGGCGAACGCCGCGGGCGTCGCGTCGGCGGTGCTCGCGGCCTGCGACGACGCGTTCCAGGGCAGGCGTCGCGACCGCCGGGAGCGACGCCGTGCGCCGCCTGCTGCGCGTCCTCGTCCGGCCGCGCGGCCGGTGGGGCGGTTGCCGTCGACGCCCTCGGTCGCGGGCAGCCCCGCACCGGTCCGCGTCCAGACCGCGCGCGCGCGCGTTGACGCCGCCGACCGCCGGATCCCCCCCACCGACCCTCGAGGAGACGTCGACGCCCGTGCGCGCTCTGACCTGGCAGGGACCGAACGACCTACGCGTGACCGACGTCCCGGACCCGACGATCCAGCAGCCGACCGACGCGATCGTCCGGATGACCAGCACCGCGATCTGCGGGTCCGACCTGCACCTCTACGAGGTCCTCGGCCCGTTCCTCGACAAGGGCGACATCCTCGGCCACGAGCCGATGGGCGTCGTCGAGGAGGTCGGGCCGGAGACTGGTGGCCTGTCCGTCGGCGACCGCGTGGTGCTGCCGTTCAACATCAGCTGCGGGCACTGCTGGATGTGCGAGCGCGACTTCTACGCCTCGTGCGAGACCACGCAGGTGCGCGAGTACGGGATGGGCGCCTCGCTGCTGGGCTTCACCAAGCTCTACGGGCACGTCGCGGGCGGGCAGGCCGAGTACCTGCGCGTGCCGCAGGCGCAGTTCGGGCCGATCACGGTCCCCGAGGGCGTTCCCGACGAGCGCTTCCTGTTCCTCTCCGACGTGCTGCCCACCGCGTGGCAGGCCGTCGGCTATGCGAACGTGCCCACCGGCGGCAGCGTCGCGGTGTTCGGACTCGGCCCGATCGGACAGATGGCCTCGCGCATCGCCCGTCACCAGGGCTACCGCGTCATCGCCGTCGACGACGTGCCCGAGCGCCTCGCGATGGCGGCCCGCCACGGCGTCGAGGTCGTCGACGGCCGCGACCACGACGACGTGCCCGCGGTGATCCGCGACCTCACCGAGGGCCGGGGCACCGACTCCGCCATCGACGCGGTCGGCATGGAGGCGCACGACTCGCCGATCCCGCGCCTGGCGCACAAGCTGACCGGCCTGCTGCCCGACGCGGTCGCGGCCCCGCTGCTCTCGACCGCGGGCGTCGACCGGATGGCCGCGCTGTTCGCCGCGATCGACTCGGTGCGCCGCGCCGGGACGGTCTCGCTCTCGGGGGTCTACGGCGGCATGGCCGACCCGATGCCGATGCTGAAGATCTTCGACAAGGGCATCTCGATGAACATGGGCCAGGCCCACGTGAAGCGCTGGATCCCCGACATCCTGCCGCTGCTCACCGAGGAAGACCCGCTCGGCGTCGAGGACCTGCGCACCCACCGGATGAAGCTCGAGGACGCCGCGTACGGCTACGAGATCTTCCAGAAGAAGCAGGACGGCGCGATCAAGGTGGTCCTCGAGCCGTGAGCCCGGCGGGCACGCTGTCGTTCGTGGGCACGGCGACGACGGTGCTCGAGTGCGCGGGCATGCGGGTGATCACCGACCCGAACCTCCTGCACCGCGGTCAGCGTGCCTACCTCGGGCACGGGCTGTCGTCGCGGCGGCGCACCAGCCCGATCTGGACGCGCGAGCAGCTGCGCGGGCTCGACGGGATCGTGCTCTCGCACCTGCACGGCGACCACTGGGACCGCGTCGCCCGGCGCGAGCTCGACCGGTCGCTGCCGATCGTCACGACGCCGCACGCGTCGCGACGGCTGCAGGCCCGGCAGGGCTTCCGGCGGGCGCTGGGCCTCCAGACCTGGGAGACCCACACGCTCGCCGGCGCCGACGGCGCGACCCTGCGCGTGACCGCGCTGCCGGGGCGGCACGCGCCCGCCCCGTTCGGCGCCCTGCTGCCGCCGGTGATGGGCAGCCTGCTGGAGTTCCGGTCGCCCGCGGGCGACGCCGTGCGGCGCATCTACGTCTCCGGCGACACGCTGCCGTTCGACGGCATCGCGGCGATCCGTGAGCACGTCGGCGAGGTCGACCGCGCCGTGCTCCACCTCGGCGGGACGACCCTGCCCGGCGGCCTGGTCGTGACGATGGACGGGCGCATGGGCGCCGAGGTGCTCGAGACCATCGCTCCGCGCCGGGCCACCCCGATCCACTACGACGACTACGAGGTCTTCCGCTCGCCGCTCTCGGCGTTCCTCGACGAGGTCGAGCGTCGCGGCTGGTGCCATCGCGTCGACGTCGTCGGCCGGGGCGACACGATCGACCTGTAGCGCGCGGGGCCGGGCGAGCCGCCGTCCGGCGCAGCGCTCGCGTCCGTCCGCGACGCCCTCGGATGAACGAACGGCACTCTCCTTCAATAGACGTGAAGGAGAGTGTCGTTCGTTCCCGGCGAGCGCCTCAGGCGTCGCGCAGCGTCATGAGCAGGTGGTCCTTGCCCTTCGACGAGCGCAGGGCGACGTCCCAGCCGTCCTTCGCCGCGGCGGTGAACAGCTGCGGCCGCGACGGGATCGTCAGGGGCTTGCGGAACACCACGTCGGCGGTGACGGCGGGGGAGTGGCGACCCGCCAGCGCCGCGATCGCGCGGGCCTTGGCCCACATGCCGTGCGCGATCGTCCCCGGCATCCCGAACGCCTTCGCGGCGAGCGAGTTCACGTGGATCGGGTTCACGTCGCCCGAGACCGCGGCGTAGCGCCGGCCGATGTCGCCGGGGACCGTCCACACCGCGTGCGGGCGGTCACCGACGTGCGGGTCGGGCTCGGGCGGCACGCCCTCGTCGGCGGGCGGCGCGCCCTCGGGGGCCTTCGCCCCGCGGACGAAGTAGGTGCTGCGCGAGCCCCAGAGTTCGGTGCCGCCGTCGTTCACCGGCGCGTCGGTCACCGAGGTCACCAGGTCGACCTGGGCGCCCTTCGGGTGCGCGGCCAGCCGCTCGGCGTGCACCGTCACGGTCACCGTCTCCTGCGCGGTCAGCGGCCGGTGCTGGGTGATCGTGTTGCGCAGGTGCACCATCCCCGGCGCGGGGAGCGGGAACTCCGGGTCGGTCATCAGCCGCATCTGCAGCGGGAACGCCAGCATGTGCGGGTAGGTGACCGGCACGTCGCCGCCGACGGCGAAGCCGCACACCCGGTCGTACGCCGCGAGCGCGCCCGGGTCGATGCGCACGCCGGGCAGCTCGAGGCGACGCTCGGGCAGCGTGGCGCCACCCGAGCGCGCGGTGAGCAGCGCCCGCCCGTAGAGCGCCGCCAGGGTCGGCGACGCGTCGAGGGTCTCGGTGTGGTGCTGCGGGACGACGGTCATCAGGCCCCCAGGTAGTTCTGGCCGTCGACGCGCAGCACCTGGCCGTTGACCGCGTACGAGGCGCCCTGGGCGAACCACGCGATGGCCTCGGCGACGTCGACCGGCAGGCCGCCCTGGGTCAGCGACGAGAGCCGCCGTCCCGCCTCGCGGGTGCCGACCGGCATGGCCTTGGTCATGTCGGTCTCGATGAACCCCGGTGCGACGGCGTTGATGGTGGCGTCGCGGTCGACCAGCAGCGGTGCGGTGGCCTCGACCAGCCCGATGACGCCGGCCTTCGAGGCGCCGTAGGAGGTCTGCCCGCGGTTGCCCGCGATGCCGGCCATCGAGGAGACGGTGACGATGCGCCCGCCGCGGTGCAGGCCCGTGGACTCGGAGGAGGCGAGGAACGCGTCGTTCATCGCCAGCTGCGAGTTGAGGTTGACGTCGATCGTGGAGTTCCAGCGGTCGGTGTCCTGGTTCGCGAGCAGCTTGTCGCGGGTGATGCCCGCGTTGTGGACGACGATGTCGATCCCGCCGTGGCGCGCCGCGTGCTCCAGGATGCGGGCGCCGGCGTCCTCGTCGGTGATGTCGAGCTGCAGGGCGGTGCCGCCGACGTCGTTCGCGGTCCGCGCCAGCGCCTCGCCCGCGCCGGGGACGTCGACGCAGATCAGCGAGGCGCCGTCGCGGCGCAGCGTCGTCGCGACCGTGCGGCCGATGCCGCGGGCGGCGCCGGTGACGACGGCGACCCGGCCGGTGAGCGGGCGGTCCCAGTCGACCCCGCTCGTGCTGCCGTTGTAGCCGGGCACGACGCCGACGTCGACGCGCTGGCCGTCGACGAACGCGGAGCGGGTGGAGAGGAAGAAGCGCAGCGTCGACTCGACGTCGGCGCCGACGGCGTCCTCGGCGACGTGCACGAGGTTGACCGTCGCGCCGTAGCGCGCCTCCTTCGCCGCCGAGCGCACGAGGCCCTCCAGCGAGCGGCGCGCCGCGCGCACGGCCGGCGACGAGGCCTGTGCCGGCACGTCGCCGAGCACGAGGATCCGGCCCGATGCGCCCACGCGACGCATGCACGGGGTGAGGAACCCCTGGACCGCGGCGAGGTCGCGCGGCGACGACAGCCCGGTGGCGTCGACGATCGCCGCGGCGACCTTCGAGGTCGACGAGCCGCCGCCGACCGGTGCGGCCGGGTCCTCGTGGACCTCGACGCCCGCGTCGGCGAGCAGCGTGCGGACGGTCTTGGTGACCCGGCCGTCGGAGGTGGCGGTGCCGAGCAGCGCCGGGCCCGAGAGCAGGGCCTGGCCGGGCTCGTAGCGGCGCAGGCGCGGCACCGGGGGCAGCCCGACGGTGCCGGCGACCTGCTTGCCGAACGAGGAGTTGACGAAGTCGGAGTACCAGTCGTTGCTCATTGATCAGCTCTCCAGGATGGCGACGACGCCCTGACCGCCGGCCGCGCAGATCGAGATGAGGCCGCGCTTGCCGGGCCCCATCTCGTGCAGCAGCTTCGCGAGGGTCGGGACGATGCGGGCGCCGGTGGCGGCGAAGGGGTGGCCGGCGGCCAGCGAGGACCCGGCGACGTTGAGCTTCTCGCGGTCGATCGAGCCCAGCGGGGCGTCGAGCCCGAGGCGCTCCTTGGAGAACTGCGGGTTCTCCCAGGCCGCGAGGGTGGCGAGCACCGTCGAGGCGAACGCCTCGTGGATCTCGTAGAGGTCGAAGTCCTGCAGCGTGAGGCCGTTGCGCTCGAGCAGCTTCGGCACCGCGTACGCCGGCGCCATCAGCAGGCCCTCGCCGCCGTGCACGTAGTCGACCGCGGCGGTCTGGGCGTCGACGAGGTGCGCCCACACCGGGAGCTTGCGCTCGGCGGCCCACTCGTCGCTCGCGAGCAGGACGGTGGCGGCGCCGTCGGTCAGCGGCGTCGAGTTGCCCGCGGTCATCGTCGCCTCGGCCTTGTCGCCGCCCGCCGGGAAGAACACCGGCTTGAGCTTCGCGAGCTTCTCGACCGACGAGTCGGCGCGCAGGTGGTTGTCCTTCTCCAGGCCGAGGTAGGGCGTGACGAGGTCGGAGAAGAACCCGCGGTCGTACGCGGCGGCGAGGTGGTGGTGGCTGCGCGCGGTCAGCTCGTCCTGCGCGTGGCGCTCGACGCCCCAGTGCGCGGCGGTGAGCGCCGCGTGCTGGCCCATCGCCAGCCCCGTGCGCGGCTCGCGGTTCTCGGGGATCTCGGGGACGAGCTGGCCGGGGCGCAACCCGCCGAGGGCCTTCAGCATGCCGGCGGTCGTCTTCGCGCGGTTGGCCTGGAGCAGCACCTCGCGCAGGTCGTCGTTGACGGCGATCGGCGCGTCGCTGGTGGTGTCGACGCCGCCGGCGATGCCCGACTCGAGCTGCCCGAGGGCGATCTTGTTGGCGACGAGGACGGCGGCCTCGAGCCCGGTGCCGCAGGCCTGCTGCACGTCGTAGGTCGGCGTGGCGGCCGAGAGGCGGCTGCCGAGCACGGCCTCGCGGGTCAGGTTGAAGTCTCGGCTGTGCTTGAGCACGGCGCCGGCGACGACCTCACCGACCTGCTCGCCCGCCAGGCCGAAGCGCGCCACGAGACCGTCGAGGGCCGCGGTGAGCATGTCCTGGTTCGAGGCGCGTGCGTACGCGCCGTTGGAGCGGGCGAACGGGATGCGGTTGGCGCCGACGACCGCCGCGCGTCGTGTGCTGGCGGGCACGGTTCCTCCTGGTGCTCGACGTGTGGTTACTCGAAAGTATCAGGTACCGTCGGTAACATGAGCCGACGTCCGCCGCATCACAGCGACGACCCGGGGGACGAGTTCCCGGGTCGCGGCGGCGCGACGCCCCCGGCGCGGGGGAGCAGGCCCGAGTCGGTCGCCGCCTCCGAGGTCGCACCCGCGGGACCCTCCCGGTCGGGGCGCGGCAGCCGGTCGGGCAGGGCGCGCGAGGAGCCCTCCGGGTCGCGCGCCGAGGCGGGCGACGCGGGGAAGGGCCGTCGCCGCGACCGCCGCTCCAGCCGCTGGGACGAGCACCGCCGCGCGCGCAGGCAGGAGCTCACGGCCGCGACCATCGTCGCCATCCGCACCCACGGCCCCGAGGTCGGGATGAGCCAGGTCGCGGCGCAGGCGCGGACGTCGAAGACCGTCGTGTACCGCCACTTCGCCGACAAGACCGACCTCTACCTCGCGGTGTGCGACTGGGTGGCCGCGGTGCTCGTCGGGCAGATCCAGCAGGCGATCCGGCAGGCCGGCGAGCCGCGCGCGATGCTCGAGGAGGGGATCGACTCCTACCTCGCGCTCATCGAGGCCGACCCCGAGGTCTACCGCTACGTGATGCGGCCGCCGACGCTCGACCGTTCCGCCGGCACCGACGTCGACCCGGTCAGCGACCTCTGCACCGTGATCGGCGACCACCTCGGCGAGATCATCTCCACCGAGCTGCGCCGCCAGGGCCGCGACCCCGCGCCCGCGATCACCTGGGGACACGCGATGGTCGGCATGGTCCGTGCGGCCGCCGACCAGTGGCTCGCCTCGCGGCCCGACCCGCGCCGCGTCAGGACCAGCTCGCCGACCTGGCTCGGCCCGACCTCCGTGGCGGGCGTCGAGCGCCTGAGCCGTCCCCCGCGCGAACGGCGCGTTCCAGAACGCCTGCGCCGTTCGCGATCGGGCGACGGGGCGGTGCTCCCGCGAACGGCGCCGACCGTCGCTCTACTGGCGCGAACGCGCCGTTCGCCCGCGGGACCCGCGCGGGTGCAGCGCACCCGGACAGCGACGTGTCGGTACGTAGCGGGCCGGACCACGCCGGCGGGGCCGACATGTTACTCGTCAGTAACACGATGTGGGAGGCCCTGATGACGCAGCGCTCGGCGGACGTGGAGCCCGCGGCCGACACGGCCGACGCCCTGCGCCGCCACCTCGACGGCCGCTGGCACGAGCTGCGCGAGTCGATCCGTGGGCGCGACGACTTCGCCACGCTGCGCGCCGAGCCCGGCGCCGACGTCGAGACCCACCGCGACGCCGTCTGGGCGATGCTCGCGACGCTCGCCGCCGACGGGCACGCCGTCCACGGGTTCCCCGTCGCCGTCGGCGGGCGCGGCGACATCGGCGGCTCGGTCGTCTCGTTCGAGATGCTCGCCTTCGCCGACCTGTCGCTGCAGGTCAAGAGCGGGGTGCAGTGGGGCCTGTTCGGCGGCGCGATCCAGGCGCTGGGCAACACCGAGCAGCAGGCGCGCTGGTTGCCCGGCGTCATGGACCTGACGCTGCCCGGCTGCTTCGCGATGACCGAGACCGGCCACGGCTCCGACGTGCAGTCGGTCCACACGACGGCGACCTACGACCCGGCGACGCAGGAGTTCGTCATCGACACCCCGACCGAGTCGGCGCGCAAGGACTACATCGGCAACGCGGCCCGCGACGGCCGGATGGCGGCGGTGTTCGTCCAGCTCTGGTCGGCCCCGGCCGGGCGGGAGCCCGAGCGCCACGGCGTCCACGCCGTGCTGGTGCCGCTGCGCGACGCCGACGGCACGACGCTGCCCGGCGTCGAGATCACCGACGACGGGCACAAGGAGGGCCTCAACGGCGTCGACAACGGGCGCCTGGCCTTCCACGGCGTGCGGGTGCCGCGCGAGAACCTGCTCGACCGCCACGGCTCGGTCGCCGCCGACGGGGAGTACTCGAGCTCGATCGAGAGCGAGAACCGCCGCTTCTTCACGATGCTCGGCGCGCTGGTCCGCGGCCGGGTCAGCGTGTCGGGCAGCGCGGTCGGCGCGGCGTCGCTGGCCCTGACCATCGCCACCCGCTACGCGGAGGCGCGGCGCCAGTTCGCCGCGCCGGGCGGGGCGGGCGAGATCGTCGTGCTCGACTACCTCGCCCACCAGCGCAAGCTGCTGCCGGCGATCGCGAGGACCTACGCGATGCGCTTCGCGCAGAACGAGCTGGTCGAGATGCTGCACGACGTCCAGACGACCCGGGAGGCCGGCGGCGACGTCGACGAGCGCCGCCAACGCGAGCTCGAGTCGCGCGCCGCCGGGACGAAGGCGCTCTCGACGTGGCACGCGACCGCCGCGATCCAGACCGCCCGCGAGGCCTGCGGCGGGCAGGGCTACCTCTCGGAGAACCGCCTCGGCGCGCTGCGCGCCGACACCGACGTGTTCACCACGTTCGAGGGCGACAACACCGTCCTGCTCCAGCTCGTCGCGAAGGGCCTGATCTCCAACTACGCCGACGAGTTCGGCAACCTCGACACGCTCGGCACCGTGCGCTTCGTCGCCGACCAGGTCCTCGACACCGTCGCCGAGCGGACCTCCCTGCACGCCCTCGCCGAGCGCCTGCGCGCCGTCGCGCCCGGCCGCGAGGAGGACGACCTGCTCGACCGCTCGTGGCAGGTCAAGCTGCTCGACGACCGCGAGGAGCACACGCTCGACTCGCTGGTGCGCCGCCTGCGGCCCGCCCGGGAGAAGGGGATCGCGCCCGACCGTGCGTTCGCGATCTTCAACAACGCGCAGGACCACCTGCTGCGAGCGGCCCGCACCCACCTCGACGGCCTGGTGCTCGACGCGTTCGTCCGCGCGATCGACGGCGTCGACGACCCCGCGGCCCGGTCGCTGCTGGGGCGGGTCTGCGACCTCTACGCGCTCTCGGTCATCGAGGAGGACAAGGGCTGGTTCCTCGAGCACGGGCGCATCTCCGCCGCGCGCTCGAAGGCCGTCACCGCCGAGATCAACCGTCTGTGCGCCCGGCTGCGCCCGCACGCGCGGCTGCTGGTCGACGGGTTCGGCATCCCCGAGGCCTGGATCGGCGCACCCATCGCGACCGGCGCCGAGGACCGGCGCCAGACCGAGGCCGCCGCCCACGCCGCCGCGCTGGGCTGATCGCGGGGAGGGGATTCGTCGCAGCGGTGGGCGTCACGTCCCGTTCTGGGTGAGGATGGGCACGTCCGCGATCCGGACAGCGACGACGACGGGGATCGCCGTGACGACCCGAGTACGGTCCGTCCGGTGGCGAGCAGCCCTACGGCCAGCAGCCGGGACAGCAGCAGTACGGCCAGCCGCAGTACGGCCAGGAGCAGTACGGCCAGGAGCAGCACGGCCAGGAGGGTCAGCCCTGGTACCAGCAGCAGGGCGGGGCCGACCAGCAGCAGGGGTGGAGCCCCGGACCCCCGGCGCAGCAGGGGTACGGCGAGCCGCAGTACGGGCAGCAGCACTACGGCACGCCGAGCGGGGGCTTCCCGCAGCAGCCCGGGCCGCCGCAGTACGGCGAGCAGGGCTACGCGCAGCCGCAGCACGACTGGGGGCAGCCGTACGGCGCACCGGCGCCGAGCAACGGCGTCGGCGTGGGCGCCCTGGTCTGCGGGATCCTCGGGATCCTGTTCGCGTTCCTGTTCTTCCCGCTCGGCATCCTGCTCGGCATCGCCGGGGTCGTCCTCGGCCTGCTCGGGATGGGCAAGGCCAAGCGGGGCGAGGCGACGAACCGCGGGGTCGCGCTCGCCGGCCTCATCACCGGCGCGATCGGGATCGTCATCGCGATCCTGGTCCTCGTGTTCGCGATCGTGCTGGTGTCCTCCGGCGGCTTCTCGGGCGTCTACACGGGCTGACGACCCCGATCGGGATGCCTGATGCGGGCGTTGGCGGGTACGAGATGCTCGCCCGTCCCGGCCGCCCGCGCCGGAGCAGCATCGAGGAGGACCGTGACGTGAGCACTCCCGGCGACCCGCAGGGTCAGTGGGACCCGAACACGCGGACCGCACCGCCGCAGCCCCGCAACGGGATGGGCACCACGGCGCTGGTGTTCGGCATCCTCGCGCTGTTGACCTGTTGGCTGCCGGTCGTCGGCTTCGTGCTCGGCCTCATCGCCCTGATCCTCGGCGTCGTCGGCCGCGGCCGCGTCAAGAAGATGCAGGCCAACAACGGCGGTGCCGCGACGACGGGTCTCGTGCTCGGCATCCTCAGCGTGGTCGTCAACATCCTCGTCACGCTGTTCGTCGGGGTCGGCCTCTTCGCGTTCCTCGGCATCGGCGGCGGCCAGGTGGCCAGCCAGTACTCCGAGTGCATCACCAACGCGCCCAACGCCGGGACGCCCGCCCAGGTCCAGCAGGCGTTCGACCAGTGCAACCAGCAGCTCCAGCAGCAGCTGCCGCAGGACGGCGGCGACCAGGGCGGCGACCAGGGCGGCAACTGACCCCGCCGCCGGACGACGACGACGACGGCCCCGCACCCGTCGAGGTGCGGGGCCGTCGTCGTCGCAGGTGTCCGGACCGGACGATGAGCCGCCTCGCGGCGCGTGGCACACCGGGGCTTCAGCCGAACGATCGTCCCCGGTGGCCTGTGTTCATTGAGACCCGGGGGCACATGGCGCCCGGCCCGGACACCCCATTCAACCGCACGGGCGCTGATGATGTTCCGTGCACTGAAGATCGACTTTCGCTGCGGGCGTCCGCGCAGGTCAGCGTCGACCACCGCGAGTCCGTCGGCGACGGCGCGGGGACGGCCGTCGGTCGGGGTTGACGACCTTCAGCGGCTCGCCCCGGTGGCGGCGCACCAGGGTCGTCGAGCCGCCGCCGTCGAGGGCGGCCGCGTCGCGCACGCCGAGGTCGACGAGCAGACGGGCGAGCTGGGCGAGGGTCGCGCCGACGCTGGTCTCCTCGCGCCCGTCGACGGTGACGAACCACAGCCGCCGCCCGTCGGCGGAGAGGCCCACCGCCGTACGGGGCGCGCGCTCGGTGGTCTGGAGGCCGGGCAGGGCCGCGCCGCCCCGGGCCAGCGGCAGCGCGCCGATCGCGACGCGCAGCGGCGGCGTGTCGGGCGCGTCGAGGGCGTAGTCGACCGTCGCCCGGTCGCCGACCGCGAGCCCGCGCAGTGCCGCGGCGCCGCCGTCGCGGCCGACGAGCGCGACCGTGCCCGCCGGCAGCGTCCCGCGCCCCGGCGGACCGACCGCCCGCACGACGCCGCCGCTCACCCGCACCTCGACGGCGTCCCGGCTGCAGCCCGCCTTCGGGTCGACGTCGACCCGCACACGGCGCCGGCGCGCGAGACCGCCCCCACGCGGGGTGAACACGACGATGCCGCCCGGGGCACCGCGTAGCCGTTGACCGCGCGCAGCGGGAGCGTCCCGGTCGCGGTGGCCACGGTGCCCTCGAACGTGACCCGGCCGATGTGGCCGAGCCCGGCACGGTCGAACCCGACGACGGTCTCGGGGCTCTCGCCGGGCGGTGTCGGCGGCGCGGGGCGCCTCCCGGCGGGCACGCCCGACGAGCGCGGGACGCCGTCGGCGATCTGGACCGAGACCGGGGCGCCGGTGCCGCCCATGTCGAAGAAGTCGCCGTTGACCCCCGCACTCGCGTTCCGCGCCCCGGCCATGGCCGGGACGGTCGCGGTGGCGGCGACGGCGGGAGGGTGCAGCAGCGTCACGGCGACGGCGGGGTTGGTGAGGTCGACCTCGACGAGGTCGCCGCGGATCGGCCCGCCCCGCGGGTCGGGGACGCGGGTGGTGAACGCGCGGTAGGTCGGCCCGGGCAGGTCGGGTGCCGCGCGCGGAGTGAGGACCTGGTCGCGGACGCGGCCCGGGTCCGGCGGGACCGGCGGGTCGGCGGGTGCCGCGGCGGCCGGCGCCGCGATCCCCGTCGGGACGGCGAGGGCGACGAGCAGCGCGAACGCCGCGAGCCGACGGCGGGCGGGCGGAGCGATGGGCTGGCGCGCGGTCGCACGAGCGGGCACGCTGCTCCCGGGACGCGCCTCGCGATGATCGACACGCCGCCGGGGGCCCGGTCACCACACTCACCCGGGTGACGCATCCCTCTGGTCCGGCATACCCCGAACGGGACATTCTGGTCGGTATGGTGGTCGGGTGAGCCAGAGGTCGACGACGGAGGAGTACGCGTGACGGCACCATTGTGGGTCTGGGGCGCCACGGTGGCCGGGATCGTCGTGCTGGTCGGCATCGACATCTGGCACGCCCGCTCACCCCACGAGGTGACCTTCCGCGAGGCGACCTTCTGGTCGGTGCTCTACATCGTCGTCGCCCTGCTGTTCGGCGTCGGCCTCTGGATCTTCTGGGACGCCCAGCACGCCACCGAGTACATCGCGGGCTGGCTGGTCGAGAAGAGCCTCTCGGTCGACAACCTGTTCATCTTCGCGGTGATCCTGTCGCAGTTCGCGGTGCCCAAGCGCCACCAGCAGAAGGTGCTGATCTGGGGCATCGTCGGCGCGCTCGTGATGCGCGCGATCTTCATCCTCATCGGCGCCGCGGTCATCTCCGCGTTCGCCTTCGCGTTCGTGATCTTCGGGCTGTTCCTCATCTACACCGCGTACGGGCTGATCCGCTCGCACGGCGACGAGCCCAAGGACATGAGCGACAACATCGCGGTGCGCCTGACCCGCAAGATCGTGACGGTGCACGAGGAGGAGACCAACGAGGGCGACCGGCACGACGGGCAGCTGACCCGGAAGATCAACGGCAAGTTCGGGGTCACGCCGCTGTTCATCACCGTCGCGGTGATCCTCTCGGTCGACCTGGTCTTCGCGCTCGACTCGATCCCCGCGATCTTCGGCATCACGCAGAACGCCTACCTGGTCTTCACCGCCAACGCGTTCGCGCTGCTCGGCCTGCGCGCGCTGTACTTCCTGCTGATCGGCCTGCTCGACCGCCTCGTGCACCTGTCGTACGGCCTGGCGTTCATCCTCGCCTTCATCGGCGTGAAGCTGATCCTGCACTTCCTGCACGTCGACGTGTCCCCGTCGATCCCCGAGGTGCCGACCTGGCTGTCCCTGGCCGTGATCGGGGTGACGCTCACCGTGGTGACGATCACGAGCCTGCGCGCCACCCGCGGCCTCCCGGCGCGCGGCGCGGCGTTCGGCGGTTCGGGCGATGCGGACGACGCGGACGGCGACGCGGCGTCCGCGCGCACCCGCGTCGGCCGAGGCCCCGGCGACCGCCGACGAGAGCGGCGTCGGGACGGAGAACCGCAGCCAGTCGTGACGGGACGCGACCGCGACGAGACCGGGCGCGCGCGCAACGCGCGTCCCCGCGACGCGTCGGGACGGCCGCTGCCCTGGGGCGCCGAGGGCGTCGCGACCACCGACGAGGACGTCGTCCTCAGCCCCCCGGAGGCGCTCGCCGAGGCGCAGCGGCTGCTCGACGGCGGGTTCCCCTTCCACGCCCACGAGGTCCTCGAGGGCGCCTGGAAGGCCGCGCCCGCCGAGGAGCGCACGCTCTGGCAGGGGCTCGCGCAGCTCGCCGTCGGCCTGACCCACGAGCAGCGGGGCAACACCCGCGGCGCGGCCTCGCTGCTGCGCCGCGGCGCGGGCAACGTCGCCGAGAGCGGCGCGCCGGCCGACCGGCACGGCCTCGACGCCCCCGCGCTCGCCGCGTGGGGCGAGGCGCGGGCCGACCGCGTCGAGGCCGGCGAGGAGCCCGGCGCGGGCCTGCGGCTGCGGTGAGCGCTCACGCCGACCCGCCCCGCCGTTTGCCGCCCACCACGGGATGGGCACGCCTCGGACGACCGAGACGGACGAAGCATCTGGAGGCAGTCGATGGCGGGCACGCTCCAGGGACGGCGTGTGGCGATCCTCGCGGCGAGCGGGGTCGAGCAGGTCGAGCTCGAGCGCCCACGCAAGGCGGTCGAGGACGAGGGCGCCACGACGACCCTGATCTCGACCGACACCGGCGAGATCCAGGCCATGAACGGCGACATCCACAAGGGCGACACGTTCCGGGTCGACGCCGGCATCGCCGACGTCAGTGCGAGCGACTTCGACGCGCTGATCCTGCCGGGCGGCACGTGCAACCCCGACACGCTGCGCCAGGACGGACGCGTGATCACGTTCGTGCAGGAGATCTTCAAGGCGGGCAAGCCCGTCGGGGCGATCTGCCACGCGCCGTGGACGCTGGTCGAGGCCGACGTGGTCCGGGGCCGGACCCTGACGTCGTTCCCCAGCATCCGCACCGACATCCGCAACGCCGGCGGCACCGTCGTCGACCAGGACGTCGTCACCGACAACGGCCTGGTCACCAGCCGCAACCCCGACGACCTGCCCGCATTCGGCGCGAAGCTCGTCGAGGAGTTCGCCGAGGGCAAGCACCCGGTGCACGACGAGGGCGCGACCGCGCAGGCCTGACCCCGTCGCCCGCGCATCGTTCCGACCGACGGGCACCCTCGGCCGCACTCCGCGACCGGTGGGGCCCTTCGGTCGGAACACGCGGGCGAGCCCCACCTCGGTCGTCACGGGACGGGAGCGCGGAGCATCATGATGTCGATGAGCGCTCCGTCCCCGCTGTTCGACCCCGTGCTCGCGCGGGGTGCCGCGGCCGAGGAGGTCAGCGACCGGGCGTGGCTCGTCGCCATGCTCGACGTCGAGGCCGGGCTCGCCGACGCCGCCGCCGACGTCGGCGCCCTGCCCCGCGAGCACGCCGCGGCGATCACCCGCGCCTGCCGCGCCGACGGGTTCGACCCGGCCCGGCTCGGCGCCGCGAGCGCCGCGGGCGGCAACCCCGTGATCCCGCTCGTGGCGGCGCTGCGCGAGGCGGTGGCCGCGACGAGCGACGACGCCGCCGCCGCGGTCCACCGCGGCGCCACCAGCCAGGACGTGCTCGACACCGCGGCCATGCTGGTGACCCGCGGCGCCGTGCGCGCCGTGACCGTCGACCTGCTGCGCGCCGCCGACGCGGCCGCCGCCCTGGCCGCCCGGCACCGCGACACCCCCGCGGCCGGGCGCACCCTGCTCCAGCAGGCCGCCCCGACCACGGTCGGCCTGCGCGCCGCGGGCTGGATGCAGGGCCTCGACGACGCCGTCGACCTGCTCGCGTCGTGGCGCGCCACGCTCCAGCTCGGCGGGGCCGTCGGCACCCTCGCGGCGTTCGACTCCCGTGGCCGCGAGGTGCGCGCCGCGCTCGCGCGCCGGCTCGACCTCGTCGAGCCCCTCCTCGCGTGGCACACCGAGCGGGGCCGCATCGTCGAGATCGCGGGCCTCTACGCGCGGGTCGGCGCCGCGGTCGGCGCGGTCGCCACCGACCTGGTGCTGCTCGCGCAGACCGAGGTCGGCGAGGTCCGGGAGGACGTCCCCGGCCGCGGCGGGTCCTCGACCCTGCCCCACAAGCGCAACCCCGTGGCCGCCGTGGCCGCGCGTGCCGCGGCGACGGCCGTGCCCGGGCTCGTCGCCGGCCTGCTCGGGGCGGCCGCGAGCGGGCACGAGTACGAACGGGCGGCGGGCGCCTGGCACGCCGAGTGGGGACCGCTGACGGCGTTGGCCCGGACCGCCGGGTCGGGCGCCGCCTGGATCGCCGACGCCCTCGAGCACCTCGTCGTCGACACCGACGCGGTCGCGGCGGGCCTCGGGGTCACCGGCGGGCTGCTGCTCGCCGAGCACGCGACCTCCGCGCTGCGCTCGCGGCTCGGCGTGCGGTCGCGCACCGTCGTCACCGCCGCGGCGGCGAGCGCCCGCGACCGGGCGCCCCTTCGCCGACGTGCTCGCCGAGGCCCTCGGCGACGACGTCGCGCCCGCGGATCGACGCGGCGCTCGACCCCGCGGGAGCGCTGGGCGAGAGCGCGGCGCTGGTCGACGACGCCCTGGCCCGCCGCGCGGTCCGGCGCGCAGGAGAGGAGACGTCGTGAGCACCGAGGGCCTCGATCCCGACGAGCTCGACCCCGACGGCCTCGCCACGCGTCGCGCGGTGCTCGGCGACGAGCACGTCGACCGCGCCCTCGCGAACACCGACGAGACCACCGCCGACTTCCAGGCCTTCATCACCCGCTACGCGTGGGACGGCATCTGGAACCGGCCCGGCCTCGACCGCCGCCAGCGCAGCATCGTCACGCTCTCGGTGCTCGCGGCCCTGCACCACGACGGCGAGCTGGGGATGCACGTGCGCGCCGCCCGCCGCAACGGGCTCTCGGTCACCGAGATCACCGAGGTGCTGCTGCAGGTCGGCGTCTACGCGGGCGTCCCGGCGGCGAACCGCGCCTTCGCCGTCGCGCAGCGGGTCCTGGCCGAGACCGGAGGCGGAACCCGGGGACGCGGGCGGGTCGGCCCGACCGTGACGGTGCGGCGCCCACTACCGTGGGGAGCGCCGGCGGTGACGTCCGGTGAGCCGCGGAGGAACGGACGGGAACGGATGTCGGGAGCGACCTCGGGGGGAGCGGCCTCGCCGGGCCGGGCGGGACGGCTGGCCGTCGTGCTCGCCGCGGCGCTGCTGAGCACCCTCGTCGCGTGCTCCGACCCGTCGCAGCCGTCGGCGGGCAGCCCGCCGATCCCGCAGTTCCCGGGGCCCGGCGCGGCGCCGGCGACGAGCGCGCCACCGCCGCGCAACAGCATCCTGCCCACCGACTGCAACCAGATCCTGGCGTCCGACGCGCTGCCGAACCTGCTCGGGCTGCCCCTCGGGTCGGTGAAGGTCACCGCGCTGCGCGACGTGCCCGCGCCGTCGGTGGGGCGCCTCGAGCGCGTCACGTGCAACTACACCTCGAACGGCGGCTCCGGGGCGCCCAACGCGGGCGCGCAGGTGCTCAAGGTCCTCACCAGCGGCTACACCGACAACGCGGCCGCGACCTCCCAGGCCCAGGTCAACCGCGACGCCCAGGCGAGCTCCGGGGTGAAGGCCGAGCAGGTGCCCCTGGGCGCGGCGCAGGCGACCTACTACGCCGACCCCGACGGGCCGGTGCTCACCGTGGTCTACGGGCGGGTGACGGCCAGCTTCACCCTGGCCGTCGACCGACCGATCCCCGCCGACCAGGCCCGCCCCGTCCTGGTCGACCTGGCCCGCCGGGCCCTGCCGGTCCTGGTGCCCACGGGGTCCTGACGACCCCGGGCGTGCCGGTAATCACAGATTCAAGGAAATCTGCCTTTCTTTAACGCGACGGTAAAGACCGTCGTGGACCCTCGTGCGGGTGACCGGATTCGATCACCCTGAGAAGCTCCCCCGCACGTTGGGCGCCGTCACGATCGTCCTGAGCGCCGCGGCGGGCGCGATGGACGTCGTCACCTACTTCGCGTTCAACCAGGTCTTCGCCAGCACGATGACCGGCAACCTCGTGCTGCTCGGCCTGGGGATCGGGCAGGGTGACTTCGACCAGATCGTCGACAACGTCTGCGCGATCCTCGGCTACTGCGGTGGCCTGATGCTCGGCACGGTGTTCTGCGGGATGGTCATGCGGCGCCTGCCGTGGCGCAACGCCGTCGGCGCCACCCTCACCCTCGAGCTGGCGCTGCTGCTCGCGCTGGGGGTGTTCTGGTACGGCGTCGAGGACGATGACCCGGTACTGGCCCAGTGGAAGGTCATCGTCCTGGTCGTCGGGTCCGGCCTCGCCATGGGCACCCAGGGTGCGGCCGCCCGCTACATCGGCCCCGCGGGCACCCCGACCACCTTCATGTCGGGCACCATCACCAACTGGGTCTCGGCGCTCGTGGAGCCGCACAACCCGAAGTTCGGGTGGAACTCCCCGATGCGCCTGGGCGCGGTGATCGCCGCCGCCGGCGCGAACGCCTACGTCCAGTCGACCGCGCCCGACTGGTCGTTCATCATGCCCGTGGCGCTGGTGGTCGTCGCGATCGTGCTCATGGCGATCGTGACCCGCGCCAACCACGGGGGCTCACCCCGGGCGGGCCCGAGATGGTGCCCGACCCCCGCGAGGAGGTCCCCGAGGCGGCGGAGAGCAGCTCGCCCGACGACCTCGCGTCGGCGGTGCCGGGCGTGTCCGCGGGCGTCGGCCACGTCCACGGCCGTGTCCTGGGGCAGGACGGCGACCCGCGCCCGGCCGTGCTGACCCTCGTCGGACCGGGCGGCGACCAGATCGACCGGGTCCACACCGCCGTGGACGGGACGTTCCGCGTGCAGCCCTCGGAGTCGGGGGCGTTCGTCCTGATCTGCTCGCCGCACCGCATGGGCGGCGGGGCCGCCCGCCCCCGCGCGGTGCTCGTCACCGTCGACGGGCATCCCGTCGCCCACGACATCGTGCTGGGCGCGGCCGAGGGCGAGCGGGCCGAGCCGGTGACGCCGTAGCGCCCGGCGGTCAGGCCGCGCGGACCGCCTCGATGTCGATCTCGATGCGCAGGGTGCGCCCGATCGCGAAGATGCCGGCGATCACCGACTGGTTCCAGGTGATGTCGAAGTCGTCGCGCGAGAGCTGGGTGGTGGCGCTGAAGCCCGCCCGCTCGCCGCCCCAGAGGTCGGGGCCCGCCCCGTGGTAGACGACGTCGAGCGCGACCTCGTTGTGCACGCCCTTGAGCGTGAGGTCGCCGTACATCGTCCAGTGGTCGGCGGTGTGGGCCTCGATGCGCGTGCTGAGGAAGTCGATCTCGGGGAAGCGGACGACGTCGAGGAAGTCGGCGGCACGCAGGTGGGTGTCGCGGTTCTCGTCGTCGGTGTCGACGCTCTCGGCCGTGATGTGCGCGCTGACCGCCGACCGCGACAGGGCGGGGCCCATGTCGATGACGCCGCTGAACGACCGGAGCCGGCCGTGCACCTTGGTGATCCCGAGGTGGAAGGCCGACGCGGAGATCCTCGAGTGCACCGGGTCGATGTCCCAGCGCCCCGGCGTGGGCAGCGTGAGCGCGCCCGTGCGCGTCAGCACGACCCGCCCGAGCGCGGCCGAGTCGGCGCCGTGCACCGTCCGCGCGGAGGGCGTGTGGCCCACGGCCGAGGTGATCACGGTGCACGGACCGGCCGGGACGTCGACCGCGAAGGCGCCGTCGGAGGAGACGGCGCCGCCGCCGATCTGGGTGCCCGCCGTGTCGACGACGGTGACCACCGCGAAGGGCACCGGCCAGCCGTCACTGGTGACGGCGACACCGCGCACCGACAGCCCGCGGGGCCCTCCGGCCCGGCCGGTGCCGGCGTCGGACCCGCTCGCGCTCGTCCCGGTGGCGCTCACCGCGCGTCGTCGCCCGCGCGCTCCACCGCCGAGCCCTCGTGGCTCCCGTGGCGGCCGTAGCCGTCGAGCGAGGGCGAGGCGCCCCAGGCGCCGTCGTCGGCCGCGGCGTGCGCGGGGCCGCCGTCGACCGTCGGCGGGACGAGGGTGAGGACGACGTCGCTGGGGTGCCCGCGCCCGACCTCGATCTCGGACGCGACCGGCGCGTACCCGCTGGCGGTGATCGTGTAGAGGCCCTCGGACACGTCGTCGAACCGGAACGAGCCGTCGTCGGCCGTGACCGCCGAGCCGACGACGTTGCCGTCCTCGCCGACGAGCGTGGTGAGCGCCTCGGAGATGGGGCGCCCGCCACCCGCCGAGCGGACGACACCGGACAGGTGGGTCTGGGCGGCCAGCGTGATGTCGTGGCGGATCTCGCCCTCGGCGGGCACCTGCACGGTCTCGGCCACCGGGCCGAGGTGCGGGGCGGCGGCCGTGAGCGTGTAGACGCCCTCGGCCAGGTCGTCGAAGCGGTACGTGCCGCCCTCGTCGGACCGGCTGACCGCGACCACCGTGCCCCGCACGTCGGTGAGGGTGAGCACGACGTCACCGGAGCCGTGCAGCCCGTTCGAGCCGTTCACGGGCACGCTGCGGCGCGTACCGACGAGGCCGGTCAGGGTGGCGCCGCCGCCCGCGAGGGCGAGGTCGTGGCGCAGCGGGCGGTCGGCGACCGCGATGAGGGAGGCCTGCGGGCGGTGGGTCTGCGACGAGCAGATCACCAGGTAGGTGCCGCCCGTGGGCGGCACGAGCTGGTAGTGCCCACCCTGGTCGGTGCTCGCCCGGTCGAGCTGGTCGCCGGCGAGGTCGCAGAGCGTGAGCGCCGCGCCGGTGAGCGGGCCCCCGTCGCCGCGCGTGACCCGACCGAAGATCATGATCGGTTCCTGACCGTCCACCGTCGCCACCCTCGATGCTCGCTCTGCGTGCGGCTGCTCGTGCCCGGACGCGAAGTCGGCACCGCGCTCGCCACTCTGCTCCTCGACGTCCGCCGGCCGCGACCGGGGGCGTCCATTCACTTGTATGGATAGTACAAGCATTCAGCGGTGCACGCCCGCGCCCACCGGCGCTCGCGGCATGACACGAGCGGTGGAACCCGTGCGGTCGGCGGGGTCAGGGCGCACGCTGGGGAATGGACACCGCCGCCGCCTCGTCGGGCTTCGCCGACCTGCCGCGCCCGGAGCTCGAGCTCGACCCCGACGGGACGTCGGTCGCCGACTTCTACTCCTACGCCGACCTGCTCACCGAGCACGAGACGGCGGCGCTGCGGCGGCTGCGGGTCCACCTGGCCGCCGAGGTCGCCCCGCGCGTCGAGTCGGCGTGGGAGCGGGCGGAGTTCCCGCCCGAGCTGGTCAAGGGCTTCGCGGGACTCGACCTCGCGGGCGCGCCCTACGGGCTGGGCGAGGGGTTCGACGAGCCCTGCCGGCGGGTGTTCATGGGCTTCGCCCACGCCGAGATCGCCCGGGTCGACGCGTCGGTGAACAGCTTCTTCGGCGTCCACACCGGGCTCGCGATGGGCTCGATCGACGCCTGCGGCACCGCCGAGCAGCGCGAGCGGTGGCTGCCCGCGATGGCGCGGATGGAGACGATCGGCGCGTTCGGGCTGACCGAGCCGCACGGCGGGTCCGACGTCGCCGGCGGCATGGAGACGACGGCGCGCCGCGACGGCGACCAGTGGGTGCTCGACGGCGAGAAGCGCTGGATCGGCAACGCGACCTTCGCCGACCTCGTCGTGATCTGGGCCCGCGACGTCGAGACCGACGCCGTCCGCGGGTTCGTCGTCCCCGGCGACGCCCCGGGCATGACCATGCGCACGATCGCCGGGAAGACGGCGCTGCGCATCGTCCAGAACGCCGACATCCGCCTCGACGGCGTGCGGGTGCCCGACGCCGACCGGCTCGCGGGCGGCCACGGCACGTTCGCCGACGCGGGCGGGGTGCTGCGGCGGACCCGTGGCAACGCCTCCTGGGCGTGCGTCGGCACGCAGATGGCGGCCTACGAGCTCGCCCTGTCCTACGCGCGGGAACGCGAGCAGTTCGGGCGGCCCATCGCCGGGTTCCAGATGATCCAGGACGCCCTGGTGCAGATGCTCGGCAACACCACCGCCTCCCTCGCCATGGCGGTGCGCAACGCGCAGCTCATCGACGCCGGCGGGGGCTCCGACGCGCAGTCGGCGCTGGCCAAGCAGTTCTGCGCCGACCGGATGCGCGAGACGGTCGCGTGGGCACGCCAGCTCGTCGGCGGCAACGGCATCGTCCTCGCGAACGGCATCGCCCGCTACTTCGCCGACGCCGAGGCCCTGTTCTCCTACGAGGGCACCCGCGAGATGAACACGCTGATCGTCGGCAAGGCGGTGACCGGGCACAGCGCGTTCGTCCACTGACCCGCGGGCACACTGGGACGCAGTGACACCCTCCTCCGCGCTGGCCGTCGGTCTCGCGCTCGTCTCCGTCCTCTGCTACGCCGCGGGCGCGGCGCTGCAACGGCGCGAGTCGGGCCGCGCGGCGGTCGAGGAGGGGCACGGCGCGAGCGGCATCCGTTCTTCCTCGCGCTGGTCCGGCGCGGCTGGTGGTGGATCGGCATCGTGGCCACCACGGTGGGCGCGGCCGTCCACGTCGGCGCGCTGCGGCTCGGCTCGGTGACCTCGTCCAGCCGGTCGGGGTGACGACGCTGATCGTCGCCTCCCGCTCGACGCGCGCCTCGAGCACCGCCGGGTGCGCGGTGCGGAGTGGGCCGCGGCCGCCGTCCTCGTGGCGGGGCTCGCCGGGGTCGTCGTGCTCGCCCCGCACGAGGCGCGACCGGTCGTGCCCGACGCGCTGTCGGTCGTGATCACGACGGCCACCGCCGGCGGCGTCGTCCTCGTGCTGGCCGCCGCCAGCTTCACCGTCGGCCGCACCGTGCGGGCGGTGATGCGCGGTGCCGCCGCCGGGGTCTGCGCCGGCGCGACCAGCGGCCTGGTCCGGCTGTTCTTCCTGCTCCTCGGCGGGCCCGCGCCGACGGGGCTCGCCGTCGGCTTCACGCTCGGGGCGATCGCCGTCCTGCCCGTCGCCGGGATCCTGCTGCTCCAGACCGCGTACCGCGACGGCGGGCTCGACCCCGGACTCGCCACGCAGACCGCCGTCGACCCGGCCGTCGCCGCCGCGATCGGGATCGCCGTGCTCGGCGAGCGCTTCACCGCCGGCGTCCTCGGCGGCACCGGCGCGGTGCTGTGCGCCTTGATCACCGTCGGTGCGCTCGTCGCGCTCGTCCGGGTCAGTCCCGGCGCCACGATCGGGCCTGCGCCGACCACCGGCCCCCGCGGCCCCCGGGGGCGCGCCGACCGCGAGCCCGACGAGTCGTCGACGGGGGCGAGCGCCCGGGCCCGCTCGCGCGCCGACGGGCGTCCCGTCGGCGACGCCGCGCAACGGTCCGACCGGCCCAGTTGATCCGTCCGGGTGGACTCCGAACGCGTGGCGTGACGAGGGCCCGCGCCGCGCCGGCGGTGATCGTCGGGGAGGGCTGCGCGGACGGGCATCTGCCCAGCGCAGAGCGGGTTCAAACGCTCGGGGCAACGCAATGTGATTAACGATGGTCCTCGCGGGCGTCTGTGACCGACGTCGTAGGGTGCGCGCCATGAACCAGACGCCGATCTACGAGGAAGTCCGTCGCACCCTCGGTCGCGCGGACATGGCCGGCCAGCGTCGTTCCTTCCGCGACGCGATGGCCCAGGACGCGGAGCGTGTGACCCCGCCCGTGACGCTGCGGGCCGGCGGCGGTCGCCACCGGCGTCCCGGCGACTGACACGTCCGTTCCCTCCCCGGGTGCGCCCGGACGCCCGATCCGTCCGCGTCGCGCTCCGGATCGGCGCGTACCCCATGCGGTGACGCCGACCGGGTGTCCGGCACTGTGAAGCGCGAGCGGTGTGCCGGCGGCCAGGACGGGGCGGAGGGCAGGACGTCATGAGCGAGCAACCCCCGGGTGGGCGCACGCCGGGTGGTCGGCACGGTGCCGCCGCGCCCGACCAGCCCGAGCAGCGGGGTGACCGCGGTGCGGGCTTCCGCCCGGGACCGCCGCCGCCCGCCGGACCCCGTCCGGCCGACCGCCGGTCGCCCGGCCGGGCCCGCCCGGTCGACCCCGGGAGCACCGGGGGCCACCCGGCGATGCCGCCGCCCGCCGGTCCGCGCCACGGGCGTCCGAGCCGGGACCGGCGCCGCAAGGACGCCCCGCGCCGGACGACGGGCGGCCGCTCCGGCGCGCGACGACGGGCCTCCGACGACGCCAAGATCTCGCCGGTCAAGGTCACGGGCCAGGCGCTGACGGCCGTGACGACGGCGGCGTCGGCGCCTTCGTCGCCGGGGCGCAGGGCACCGTCATCGGTGCGGCGCTCTCGTCGGTCGTGACCACCGTGGGCGACGCGCTCTACACGCGGTCCATCGAGCGCGCGCGCGACCGCGTCAAGACCACCATCGGCGCCCGCCGCGACGCGCGCTCGAGCGGGCCCGAGGTCGGCGACGCCATGCCCGGCGGCCCGCGCGATGCCGGCGGCGACGCGACGCGGGCGATGCCGGGCGGCGACGCGACGCGGGCGATGCCCGGAGGCGACGCGACGCGGGCGATGCCCGGCGGCGACGCGACCCGCGCGATGGCCTCCCCGGCGCCCCCGCCCGACGACAGCCCGACGCGGGTGCTGAGCGCTCCCGCGGGCGACACGGCCGACACCCCGCCCGCCGGCGTGGGCGGTTTCTCGTGGCGACGGATCGCCGTCCTCGTCGCGACCGCGATCCTGATCTTCCTCGTCGCGATGGTCGCGATCACCGGCATCGAGCGGGTCAAGGGCTCGCCCCTCTCGGGCGGCGGGCCGGGGACGAGCGTCGGGTCGGTGGTCGGCACCCGCGAGCCGACGACGACCGCACCGACGTCGAGCTCGGCGCCCGCCGACGGCCCGGAGAGCTCGTCGGCGCCGGAGACCACGACCTCGGGTGCCGAGCGCACGACCACGAGCAGGCGGGGTGAGCAGGGCGGCGAGACCTCCCGGCGCACGACGACCACCAGCCCGCGCCCCGGCGACGGGGGCCTCCTGCCGACCGGTCTGCTCCCGGGCAACTGACCCGGGCCGGGCGACGTGCGCCGCAGCACTGACCCGGGCGCGCGTGATCGGGGCGTGGGAGGCTGCCGACCTCACTGACACCACAGGAGGGCGCGTGCGGATCGGCTACAACCTCAGGTACGACGGCGGGTTCACCGAGGCGGTCGAGGAGCTCCGCGAGCACGAGCAGGCCGGGCTCGACGTCGTGTGGGTCGCCGAGGCGTACAGCTTCGACGCGGTCAGCCAGCTCGGGTTCGTCGCGGCGCGCACCAGCACCGTCGAGATCGGCTCGGCGATCATGCAGCTCTACACGCGCACGCCGTCGCTGACCGCGATGACGGCGGCGGGCCTCGACTACGTCTCCGGCGGGCGCTTCATCCTCGGGCTCGGGGCGTCGAACCCGCAGGTGATCGAGGGCTTCCACGGCCTGCCCTACGACGCGCCCATCGGGCGCACCCGCGAGATCCTCGACATCTGCCGGCAGGTCTGGCGCCGCGAGAAGGTCCAGTACGACGGCAAGCACTACCAGGTGCCGCTGCCGGCGGACCAGGGCACGGGCCTCGGCAAGCCGCTCAAGCTCATCAACCACCCGGTGCGCGAGGACATCCCGATCATCATCGCGTCGCTGGGGGAGAAGAACGTCGCGATGACCGCCGAGGTCGCGAACGGCTGGCTGCCGTTCCTCTACATCCCCGAGCACGCCGGCAAGGTGTGGGGCGACGCCCTGGCCAAGGGCCGGGCGAAGCGCGACCCGGCGCTCGGCGAGCTCGACATCGTGCTGCAGTCGGTCGGGACCTGCCTGACCGACGACGCCGACGAGGCGCGCACGCTGCACGACCAGCTGCGTCCCCAGGTCGCCCTCTACATCGGCGGCATGGGCGCCAAGGGCAAGAACTTCTACAACGAGGTCGCCCGCCGCTACGGGTACGAGGAGGTCGCCGAGAAGATCCAGGACCTCTACCTCGACGGCCACAAGCGCGACGCCGAGGCCGCCCTGCCCGACGACATGCTGCAGGCGATGGCGCTGATCGGCTCGCGGTCGCACGTCGAGGAGCGGCTCCGGGCCCACGCCGCCGCCGGCGTCACGACGATCAACGTGGCCCCGATGGCCGGCTCCACCGCCGACCGCACCCGCCTCATCGGCGAGATCAAGGGCATGGCCGCCGACCTCTGAGTGGCCCGCGGCCATGTGTCTGGTTTCGGGGGCCATGGCCCCCGAAACCAGACACATGCGCGTCAGCGCCCACGCCACCGCGGCTCGCGGCGCTCGCGGGCGGCGGCATGCCCTCGGCGGCGTCGTCGGTCGCGCCGGCGACGCGGCGCATCGTCTCGCCGAAGCGGATCGCGTCGACCTCGGGCAGCTGCGGGGCCCGGCGCGCCATCTCCTTGATCGCGCGCTGCGCCAGCGGGGCGCCGGCGAGGAGGCGCTGGGCGAGCGCGCGGGCCTCCGCGTCGAGGTCAGGTCGTGGGCGACCACGCGCGAGACCAGCCCGAGCTCGCGGGCGCGCTCGGCGTCGACCCGCTCGCCGGTCAGCAGCAGCTCCATGGCGGGCTGCCACCCGATGCGCTGGGGCAAGCGCATCGCGCCGACGATCGTGGGGATCCCGAGGCGGACCTCCGGGAACCCGAACGTCGCGTGCTCGGAGGCGACGACGAGGTCGCACCACGTCACCAGCGTCAGCCCGTAGCCCAGGCAGTGGCCGTTCACGGCGGCGACCAGCGGCTTGAAGATCTCCCAGCCGCTCTCGAGCGAGTTCGCCGTCGGGCGCTCCCAGAACGAGCCCGCGAAGTCGCCGGCGGGGCTGCCCTCGGAGGCGGGGTCGGCGCCGACGCAGAACGCGCGCCCCGCGCCGGTCACGATGCCGACCCACGCGTCGTCGTCGGCGCGGAAGTGCTCGAACGCCTCGTTGAGGCCCTGCCGCATCGCCCCGTCGATCGCGTTGAGCTTCTCCGGGCGGTCGTAGGTGATCGTCGCGACGTGACCCTCGCGCTCGTAGCGCACCCGCTCGGCGAACCGCTCGCTCACCCGGCCCCCGCCGTCCGCGTCGTCCGGCTCGCTGCTCATCGCGGCAGCGTGCCACCCGCGGACCCAGGATTGGCGCCGATCCCGACGCGGGGAAAGCGACATGCATCCCTTGTTCCCAGCAACGGATCTTCGGGGCCCGGCGGCGAGTGGACCGGAGCGACCCCGCCGGGGGTCGACGGGGAGCGCTGGCTGACGTCCGACCGGGTGACGGCCCACCAGTGATGCGCCGACCGCCTCGGGAGCATAGTTGTGTGCAGCAACCGATTGCATGGAGCATGTAATGAACGCGAGCGGGCCGAACCTGCCGACGCCGCCGGGCGTCGACGATCGCTGGCTGGTCTCCGACAAGCTCGGGCACCAGATGATGCGCCTCATCCGGCTCGTCGAGCGCGCCAAGACGACGAAGGTCGCCCCCGACGGCGTCGAGCGGGCGGGTCTGGTCGAGCGCGCGGCTCGACCCCGACGACGGGCGCGCCGGCGGTCGAACGCCACTCGCCGAGGCCTGCGGGTCTTCCAGGCCCCCGCGACCGTCAGCCGCCAGGTCGCGGCGATCACCGGCCACTGGTCCGACGCCGACCCCGACGACGGCTCGTCAGCGCTCCTCGACCGGCCACCAGGGACCTCGAGTGTTCCAGGCACCCGCGACCGGCGCAACCACGACCTCTCCGCGATCACCACGCACTGGCCCGAGAGAGGTCTGGTCGACCTGCGACCGGTTGACCACCGACCCAGCAGCCCACGCCACCACCCACCACCGCCGGAAGAGGCGGACGAGCCCCACCACGGCCCCACGACGGCGACCGCCCGCAGCCGCGGCGTCGGCCGTCCCGACGTCGGCGCCACCCCGGCGTCGTCCCCCCGCGCCCGGCGCCTTCACCCACCGGCAGATCCTCACGATCCTGTCGGGCCTGATGCTCGGGATGTTCCTGGCCGCGCTCGACCAGAACATCGTCTCGACGTCGATCCGCACCATCGCCGACGACCTGCAGGGCCTCAACCTGCAGGCCTGGGCGACGACGTCGTACCTCATCACCGCGACGATCTCGACGCCGCTCTACGGCAAGCTCTCCGACCTCTACGGCCGCAAGCCCTTCTTCCTCTTCGCGATCGGCACGTTCGTCGTCGGCTCGGTGCTGTGCACGATCTCGACCTCGATGTACGAGCTCGCGGCGTTCCGGGCGATCCAGGGCGCGGGCGCCGGCGGGCTGATGTCGCTGGCGCTGACGATCATCGGCGACATCGTCCCGCCGCGGCAGCGAGCCCGCTACCAGGGCTACTTCCTCGCGATGTTCGGGACCTCGAGCGTCGTCGGCCCCGTCGTCGGCGGCTTCTTCGCGGGCCAGGACACGATCCTGGGCGTCACCGGGTGGCGCTGGGTCTTCCTGGTCAACGTGCCGATCGGCATCGCCGCGTTCCTCGTCGTCGGCAAGGTGCTCAACCTGCCGCACTCCCGCCGCGACCGGCGCATCGACTGGCCCGGCGCGAGCGCCCTCGCGGTCGCGCTGGTGCCGCTCCTGATCGTCGCCGAGCAGGGCAGGCCGTGGGGCTGGACCTCGGTGGCCTCGATCGTCTGCTACGTCGTCGGGCGTGCTCGGGCTCGTGGCCTTCGTGTTCGCCGAGCGGCACTACGGCGACGACGCGCTGCTGCCCCCGCACCTGTTCTCCAACGGTGTCTTCCGGCTCACCTCGATCATCGGCGTGATCACCGGGATCGGGATGTTCGGCGGCATCTCGATGCTGCCGCAGTACCTGCAGATCGTCGCGGGCTCCGACCCGACCACGGCGGGGCTGCAGATGATCCCGCTGATCGGCGGGATGATGACGGCGTCGATCGTGTCGGGCCAGCTCACCAGCCGGACCGGGCGCTACAAGGTGTTCCCCGTCGTCGGCCTCGGCCTGATGACCGTCGGGATGCTGCTGTTCCACTTCCTGCTGCACGAGGACACGCCGTACTGGCAGGTCGCGCTGCTGATGCTGGTGTTCGGTCTCGGGCTCGGCAACTGCATGCAGACGCTGGTCATGGCGGTGCAGAACGCCGTCCCGGCGAAGGACATGGGCGTCGCGACGGCCTCGGCGACGTTCTTCCGCCAGATGGGCGGCACGCTCGGCGTCGCGGTCTTCCTGTCGGTCCTGTTCTCGACGGTCGGGGACTCCATTCGCTCCGCGGTGACCGCGGCGGCGGCCGACCCCGCCTACCGGGCCGCGCTCGCCGATCCCGCCGTGCGCGCCGACCCCGCCAACGCGGTGGGCCTCGATCCCGCCGCAGGCGCGGCGCAGATCGTGCAGGACTCCTCGGTGCTCCAGCGCATGGACGGCCGGCTCGCCCAACCGTTCCTGGTCGGCTTCGCCGACTCGATGGACCTCGTGTTCCTGTGCGCCGCCGCGGTGGTGTTCGTCGGCTTCGTGCTGATCTGGTTCCTCAAGGAGCTCCCGCTGCGCACGGTGTCGGGCATCCAGGCCCGCGAGGCCGAGGAGCAGGGTGAGGAGCAGGGCGCGGCGCAGCCGGCCACGACCGTTGGCCCCGCGGCGGTCGCGCCGGCGGTGGACGCGTCGCCGTCCGCCGGGGGCGGGCCCGGCTCGCCGGCCGGGTCCGCTGGACCGGCGGTGCGCCCGCGGCGGGCGCGTCGGTGACCGTGACCGACGCGGGCGGCGGCGTGCGCGCGGCCCGCCGTGCCGACGCCGACGGCGTCTGGTCGGTCGCCGGAGCGGGTGCCGGACGCCACACCGTGACCGTGCTCGCCGAGGGCGCCGAGCCCGCGGCGGTGACGGGTGCCGCGGCCGTCGTGCCCGACCCGCTCGACGTCGAGCTGGTCGCGGCGCGGCACGCCGTGACCGGCGTGGTGCGCAGCCGCGGGCGCCCGGTCGAGGGCGCGCTGGTCGTGCTCGTCGGCCGCGACGGTGCGGTGCTCGGGTCGGCGACGAGCGACGACCACGGCACGTTCGCCTTCGCCGACGTCCCGCCCGGGCGACACATGCTCACCGCGAGCGGGTTCGCGCCGGTCTCGGCCACCGTCGAGGTCACCTCCGGTGCGCCCGCGCGGGCCGAGCTGACGGTGGAGCCGCCCGGCCCGCTGCCCGGTCCCGCCGCCGGGCCCGCGTCGGACCCGGCGGCGAGCACCGTCGGCGTCGGGTCGGTCAGTGGCCCTGCTGCTCGAGGCGCTGGTACGACGCCTTGATCTCGAGCTCGGCCTCCGCGCGACCCACCCAGGAGGCGCCCTCGACGCTCTTGGCCGGCTCGAGGTCCTTGTAGACCTCGAAGAAGTGGCCGATCTCGAGCCGGTCGTACTCCGAGAGGTGGTGGATGTCGCGCAGGTGCTCCTGGCGGGGGTCGCCCGCCGGCACGCAGAGCACCTTGTCGTCGCGCCCCTTCTCGTCGCTCATGCGGAACATGCCGATGGCGCGGGCGAGGACGAGGCAGCCCGGGAAGGTGGGCTGCTGCACGAGGACCAGGGCGTCGAGTGGGTCGCCGTCCTGGCCGAGCGTGTGCTCGATGTAGCCGTAGTCGGCCGGGTACTGCGTCGAGGTGAACAGCATGCGGTCGAGCCGCATCCGGCCCGACTCGTGGTCGACCTCGTACTTGTTGCGCTCCCCCTTGGGGATCTCCACCAGGACGTCGAACTCCACGGCTGTTTTCCCACTCCCTCGTCTCCTCGACGACCCTGCCGTCGTCGGCGTCCGTCGCCACCGTCGGCGTCGGTCGTCGCGTGGCCCTCGTGCGGCACACCGTCGGGCGGCCCCTGGATGAGGCATCGTCGGGGGAGCGCATCGACCCGCCGGTCGAGGCGGTCGGGGAGGCGACGGCGTGAACGGCGTCGGGCATCGGCATCGGCGACCGGTGTCGGTCCCCGGGCGCGGCGGCAGACGCTGGCTCGTGGTCGTCGTCGTCCTGGTGCTGCTCGCCGGGGATCGGGTCGGGACGGCGCTGTCCGCGCCCGCCCTCGCCCGCGCGGTGGGCCTGCCGGTCGGCGGCCGAGCCGCCGACCCGCCCGGCGCCGGTGCGCCCGGCGCCGCGCCTGACGGCTCGGGGACCGGGCACGCCGCCCCGAGCGCGGCGGGCGTCGCGTCGGCGCTCGACCCGCGCGCCTCCGGGCTCGGCGACCTCACCGGCACCGTCGTCGACCCGGCGACCGGGCCGTGCTGTGGCAGCGGGGCCCGGCGAGGCGCTGGTGCCGGCGTCGGTGACCAAGCTGCTGACCACGTCAGCGGCCCTGCTGACCCTCGACCCCACCTCGCGCTTCACGACGACCGTCGTCGCGGGCCCGAGCCCCGACTCCGTCGTGCTCGTCGGCGGCGGCGACCCCACGCTGACGGCGCGGCCCGCGGGCCGCGACTCCGTCTACCCGGCGCGGCGCGCCTCGACGACCTCGCCGCCGCGGTCCGCACCGCGCGGGCGGGGGCGCCGCCGGTGCGGACGGTCTACGTCGACCTCGGCCGCTACACCGGCGACACGCTCGCCCCCGGCTGGGAGAGCGCCGACATCGCGGGCGGCGACCTCGCCCCGATGGTGCCGGTGATGCTCGACGGCGCGCGCACGGTGCCCGACCGATCGACCCGCCGCGCACCGCGAACCCCGCGCAGGTCGTCGGGCGCGAGCTCGCCCGGCGCCTCGGCGCCCCCGACGCCGCCGTCGCGCGCTGGGCCGCGCCCCGGGCGCGGCCCCGCTCGGCTCGGTCGAGTCGGCGCCGGTCGACGAGCTGGTGCGCACGGCCCTGCAGAACTCCGACAACATCCTCGCCGAGGCCCTCGGCCGCGAGGTCGCCCGCAAGGCGGCGCGCCCGCGTCGTTCGCCGGCGCGGCGTCGACGGTGACCCGGGTGCTGGCCGACCGCGGAGTCCCGATGGCCGGGGTGACCCTCTCCGACACCAGCGGGCTCTCCACCGCGAACCGGATGACGGCGGGCGCCCTGGCCGGTGTGCTCACCCCGGCCGCCGCGCCGACCACGAACGACCCGCGGACGACGGCGCTGCGCCCGCTGCTCGACGGTCTGCCGGTCGCGGGCGGGGCGGGGACGCTCGACGACCGCTACGGCCCGGGCACGCCGGCGCCGCCCGGGCGGGGCTGGGTGCGGGCCAAGACCGGGACCCTGACGGGCACCAGTGCCCTCGCCGGCGTGGTCTCCGGCGTCGACGGCCGTGTCCTGGTCTTCGCCTGGATGAGCAACGGCGTGACCCCGGCCGCGGCGCGCCCCGCCTCGACGGCCTCGCCGCCGCCTGCGGGCTGCGGCTGTCGCTGACGCTGACGCTTGTGCGTGGCACTTTTCGGGGCTATAGCCCACAAAATCGCGCACAAGCCGAAGGCGCATACGGTGGGGCCATGGCGACACCGGTGGGTGACGACGACGTCGGGCGCGGCCACCGCCGGGTTGCCGATCAACTGGTCGCTCGCCGCGTCCACCGGCGCGCGCCTGGTCCCGCCGGGACCCTCGGTGTCGCCCGAGCGGGCGCTCGCCGAGGTCGCGCGGCTGCGGGCCGGCGCGCGCGACGGCGAGGTCCACGTCCGCGCGCTGACCGGACTGGGCGAGGGGCTGCCGATCCGCGAGGCCGACGTCGTCGACCGGCCCGCGTGGATCCGTGCCGCCGTCGACGGCATCGCCGAGCTGACCTCTGGGGTCCGCCTGCCCGCGCGCAGCAGCGGCGGGATGGTGGGCTCCGCGGTCGCGGGTGCGGTCGGCACGGTCACCGCGACGACCGCGGGCGTGCAGATGGGTTCGCTGCTGGCGTACCTCGGCGCGCGCATCCTCGGCCAGTACGACCCGTTCGGCGGGGCCCGACGGCGCCGGGGCGCTGCTGCTGGTCGCGCCCAACGTCGTCGCCGCCGAGGAGGCGCTCGACGCCGACCCCGACGACTTCGCGCTCTGGGTCTGCCTCCACGAGGCCACCCACCGCCTGCAGTTCACCGCCGTGCCGTGGCTGCGCGGGTACTTCCACGACGAGGTCGCCGCCTTCACCTCCGGCCTCGACCGGCAGGCGACCCGGGCGCTCGAGCGGCTCCCCGAGATGCTCCGCGAGGCCCGCGAGCGCAGGCCCAGCGACGGGCTCGCGCTGATGGAGCTGCTCCAGGGCCCCGAGCAGCGGGCCGCGCTCGACCGGCTGCTCGCGCTGACCACGCTGCTCGAGGGCCACGCCGAGCACGTCATGGACGAGGTCGGCCCCGAGGTGGTCCCCAGCGTCGCGACGATCCGCGAGCGGTTCAGCGAGCGCAGGCGCGGCGGCGGAGGGCTCGTCGACCGGCTGATCCGCACGCTGCTCGGTATGGAGGCCAAGGTGCGCCAGTACGAGCAGGGGCGGGCCTTCGTCGACGCGGTCGTCGGCCGGGTCGGCATGGACGGCTTCAACCGCGTCTGGACCTCACCCGAAACCCTCCCGCTGCGCGCCGAGATCACCGATCCGGCGGCCTGGGTCGCCCGCGTCCACGGCTGACGACGTGGCGGCGCGGGCGCGGGCGGGGCGGTGCCTCGCCGGTCGCGCCGCGCGGTGCGCGACGCGCTCCCGAGGCCGCGCCCGGCCCCGTGGTCGTCGCCTGCTCCGGCGGCGCGGACTCGCTGGCCCTGGCCGCCGCGACTGCCCGCGTCGCCCCGCCCGGAGCGGTGCGCGCGGTCGTCGTCGACCACGGCCTGCAGGCCGGCTCGGCCGAGCAGGCCGCGCGCGGCGGCGGACCCTGGCCGGTCCGGGGGTCGGTCTCGACGCGGCGGCGGTCGAGGTCGTGGCGGTCGACGTCGCCGGCCGCGGCGGCCCCGAGGCGGCCGCGCGTCGCGCCCGACGGGCCGCCCTGCGCGCCGCGGCCGAGCGGGCGGGCGCGACGGCGATCCTGCTCGGGCACACTCGCGACGACCAGGCCGAGACCGTCCTGCTCGGGCTCGGCCGCGGCTCGGGGCCCGCTCGCTCGCGGGGATGGCGGTGCACGACCCGCCCTGGCTGCGCCCCCTGCTCGGTGTCCGCCGTGCCGTCACGCGGGCGGCGTGCGCCGAGGCCGGGCTCGAGCCGTGGACGACCCGCACAACGACGACGCCCGCTTCACCCGGTCGCGGCTGCGCGCCGAGGTCCTGCCGCTGCTCGAGGGGGTCCTCGCCGGCGGGGTCGCCGAGGCGCTCGCCCGCACTGCCGCGCAGCTCGCCGACGACGACGCGGCCCTGTCGGCCCGTCGCCGCCGAGGTCGCGGCCGACGCCGCGGAGCCGGACGGACGCTCGACGCGGGCGCCCTCGCCGCCACGCCCCCGCGGTGCGGCGCCGCGTGCTGCGCGGTGGCTCGTCGCCGCCGGGGTCGCCGAGGTCAGCGACGCGCACCTGCGCGCCGTCGACGCCCTCGTCGGCGACTGGCACGGCCAGGGCCGCCCGCGCTGCCCGGCGGGTTGGAGGTGCTGCGGCGACATGGCAGGCTCTCACGGTGCGCCCGACCGGGGGACCGGGATGCCACCACCTGAAGCCGGGGCGGTCCGACCACCCGCCCGAAGGACGCCCGTGAGGAGCCCGCGCCCCGTGTACGACGGCGACATCTCGTCCGTACTCATCACCGCCGACCAGATCCGGGAGAAGGTCGCCGAGCTGGCCGAGGCCATCGCCGCCGACCACGCCGAGGACCAGGGCAGCGACCTCGTGCTGGTCGGGGTGCTGAAGGGCGCGGTCATGTTCATGACCGACCTCGCCCGGGCCTGCCGATGCCGACGCAGCTCGAGTTCATGGCCGTGAGCTCGTACGGCTCGTCCACCTCGTCGTCCTCGGGCGTCGTGCGCATCCTCAAGGACCTCGACCGCGACATCGCGGGCCGGCACGTCCTCATCGTCGAGGACATCATCGACTCGGGGCTGACCCTGTCGTGGCTGCGCAAGAACCTCGAGTCGCGCGGGCCCGCGTCGCTCGAGGTCGTCACGCTGCTGCGCAAGCCCGAGGCCGCGAAGCTCGACGTCGACGTCGCCTACGTGGGCTTCGACATCCCCGCCGAGTTCGTCGTCGGCTTCGGGCTCGACTACGCCGAGCGCTACCGCGACCTGCCCTACATCGGCACGCTCGACCCGCACGTCTACGCCTGACCGGAGCCGGTGCCCTCCCCGGGCGACCCGATCGGTTGTTGCCGGGATGGGGTCACTCGGCGGCGGTGACCACCTCCGGCTACGTGGGGTGAAGTTTCCGTCGGGTTTGCTTCCCACCCGTATCCCGGCGTGATCGGTCTAGTTGGCCGATCATGGCGGGAAGCGCGTCTCGGGGACGCCTCTGGCTCATCAACGGGCTCATCGCGCTCGTCGTGATCCTCGCGATCATCGGCACGGTGTCGGCTGACGATGGGTTCATCGAACCCGACCGAGGGGCTGCGCACCACCGCGCTGGGTCGCGGCACCGTCGCCGAGGTCGTCACCGCCTCGGGCACCGTGACGACCTCGCGCAACGCCACGGTCAACTTCAACGTCACCGGCCGGCTCGCCTCGGTGCGGGTGAAGCTCGGCGACCGCGTCCGCAAGGGCCAGGTCCTCGCCACCCTCGACGCCCGCTTCGCGCAGCAGAACCTCGAGGCCGCCCAGCTGCGCGTCGACGCCGACGAGAAGAACGTCGCGGCCGCGCGCAAGCGCGTCCAGGCCAACCGCCAGGCCCTCGACGCCGCCGAGGCCGCCGCCGAACGTCCCGATCAACGAGCGCTCCGGCGCGACCGGCGCCGCCGGGGGGTCGCCCGGTCAGCGGCGATGCCGGGACGACGCCGGGAGCCCGTCGGCCAGTCCGCGCGGCGATGACTGGCGACGCGAGCGGCACGCCGCAGGGCAGCAGGCCGCGGCCCAGCCGGCAGGCCGGCGCCCAGGCCGCGCCGGCAGCCCCAGGCGGGCAGGCGCGCAGCCGCCACCGCCCGCAGCCCCAGGCAGCCCGGCCAGCCCCAGGCCGCGCAGCCGCAGCGCCCCGGCGCCCGCCCCAGCAGCCGAGCCGCTGTGCCGGTGCAGCCGCCGTGGTGGTGCTTCTGGTGCAGCGTCACCTACGTGACCCCCCGCCCCGCGCCCGCCGGCGACGCCGCTCGATGCCGTGCCGGCGCCCCGACGACGTCGACGCCGATGGTGCCGACGACCACCCCCGTACGCCGACGAGCGGTGGCGCGCCGTCGGACCGCGCAGCCGACGGGGCCGAGCAAGAAGCAGCGCAACGCGACCGAGGAGCAGGACGAGGCGAACGTCAAGGCCGCGAAGGCGACGCTGGCCGAGTCGGAGGCGACCCTCGCGAGCAACGAGGCGACGCTGGCCACGGACCGGGCCAACCTCATCTCGGCGCGGAACGCCACCGACGACGTCGAGCTCGTCGCCCCCCAGGCCGGCACGGTGGCGACGGTGGACGGGCAGGTCGGGCAGATCGTCGGCCCGCAGGGCATCGTCCTCTCGGGCACCGACACCGGGAACCCGACCGGCGGGCGGCTGCCCGACGGCACCGCGGTGTCGAGCGGGGCGCAGGGCAACGGCACGTCGAGCAGCAGCTCGGGCGGCGGCGGGTCCGGCGACGGCGGCGGTGGCAGCAGGGCGGCGGCGGAGGCGGCGGCTCGTCGAGCGGCGGTTCGACCAGCGGCGGCAACGGCACCAGCGTGACGGCCTCGCCGGTCGTGCCCGCGGTGCTGACCCTCATCGGGACCGACCAGATGCAGGTCCGGGCCGACGTCCCCGAGCTCGACGTCGGGCGCGTGGAGAACGGCCAGCAGGTCGACGTGCGGGTCAACGCGCTACCCGGCGAGCAGGTGGGCGGCACGGTGGCCTCGATCAACCTGCTGCCCGGCTCCGGCGACACCGTGCAGTACGGCACCAACGTCGCGCTGCCGGCGCCGCCGCGCGGGTCTGCGCCCGGGATGTCGGCCAACGTCACGATCACCACGCGGTCGGCGCCCGACACGCCGTTCCTGCCCTCGTCGGCGATCCGCACCAGCGGCGGCGAGGGCGCCACGACCGGCACCGTCGACGTGCTCGTCGGCGAGGACGCCCGGCGCGAGCAGCGCACGATCGGTCTGGGGCTGAGCTCGACTCGGTCACCGAGGTGACCTCCGGGCTGAGCGAGGGCGAGATCGTCGTCCCCGCCCCGACCCCGCCCCGCCGACGCAGTCCGGCGGCGGCCCGGCGGCAACTGATGACCCAGACCCGTGCCGCCGGGGAGGGGAAGAAGGTCCTCGACGTCCGGGCCTCACCAAGGTCTACGGCGAGGGCGAGAACGCGGTCCACGCCCTCGCCGGGATCGACCTCACCGAGGTCCGGCGCGGCGAGTACGTCGCGATCATCGGCCAGTCGGGTCGGGCAAGTCGACGCTGCTCAACATGCTGGGCTGCCTCGACGTGCCGACCGCCGGGCGCTACCTTCCTCGAGGGCCTCGACGTCTCGCGGCTCGACGACCGCCAGCAGTCGGTGCTGCGCAACCGGCAGATCGGCTTCATCTTCCAGTCGTTCAACCTCATCCCCGCACCAGCGCCCTCGAGAACGTCGAGCTGCCGCTCATCTACGCCGGGGTGTCGCGGCGGCGACGGCGCGAGCGCGGCGATGCGCGGCGCTCGACCTCGTCGGGCTCTCCGAGCGCCTGAACAACAAGCCCAACGAGCTCTCCGGCGGGCAGCAGCAGCGCGTCGCCGTGGCCCGCGCCCTCGTCACGGCACCCGCCCTGCTGCTCGCCGACGAGCCGACCGGCAACCTCGACTCCGGCTCCACCGCCGACGTCCTCGACCTCTTCGACGGGCTGCACCAGGCGGGCCGGACCATCGTGCTCATCACCCACGACGACGAGGTCGCCGAACGTGCCGACCGCGTCGTCGTCGTCACCGACGGACGGCTGACCGAGCGACCCGGGGCGGGGGTGGCGTCGTGAGCATCCTCGAGACGACCCGGTTCGCGCTGCGGGCCCTGGTGGTCAACCGCCTGCGCTCCCTGCTGACGATGCTGGGGATCATCATCGGGATCGCCGCGGTGATCCTGCTGACCTCGGTCGGCCAGGGAGCGGCCCAGTTCATCCAGAGCCAGATCCAGGGCATCGGGTCGACGTCGATCCAGGTCTTCCAGACCACCCGCCCGGAGATCGCCGGGCCCAGGCCGCGCGACCTCACCGAGGACGACGCCCGCGCCCTCGCCGACCCGCAGGGCGCGCCCGACGTCACCGCCGTGTCGCCCGTGGTCTCGATCAGCCCCAGACCACCGCGGGTCGGGCGACGTCGACGACCACGCTGTTCGGCAGCGACCCGAACTACTTCGTCGGCATCAACGCGACGGTCGTCGCGGGCCGGCGGTTCGACGCGGGCGACGTGTCCCGCGCCGCGAAGGTCGTGGTCATCGGGCGGACCGTCGCCGACGACCTGTTCGGCGTCGGCTCCGACCCCCTCGGGCGCCGGCTGCAGTTCGACCGGGTGCCGTTCACCGTGGTCGGGCTGCTGGAGACCCAGGGCCAGGGCGGGCCGGGCGGCAACCAGGACGAGCAGGCCGTCGCCCCGATCACGGCGCTGCAGGGACGCTGACCGGCTACGACGCCCTCGAGCGCATCATCGTGCAGACCAGCGACGATCGAGGACCAGCCCGCCGCCCAGGCCCAGATCACCGGGGTCCTGGACCGTCGCCACGGCATCACCAACCCCGACTTCCGCGACTACCAGGTCTTCAGCTCGCGCCAGATCGCCGACACCCTCGACCAGGTCTTCGGCGTCCTGACCCTGCTGCTCGCCGCGATCGCCGCGATCTCGCTGCTCGTCGGCGGCATCGGGATCACCAACATCATGCTCGTCTCGGTCACCGAGCGGACCCGCGAGATCGGCATCCGCAAGGCCCTCGGGGCGCCGCCGTCGGCGATCCTGGGCCAGTTCCTCGTCGAGTCGGTGGTCCTGTCGCTGGTCGGCGGCGCGATCGGCGTGCTCATCGGCGTCGGGGCGACGTTCATCCCGCTCGGCGACTTCGAGCCCGTCGTGGTGCCGGCCGCGGTGGTGGCGGCGTTCGTCGTGTCGGCGGCGATCGGCGTCTTCTTCGGGACCTTCCCCGCACGCCGCGCCGCGAACCTGCGGCCCATCGAGGCGCTGCGCCGCGAATGACCCACGAGGAGACGTCGTGAGCTCACCCCAGGGCACCGGCGGCGCGGACGACGCGCCCGAGACCGAGCAGCTGCCGGCGGCGTCCGGCACGACCGGCACGTCCGGCACGACCGGCGGCCGCAGCGCCGAGGAGCGGGCGCGCGCGATCGCGGTGCTCGACGAGCCGCTCGACGACCAGGACCTCGGCGAGCAGATCCGGCGCCCCGGCACGAGCCGCTCGACGAAGGTGCTCCTCGGGCTGCTCGCCGCCGTCGTGCTCGTCGCGATCGGCACCTTCATCGGCCGCGCGACCGCCCCCGACACCGGCCCGGGCTCGTCGCCCGACGTCGTCGGCACCGTCGAGACCACGGGCGGCTCGACGCTGACGGTCCGCACCCCCGACGGCGGGCTGTCGTCCTCTCGACCACCCGGGCACGCGGTCGGCGTGCCGCGCCCCGACGGGCTCGCGGGCCTGCGCCCGGCGACCAGGTCACCGTCGGCGCCGAGGTCGACGGCCTCGGCGGCCTCGCCGCGACCCGGGTCGACGTCGCCGGCGGCTGACGGTCTGACGCGACGCGCTAATCTCCCGAGCCGTGAGCCGACGATCAGCGGCTGCCGACATCGCCGCACGGGTGCGCGACGAGGCCTGAGCCTCGAGCTGGGTAGGTCGTCGTCGACGGCACCGCCGTCGACCCGGCGCCGGGGAGGTCGCATCCGGAGAGTTCGCGAGGCGAGCGTCCTGAACCGGCACGAGGCTCGTCGCCGGCGCCACGCGCGACGGGCAAGACCAAGACCCTGCAGAACCTCGCCGAGCAGGTGCTCAGCACCCTGGGGTCCCCGTGCTGCTCGCCGACGTCGCCGGGCGACCGGGTGTCGGGCCTGGCTCCGCATCGCCCCGGCGGGCGAGCGACCGCGACGAGCACCAGCGGGCGCAGGGACCGGCGACGACTGGGAACGTCCGACGGCGTACCCGGTCCGCTTCCTGTCGCTCGGCGCGTCGGGCATCGGCGTCCCGGTGCGCGCGACGATCACCGCGTTCGGGCCGATCCTGCTGTCGAAGGTGCTCGGGCTCAACGCCACCCAGGAGTCGACCCTCGGCCTGATCTTCCACTGGGCCGACCAGAAGGGCCTGGCGCTGCTCGACACGAAGGACCTGCGGTCGGTGATCCAGCACCTGCTCTCCGACGAGGGCAAGGCCGAGCTCAAGGGGATCGGGGGCGTGTCGGCCTCCACCGCCGGGGTGATCCTGCGGGCGCTGGTCAACCTCGAGGCCCGGGGCGGCGACGAGTTCTTCGGCGAGCCCGAGTTCGACCCGTCCGACCTGCTCGAGGTCGGCCCCGACGGCACGGGCGTCGTCACCCTGCTCGAGCTGGCCGACCAGCAGTCCGACCCGACGCTGTTCTCCACGTTCCTCATGTGGCTGCTCGCCGAGCTCTTCGAGGAGCTGCCCGAGGCGGGCGACATCGAGAAGCCGAAGCTGGTCTTCTTCTTCGACGAGGCGCACCTGCTCTTCGCCGACGCGTCGAAGGCGTTCCTCGACCGCATCGAGCAGACCGTCAAGCTGATCCGCTCGAAGGGCGTCGGCGTCTTCTTCTGCACCCAGCTGCCGACCGACATCCCGAACGACGTGCTCTCGCAGCTCGGCGCCCGCGTCCAGCACGCCCTGCGCGCGTTCACCCCCGACGACCAGAAGGCGCTCACGCGCACGGCACGCACGTACCCGAAGAGCAAGGTCTACGACATCGAGGAGTCGCTGACCTCCCTCGGGACCGGCGAGGCCATCGTGACGGTGCTGTCCGAGCGCGGCGCGCCGACGCCGGTGGCGTGGACGCGGCTGCGGGCCCCGCGCTCGTTGATGGCCGCGATCGGCGAGCCGGCGGTGACCGAGACGGCGAAGGCGTCGCCGCTGTGGGGCAAGTACGGGGAGACGGTCGACCGCGAGTCGGCGTACGAGCGGCTCTCGGCCCGCACCGGGGCGACGCAGGCCCCGCAGGCCCCGGTCGAGCCGGTGCCCGCCGACCAGCCGCCGCAGCCCGCGCCGCCCCAGGCGCCGCCGCCGGAGGCCGACGAGGGCCCGGGGTTCATCGAGAGGGCGATGTCGAACCCGGTGTCAAGTCGTTCCTGCGCTCGGCCGCGAGCGCGGCGGGTCGGGAGATCACCCGCGGCCTCTTCGGGACCGCCAGGCGCCGCTGAGTCGTGGTACCGAGGCGCCGGGCCGCCGCATCGTGCCCGGGGTACATTGGGCGAATCAGGGTTTCCCTGCGAGGCGGGTCCTCCTCCGCCGCGTCAGGAGTCACCAACCGACCGCAGGGTCCACCCGGGGAGGGTCGAGGCCGCCTGGAGGCCGTAGCTGTATGGACCGCAAGAAACTGCTCCGGAACCCACTCCTGTGGATCGTGGTCTTCTTCCTCGTCTACCTCGGGGTCTCGTCGCTGTTCAGTGACACCCGCGGATACACCGAGGCGCCCACCTCCCTCGCCCTGACGCAGGTCCAGTCGCGCAACGTCGCCGACCTGACGATCGAGGACAAGGAACAGCGTCTGCGGATGACGCTGATCAACCCGGTCGAGGTGCCCGTCGAGGGCGCGGCGCCGACCCGCGCGACGCAGATCTACGCCCAGTACCCGGCGCAGGCCACCGACCAGATCTTCACGCTGGTCAGCCAGAACCCGGCGCGCTCCGGCTTCGACACCCGCGTCACGCAGGACTCCGTGCTCGGCCAGTGGCTGATCATGCTCGTCCCGCTGGGCCTCGTCCTGCTGCTGCTGTTCTGGATGATGAACGCGCAGGGCGGCGGCAACCGCGTGCTCTCGTTCGGCAAGTCCAAGGCCAAGCAGCTCACCAAGGACATGCCGAAGACCCAGTTCAGCGACGTCGCCGGCGCCGACGAGGCCGTCGAGGAACTGCACGAGATCAAGGAGTTCCTGGAGAACCCGCCCGCTACCAAGGCGCTGGGCGCGAAGATCCCGAAGGGCGTCCTGCTCTACGGCCCGCCCGGTACCGGCAAGACGCTGCTCGCGCGCGCCGTCGCCGGCGAGGCGGGCGTGCCCTTCTACACGATCTCGGGCTCCGACTTCGTCGAGATGTTCGTCGGTGTCGGCGCCTCCCGGGTGCGTGACCTGTTCGAGCAGGCCAAGCAGAACAGCCCCTGCATCATCTTCGTCGACGAGATCGACGCGGTCGGCCGCCAGCGCGGCGCGGGTCTCGGCGGCGGGCACGACGAGCGCGAGCAGACGCTGAACCAGCTGCTTGTCGAGATGGACGGTTCGACTCGAAGGGCGGCATCATCCTCATCGCGGCCACCAACCGGCCCGACATCCTCGACCCGGCGCTGCTGCGCCCGGGCCGCTTCGACCGGCAGATCCCGGTCTCGCCGCCCGACCTCGCCGGGCCGCGCCAGATCCTGGCGGTCCACTCCGCGGGCAAGCCGATCGGGCCCGACGCCGACCTCGACGGCCTGGCCAAGCGCACGGTCGGGTTCTCCGGCGCCGACCTGGCCAACGTGATCAACGAGGCCGCGCTGCTGACCGCCCGGCAGAACCAGCAGCAGATCACGGGTGCGGCTCTCGAGGAGTCGGTCGACCGCGTGATCGGCGGCCCGGCCCGGCGCAGCCGCGTGGTGTCCGACCAGGAGAAGAAGGTCGCGGCCTACCACGAGGCGGGCCACGCGCTGGCCGCGTGGGCGATGCCCGACATCGACCCGGTCTACAAGGTCACGATCATGCCGCGCGGCCGCACCGGCGGCCACGCCCTCGTCGTCCCCGAGGACGACAAGAGCTCATGACCCGCTCCGAGATGATCGCGCGCCTGGTGTTCGCGATGGGTGGGCGCTCGGCCGAGGAGCTCGTGTTCCACGAGCCGACCACCGGCGCGTCGTCCGACATCGAGCAGGCCACGAAGATCGCCCGCGCGATGGTCACCGAGTACGGCATGAGCGCCAAGCTCGGCGCCGTGAAGTACGGCCAGGAGCAGGGCGAGCCCTTCCTCGGCCGCACCGCGGGCCAGCAGTCGGACTACTCGCTCGAGGTCGCCCACGAGATCGACGAGGAGGTGCGCAAGCTCATCGAGGCGGCGCACACCGAGGCGTGGGAGATCCTCAACACCCACCGCGACGCGCTCGACGCGCTGACCGGTGAGCTGATCGAGCACGAGACGCTGCAGCGCAAGGACCTGGAGCGGGTCTTCGCCTCGGTCACCAAGCGCCCGCGGATCACCGCGTTCAACGACTTCGGCGAGCGCGCCCTCCGACCGCCCGCCGATCAAGACGCGGCGCGAGCTGGCCAGCGAGCGCGGCGAGCCGTGGCCTGAGGACAACCGCAACCGCTTCGCGTCGGTCGGCAACGGCTCGTCCAACGGCCACGCGGCAACGGGCAGAGCGCCAACGGTGCCAACGGCACGGCAGCGGCCAGGGCCGAACGGGCTCGACGGTTCCCGAACGGCCCCACGGGGCCCCGACGCCGCCGTCGGGCACGCCGACCGCGCCCTACGGCAGCCCGTCCGGGGTGCCCGACGTGTACCGGACCGGCGGCAACGGGCGCAGCGAGGCCGGCGACCGGCCGTCGTCGGTCCAGCCCAACTACGGTGCGCCGCCCGGGTGGACGCCCGCGACCACCCCGCGCGGCACGACGTGGAGCCCCTCGTGGCCCACGGGCGGCCGCTCCGGTGGCCAGCACGCCGCACCGGGGTCGTCCGAGTCGTCGTCGAGCTCGTCGGGGTCTTCCATGTCACCCGGCGAACGCGGCACGAACCCGTACGGTGACCCGGACAGCCGCACCCGTGACGGCCGTTCGGAGGGCCGGCACAACGGCTCGTCCGACGGCGAGGGCCAGTAGCGCGCCAGAACGAGCCGTCGCGCGGGAACGAGCGAGTCGGGGGCCTGCGCCCCGACGACTTCACGACGCGAGGGACACGTGACGACCAGCCACGGAGATCTGCACGAGGTCGCGGAACGGCGACCGCCGAACCTTCGACGGCGGCAGGAGGCCCGGTCGGTCCGACGACGGGGCGGCGACACCGGCGTTCGACGCGCCGCGCGCCGAGGCCGCCGTGCGCGAGCTGCTCCTGGCCGTCGGCGAGGATCCCGACCGGGAGGGCCTGCGCGACACCCCGGCCCGGGTCGCGCGGTCCTACCGGGAGCTGTTCGCCGGCCTGCACACCGACCCCGACGCCGTGCTCGAGCGCACGTTCTCCGAGGACCACGACGAGCTGGTCCTCGTCCGGGACATCCCCATCTTCTCGATGTGCGAGCACCATCTGCTGCCGTTCCACGGCATGGCGCACGTGGCCTACCTGCCGGGCACCGACGGGCGCGTGACCGGCCTGTCGAAGCTGGCGCGCTGGTCGTCGACCTCTACGCCCGGCGTCCGCAGGTGCAGGAGCGGCTGACCACCCAGGTCGCCGACGCGCTCGACCGCACGCTCGGCGCCCGCGGCGTCCTCGTGGTGATCGACGCCGAGCACCAGTGCATGTCGGCGCGCGGCGTCCGCAAGCGGGGGCGCGCACGACGACCTCGGCGGTGCGCGGGTCCTCAAGTCGTCGCCGAGCACCCGGGCCGAGGCGCTCGGGCTGATCCGGCGGCGTGGGTGACGGCCCCGACGTGACCGAGTCGCCCTCCGCGCCGGAACCACTGCCTGGTGATGGGCGTCCTCAACGTCACACCCGACTCGTTCTCCGACGGTGGCCGCTGGCTGAACCGGGACGACGCCGTCGCCCACGGGGTGGCCATGGCGCAGCGCGGCGCCACCTACGTCGACGTCGGCGGGGAGTCGACCCGCCCCGGCGCCGAGCGCGTCGAGGCCGCGACCGAGGTCGCCCGCGTCGTGCCCGTCGTCCGCGACCTGGCCGCGGAGGGCGTGCGCGTCAGCGTCGACACCACCCGCGCCGCGGTCGCCGAGGCCGCGCTCGAGGTGGGCGCGGTGCTGGTCAACGACGTCTCCGGGGGGCTGGCAGACCCGGCGATGGCCCGGGTCGTCGCCGACGGCGAACGGCCCGTGGGTGATCATGCCCGGGCGCGGCCCGAGCGACCGGATGACCTCGCTGGCGAGCTACGAGGACGTCATCGGCGAGGTCCGCGCCGAGCTCGTCGAGCAGATCGACCGCGCGGTGCTGCAGGGCGTCGACCCGGCGGCGCTCATCGTCGACCCTGGTCTCGGGTTCGCCAAGACCGCCGCGCACGACTGGGCGCTGCTGCGCCGCCTCGACGTCTTCCTCGAGCTGGGGTTCCCGCTGCTGGTCGGGGCGTCACGGAAGCGCTTCCTCGGCGCGCTGCTGGCCGGCGACGACGGCACGCCGCGCCCGCCCGCCGGCCGCGAGGTCGCCACCGCCGCGGTCTCGGCGCTGGCGGCGTCGGCGGGCGCCTGGGGCGTCCGGGTGCACGACGTCGCGTCGTCGCTCGACGCCGTCGGCGTGGCCACCGCGTGGCACTGGGGCTCGTCGCGGGCCCGCGTCGCGCGCCCGGTGACCCCGCCCGACCCCGGTGGGTCGCTGCCGTGAGCGACCGGATCGAGCTGCGCGGCCTGCGCGTCCGCGGCCACCACGGGGTCTTCGACCACGAGCGCCGCGACGGGCAGGACTTCGTGCTCGACCTCGTGCTGCTGGACCGACCACGCCGCGGCCGCCGCGAGCGACGACCTCGCCGACACCGTCGACTACGGCGCGCTCGCCGAGGAGGCCGCGGTCGTCGTCGAGGGCCCGCCGCGCGCTGATCGAGACCGTCGCCGGCCGACGTCGCCGAACGGGTCCTGCGCGATCAGCGGGTGGCGAGGTCGAGGTCACGCGTCCACAAGCCGTCAGGCGCCGATCGCGCGCGACGTTCGACGACGTGGCGGTGGTCCGCCACCGGAGCGGCGGCGGTGACCGGGCCGTGCTCTCGCTGGGCTCGAACCTCGGCGACCGCGACGCGCTGCTCGACGGCGCGCTCGACGGGCTCGCGCCGTGACCTGGTCGCGCGTGTCGGGCCGCGTCGCACCGCCCGTGGGGCGGCGTCGACCAGGACGACTTCCTCAACCTCGTCGCGGTCGTCGACGACCCGACGCGACGCCGCGACTGGCTCGAGCGGGCGTGGCCGCCGAGCGGGCGCGCCGCCGAGCGCGGCGCACGGTGCGGTGGGGCCCGCGCACCCTCGACGTCGACGTCCTCACGTCACGACGACGACGCGCGCGACTCGTCCGCAGCGACGACCCGGAGCTCCTCCTGCCCCACCCGCGCGCGCACGAGCGGGCGTTCGTGCTGGTGCCGTGGGCGGAGGTCGAGCCGGACGCCGTGGTCCCCGGCCGCGGCGCGGTCGCCGCCCTGCGCCGCGCTGCCCGCCGACGAGCGCGCGGGCGTCCACGGTCGATCGCCGGGGCCGGGGAGGAGCGGGAGGCCGATGAGGGACGCGCACCCGCCCGTCGGTCCTGCTCGTCCTCGCGGTGGCCGCCGGGCTCGCCGCCGAACCTGCTGGCCAGGTGGCCTACGGGTCGCTGCCGCCGCTGCCCGCGCTGGCGGGCGTGGTGCTGGGCGCGCTCGGCATCGGGAGGCGGTCCTCGGATCGAGGTGCTGCACGCCCGGATCCGCGGCGTCCCGGGCCCGGCCGGTCGACGCCCTCGGCACCGCGCAGGCGGTCGCGCTGGCGAAGGCGTCGGCGCTCGCCGCCGCGCCCGTCGGCGGGGCTGGGCGGGCCTGCTGGCGTACCTGCTGCCGCGCCGCTCGTCCGAGATCACCGCGGCGGCGGGCGACGTGACCGGCGGCCGTCGTCGGCGTCGCCGGGAGCGTTCTGCTCGTCGCCGGCGCGCTGTGGCTGGAGTACCGCCTCCGGATCCCGGAGGACGACCGCGACGAGCACCGCGGTCCGCGGCCCGGCGACCGCCGCGTAGGCATCGGCGCTCTACCCGATTCGCGCACACGTCACGCGGGTCACCGGGCGCCTCGCGACGCCGGTACCGTCGGTGCCCGCAGGATGAGTGCCGAGGCGTCGGCCGCCGCTGGGGCCCCGGACGACCACCGCGGGCCCGGCGCGACCTCCGGCCTGCTGGGCGCGGCGGCCTCGCGCTGGCCGCCGCGACGGTCGTGGTGCTCTCCGACGACGTGCGCTGGCTGCGCCTCGGCGTGGTCGCGGCGCTGTGGGCGGGCCTGCTGGCCCTGGTCGTCGCCGTCCGGTGGAGCGCACGGTCGACGTCGGCGGCCGACGCCGAGTCCGAGCGGATGCGCCGGGCCTACGAGTCCGAGCTCGAGAGCGAGGTCGCCGCGCGCCAGGAGTTCGAGGAGAGCCTCGAGCACGACCTGCGCCGCCAGCTCGCGGCCGAGCTCTCCGCGCAGCTCGAGGAACGGCACAGCGACGAGATCGCCGGCCTGCGGGCCGAGGTCAGCGGTGGTGACCGCGCCGACGCCGCAGACCGCCGCTGCCGCCGCCGTTCCGCGGCCGCCCGCGGCGCTGCGGCCATCCGCACCCCGCGCCGACCGCCCGACCCGGCGTCGGGGGCCCCGGCCCGGAGCGCGAGCTCAGTCGATGCGACGACCCGCCGTCGTCGAGCTGGCCGCCCGGAGATCGACGCGCCGCCGCGGCTCGATGCCCCCTGCCGTCGACGGTGCCGCCGCCCGGTCCGCCAGCCGAGGTCGCCGTCCGAGCCCCGTGGCCAGGCCCGGCGTCTGCGCGCGGGAGATCGGCGGCGCGCGGCGGCCCCCGAGCCCGTCCGACCAGTACCCCGGCGGCGCACTTCGCCGCAGCGCCGAGTCGCGGGCGAGGGCCCGCCGTCCGCGACCTGACGCAGCGTCGCCGTCGCCGCACCCGGGCCGCGCGGCGCACGCCGCGCCACCACGCAACGGAGGATTCCGTCGCACCTGCGGTCGATCCGCCCTGGCCGGGCGCCCACGGGCGGTCGTCGCGACCGCCCCGCCGAGCGGCACCATCGGCCGAGCGACCGGTCGCCGCTCACGTCGGCCGGGCCACCGAGCCCGCCTCGCCGCGCTGATCGTCCGTCCGACCACGTCGGGCCGGAGCCACTATCCTGCGGCAGGGTGATCGCCCTCCGGTGCGCTTCGCCGCCACAGCAGCGACGCACGCTCGTCTGGCCCGTCGTCGCCATGATCGTGCTCGGTATCTGCGCGCTGGCGACCGTGGGCCTGGCCAGCACCGAGATCGGTGCGGCGGGCGTGGTCGTCGGCGTCGTGGTCGCGCTGCTGCCGGTGGCCCGTCGTCGCGGCGTTCCTGTGGCTCGACCGCTTCGAGCCCGAGCCCCCGCGCCTGCTGCTGCTCGCGTTCCTGTGGGGCGCGGGGTTCGCGGCGCTGGTCGCCGTGGTCATCAACTCGTCGGCGGTGATCGCGGCGGAGCTGCTGGTCGGACGCGGGCAGGGCGACGTGGTCGGCGCGGTGATCTCGGCGCCGCTGGTCGAGGAGTTCGTGAAGGGCGCGTTCGTCGTCGGCCTGCTCGTCTTGCGGCGGCGCGAGTTCGACGGCGTCGTCGACGGGATCGTCTACGCGGGCATCACCGGGGCGGGCTTCGCCTTCACCGAGAACATCATCTACTTCGGCGCGCCTTCGCCGACGCGGGCGAGTCCAGCCCGTCGCTCCGCGGTGCTGGTGACGTTCATCCTGCGCGGGGTGCTCTCGCCGTTCGCGCACCCGATGTTCACCGCGATGACGGCATCGCGGTCGGGATCGCGGCGAGCATGCGGTCGCGGCCCCTCGGCGGCGTGGTGATCCTCGCGGGCTACGTGCTCGCGGTGATCCTCCACGCGCTGTGGAACGCCACGAGCTCGGCGTCGGGCTTCTTCGGCGTCTACGTCCTGATCATGGTGCCGCTGTTCGGCGGCGTCGTCGCGCTCGTGGTGTGGCAGCGGCGGCGGGAGAAGGCGATCCTCGCGGCGCAGATGCCGGGCTTCGCGGCCGCCGGCTGGATCGCGGCGAGCGAGGTGCCGCTGTTGTCGAGCCTGTCGGGGCGGCGCCGCTGGCGCCGCGGTCGCGCCGCCGCGCGGGCGGGACCGCCGCGCGCGCCGTCGAGGACTACCAGCACGCGGTCACCGAGCTGGCCTTCCTGCGCGCCGGGCGCCCGGGGCGCGATCGAGCCGCGCGCCGCTGGCACGCCGACTGCTCGACGTCGTCCGTACCCGCACGCCGCGCTGGCGGCGGTGAACGCGCCGGGGGTCAACGGCCCCACCGACCACCCCACCCGTCCGACCAGCCCGTGGCCGCCGCCGCAGCGCACTTGGGGGCGCTCACCACGCGTCGGGGGACCGGCCGCTGAGGGCACCCGGCATGGGCCGCCGACGTGGGGTGGCGCGCGGCCACCTGTTCGGCGAGCTGATCGATCACCCCGGTACCCGCGGCGGACCGCGGGACGGGAACGACGACGCGAGTGGTGAAGGGGTGTCGCGAGCGCCCGGCGACGCCGGACGCGGTGACCGGCGGACGACCGGCCCGTCTCGACGTCGGCGTCGTGTCCGCGGGACGCGCGGGTGCCGTCGTGGGCGCCGCCCTGGCCGCCGCCGGGCACCGTGTGGTCGCCACCGCCGCCGTCTCCCGCGCGTCGCTCGCCCGGGCCGAGGCGCTGCTGGGAGAGGCAGAGGTCCTGCCGCCCGACGAGGTCGTGATGCGCGCCGACCTCGCGCTGCTCGCCGTCCCCGACGACGTCCTGCCCGGCCTGGTCCGCGGTCTGGCCGCGGCGGACTGCCTGCGACCCGGCCAGATCGTGGTGCACACCAGCGGGGCGCACGGGGTCGGCGTCCTCGCCCCCGCCGCGGAGCACGACGTGCTGCCGATCGCCCTGCACCCGGCGAGGACGATCACCGGGCGCGCCGAGGACGTCGCCCGGCTGACCGGCGCCTGCGTCGGGGTCACCGCCGAACAGGCCGAGCGAGGACCGCGGCGCCTGGCTGGTCGGCGAGGCGCTGGTCCTCGAGATCGGGGCCGAGCCGGTGCGCATCCCCGAGGAGATGCGCCCGCTCTACCACGCGCGCGCTCGCCCACGGCGCGAACCACCTGGTCACGCTGGTCCGCGAGTGCGCCGACCTGCTCGCGAGGCGGGATCGAACCGGCCGAGCGCCTCGCGCCGCTGCTCTCCGGCCGCGCTCGACAACGCCCTGCGCCTCGGCGACCGCGCCTGACCGGCCGGTCGCCCGCGGCGACGCGGGCACCGTCGCCACCCACCTCCGCCACCTCGACGCCCGCGCCCCGGAGTCGGCCGAGCTCTACCGCGCCCTCGCCCGCCGCACCGCCGAGCGCGCCCACGCGGGCGGGCTGATCGGCGACGACGACGTCCAGGAGCTGTCCACCGCCCTCGAGAGGCACACGCCGTGACCCGCCCCTCCAGCCTGCGCACCCACGACCTGCTGGGCGTTCAAGCGCCCGCAGTTCGCGCCGACGGCCTGACCGTCCACACCGACCCGAACACGCTGCGCCGCGTGACGAAGGCGATGCGCGGCGGCGGGCGGCGGGTCACGCTCGTCCCGACGATGGGCGCCCTGCACGACGGGCACCGCGAGCTGATGCGCCGCGCCCGCTCGATCCCGGGGTCCACGGTCGTCTCGGTGTTCGTCAACCCGACGCAGTTCGGGCCGGGCGAGGACCTCGACCGCTACCCACGCACGTTCGACGCCGACCTCGAGATCTGCCGCGAGGAGGGCGTCGAGCTGGTGTTCGCGCCCGACGTCGACACCATGTACCCGGCTGGGGTTCTCACCTCGCGTCGACCCGGCCCGCTCGGCGACCAGCTCGAGGGCGCCGTCCGCCCGGGCACTTCGCCGGGGTGCTGACCGTGGTCAACAAGCTGTTCGCGATCTGCGTGCCCGACGTCGCGTTCTTCGGCGAGAAGGACTGGCAGCAGCTGGCCCTGATCCGGCGGATGGTGCGCGACCTCGACACCGACGTCCACGTCGTCGGCGTCCCCACCGTCCGCGAGACCGACGGCTCGCGCGCTGCCTCCGCCGCAACGCCTACCTCGACGAGACCCAGCGGCAGCAGGCGGTGACGATCTCCGCCGCGCTGTCGGCCGGTCAGTACGCCGGCGAGCAGGGGCCCGACGCGGTCGTCGCCGCGGCCCGCGAGGTGCTCGCCGCCGAGCCGGCCCTCGAGGTCGACTACGTCGAGCTGCGCGACCCCGAGCTCGGCCCCGCCCCCAGATCGGCGACGCCCGGCTGCTGATCGCTGCCCGCCTCGGCACCACCCGCCTGATCGACAACGCCCACGTCTCGGTGACGGAGAGAGTCTGATGCTGCGCACGATGCTCAAGTCCAAGATCCACCGGGCGACGGTCACCGACGCGGACCTGCACTACGTCGGGTCGGTGACGATCGACGCGCAGCTGATGGCCGCGGCCGACCTGCTCGAGGGCGAGCAGGTGACCATCGTGGACGTCACCAACGGCGCCCGCCTCGAGACCTACGTGATCCCGGCGAGGCCGGCTCCGGCGTCATCGGCATCAACGGGCGGCCGCGCACCTCGTGCACCCCGGCGACCTGGTCATCCTGATCTCCTACGGGCAGATGGACGACGCCGAGGCGCGCACCTACCGCCCCGCGCGTGGTGTTCGTCGACGACCGCAACCGGGTGCTCGACCAGGGCTCCGACCCCGCCCACGTGCCCGGCCGACGCCCCGAGGCGTCGCTGCTGGTCCCCGGGCACGCGGGCCGCCGTGACTGGGTCCGAACCAGTGCTGCTCTGCATCGACGTCGGCAACACGCAGACGGCACTGGCGCTCTACCCGTCGTCGGGACCCCTTCCCGACGTCGGGTCGGTCGGCGCCACCGCTGGGACGCGCGGATCCGCACCGAGCGGCGGGCCACCGCCGACGAGCTCGCGCTGAGCGTGCGCGGCATGCTCGGCCCGCTGCTCGCCGAGGTCGACGGCGTCGCCGCGCTCTCCACGGTGCCGGTGCTGCTGGGCGAGCTGCGCTCGATGCTCGACCGCCACTTCGCCGGCGTCGACCGGGTGCTCGTCGAGCCCGGCGTGCGTACCGGCGTGCCGCTGCTGGTGGACAACCCGCGCGAGGTCGGCGCCGACCGCGTGGTGCAGGCCCTCGCCGCGCACCAGCGCGTCGGCGGGCCGTGCGTGGTGGTGACGTTCGGGACCTCGACCAACATCGACGTCGTCTCCGCCCGCGGGGAGTTCCTCGGCGGCGCGCTGGCGGCGGGGTCGCGGTGTCGGCCGACGCGCTCGCGGTGCGGCGCCGCCGGGCTGCGTCCGGTGGAGCTGGTGGCGCCGCGCACGGTGCTGGGCCGCTCGACCGTCGAGAGCATGCAGGCGGGCCTCGTGCTGGGGCCGCCGCGATGGTCGACGGGCTCGTCCGCCGGATCGGCGAGGAGGTCGCGGCGAAGCGACACGGCGGTCGCGGCCCGGTCGCGGTGGTCGCGTGCGGTGGCTCGCGCCCGTCGTGGCGCCGGAGTGCACGACCGTCACCCACCACGTCCCCGACCTCACCCTGCAGGGCCTGCGCCTCGTGTTCGGCCGGGTCCAGGAGGCCACGTCGACCCGCGAGCGCCGTGGCGGCCGCGCCCGGCGCCGGGTGGCCGTGAACCCGCGGAACGGACCGGTTCGAGCGCCCTCGGTTCCGATGCCGATGGTGGTGACCGCCGGACGGGTGCTCCATGTGCGCGACCCGGCGGTCGGCTCGTTGCGGCCCGCGGTGATGCCCGGTAGGTGCGGCGGTACGCGAAGATCAAGTCGCGAGCCCGACGTCGCCGCGCCGCGTGCGCGCAACGACGACGTCGTGCCGGCCCGCGTCGGCGGCGACCCGGTCGATCGGAGGTCGGTGGACTCGAGCAGGTGCCGCGCGTGGGCGACCCGCTGCGCGCAGGACCCACGCGTGCGGTGTGGACCGGTCTCGGCGCGGAAGCGGCGGCGAAGGACGCGTGCTCATGCCGCGTGCCGGGCGAGGGTCGCGACGTCGAGCGGTTGGGCATGGCCACGGTCCGGGTCCAGGCCGGGTCGGGCCGGTGGATCCGCGCGTCGTCGACGGGCAGCGGCGCTCGATGAACTGCGCCTGCCCGCCGTCGCGCCACGGGCGCCTCGCTGGTGCCGGGCGACCTCGTTCACCGCCGCCCCGTGGTCGCGCGCACCGACGTGCAGGCCCCGGTCCAGGCCGGCGGCGAGGGGAGCGTGGGCGAGGTCGCCCGGTCGACGAACAGGCACGTCCTCGTCGACCTCGATCCCACCGAGGGGCGGACGCGCCGGCCCAGTGCGTGGCCGCGCGCCGACCGGCGGCGCGGCCGGCCGCGGCCGTCGAACGCCCGGTCCAGATCCATCCAGCGCGCCCCGTCCGCCACGAGCAAGCGCCTCCAGGGCGTGACCTCGGGCGACAAGCACGCCGTCGCGGCGGGCGGGGACGCAGTGGGGCCGGGCACGATCACGGTGTCGGCCGCCGCCCGGGCGCACCGACCCCGTGCTCGACGTGCAGCGTAGCCCGCCGTCGTCGCCACCGGGCCCCCAGCGCACACCCGGACGTGCGAGCGGCTCCCGTCGCGTCTCGCGTGCCGAAACCGTGCGGCGGGATCGCGAGGTCGAACCCGACGACCGGGGGCAGCGTGAGCCGCGACGACGTCAGGGGTCATGGTTGGATTCCGGCGTCGATTGGCGTTCGCCAGGTCCGTCGGGGGCCGAGGGGCATCGTTCCGCGGCGTGGGCGACGGCCGCAGCCGACGACCCGGCGCACCCGCTCCACCGTTCTCGGCCCTGGGCCGTCGCCGCGACCGCCTCGTCGCGCGATGCGGCGGCCGGGTTCCGGTCCGCGCCCGGCGTGAGCGAAGGCGGCACGACGAGTTCGGCTGGTCGCCGCCAGGTGACATCGGTCGACCGGTCATCCCCTCGTGGTTGACGGCGTGATCGGCGCCGCTGGCGGCCGCGCCATGGAACGGTTCTGGTGCGGCGAACGGTCGTTACGCGACGGCCGGTCGCGCCGCAGCCTCGACGTCGTCGGCCATCGGCCACCACGCCGCTAACGCGAGGACGGCTGGCAAGGGGTCGTCACCGTCGATGGCAGTGGCCTTCGTCGCGACCGTCACCGGCCTGGCACAGTTCCCGGCCGGGCGGCGTCAGCGGGCCAGGCGGCCGCCGCTCCGCGGGTCCGTCTTCCAGCCGCATGGCGGCGCTGTGAGGGCGAGGCGCCGAGGTCGCGTTACGCCCAGCCGTCGGCACGCGTTCTCGAGCCGGTGGTGAGCCGTTCCCGGCGTCCCGGACGACGTCGCGCGGGCGCGGAGGGGCGCCGACCGGCAGAAGTACGCGACGGCGCCGCCCCGACGACTGCCTGGCGGCGCGGCCGACATCCGCGCGCGTAGCTCGGTGCTCGGCGCGACGCCCGCACCCGCACGTTCGGCTGTCGCGATCGGCCGATCTCGACGACGGTCCCCTGCGATCGGCCAGGCCACGCCGGCGGAGCACGGCACGGGGCTTCGTCCATGGCGGATTCTGGCACGTGATGTCGTTCCGGCCACGGGTGCGGAACGTGGACCGGGCACGATCCGACCGTGACCGACGATCGAGCTCGCGACCCGCGGGACCCGGCGCGACGACTCGTCTGCCTCCTGGTGGCCCTGGGCTCGTCGCCGCGACCGCTTTCGTCGCGCTCCCGGGGGACGGGGCGCGATGTGGCGCGTTCATCGACTTCGCCCGGCGTGTCGGAGCGCCGCTGCGCGACCGTGAGTTCGGCTGGTCGACCGTCGGGGATCTCCATCGGTCGGTCAACCTCGTCCGCCTCTTTACCGCACGCGTTGATGGATCGCGTTCGGCGATGCGACGGGTGGTGTCCGCGCTCCCCGTCGCCCGGGACGGCGCTCACGGTGGACCCAGGTCTGCCCGCTCGATGTCCTCTGGGGCGTGCTGGTCGCCGAGTCGGCACCGGGTCGATGGCGCTCGCGTTCGTCGCCACGACGTCACCGGCCGCTGGTTCGGTCTCACCGTGTCTGGATCGCGGTCCTGCGGCCGGCCCCGGCCGCTGGGCGGCCGAGTCTTCCTGCCGCTCTGGCGGTCTGCGGAGCGACCGCGTGGGCTGGCGGGCGGCGTTTGCTGGTGGCCGCGGGGCGATCGTCGTCGTGACCCGGCCTGAGCCTGCGTACAGCTGCGGTTCGCACCGGCCGACGTCAGCACGTCGCCCACGGCGCGGTCCCGGCTGGCGCCGCGGCGGCGCGTTCCCGACGACCGGCCGGCGCGGCCCGGCGTCGCGGTCGGTCACGGCCTCGTGCCGGCCCGCACCCGCACGTTCTGGCTGCTCGCGGGCGTGGTTGCCGATCCACGGCGCGACGGGTCGGCCGACGCACTTCGTCCCCGCCGCAGGGCCCGCTGCCGGAGCGACCACCGTCGTCGGCCTGCTGGCGCTGGTCGGCGTGCTGCGGCACGGGACGAGTCCTCTCATGAGCCGCGGCTCACGACCGCTGGACCCGCGCCCTGCCGAAGGTGAGTACGTGCTGCGCGGCGCGCCGTGCTCCCGGCTGGAGCCGGTTCGATCCCGCCGACAATGGGCGTTCATCGTGCCGGTCTGGACTGGGTGAGCACCGTGCCGCCGACCGTCGCGCAGTGCCGGGAGTGGTTCGGCGACCGCGGGCCGATCGTGTTCGGGTGGGTCTTCGCGTCCCACCAGGTCGGTTCGGCGATCGCCGCGTTCGGCGCGAGGTACGTCCGCGACACGGTCCACCGGCAGCCGACGATCTCGGCGACCGGGGGCGCGGGCGCGCTGTGCCTGGTGGCGGCCGTGCTGTCGCTCGCGATCACCCGGGCGTGACCCCGGCCCGCGCGGACCTGACCGGCCCCCACCCCGATCGGCGTGCTGCCGAACTCCTGTCGGGAAGTTCGGCGTGCCGGGGTCGCTCACCGGAGGAGTCGGTGGGCAGGTCGACGACCAGCTCGAGGTCCTCGCGACCGTCGTCGGTGCGGGCCAGGGCGAAGAGCGGCGGTGTCCCCGCCGCGCAGGACCGCCCGGCGGACCCCGACGTCGAGCTCGTCGCGTAGGGCGCGGATGCCGGGGCGTCGGAGGTCGGCAGCAGCTCGCCGCGGCCGACGAGGGCGGTGTCGGGACGGCGCCGGAACGCAGGCGTCGCGCAGGGTGAGGAAGTCGGCGTCGACGCGGGCGTGATGCGGTAGGGCTGGGGCTTGACGACCCCGGTGCCGTTCGGCAGGGCTCGAGCAGCGCGCGCAGGCGGTGCATCTCGGCGCGGACGGTCGGGTTGCCGCGCTCGCCGTAGAGCTCGGGGCCAGCGCGTCGGCGGTGAGGCCCTCGGGGTGCATCGCGAGCAGGGCGAGCAGCTCGGCGTGGCGGGCGCCGAGGCGGACCGGGCGGCCGTCGAGGCGGGCGACCGGGCGCGGGACGCCGAGGAATCGGCAGCGCCAGCGTCGGGCCACGCGGACCCCGGGGACGTTCAGGCGGAGCAGCCAGCCCTCGGCGAGCGGCTCGAGCACGCCCTCGCCGTGCTCGCCGAGCGTCACCCGGTCGCCCGCGCCGGGCAGCGTGACCGCTCGTCGATCCAGCCGTGGGGTGGCGGCGAGGACGCGGCCGGCCGGGCTGAGCAGGGCGCCGGGCGCGTCGAGGCCGGAGAGGTGGGGAGGTTGCGGGTGCGCAGGCGCTCGTCGCGGATGGCCTGGCGGTGGCGAGGTGGTTCTCCGCGAGCCGGGCGGCGGCGGTGACCAGCGCCAGCGTGCTCGGGTGGAACGTGCGGACCGGCCCGGTGAGGTCGACCGCGCCGACGGCCTCGCCGGTGTCCGGGTCGTGGATGGGGGCCGCGGCGCAGGTGAACCGGTGGTACTGGGCGCACCAGGTGCTCCGAGAGTGGATCTGCACCGCGGCGTCCGAGGCCAGGGAGGTGCCCATCGCGTTGGTGCCCGATCGAGTCCTCGCTCCAGCGGAAGCCCTCGGCCAGCTCGAGGTCGTCGGCGAGGTGCAGCATCCCGGCGGCGCCCTCGCGCCACAGGATGTGGCCCTGGCGTCGGTGACGATCATGACGTGCATCGCCTCGTCGGCGATCTCGAGCAGCGTGGTGCGCAGCAGCGGAGCACCGGCGAGAGCGGGTGGCCTCGCGCGGACGGCGTCGAGCTCGCCGTCGTCGAACACGTGCCGGGGCGCCGTGGTCGGGGTCGACGTGAGCGGCCAGCGAGCGGCGCCAGAGTCCGACACGACCGGCGCGGGGTCGATCTCCGGCCCAGCCGCCCGCCAGCACGGCGTCGCGCACGCGCGCGAGCAGACGGCCGCCCGTTCGACCGGGTCCCCCGGCGTCCGCCTGCGTCGTCATCCACCACCCCGTGGACCTCGTCGGACCAAGCCTCCATCGTGCGCCCGATCACGCAGTGAGGCAACCCTTACTCGACCGGTACCCAGGCTCCTCATCTGCGGTCGTTCGGATCGTGTAGGTCGCATCTGCGTGCAACGTCGTTGCAACCCCCGGCTCCTAGCGTCCTGGGTCACAGGTGCACGCCGCCGTGCGCCCGTCCGTCAACGACAGCGACCACTGCTGGGAGGACCAACGATGGCCGTCTACGCAGCCCCGGGGACCGAGGGCGGTCGTCAGCTTCAAGCCCCGGTACGACCACTGGATCGGCGGCGAGTACGTCGCCCCGGCCAAGGGCCAGTACTTCGAGAACCCGACCCCGGAACATCCTCAACAAGATGGCCGACCGCATCGAGGCCAACCTCGAGATGATCGCCATCGCCGAGTCCTGGGAGAACGGCAAGGCCTGCCGCGAGACGCTGGCCGCCGACATCCCGCTCGCCATCGACCACTGGCGCTACTTCGCGAGCTGCGTGCGCGCGCAGGAGGGCGGCATCTCCGAGATCGACCACGACACGGTCGCCTACCACTTCCACGAGCCGCTCGGCGTCGTCGGCCAGATCATCCCGTGGAACTTCCCCATCCTGATGGCGGTGTGGAAGGTCGCCCCGGCGCTGGCCGCCGGCAACTGCATCGTCTTGAAGCCCGCCGAGCAGACCCCGGCCTCGATCCTCGTCGTGCTCGAACTCATCGCCGACCTCCTGCCGCCGGGCACCCTCAACGTCGTCAACGGCTTCGGCCTGGAAGCGGGCAAGCCGCTCGCCTCCTCGAACCGCATCGCCAAGATCGCCTTCACGGGTGAGACGACCACCGGCCGCCTCATCATGCAGTACGCCTCGCAGAACCTGATCCCCGTCACGCTGGAGTTGGGCGGCAAGTCGCCGAACATCTTCTTCTCGGACGTCGCCAACGAGGACGACGACTTCTTCGACAAGGCGCTCGAAGGCTTCACGATGTTCGCCCTCAACCAGGGCGAGGTCTGCACCTGCCCGAGCCGCGCGCTGGTGCACGAGTCGATCTACGACCGCTTCATCGAGCGCGCCGTCAAGCGCGTCGAGGCGATCACGCAGGGCTCGCCCCTCGATCCCGCCACGATGATCGGCGCCCAGGCGAGCAACGACCAGCTCGAGAAGATCCTGTCCTACATCGACATCGGCCGCAGGAGGGCGCGAGGTCCTCACCGGCGGCGAGAAGCGCGACCGACCTCGGCGGCGAGCTCTCCGGGGCTTCTACATGAAGCCGACCGTGTTCAAGGGCCACAACAAGATGCGGATCTTCCAGGAGGAGATCTTCGGGCCCGTGCTCTCGGTCACGACCTTCAAGGACGACGCCGACGCGCTCTCGATCGCCAACGACACGCTCTACGGCCTCGGCGCCGGCGTGTGGTCCCGCGACACCAACACCGCCTACCGCTTCGGCCGCGCGATCCAGGCCGGACGCGTCTGGACGAACTGCTACCACGCCTACCCGGCGCATGCGGCCTTCGGCGGCTACAAGCAGTCCGGCATCGGCCGCGAGACGCCCAAGATGATGCTCGACCACTACCAGCAGACCAAGAACAGGCTGGTGAGCTACTCGCAGAACGCGATGGGCTTCTTCTGATCGAGCCCGCGCCGACGAGGAGAGGGAGGTCCGCGATGACCGAGTTCAGCACGAGCACCGACGTCACCGAGGCGGTGCCGGAGGTGCCCGGCTCGGGGACGACCGACCGCGCGCGTCGCGCTGTCCCCGCAGGCCGCCGAGCTGCTCGTCAAGCTCACCGACCTCCACGGCCCGCTGATGTTCCACCAGTCCGGCGGCTGCTGCGACGGCAGCGCCCCGATGTGCTATCCGGACGGGGACTTCAAGCTCGGCGGGCAGGACGTCCACCTCGGGGACCTCGAGGTGGAGGGGCTCGAGCCGATCGGGTTCCACATGTCGGCGTCGCAGTACGAGTACTGGGACCACACCCACCTCACCGTCGACGTCGTCAGGGACGCGGCAGCGGATTCAGCGTCGAGGCGCCGGAGGGCGTCCGGTTCATCATCCGCTCGCGGCTGTTCACCGACGACGAGTGGCGGGCCCTGGAGGGGCCTGGGGCTTCCCGCGCGACCACCGCACGAGGGCACCTGGCCGACGGGCCGGGGTGCCTTCGTCCGTCCGGCACTCCCGACCATCGAGCGAGGAGAGATCCGTGACCGAAGCCAGCACCACCCTGCGCGAGCTGACCGGCATGCCCGCCGACCCGGCGTCCCTGACCGGTCCGCGCTGGTGATGATCGACCTCCAGAACACCTACACCGAGGGCGTGATGGCGCTCGAGAACGTGGAGCCCGCCATCGACGAGGCGGCCCGCTGCTCGAGCGCGCCCGCGCCGCCGGGTCGACGATCGTCCACGTCCAGCACGAGGCCGGGGGAGGACGCCCTACGACACGAACGACGAGATCGGCGCGATCGTCGACGCGTCGCCCCGCGCGGCGAGCACCGGTGGTGAAGAACTTCCCCAGCTCGTTCGTGCAGACCGACCTCGAGGAGGACCTGCGGCGGGCGTCACGAATCTCGTTCTCGCCGGCTTCATGACGCATATGTGCGTGAACTCGACCGCCCGCAGCGCGTTCAACCTCGGCTTCGCCCCGACCGTCGTCGCGGGGGCCACCGCGACCCGCGCGCTGCCCGGTCCGAATGGTGTCGTGGAGGCGTCGGCGCTGCAGTCCGCGAGCCTCGCCGCGCTCTCGACATGTTCGCGGTGGTGGTGCCCGACTCGGCGTCGTTCCGGACTGAGTCACTCCCGTTTCACACATTCCCTTTGTGCGCCGCCCGTCACGGTGGACCCGCCTCGACACGGCGACCGACGCGCATTTACGCTGCGCCGCGAACCATTCCGGTTCACGGTGCGCGCCGACGCGCGCCCGGCCGTTCGGGGGTCCTGGGAAGGAATTCATCGCGTGGCGCAGAAAGTGGTCGTGACCTCGTCGACGACCTCGACGAGACCGAGGCCGACGAGACCGTCGAGTTCGGCATCGACGGGACCACCTACGAGATCGACCTGTCGGACGCGAATGCGTCGAAGTTGCGCGACGAGCTCGCCGACTACGTCGCGCACGCCCGCAAGGTGTCGGGCCGCCGCCGGTCCGGCGGTGCGAAGGCCGCCGCGGCCCCGCCGCCCCGGCGCGCAAGGGCGGTGGCCGCGCTTCGGTCGACCGCGAGCAGAACCAGGCCATTCGGGAGTGGGCGCGCAAGAACGAGCCAACGTGTCGGAACGCGGTCGCATCCTCCGAGGTCAGCGAGGCCTACCACAAGGCCCACGGCACCTCCTGAGTCCTGGCCGAACGGGCCGTTCGTCACCATTCGTGGTGACGGGCGGCCCGTTCGTCCTTCCCGGGCTCGCCCAGCAGCGCGTCCAGCAGGGCGGGCACGGCGCTCCCGCCGCCCGGCGCGTGGCGCGCGGTGTCCGCGCGCAGCCCGTCGTCCGGAACGGCGTCCGAGAACCAGCGCTCCAGCAGGGCCGGCGTCATCTCCGGGATGGAACTGCACGCCCGCCCAGCGGCCGTGGCGGAAGGCGGCGACGCGTCGTCGTCGGGTGGCGAGGACAGCACTTCCGACGGCGGGTCGAGCTGGTCGGCGTGCCAGGAGAACCACGGGCCGGGGGCGACGCGCGGGTCGTGCGGGGTCACGGGGAACCAGCCGACGCGCGGCCGGTCGAGCCGGCGTGGACCTAGCCGCCGAGCACCTCGGCGACGAGCTGGGCGCCGAAGCAGATGCCGAGCACGCGCGCCCCGGCGTCGTGCGCCGTCGTCAGGAAGTCCCGCTCCCGGCCCGAGCCAGGTCATCCGGCGCGCGGCCAGGTGCGCCGAGGGTGACGACGAGGTCGTGGTCCGCCGGGTCGGGGAACACGACGTCGTCGCCCGGGTGGGGGACGGTGCACCAGGTGACGGGCCCGAGGTCGAATCCGCCGAGGACCGGCGCCGTGCTCGTGGCCGATCACGAGCGTCCGGGTCACGACGGCGGGTCCCGGCGACCGGCCGCCGCGTGACTCGTCGGCCCGCGCGGTCGAGGGTCATGCGCCGACCGCCCGGACCGAGGGTGAGCAGGCCGAGCGCGGCGAGGTCGGAGCGCGCCGTTGAGGGTCTGCCGGGCGACGCCGAGCCGCTGCGCGAGCAGGGACTGGGGTCCGCCCAGGTCGACGACGTCGCCGTCGGCCGCGAGCTCGAGCAGGCGTACGGCCAGCCGCTGGTCGACCGCGGAGCCGGAGGCCGCAGCGGGCGCGGTTCTGCAGCCCGACGATGCGGACGAGGTCGCGGGCCAGCGCGAGGGCGTGTCGGGCTGCTGCGCATCGCCCGCAGGGCCGCCCCGGCCGGGACGACGAGCACCGTCGACCGGCGCACCGCGACCGCGTCCTCGGTGCGCGGGCCGGGGCCGGAGCACCTCGAAGTAGCCGAAGGCGTGGCCCTCGACGGCGGCGCCGAGGTCGATGACGTCGCCCTCGACCGACCCGAGGCGGGCGACGACGGCGCCGCGGCAGAGCACGAACATCGCGTCCCCGGGGCCGCCCTCGCGGAACACCGCCTCGCCCGCGGCGTAGTGCCGCAGCGTCGACAGAGCGGCGAGGTCGAGCAGCGCGGCGTCACCGAGGGCCGCCAGTTGCGGCACCGGCGCAGGACGTCCCGGGTCTGCTCCGTCGTCACGTCGTCGATCGCCGTCATCGACCACTCCCGTGGTGCGCTGGCGGATCTGCGCCACCCGTTCAGCTCAGTGTTGCTGTCATCTCGCTGACAGCGCGTCGATCATGCCGCTCCTACCGTCGGACGTCCACGGTCCGGGTGGAACCGACGCCCGGCCGCACCTGGGGAGGTCCGTCGTGCGTCTGCGACGAGGAGGGCGGGGCGTGGTGGCGGGCGTCCTGCTCGTGGCCGCGTTGTTCCTGACGGCCTGCGGCGGGTCCGGTCCCGCCCGGCGCCGCCACCACCGACGACCCCGGCCGAGGGCCGTCGGACGGACCCTTCGGCGGGCCGTCCTCACCCGACGTCGTGCCGGGCAGCGCCTCGGTGTTCACGCCGGTCGCGGCGTCGGTCCTCGACGCCCCGATCCCGGTGCCCGCCACCGACGGCCGCGTGCACCTGGCCTACGAGCTCGTGCTGAGCAACATCCGGTCCTCGCCCGCGACGGTCCAGGGCCTCGAGGTGCTCGCGGACGGCCGCTCCGTGCTGCGGCTCCAGGGGGACGCGCTCAACGCCTGGATCAAGCCCAACGGCGGGACCGCCGGCTCGCGGGAGCTGCAGGGCGGCCAGGGCGGCCTGCTCTGGATCGACGTCCCTGGCCCCGACCGACCCGGTGCCGACCCGCCTCGACCACCGGCTCGACGTGGCGTTCGCCCAGGCCAACCCCCGCTCGTCCCCGCCACCCTGACCGAGCCGGTGGGCGGGGTGGCCGTGAACCGGACGCCGCCGCGGCATCTCGCCGCCGCTCGCGGGCGCCGGCTGGGTCGACGGTGACAGCTGCTGCCGCTCGGTGCCCACCGCGGCGCCGTGAGCCCCATCGACGGCCGGTTGTGGGCGCCGGAGCGGTTCGCCATCGACTACGTGCGCGTCGACGCCTCCGACCGCATGATGGTCGGCCCGCCGACCGACCTCGCGAGCTATCCCTACGTGGGCTCGACATCCTCGCGGTCGCGGGGACGGACCCGTCGTCGGGCTGGTGAGCAACCTGCCGATGCAGCCTCCGGGTGCGAACCCCGAGGGCTGTCCTCGCCGAGTACGGCGGCAACCACGTCGTGCAGGACATCGGCGGCGGGCGGTACGCCTTCTACGCGCACCTGGAGCCGGGAACACCTCGAACCTCGCGGTGGGGCAGCCGCTGCGGCGCGGGCAGGTGCTCGGGAAGCTCGGCAACTCCGGCAACAGCAGCGCGCCGCACCTGCACTTCCAAGTCATGGACCGGCCCGACCCGCTGGCGGCGAACGGCCTGCCCTTCGAGTTCGACTCCTTCACCGTCGAGGGGCGCGTGACCTCCGACGAGTCGATCATCGCCGGGTCGTCCGGCCCGGTCCCCTTCCAGATCGACCGGGCCGGCGCCGGACCGCGGGCGGGACAGTCGCCGCTGATCCTCGACGTGATGGGTTACCCGGGCGCCCTGAGCGGGCGCCGCACCGACCCGGGGGAGGGGCGGTCCGGACCGGGTCGACACCCGGTCCGGACCGTGCGGGCGGCCAGACGACACCGAGCGCGTCGACGAGGGCCGTCCGTCCCCGGTCGGTGACGGTCAGGCGGCACTGCGCCACCGCGGGACGCACCCAGCCGCGGTCGGTCATCGTCGTCAGCAGCTGCCTGCCGAGCGCGCCCGCGACGTGGTGGCGCTGCTCGGTCCAGTCGACGCAGCAGCGCGAGGGGGGGTGTCGGCGGGCACCGTCATCGAGCCGACGCCCAGCGCCGTGCGGCGGGGTGAGGGCGTAGTCGACGACGTCGAGCCCGGGCAGCCGGTCGCCGTCGCGACGGCCGAGGCGCGGCCGTCGCCGCCGACGAGGTGCCCGGCGTCGAGCAGGGCGTCGGTGAGGCGACGCCGAGGCGGCCGCCACGTGGTCGTAGCAGGCCGGGCCAGCCGCAGGGCGTGCGCGCGGGTCCTCCCAGCGACCGCACCGGCTGCGGCGGCGAGACCCGAGCGCCCAGCGCCTCCACCACCTCGGCGACCTCCGGACCCGCCAACCGGAAGTAGCGGGCGGCGTTGACGCCCGAACCGCCGTGTTTCTCCGCACGCAGCAACGCCCCGGCGTCGACCAGGCGGCGCAGGTGCTCGGTCTCGCCGTCGGTGCGGGGCGACCCCCGGCCCGGCGGCCAGCGCCGACGCCCGGTCAGCGGCGCGGCCGTCGGTGGACGACGCCAGGACCATCCGCGCCCGGCCCCGGTCGGTCGAGCGCGGCGGCCACGCGACGTTCGACGACGGGAGTGGCTCGGCGCGTGACCAGACGGTAGGACCGGGGACGCTCCGTCGGCGCGGCACCGAACCGACCGGTCGGCGGATGGGGGCCACGGTCGAGGCGTGAGTCACCCGTCGTCGGGAACGGCTGCGGCGCGGCAGCATCTGCTGGCGGGGAAACCCGTCCGTCGTCGCTCGATCCGGTGTTTCTCCGGTAGCGAACGCCTAGCCGGAACAGCGGTGGAACGGGCATCGTTGACCGAGCACGACCGCGCGTCAGCGGTCGGGGTCGGTCATCCCGGGCGAGCTCGGTGCGGCAACCGCCGACACCGGGTGGTTGTTCGAGAGGTTCACCGACAGAGCACGGCGTGTTGTCGTCCTGGCCCAGGAAGAAGCGCGGATGCTCAGCCACAACTACATCGGGACCGAGCACATCCTCCTGGGCCTGATCCACGAGGGCGAGGGCGTCGCCGCCAAGGCGCTCGAGCAGCTCGACATCTCGCTGGAGGCCGTGCGCGCCCAGGTCGAGGAGATCATCGGCCAGGGGCAGCAGGCCCCCTCGGGCCACATCCCGTTCACGCCGCGCGCCAAGAAGGTCCTCGAGCTGAGCCTCCGCGAGGCGCTGCAGCTCGGTCACAACTACATCGGCACCGAGCACATCCTGCTCGGCCTCATCCGTGAGGGCGAGGGCGTCGCCGCCCAGGTGCTGGTCAAGCTCGGCGCCGACCTCAACCGCGTGCGCCAGCAGGTCATCCAGCTGCTCAGCGGCTACCAGGGCAAGGAGTCGACCGCGGCGGCCGGCGGCCAGCGCGGCGAGGGCACGCCGTCGTCTCGCTGGTGCTCGACCAGTTCGGCCGCAACCTGACCCAGGCCGCCCGCGAGGGCAAGCTCGACCCGGTCATCGGTCGCGAGATGCAGATCGAGCGGGTCATGCAGGTGCTGTCTCGCCGCACCAAGAACAACCCGGTCCTGATCGGCGAGCCCGGGGTCGGCAAGACCACGGTCGTCGAGGGCCTCGCCCAGGACATCGTCCGCGGCGACGTGCCCGAGACGCTGAAGGACAAGCAGATCTACACCCTCGACCTCGGCGCGCTCGTCGCCGGCAGCCGCTACCGCGGTGACTTCGAGGAGCGGCTGAAGAAGGTGCTCAAGGAGATCCGCACCCGCGGCGACATCGTCCTGTTCATCGACGAGATCCACACCCTCGTCGGGGCCGGCGCGGCCGAGGGCGCCATCGACGCCGCCAGCATCCTCAAGCCGATGCTGGCCCGTGGTGAGCTGCAGACCATCGGCGCGACCACGCTCGACGAGTACCGCAAGCACTTCGAGAAGGACGCCGCGCTCGAGCGCCGCTTCCAGCCGATCCAGGTGCCCGAGCCGACCATCGCGCACACCATCGAGATGCTGAAGGGGCTGCGCGACCGCTACGAGGCGCACCACCGGGTGACGATCACCGACGAGGCGCTGGTCTCGGCGGCGACGCTGTCCGACCGGTACATCTCCGACCGCTTCCTGCCCGACAAGGCGATCGACCTCGTCGACGAGGCCGGCTCGCGGCTCCGCATCCGCCGGATGACCGCGCCCGCCGACCTGCGCGAGTTCGACGACAAGATCGCCGACGTGCGCCGCCGCAAGGAGGGCGCGATCGACGGTCAGGACTTCGAGGCCGCGGCCTCGCTGCGCGACGAGGAGAAGCAGCTGGTCCTCGCCAAGTCCGACCGCGAGAAGCAGTGGCGCGCCGGCGACATGGACGTCGTCGCCGAGGTGGACGAGGAGCTGATCGCCGAGGTCCTGGCCATCGCCACGGGCATCCCGATCGTGAAGCTCTCCGAGGAGGAGTCCACGCGGCTCCTCGGCATGGAGGACGAGCTGCACAAGCGGGTCATCGGCCAGGAGGAGGCCATCAAGGCCCTGTCCCGGGCGATCCGCCGCACGCGTGCGGGCCTGAAGGACCCGCGCCGGCCCGGTGGCTCGTTCATCTTCGCCGGGCCCTCGGGCGTCGGGAAGACGTGGTTGTCCAAGGCGCTCGCGAACTTCCTGTTCGGCGACGACGACGCGCTCATCCAGCTCGACATGAGCGAGTTCTCCGAGAAGCACACCGTCTCGCGGCTGTTCGGCTCCCCTCCGGGGTACGTCGGCTTCGAGGAGGGTGGCCAGCTGACGGAGAAGGTGCGGCGCAAGCCGTTCAGCGTGGTGCTGTTCGACGAGATCGAGAAGGCGCACCCCGACATCTTCAACTCGCTCCTGCAGATCCTCGAGGAAGGTCGCCTGACCGATTCCCAGGGTCGCGTCATCGACTTCAAGAACACCGTCATCATCATGACGACCAACCTCGGCACGCAGGACATCTCGAAGGCCGTGGGCCTGGGCTTCAGTCCGGCTCCGACGTCGTCGAACTACGAGCGCATGAAGAACAAGGTCACGGACGAGCTGAAGAAGCACTTCCGCCCTGAGTTCCTGAACCGTGTCGACGACATCATCGTGTTCCACCAGCTGCGCGAGAACGAGATCGTGCAGATGGTCGACCTGCTGATCGGGCGCACCGAGAAGCAGCTGCAGAACAAGGACATGGCCATCGAGCTCACCGACGACGCCAAGATGCTGTTGGCGCGCCGCGGGTTCGACCCGGTCCTGGGCGCCCGGCCGCTGCGCCGGACGATCCAGCGCGAGATCGAGGACCAGCTCTCGGAGAAGATCCTGTTCCAGGAGATCGAGGCCGGTCAGATCGTGATCGTCGACGTCGAGGGCTGGGCCCCGAGGTCGACGACAAGGGCGTCACCAAGCCCGCTCCGGAGTCGGCGAAGTTCACGTTCCGGGGCGAGGCCAAGCCGACCCCGGTGCCGGACACCCCGAGGTCGCGACCGCCTCGGAGTAGTCCCTCCGCACGAGATCGCCCCGGTCACCTTCGTGGTGGCCGGGGCGTTCGTGTGTCCGGCGCCGTCCGCGGGCACAGACCGGGCATGACCGCAGCCACGAGCACCGAGGCGGCGGAGGTCGTCGAGACCTTCCTCGCCGCGCTCGCCCGCCTCGACGTCGACGCGGTCGGGGAGCTGCTCGACCCCGACGTCGTCTACCAGAACGTGTCCCTGCCGACGGCCCACGGCCGGGACGCGACCCTGCGCGTGCTCGGCTCGATGGCACGCCCGCTGACCGGGTTCGAGATCCACACCCACCGGCTCGCGGCGACCGGATCCGTGGTGCTCACCGAGCGCACCGACGTCGCGATCGCGGGCCGCGTCCGCATCGCGTTCTGGGTCTGCGGGACGTTCGAGGTGCACGACGGGCGGATCACGCTGTGGCGCGACTACTTCGACTGGGCCGCCGTCACCCGCGCCGCGGTGTCCGGCGTGGTGCGCGGCGCCTGGGCGGCGCTACGGCGTCGGTGAGCCGGGCGGGGTCTGCTCGGCCATCGCCTTCTGGCGCTTGTTCTGTGAGCGCCCGGCCTGCACGGCGATGAGCACCGCGATCGACAGGCTGATCCACAGGGCGTACCGGTCGATCACGAGCACCACGTCGACGGCCGACTGCCCGAGGGCGAAGCCCAGGCCGGCGACCAGCCCCGTCATCAGGCCGGCGCCGACGATGCTCGCGACCAGGAACGCCACGAGCGACATCCCCGCGAGGCCGGCGAGCAGATAGACCAGCACCGACGGGATCCCGGGCAGCGCCGCGGCGACCACGAGCAGGAACATCGCCCACATCGGCCACGACCGGACCCGCTCGACGAACCGCTGCGCCCGGTCGGTCGGCACGAAGAACTTCACGCCCTTCGCGCCCCACCGGCGACCCGCCCACCAGTACAGCCAGTCGAACTTCACCTTCCGACGATGCCCGCGACGATCACTAGCCACAGGTCGGCCTGGCCCAGCCGGGCGAACGCGGCCCCGGCGCCGATCGCCGACGAGCTGCCGGTGGCCAGGGCGAGCGCGACGGGGTGCGAGGCGAGCAGGAACGGGCGCACCGGCAGCGAGGCCATGGCGAGCACGAACGCGCCGACCATGCAGCCCATCAGCACCTTGTCGGCCCGCGGCATCGGGCTCTCCCACGGGCGGATGTCGCGCCACGCCTGCTTGGCCTGCTCGATCTCCTCGGGGCTGTACTGCCGGCGCCACCGGGAGCGTCCGGCCGGCGCGGCCTCGGGTTGCTGCGCGGCGTGCGGCGCCGGCTGCCGGGTTGCTGCGGCTCCTGCACGGTCGGCGTCTCGTCCCGTTCGGACACGGTCGACCCTCGTTCCCCGGCGGTCCGTCCACCGTCCCCGTCGACCGTAGCGGAGTGAGGTTGACACCAGTGTGTCGTGATCGTCCGACCTCAGGGTGTTCGCGGCGTTGCGGGGCGCACACGGTCAGCGGGGTCGGTGCTTCGTCGTGTGTGCGTTGCGGGGCGCACACGGTTAGCGGGGTCGGTGCTTCGTCGTCGGTGCGTTGCAGGGCGCACACGGTCCACGGCCGGGCCGGCGAGGTGTGCACCGGCGGCCCCAGTACGGCCCTGCGCAAGGCTCCGTGTCCCGCCGCCTTGTCGCGGCCTACCGCGGTCATCCGTCGGACTTGTCGCAGTGAATCAGCGCGACAAGCCGGCGGGTCAGCGCAGGAGACCGCGACAAGCGTCGGCCGCGTGCGGCACGCAACGCCGTGTGTGGGGCGCAACGGTGTTGTCGGGGTGGGCGAGCCGGTCTGGCCGTGTGCGGGGCGCAACGGTGTTGTCGGGGTGGGCGAGCTGGGCCGGCCGTGTGCGGGCGCAACGGCCAGGCCCGCCAACGCGAGCTCAGAGCGAGTAGATCGCGCCGAGTCCCTTCGCCGCCTCCATCATCTGCTCGCGCAGGGTCGAGCGGGGAGACGACCTCGACTTCGGCGCCGAGTGCCAGGAGTTCCGAGCGGGTCGCCGCGATCGACTCCATGGGGATGACCGCGCAGGTCCAGCCTCGTCGTCTGTGGGGCCAGGTCCGCTCCGCGGCCCGGGCGGTGTGCGGACGCAGGACCACGGGCGCCAGTTCCATCGCGCACGGGGAGAGCCGCACCGCCGCCTCCGCCTGGTAGAGCGTGGACGTGAGGGCGGCGGAGGCGTCGTTCCAGTAGCGGAAGAGGTCGAAGTCGTCGGGCCGCTCGAAGTGGGCGTCGAGGGTCTCGAGCTGCAGGATGCGGGCGACGCGGTAGGTCCGGGCCGATCCGTCGGACGGGCGGGCCACGAGTACCAGACGCCGGCCTTGAGCACGACGCCCAGCGGCTCCAGTTCCCGCTCCACCTCCTCGTCGCCCCACCGCAGGTAGCGGACGCGCACGACCCGCTGGTTCCAGACGGCGTCGGCGATGCCGGTCAGGGTGGGCACGTGGTCGGCCTCGCGGAACCAGCCGGGGCGTCGAGGTGGAAGCGCTCGGCGATGCGGCGGGAACGTTCGGCCAGCTCGTCGGGCAGGGCGGCGTGGACCTTGAGCTGGGCGGCGGCAGGACCCGGCCGAGTCCCAGTTCGGCGGCCGCGGTGGGCATGCCCGCGAGGGCGAGCGAGTCCGCCTCCTCGGCCGACATCCCCGTCAACCGGGTGCTCCAGCCCTCCAGCAGCGAGTACCCGCCGTCGGGACCCCGGTCCGCGTAGACCGGCACCCCGGACTCCGCGAGCGAGTCCATGTCGCGGTAGATCGTGCGGATGGAGACCTCGAGCTCGTCGGCGAGCTCGCGGGCGGTCATACGCCCACGTGTCTGCAGGAGCAGCAGCACGGAGAGCAACCGACTGGCGCGCACGCGTCAGTCCTACCCCCTGAGCTGACAGCTCGTGTCAGCTACCCGTCACCGCGCGCTCGTCGGGGACCCCGTCGTCGTCCGCGTCGACCAGCAGTGGGTCGAGGACGCCCGCGCGCACCGCCTCCAGCTGGGCGGACACGGCCATCCCGGCGAGCAGCGCGACGCCGGTGACGAAGGCCCAGAGCAGCAGCACCATGATCCCGGCGAGCGGCCCGTAGGTCGCCGAGAACTCCCCGGAGATCGACACGTAGAGCGCGATCGCCCCGGACGCGACGAGCCACCGCGACCGTCAGCCCGCCCCGAGACCCAGCCACGAGCCCGGGCTGGTGACGGCGCGGTGCGAAGCGGAAGAGCGTGGTCACCGCGAGCACGAGCGCCGCGAGGCCCACCGGCCAGCGCACGACGTCCCAGACCGTCTCCGCCACGTCGCCCCAGCGGTAGACCTCCTCGATGGCGTCCCCGAACGGCCCGCCCGCCACGATGAGGACAGCCCGACGCCGAGCGCGGCGCCCGCCGTCGCCGTCAGGACGGCCGCGCGGGAGTACTTGCGCAGGGCCGGGCGATCGCGCTCGACGCCGTAGACGCGGTTCGCGCCGCGCTCCAGCTGGGCGAACGCGCTCGTCATCGCGACGAAGGCGGTCACGAGACCGAAGGCCACCGCGAGCTCGCCGAGGTCCTCGCCCGGTCGGTCGTCGTCCTCGTCCTCGACGGCGGGTGTCTCTACGCCGCGGGCGACCACGTCCGCCAGAAGCTGGTCGCCGGTGCCCGGGGACACCGCGACGACGGTGCGCGCGACGACCTGGGCCACCGACTCCGCGCCGATCGCCGTGGCGAGCCCGCTGCCGGCGATGATCAGCGGCACCGTCGCGAGCGCGAGCTGGAGGGCGAACGCGCGGGCGTGGCTGACGCCGTCGCCGTCGCGGAAGCGCAGGAAAGAGGTCTTCAGCAGCGCGACCAGCCCGACGCGGCGCGTGGTGTGCCAGGCGTCGTCGGCGGAAGGTCCTCCCGTGCATGTCCGTGGTCTCGGGCACGGCGCGCACGGAGCTCACCGCGCCATCATGGCCCGACCTGACAACACGTGTCAGTCGACCCCGGGCAGGCTGGCCCGATGGACATCACGCGGGCGCAGGCCATCGCCTACCGGATCGCCGCGCAGGGTCTCGCGCGCCGCTCGACCGACGACGCCGCCGCACTGCTCGACCTCGGGGTGCAGCACCGGGAGTCGTCGGTGGTGGTGGCGCTCGCGGCGCGGTTGCCCGACGGCCCACCCGACGCCGGCTGCTCGCCTGGACCCACCGGGCCGCACCGCACCGGCACCACCCGCGGACCTCGCCCGGTGGGCGCGGGCGCTGCGCCCGTTGTCGAGGCCGACGCGATGGGCCGGCTGATCTGGACCGCGGAGCAGGCGGCGGAGATCGGCGCGCTCGAGGGGATCGACCGGACGGCGGAGGTGCTGGAGCGGGTCGTGACCGGCCCGATGACCAAGGGCGAGCTCTCCACCGCCGTGAGCCGCGAACTGCCCCGTCGCTGCAGCGCGACTGCCCCTCCTGCGGGGTGTGGCACGTGTTCGACCAGCTCCTCCGGCTCGCCGCGCTGCCCGCCGGGCTCACGCTCGACGGCGGGCGGGTGCTGCGGGCCCTGCCACCGGCCGACGGCTGGGTCCGGGCGTCCGGGGCGGGGAGGTGGCGGACGTCGCGTGCCTCGTCACGGACGCCGCCCGCGTGTTCGGGCCGGTCACGACTGCCGACCTCGCCGCGTGGGCCGGCACCTCGGCGGGCGCTGCGGCCCGCGGTGGAGGCAGCAGACCTGCTCCGGGTGCGCGTCGACGGGCGGGCCGCGTGGGTGGCGCGCGACGCGGCGGAGCTGCTGGCGGACCCGCCGTCACCACCCGGTCTGCGGCTCCTGCCCGCCTTCGACCCGCTGCTCGCCGGCCGCGACCGGGCGCTGCTCGTTCCCGACGACGGGTTGCGCCGGGCCCTCTGGCCGGCGCTCGGGCACCTGGGGCGGTGCTCGTCGGGACGGAGGTCGTGGGCACGTGGCGGCCGCGTGCGGCGGGGAAGAAGCTGACGGTGGAGGTCACCTCGTCGGGCGACATCCCGCGGGACCGGCTCGACGCCGAGGCGGACCGGGTCGCGGCCGCCCGCGGGCTGCGCCTGTCCGAGGTGCGGTGGACCGTTCTCACGCTCAAGGTGAGCAATGGACCATTGCTGATCAGGCCCAGGCGTCGGTGAGCAGCGCATCGAGGGCGAGCAGGGTGTCGCGGGCGCCCGCCGGGAGGCCGACCCCACGGCCGTGCCGGACCTCGGCTCGCGGACGTTGACGCGCACCAGCCGCCCCGACGCGGCCGACGCCAGCTCGGCGTGCCGCCGCACGGTGGGCACCGCGGTGCCGGCGCCCAGCTCGAGCACGGCGACGTCGGACCGCTCCCGCAGCCACGCCCGGTGCGCGCCCATCCGTTCGGCGTGCGTCCCGGGCACCCACGACCCGTCGCCGAACATCAGGATGTTCGGCCGCGCGACCGCCCCGCAGCGCGGGCAGGTCGGCAACGGCTCGCGGGCCCGCATCGTGTCCTCGTCGATCGTGACGTCGACGCCGTCGGCCGACCACGTCGCCGCCGAGCACGGGCGGGTGCACTGCAGCGTGCCGATCGCGCCGTGGCACTCGACCACGGCCTCGTCGGGAAAGCCCGCGGCCTGGAACGCGCCGTCGACGTTCGAGGTGAAGACGTGGGTCGGGAGGCGCTGCGACCAGCCCGCAGCACGCCGAAGCCGGCGTGCGGTGCCGTCGCCCGGTACAGCGCGAGCCGGTGCCCGTAGAAGCCCCACGCCAGCTCGGGGTCGTCCGCGAAGTGCTCGGGGTCGGCCAGCTCCTCGAAGCGCAGCCCGAGCCGGCGGTAGGGCGGGTAGGCCCGCCAGAACCCCTCGGGGCCGCGGAAGTCGGGCAGCCCCGAGTCGACGCCCATGCCGGCGCCCGCCGCGACGACCAGGGCCGAGGCGCCGCGGAGGAGGTCGCGGCGCGCTCGACATCGGGTCGGCGTCGGGACCGGTCAGGACTCGCCGCCGCCCTTGCCGACGGAGAGGACGACGTCGAACTCCATCAGCTCGGCACCCGAGGAGACCGGCTGCGCGCGCTCGCCGGCGTGCGCCTCGGCGGCCGCGCCGCCGTCACGCCAGTTGACGAACGCCTCCTCGGTCTCCCAGCGGGTGTAGACGAAGTACCGGTCGTCCCCGCGGTGGGGCGCAGCAGCTCGTACCGAGGAAGCCCGGGGTGTCCTTGATCGACTCCCCGCGCGCGGCGAACCGGCGCTCCAGTTCCTCGGCGTTGCCTTCGGGGACGCTGATCGCGTTGATCTTCACGACGGCCATGTCCCCAGCCTGCGACGACCCGTCGGACTGGCCCGGTGCTCTCAGGTCGAGCTCTGCTCCGCTCCGTCTCCCGGCAGCGCGAACCGCCCGTCCGCCCGCTGCTCGACGAGGCCGTCGACGAGCAGGAGTCAGGCAGCGGGCGCGCTGGGCGGGATCGGTGAGCCACGCCGCCTCGAGCGCCGCCGCGTCGACCGGGCCGGGGGCGCCGCGCAGGACGTCGAGCAGCCGGCCCCGGACCTGACGGTCCGTGCCCGCCCAGCGCTGCCCCTTCTTCGGCGGCCCGTCCCACGCCGGTCGCCCCGCCTGCTGCCAGGCGCAGAGGTCGACCACCGGGCCGTCCGCGCAGCGCGGGCCCCGGGCGACGCAGATGCAGGCCCGAGCTCCATCAGGCGGCCGAGGTCCGGCGGCGTCGGCCTCGTCGGTGGGCAGGAGCGCCTCGGTGTCGGGGAGGTCGCGGGCCGACGCGTCGCCGGCCTCCGCGCGCCCGTGGACCGCCCGGGCCACGACCCGCCGGACGTTGGTGTCCACCACCGGGCAGCGCCGGCCGTACGCGAAGGTGGCGACGGCGCGGGCGGTGTAGGCGCCGATGCCGGGCAGGCCTCCAGGACGTCGACGTCGTCGGGGACCACGTCGCCGTGCTCGTCGGCGATCGCGGCCGCGGCGTCGTGCAGGCGGATCGCCCGCCGCGGGTAGCCGAGCTTGCCCCAGGCGCGCAGCACGTCCGCTGTCGACGCGGCGGCGAGGTCGGACGGCGGGGCCAGCGGGCCATCCACTCCCGCCAGATCGGGTCGACGCGGCGACCGGGGTCTGCTGCAGCATGAACTCGCTGACCAGCACGCCCCAGCCGGTGGTGCTCGGCGTCGCCAGGGCAGGTCGCGGGCGTTGGGCGGCGAACCAGGTCAGGAGCCGGTCGGCGAGGGGGGGCGCCCGGATTGCGACGGCCCGGTCGACCGGGCATCGCGCCCCGTCCGGCCATCCGCCCGCGTCGCGTCGGGCGGCGTGCCTCGACGGGGTGAGTTCGAGACGCGGCCCGGCGCGGGGGGATCGCGCTGCGCGACCCCGCTACTACCGTGAGTCACAGGTTGGAGCCGGTGGGACCGCTCCCACCGTCGGTCTACTGGCGACGGCGGGCCGTCGCCGCGATCGTCCTCGTCCTCGTGCTGTCCTCCCTGGTCTGGGCGGATCTGCCGCGGTCCATCGACGACCGGGACCGGGACCGCTGCCGCGTCCGTGCTGGCGCCGCCGTCGTCGCGCCGCCACCCCGGTCGCGTCGCCTGCTCTGGCGCCTGACGGCGGTGCTGCCCCGGGTGCCGGGGCGCTGGGGCCGGGGGGTCGCGCGCTCGTCGCCGCCCTCCCCCGTCCCCACCCGGCCCGGGTGGTGGCGACCCCGCCGCTGCTCGCGCCGCCGACCGACCCAGGCGGCTCGTCCCGCCGGTGCCCCCGCCCGGGCTGCCCGCCGCGCCGGGCCCCGACCGCGGGTCGGGTGGCCCCGAGCCCCCGGCCCCCGCCGCGGTCGCAGCCGTGCGCCGTTGCTGCCCGACCGGACCTCGCCCCGTCGCCGCCCGCACCGACAAGACCGCGCGCCCGGTACGACGAGCGCCCGCTGTTCAGCCTCGTCGTCACGAACACGTCGGCGGCGCCCTGCGTGCGCGACCTGGACGGTGCCGCAGCGATGGCCGTCGTGGTCTGGAGCCGGGCGACGGGCTCTGGTCAGCGACGACTGCGCGCCCGGCGGCGACGACCTGCGCACGCTCGTGCCCGGCCAGGGCAGGCGTTCGCCGTGAACGTGGGCGGGCGGGCTCGGCGCCGGGCTGTCGGCCGGGCGGACCGGTGCCGCCGGCACCTACCAGCTGCTGACCCGGCTCGACGGCACGGTCAGCGACCCCGTGCGCTTCACGATCGCTTCCTAGGACCCCCAGCCCGACGGCGCGAGCGCCCTGGCCAGGTTCGTCCACCTCGGTGAGCGTCATCCCCGCGGGCGCGACGTCCTGGCCGAACGGCACGACCGCCGCGGGGATGCCGAGCCGGGCGGCCTCGGCCAGCCGCCGGTCGACGCCGGTGACCCGGCGGATCTCGCCGGCCAGGCCCGACCTCGCCGAGCACGACGACGCCGTAGGGCAGCGGCGTGTTCGCGCGGCCGAGGCGACGGCCAGCGCGATCGCGAGGTCGGCGGCCGGCTCGCGAGCCGCATCCCGCCGACCGTCGCCGCGAACCGTCGGCGTCGTGGAGCCGTGAGCCCGCCGTGCTGCCAGCACGGCCAGCATCATCGCACCCGGGACGACTCCAGGTCGGACACCGCGCGCCGCGCGGGCGCGGATGTTCCCGACCCGCGACCAGCGCCCTGCACCTCGCCAGCAGCGGCCGCTTGCCCTCCATCGTCACGGTGACGGCCGTGCCGGGCACCCCGCCCGTCATCGTGCCCACGAACAGGCCCGTCGGGTCGGTGACCTCGGTGATGCCGCCGTCGAACATCTCGAAGCAGCCGACCTCGTCGGACGGGCCGAAGCGGTTCTTCAGCCCGCGCACCATGCGCAGCGTCGAGTGCCGGTCGCCCTCGAAGCTCAGCACGACGTCGACCAGGTGCTCGAGCGTGCGCGGACCGGCGACGGCCCCGTCCTTCGTGACGTGGCCGATGAGCACCACCGGCAGGTCCCGCTGCTTGGCCAGCGCCACCAGCGCCGAGGTCACCGCTCGGACCTGCGACACCCCGCCCGCCGTGCCCTCGACGTCGGCCGACCCGACGGTCTGCACCGAGTCGACCACGAGGAGCCCGGGGTCGACCGCCTCCACGTGGGCCAGCACGGACTCCAGGTCGGACTCGCGGCCAGGAACAGGTCGTCGGCACGGCGTTCGGTGCGCTCGGCGCGCAGCCGGACCTGGCCCGCCGACTCCTCGCCGGTGACGTAGAGGACGGTGCCGCCCGACCGGGCGCGCCGGGCGGCGACCTCCAGCAGCAGCGTCGACTTCCCGACGCCCGGCTCCCCGGCCAGCAGCACGACCGCCCCGGGACGGCCGCCGCCGAGCACCCGGTCAGCTCGTCGACGCCGGTGGCGGGGACGTGACCGTCGCGTCCAGCTCGACGTCGCCGATCCGCGGGCCGGTGCTCGGCGCGCCGGGCGCGCCTTCGCGCAGCCCCGCCGGGTCGCCCACGGCCCCCGCGGGCGGCAGGCCCTCCTCGATCGTCCCCCAGCCGCGCAGCCCGGTGGTCGCCACTCGCCGCGGTGTAGCCGCAGGCGGTGCACTCGAACGGGCGGGGACGGGCTTCGTGCTCACGGTGCGGGGCGCCCAGGACGACCCCGACAGTCACGCGGACCGGCGCGCCCCGCTGGGCCGGCGGCACGACCCCGGCGTCGGGCGGCGGCGGACGCTCGGCCTCGGGGACCGGGATCGTGGTGTTGAGGAACACCGGCAGCGTCACCGTCGAGCCCGGCGCGTGCGAAGGTGAAGGTGACCGGCCCGCTCGGCCCTCGTGCAGCACCGGCGACCGGCGGCAGCGTGATCCGCATCCGGCGTGGGGTTGGTCGGCGACGGCGGGCCGACCGGGCGGCGGCGCGCCGACCAGCGTGGTCGTCGAGTTCGCGACGATCGCGGTGAAGCCCTCGGCGCGCGCCGGCCCGCGTACGGCGTGGTCACCGAGACCAGCTGGTCGCGTCTGGAGGCCTGGTTGACGATCGTGCCGCGCAGCACGACCGACTGCCCCGCTGGGACGACCGGCGGCGCCCGGGTCGAGCGTGACGTTGCGCAGCAGGACCTGGCCGTCGCGGTGCCCTCGGGCCGACCGACCGACGAGATCGTCGTTCACCGGTCTGGGTGACTGGCGCCGGGGCAGCTGGCCAGCCCGAGAGGACGCCAGGCGGCCGCGCCGCAGGCGCAGCGTGGCGGCGAACAACGCGGTCCGCGGACGTCCCGTCGGTCGGCGGGTCATGGCGCGAGGTCCTCCTGCCGGTCGGCTGTCGCTCCGGCCGCGCGCGGGCGCCGGCGGATCGGCGTCACCCTAGCGTCAGCGGGGCCCCGAGGCGCGTCCGACGTGCCCGTCACGCCGCCGGACGGCCCCCGACCTCGCGAAGCACGGCCCGGCGCCACTTGTCAACCCCTGACCTGCGACGACGGTGCAATCCCCTCCGACGACGTGTCGGGGGCGTGTTAACCTGGATGCAGCGAAAGGGGCTAGGGGACACATGGTTTTCAAGGTCGGCGAGACCGTCGTCTACCCGCACCACGGTGCCGCTCTCATCGAGGCCATCGAGACCCGGACGATCAAGGGCGAGGAGAAGAAGTACCTCGTCCTCAAGGTCGCCCAGGGGGATCTGACGGTCCGGGTGCCCGCGGACAACGCCGAGATCGTCGGTGTGCGCGACGTCGTCGGTCAGGAGGGTCTGGACAAGGTCTTCGAGGTGCTGCGGGCCCCGCACACCGAGGAGCCGACCAACTGGTCGCGGCGGTACAAGGCGAACCTCGAGAAGCTCGCGTCGGGTGACGTCAACAAGGTGGCCGAGGTCGTGCGCGACCTGTGGCGCCGCGAGAAGGACCGCGGCCTGTCCGCGGGCGAGAAGCGGATGCTGGCGAAGGCGCGGCAGATACTGGTCAGCGAGCTCGCGCTCGCCGAGGGCACCGACGAGGTGGCGGCCGAGTCCCTGCTCGACCAGGTCCTCGCCTCCTGAGGTGAGGGTCGCGGCCGTCGTGCCGGCGGCCGGCTCCGGGGAACGTCTCGGGCCGGGCTGCCGAAGGCGTTCGTCGACGTCGCCGGGATCGCGATGGTGCGCGCGCCGTCGACGGTCTGCTCGACTCGGGGTCGTCGACGAGGTGGTCGTCGTCGCGCCCCCCGAGCTCGTCGAGGTCCGCCTCGCCGTGTTCGACGGCAGGTCGGGTCGTCCGGTGGGCACGACCGCGGCGTCGGTCGCGCCGGCCTGGCCGCGGTGCCCGACGCGGACGTCGTGCTCGTGCACGACGCCGCCCGTCCGCCTGTGCCCGCCGTCCGTCGTCGCGTCCGTGGTCGCGGCGGTCGTGCCGGACGTGCCGGCCGTCGTGCCGGCGATCCCGGTGGCCGACACCGTGCGCCGTCGACGCCGCCGGCGGGCGCGTCCACCGGTCGACCGCACCGGGCTGCGGGCGGTGCAGACCCGCAGGGCTTCGTCGCCGCGGACCTCGCGCGTGCGCACGCCGAGGCGTCCGACCCGCTGACCGACGACGCCGGGCCTCGTGGAGGCGTTGGGCGACCCGAGATCGTCACCGTGGGGGGATCCGTTGGCGTTCAAGATCACGACCCGCTGGGACCTGGCGATCGCGGAGGCCCTGGTGACGGCGCTGTGAGGGTCGTGCGGGTCGGAGGATCGGCATCGGGACGACGTGCACCCGCTCGACGCCGAGGCGCCGTGCTGGGTCGCCGGTCTGCTGTGGGAGGGTCGACGGCTGCGCCGGGCACTCCGACGGCGACGTCGCCGCGCACGCGATCTGCGACGCCATGCTGTCGGCCGCCGGGCTCGGCGACCTCGGCGCGGTGTTCGGCACCGGGCGGCCCGAATGGGCCGGTGCGTCGGGCGTGCGCCTGCTCGGCGAGGTGCGCCGGCTCGTTCACGACGACGGGTGGATTCTCGGCAACGGCGCGGTCCAGGTGATCGGCAACGACCCGAAGATCGGTACCCGCCGTCGGGAAGCGGAGCAGGTGCTCTCCGAGGCGGTGGGCGGTCCCGTGTCGGTGTCCGGGACGACGTCCGACGGCTCTGGGCTGACCGGACGTGGCGAGGGTCTCGCCGCGGTCGCGACGGCGTTGCTGGTGCGCGCTGATCTTCTCGTCCGGCCCGCTGAGGTGCCTCCCTGGCAGGTCGCCCCGGCACGTTCCGCGGCACTTTCCCGAACCGCACCCACGGGTCGGGGCGGCGTGCTTGCCTGGTTCCCGGCGAGGGGAGGCGGGCGTGTTCGACGTGAACTGGGAGACGCGGTCGCACGCGGACATCCACGCCCAGCTGCAGGGACGGGGTGCCGGGTTCACCGACGCGGGCGGGGCGTGGAACTCGCTGGCGACCCGGCTGCGCGACGTCGCCGGCTCGGTCGAGCGCGCGACGTCCGGCATCGCCGCCACCCGCACCGGGCCGGCGGCGCAGGCGGCGGGCGGTGCGGTCGGGCCGATGGGGCCGTGGGCGGACGAGGTGCGGGGCTTCAGCGACGCGGTCGGCTCGGCGTCCCACGAGCAGAACCGGGCCCTGGCGGCGACGCGCGGCGCGGTGGTCCGCCGGTCCCGCGGCCGCCGGTGACGCTGCAGACCTGGGAAGGGGTCGGCGCCCTGGCTGCGCTCGACGTCGACTCCGGCCGAGAACGCGTCGCTCGACGCCGAACGGTGGCCCGCGCGGCCATGGGGCGATACCAGGAGTTCAGCTCGCCCGCGCGTCCGGCCTGCCGGACTGCAGGGCGTTCTCAGATCCAGGTGGTCGCCGGAGGCCGACGGCGGGTGGCGCGGCAGGTCGGCCCCAGGTCGGCGCGGGAGGAGCGGTGGGCGGCGGGTGTCCGCGACGGCAGACGGGCGGGGCGCGCTGCCGGGGGGCGGTCGGGGTGCGCCGGTGGAGCGGTCCGGGGGTCGTGCGCGCCGGGGTCGACGGTCGGGGCGCTGGAGCGGTGGATCGTCCGCGTCGCCGGGACCCGGACGATCCGGCGGTCCGGTGCCCCGGGGGCGGGGGCGTCGCCGGCGGTGGATCGTCCGCGTCGCCGCGACCCGGTCCGGCGGTCTTCTCCCGACCGGGTGCCGGGGGCGCCGCGAGCGGTGGATCGTCCGCGTCGGCGCGACCCGGACAGCCGGGCGCCGGGCCGACTCCGGGGCCGGCAGCATCGGCGCGAGCGGCGAGACGTCCGCGTCAGCACGACCCGGATCCGCGATCGTCGCCGACCTTCGGTCCGAGCGGCTCCGGGGCGCGAAGTCGGGCCCACGACCTGGCTCCGCGCGGCCCGGCCTGGTCGGTGACGACGCGCCCGGTGGTCGAACCGCTCCCACGGCGTCGGCGAGCCGGCCATCGGCCCCGGGCCGAGCAGCCCGGCGGCGCCGGCGGCCCAGGCGTCGTTCGGCCCCGATCGGTGGGGTCGGGGCCGGGCGCGGGAAGCGGGTCGCGGGCGGCCTACCTCGTCCCGGACGGTGGCCTCGCGGGCGAAGCCGCGGGTCGCCCCGGTGATCGGCGGATGATGCCGGCCCGGGGACCGGGACGCCGTCGTGGCGCCACCTGGGGCTGGGCGACCGGCCGGTGCTCGACGTGCCGGACCACGGCTCCACGCTGTCCGACCGCGACGCCGCCGACCACGCCGCGCTCTGCGGACTCCGCGGACCGGGCTGGCGTGAACCGGTCCGTCGGGCCCCGGTCGTCGGCGACCTGGCCGATGCGCTGCGCGCTCGACCGCCCCGGAGGTCGACGTCGACCTCCGTGCTGGGACCCCGCCCGCGCGGCTGGTTCGCCGCCTCGGCGAGCTGACCGTCGTCGTCGAGCCCCGTCCGCCACGCCGACCCTCGACCTCGTCTCCCGCCCGCCCCGCACGGCCCGCCGGAGCTGGTGGAGGTCCTGGGCCCGCCTCGTCCTCACCCGCGCGCCGGAGGTCGGCCGACGGGGGCACTGACCGTCCCCGCCCTGTTCGTCGGGCGCCCCCCGCCGCCACCCGCCGTCGGGAGCGGATCGCGGCCCCGCCGAGCCGCCCCGGCGTCGGATGCAGCTGGGAGCGCGGGTGCGCGCCGCGGGCGGGCCGCTCCCGTGGTCGACGACGGGTGGAGGGCCGCACGCTCGTCGAACTGGACGGCGAGGCTGGGCGACCGGCCGACCGTCTCCTCGTGCGCGCGAGCTGGCCCGTCCCTGAGCGAGGGCGTCGCGGACGGGTGAAGGTCGCGAGGCGGTCGTCGGAAGTGCCGTCGCGGTACATCGGGTCGAGGAACATCGAGCGGATCCCGGTCCGCTCGACCCCGACGGCGTCGGCGTTCCCGTCGCGGACGTCGGCGGTGAGGTTGACCCGGAGGATCGTCTCGACGTCCTCGCCCGCCCTGCCGCGGTCGACGTCGATCCTGCGCATCGTCGCCAGGCCGTCGACCGCCTTCTCCGCGGCCGGTTCACCGCGGGCGAGCGTGCGACGACGGGGAGCCAGCCGTCGGCCCGGCGCCCGACGCGGCGCAGTGCCGGACCGCTGAACGCCGGACCCTGCACCGACACGGGGCGAGGGCGTCTCGCCCGCGCCGACGGCGTCGTCTCAGAACCGGCCCTCGACGTCGCGGTCGTCGTCTCAGCACGTCGAGCCCGAGCAGCCGTCGAGCCGGGCGCCCGGTCGAAGCCGACCCCGGCGGCGGTGTCCCGCGGCGACCAGCTCGATGCCCAGCCCCGCGACCAGGCGGCCGCCGGAGAGGGCGGCGATCGTCGCGAGCGACCGGGCGAGGACGGCGGGCGCGGCAGCGGCGCGACCAGCACGCCGAGCCGAGCCGGGCGCTCGTCGTCGTGACCGCGGCAGCGGCGAGGAGGGCGAACGGGTCGAGGGCACGTTCGAAGGCTGCGGGCCGTCGGACCGCCGTCGACGCTCGGGGCCGGGCGCTCAGGAGGCGGTCGCCCACGGCGACGCCGGCCCGGCCTCCGCGGCGCGGCGAACCGGCCGAGGGTCGCCGCGTCGTCCGCGGCGGGGCCGAACTGGGGAGCGGGTCCGAGCGGGAACGACCCTGGGGGCCCGCACCGGCCGTGACTGGAGTCCGTAGGATCCGCGTGGTGAGCCTGCACCTGTACGACACCGCTGCACGCGCGCTGCGGGAGTTCCACCCGCAGCACGAGGGCCGGGCGTCGATCTACGTGTGTGGGGCGACCGTGCAGGGAGTACCGCACGTCGGGCACGTCCGGTCCAGTGTGAACTTCGACGTCCTGCGCCGGTGGCTGGTCCACCAGGGGCTCGACGTCAGCCTGGTGCGCAACGTCACCGACATCGACGACAAGATCCTCACCAAGGCGGCCGAGGCGGTCGGCCCTGGTGGGAGTGGGCCGCGACGCACGAGCGCGCGTTCTCCGCCGCCTACACCGCGCTGGGCTGCCTGCCGCCGTCGCTGGAGCCGCGGGCGACCGGGCACATCACGCAGATGGTCGAGCTGATCGAGCGGCTGATCGCGGGCGGGCACGCCTACCCGTGCGACAACGACCGGCGACGTCTACTTCGCCGTCGGGACGTGGCCGACCTACGGCTCGCTCTCGGGGCAGAAGCCCGACGAGATGGAGCAGGGCGAGGCGGCCTCGCGCGGCAAGCACGACCCGCGCGACTTCACGCTGTGGAAGGCCGCGAAGCCCGGCGAGCCCGTCGTGGCCGACGCCGTGGGGCCGTGGCCGTCCGGGCTGGCACCTGGAGTGCTCGGCGATGGCGACCCGCTACCTCGGGCCGTCGTTCGACATCCACGGCGGCGGGCTGGACCTGGTGTTCCCGCACCACGAGAACGAGCGGGCCCAGTCCAACGCGGCCGGCGACGGCTTCGCGAACTTCTGGCTGCACAACGCCTGGGTGACGATGGCCGGGGCGAAGATGTCGAAGTCGCTGGGCAACACCCTGACGATCCCGGCCGTGCTCGAGCGGGTCCGGGCGGTCGAGCTGCGCTACTACCTGGTGGCGCCGCACTACCGCTCGACGGTCGAGTTCTCCGACGGCGCGCTCGCCGAGGCGGCCTCGGCGTACCGGCGGATCGAGACGTTCGTGGCGCGGGTCGCCGAGCGGGTCGGTCCGGTGCCCGCGAGCGGCGCGGACATCTCCGCGTTCGCCGCGGCGATGGACGACGACCTCGGTACCCCGTCCGCGCTCGCCGCCGTGCACGAGCAGGTGCGGGCGGGCAACACGGCCCTCGCCGAGGGCGACCACGCGCGGGCCCGGGCGGCCGCGACGGCCGTCCGCGAGATGAACCGGGTGCTCGGCCGCGACCCCCAGGACCCCCACAGGGCCGGGTGGAACGGGACCGGCGCGGCCGGCACCTCCACCCGCTCCGCGCTCGGCGCGCTCGTGGAGGACCTCCTCACGCAGCGCACCGCGGCCCGCAGGACCGCGACTTCGCGCGAGCCGACGCGATCCGTGACCAACTGACCGCCGCCGGCGTCGGGATCGAGGACACCCCGACGGACCGGTCTGGACCCTGAAGGACGACGAGCAGTAGCGATGGCAGGAAACTCGCGCCGCCCGGTGCACGGCGCAACCCCGGCTCGAAGAAGGGCCCCACCAAGGGCTCCGGCGGCAATCGCGCCAAGGGGCTCGAGGGCAAGGGCCCGACCCCGAAGGCGGAGAACCGTCCCAACCACAAGTCCTACGAGGGCGGCGGCAAGACCGGGAAGTCCGGCAGGGTGCGGCGGCGCGCCGTCCGACGACGTCGCGGCCCGGCGCGCGGCGGGCGGCCCGGCTCCCAGGCGGCCCGGCCCGTCGTCGGGAACGGGAGGCGCCGGACGGCCCGCAGGTGGTGGTCGGGCGCAACCCGGTGATCGAGAGCCTGCGCGCGCACATCCCGGCGACGGCGCTGCAGGTCGCGCAGGGCATCGACATCGACGACCGCGTCCGCGAGGCGCTGCGCACCGCGGGCGACCGCGGGATCAGCGTGCTCGAGGTGCCGCGCGCCGACGTCGAGCGCCTGGCCGACGGCTCCGTGCACCAGGGCATCGCGCTCTCGGTGCCGGCCTTCGAGTACGCCCACCCCGACGACCTGCTCGAGGAGGCCCGCCAGGCGGCGCACCTCGCGACGCGTCGAGCCGCTGCTGGTCGCCCTCGACGGCGTCACCGACCCGCGCAACCTCGGCGCGGTCGTCCGCTCGGCCGCCGCGTTCGGCGCGCACGGGGTGCTGCTGCCGCTGCGGCGGTCGGTCGGGGTCACGCCGGTCGCGTGGCGGACCTCGGCCGGGCGCCGCCGCCCGCATGCCGATCGGGCGCGCGACGAACCTGTCGCGGACGCTGGGGCCTGGAACGACGACGGGTTCGTGACGGTCGGGCTCGACGGCGAGGTGTCGGCGACGATCGACGACCTCGACGCCGTCGCCGGCCCGGACGCCGCCCGCGGGCCGCTGGTGCTCGTCGTCGGGTCGGAGGGCAAGGGCCTGTCGCGGCTCGTGCGCGAGACCTGCACCGGCACCGTCGCGATCCCGATGGCGGGCGACGTGGAGTCGCTGAACGCCGCCGTCGCGGCCGGGGTGGCGCTGGCCGAGGTGGCGGCGGCGGCGTTGGAGTACGAAATCCGTGCTCTGCACGGCCCTCACGGGCCAGCCACCTCCTGCAGCTCCGCCAGCGTCTCGGCCGGCGCCTCCTCGGGATGAAGTGGCCGCTCGGCATGGCGCGGCCGGTCACGTCGTGGGCCGTACTCGCGCCAGACGGCGAGCGGGTCGTAGTTCTTCCCGACGAAGCCGTGCTCGCCCCACAGCACGAGCGTGGGGCACTCGAGGCGCTGCCCGGCGTCCCAGGTCTCCTCGTCGTCGGTGACGTCGATCCCGGCGCCGGCCTTGTAGTCGGCGGTGGTGGCGGCGATCGCGGCCGGGTCGGAGAACGCGGCGATGTAGTGGTCCATGACCTCCGGCGCGATCGTCACCCCGGCGCCAGCAGCCGCTCGACCATCGTGCGGATCCAGAACTCGGGCGCGCGCAGCAGCAGGTCTCGGGGACGTCGCCGCCGGTGGCCAGGAAGAACCAGTGGAAGTAGCCGAACGCCAGCTCGCGTCGACGTTCGCGAACACGTGGCGGGTCGGGACGATGTCGAGCAGCGCCAGCCGTCGCACGGCGTCGGGGTGGTCGAGGGTGAGCCGGTGCGACACCCGGGCGCCCGGTCGTGGCCCACCAGGTCGAAGCGTCGAAGCCCAACGACCGCATCACCGCGACCTGGTCGGCGGCCATGGCGCGCTTGCCGTAGTTGCGGGCGTCGGCCGTCGGGGGTGGGCTTGTCGGAGGCGCCGTAGCCCGGCAGGTCGGCGAAGACGACGGTGTGGTCGCGCGCGAGGTCGTCGGCGACGTCGCGCCACATCACGTGCGTCTGCGGGAACCCGTGCAGCAGCAGCACGGATCGCCCGACCCGCCGACCGCGACGTTGATCGACACCCCGTCCGCGTCCACTCGCCGGTAGGTGAACGGCTCCGGCAGCTGGGTCATGGCGCTCCTTCGCGACGGCGGGTGTGGTCCGGTGCCCTGGCGAGGGGCGCCCACGGGCGAATCTATTGAGCGAGGGGCCCCTCCGCTCGGGACGGGCCGGAACCGGCGTCACGCCGGCTCCGTGGGCCACCTCGGCGAGCGTTCGACGACCGCCGCCCCCGAGCCGCGTGGGCGCCAGGATCTCCGTCTCGGCGGCCTGCTCGCCGCCACGAGGCGCAACGTCCGCGAGCCCACGGACGTCCAGCGCGACCTTCTCTTCCCGGCCCGCTCGACCGCGGCGCCGGACCCGACCACACCGCCCTCGACGTCCTTGGCCAGGTCGCAGAGCCGGGCGGCCTCGTTGACCGGGTCGCCGATCACGGTGTACTCGTAGCGGCGCCGGTCGCCGATGTTGCCCGCGACCGCCTCCCCGGCCGGAGACCCGATCCCGGCGCCGACACTCGGTCGGAGAACACCTCTCGGCCAGCCGCGCCGCCATCACCGCGGCCGCGCCAGGGCGCACACCCCGGCGCGTCGTCATGTCGGTGGGCGCGCCGAACACCGCGACGCGGCGTCGCCCTCGAACTTGTTGATCCAGCCGCCGTGGCCTCGACGACGTCGATGACGACGGCGAAGAACTCGTTGAGCAGTTCGACGACCTCGTGCGGGGGGCGGGTGGCGGCGAGGGTGGTGGAGCCGACGAGGTCGACGAACAGGACGGCGACCTCGCGGACCTCGCCGCCGAGTTCGACGTCGTTCTCGAGGGCGTGGCGGGCGACGTCCTCGCCGACCTGGCGGCCGAAGAGGTCGCGGACGCGTTCGCGTTCGCGCAGGCCGGAGACCATGGTGTTGAACCCGGCCTGGAGCAGGCCGAGCTCGGTGGTGTCGAACACCGGGACGTCGACGTCGTAGTCGCCGCGCTCGACCTTCTTCAACGCCCGCCGCACGGCGAGCACGGGCGCGGCGGTCGACAGCGCCGTCAGCGGTGATCACCGCGCCGCCCACCACCAGCGCGACCCCGCCCAGCACGACCACCACGATCGCCAACCGCTCGAGCGTGTAGCCGCCGATCGTCAGCGCCGCGACGCCCGGCGAGCAGCACGCCCAGCAGCGGGTGGCGGTGCCGAACCCCACGCCGCCGATCGTCCGCATCAGCACGCCGGGCAGTCCGAGCCCGACGGCGGGGGCTCGGTCGAGCACCTCCCGGGCGCGCCGCGCAGGACGATCTCCACGAGCCGGTAGGTGATCGACACCGTCGCGATCCCGCCGAGGACCACGTCGCGCCCGACCTGGAACCCGACGCGGCCCGACGAGAAGATGTTGAGCAGCACGAACAGCACACGCCGCGACGATCCACAGCACGGCCTGCACGAGCGCGAGGCGCAGCGGGCCCCGCAGCACCACGCGGCGCAGGCGCAGGAAGTGCCGCTCGCGGGCGTCGTCGTCGGCGTCGGCCGCCAGCGCGGGCACCCGCATCCGCCGGTGGCCCCACCAGGCGCCGACGACGATCGCGGCGACGAACAGGTAGGGCCGAAGACGTTCAGGTTGCCCGCGCGTTCGGGTCGGTGACAGCGCCTCGGTGGGAAGACCCAGCCGCGAGCACGAGGACCACGCCGGCCCCGATGATGTTCGGGATGACCACGACCACCACGAGCAGGGCGCGGGTGGACACGCGGAGTTCGCGGTCCAACCCGGAGGTCCGCGGGCGAGGCATGTGCGGACCCTAGCGCAGGTCCGACGGCTCACGCCGAACGGCTCCCAGGAGCGGACGGGTGATCGCTACCATGCCGACGCCGGTGCCACCGCGCGTGCGACCGCGGGATCGCCTACACCGACTCCGCCGAGAGCCTCGGCGCGGCCCGCGCCGGTCGCGACGCGCCCCACGACGGGCGCACGACACCGATGGCGACGAGGACGCGACGATCGGCGACGTTCGCGACGCATCGCCATGACGTTCGACGCGGTCCGCTTCCTGTCGTCGACGCGCCCGATGCCGCAGCAGACGCCATCCAGATCGCGGCCCGCATCGCCAAGTTCGCCGGCCAGTCGACGCAGGCGGTGCCGAACGAGCCGACTCGTCACCCAGCACCAGCCGACCTCGGTGCGTCGGACGCCCTGGCGCGCCGCTCGAGGCACGACGTCGACCCAGGGCTGGACGACCACGAGCACGCTGTGGTGCGACCAGGACCGGGACGACGGCGGGGCCCCGGACGGCAGTGCCACCGAGCGAGGCAGGCGTCGACCAGCCCGCCGCACCGCAACCGCTACCGGATCCCACCCGACGTCGTGCGCAGGCCGCGCTCCCCGCGGTACGGCGATGGCGCCGGCAGCGAGCGCACGCGGCACCGGCCGAGTTCCGTTGAGCAGGACGTTCGCGGTCACGCGGCGGAAGCCGCCGTCGCGGGCGGGTCCGGGGACGACGACGCCGAGGGACCTCGTCGAGCCGACGAGCGACGTTGTCATCCCGGCCCGAACGCCGTCGACCGGTGGGGGGATCGGGCCGGTCTGGCCGAGGGTCGCGGCGACCATCGTGTCTGCCAGGTCGATCGGCGCGGGGCGGATCAGCCGACCCGTTCCCCGGCGTCGTGCCCCCGCCGGTGGATCAGGGGACCGTCGGGCGCGGGCTCTGGTTGGCCAGGGCGCTGTGCGACGAGGTGGACGTCACGGGTCCGGCGGGCACCACGGTCCGGCTGGCGCGGCGCCTGGTGCGCACCGAGCCGACCACGCGGCAGACCAGGTAGATCGCGAACGCGATCCCCGCGACGAACGGGCTGATCGGCAGCCCCGGCGCGAGCGACAGCACGATCCCGCCCAGCACGGCGACCTCGGCGAACAGCACCGCGAGCACGGTCGCGAGCAGCGGGCTCGCCGTCACCCGCGCAGCGGCGGCCGCCGGCGTGATGAGCAGCGAGAGGACCAGCAGCGCGCCGACGATCTGGACGCCGAGGGCCGTCGTCGCGCCGAGCAGCACCGCGAAGGCGATCGAGAGGGCGCGGACGGGGACGCCGCGGGCGGCCGCCATCGTCGGGTCGAGCGAGGCGAACAGCAGCGGCCGGTAGGCCACCGCCAGGACCCCCACGACGACGAGGCCGGTGACGGCCAGCGAGATCAGGTCGCCGGTGTCGATGCCGACGATCTGGCCCACGAGCAGCCCGAACTTGTTCGCCGAGCGCCCCGTGTAGAGCGACTGGAACAGCACGCCGAGCCGAGGCCGAACGAGAGCAGGACGCCGATCACCGAGTCGCGCTCGTGGGCCGCGTCCCCAGCGCCCCGAAGACCAGCGCGACGAGCACGGCGCCGGCGAGGGCGCCCCAGCCGACCGCGCCGGTCCCGAACAGCAGCAGCGCGCCCGCGCCGCCCGCGAACGCGAGCTCGGCGGTGCCGTGCACGGCGAACGCCATCCCGCGGCCCACCACCATCGGCCCGAGCAGGCCCGCGAGCAGCGCCAGCACGACGCCGGCGAGCAGCGCGAGCTGGACGAAGTCGCGGGAGAGCAGGTCGGTGGTCACCGCCGCGCCCCCACCGGGTGCTCGGCGACGACGGGGGAGTCCTCGGCGCCGACGACGACCAGCCGGTCGCGCACCCGCACGACCTCGACGTCGGTGCGGTACAGCTCCGAGAGGTTCTCCGAGGTCATGACCTCGTCGGGCGTGCCGATCCGGAACTCGCCCGTCGACGAGGTAGAGGACGCGGTCGACGACGGGCAGCACCGGGTTGATCTCGTGGGTGACGAAGACGACCGCCGTCCCGTGGTGGCGCCTGCGGCGCTCGACGATGTCGACGACGGCGCGCTGGTGGGCGAGGTCGAGCGAGAGCAGCGGCTCGTCGGCCAGCAGCAGCCGCGGGTCGCCGACCAGGGCCTGCGCCACCCGCAGCCGCTGCTGCTCGCCGCCGGAGAGCGTGCCGACCGGGGCGTCGGCGTAGGAGAGCGCGTCGACCTGGGCCAGCGCGTCGCGCACCCGCTCGTGGCGCGCGCGGCGGGTGCCGGCCAGGCCCGGGAGGCCGAAGCGGTGCCCGTCGAGGCCGAGCCCGACGAGGTCGCGCCCGCGCAGCGGGGTCAGCGGGTCGAGCATCGCCTGCTGCGGGATGTAGCCGACGTCGGCGCTGCCGCGCCGCGGGCGCCTGCCGTCGACCTCGACCTCGCCCGCCGTCAGGTCGAGGAGCCCGAGCAGGACCTGGAGCAGCGTCGTCTTCCCCGACCCGTTGGGCCCCAGCACGGCGATGAACTCGCCGGGGGAGACCTGCAGGTCGAGGCCGGACCACAGGGTGCGCGGACCCCGGCGCAGCTCGGCGCCGGTGAGCTCGACGGCCGGACCGGCGCATCCTCCTCACGCCGGTGCCGGTCACGCCGGCAGGCCGAACGCGGTCGGCAGCGCCGCGCGGTTCCCGTCGAGCCACTGCAGGTAGTCCTTCCCCGGCGGGAGGGTCTCGGTCACCTCGACCACGGGCACGTTCGCCGCGCGGGCACGGTCGCGCAGGCCGGCGACGACGGGGGTCTCGGTCTGGGGATTGAACACCAGCGCGCCGACACGTCGCTGGTTCAGGCCGTCACCCACCTGGGCGAGGGCGTCGGCCGGCGGGTCGGTCTCGTTCTCGACGGCCTCGACGAAGTCGGGGGGCGTCACGTCGGCGACACCCGCGGTGCGCAGCAGGTAGAACGCGATCGGCTCGGTCGAGTAGACCTGCGAACCCGGCCGGGCCTTGCCGACCCCGGCGAGCTTCCCGGCGACCTGGTCGACCTGGCCCGAGAACGCGCTCGCCCGTTCGCGCAGCGCGGCCGCCTGCGCGGGCTCGACCGCGGCCAGACGCTCGGCGACCTGGGTGACGACGCCCTTGACGGCGGTCGGGTCGAACCAGACGTGCTCGTTCTCGTCGGCCTTGTCCCCGCGCAGGTCGAACGCCTGATCGTCTTGCCGGCGACGGCCTGGTCGGACCGCACGGTCTGCTCGGCGAACTCGTCGTAGCCGCCGCCGTTGACGACGACGAGGTCGGCGTCGGTGATCGCGGCCGCGTCGGCGGGGTGACTCGTAGGAGCTGTGGGGGGTCGGCGGCCGGGTCCTTGATGATCGAGTCGACCTGCACGCCGGGGCCGGCGATCGCGCCGACGATCGAGCCCCACACGTTGGTCGAGGCGACGACGGTCAGCGTGCGTCCGGCCGGGTCGCCCGCAGGCGCCGCCGGTGTCGACGACCCGCACGCGGTGAGCGCGGGCAGGAGGCCGAGGACCCCGACGGTGAGGGCGAGTCCCGCGCGCAGGCGGGACGAACGGGCGGGCATCGGCGTCTCCTCGTCGTGGTGGTGAGAACGAGCAAACGATAACGGTTGCCGTTTATCGCGCCCGATCGAGTGGCCGAGGTCGCGCCGCGAGCCGTCCGGGGACCGCGAGCGGTGGCCCTAGATCGAAACAGTCGCTACGTTGCGCAGGTGGCAGAGGCACTCGAGGGGCGGAGGTCCACGCGGCGCACGGCGACGCTGGCCTCGCTGGCCGCTGAGCTCGGGGTGTCCCGGACGACGGTCTCCAACGCCTACAACCGTCCCGATCAGCTCTCCCCGGCCCTGCGACGCCGGGTCCTCGACACCGCCCGACGACTCGGCTACCCCGGCCCGGATCCGGTCGCCCGCTCGCTGCGGACCCGCAAGGCCGGCGCGGTGGGGCTGCTGCTGACCGAGGCGCTGTCCTACGCGTTCCGCGACCCGGTGGCCGTGCAGTTCCTCGAGGGGCTGGCCCTGGCCTGCGAGGACCACGGCTCCGGGCTGCTGCTCGTGCCGGTGAGCCCCGACGCGGGCGACGTCGGCGCGGTGGCGCGCGCGGGGGTCGACGGGTTCGTCGTGTACTCGATGCCCGACGACGACGAGCACTTCGGCGCGGTGCTCGAGCGCCCGGTCCCGGTCGTGGTCTGCGACCAGCCGACGGCGGTGCCCGACGTCGACCGGGTGGGCATCGACGACCCCGCCGCCATGGTCGAGATGGCCCACCACCTCGTGAAGCTCGGCCACCGCAAGGTCGGCGCGCTGTGCATGCGCCTGTCGACCGACCGCAACGACGGGTTCGCCTCGGTCTCCCGCCAGGACTCCGCCCGCTACGAGGTCCAGCGCCGCCGCCTCGCCGGGCTGCGCGACGGGTTCACCGCGGCCGGCGTCGACTGGTCGGGCGTGCCCGTCGTCGAGCGCTTCGACCACACCGAGGCCGCCGGGGCGTCGGCCGCCGAGCAGCTGCTCGACGCCCACCCCCAGGTCACGGCCCTCGTGTGCACCTCCGACATCCTCGCGCTCGGGGCCCTGCGGGTGCGGCGACGTCGCGGCGCTCCGTGCCCGACGACCTGACGGTGACCGGCTTCGACGGCGTCCCGCCGCCGAGCGCGCGAACCTGACGACCGTGCGCCAGCCGACGCTCGACAAGGGCCGCGCCGCGGGCGAGCTGCTCCTCGACCGCGGCGACCGCCAGCGCTCCGCACCCTGCTCCTGCCGACCGAGCTCCGCCCGCGCGCGGCACCAGCGGCCCCGCGCCCGCGTAGGTCGCCCGCGCGGTCAGAAGATGCGCGCGCGGTCGCTGACCGGGCGACGGCAGGGTCACCCCGTGGCGCCGGGCGTTCAGCCGCCGCACCGCGCGGTGGACCGGCCACCCCACCTGCTCGCCCAGCGAGACACCGGCGGCCAGCGCCAGCGCCATGGTGAGGGCGACGATCGTCGTGACGCGCCCGTGCTCACGCTGTTCAGTCGCGATCTGGGTGAACCCGCGGTAGAGCTGCAGGCCGGGCAGCAGCGGCGTGATCCCCGCGATCGACCAGCACGAGCGGCGGGATGCGCAATCGGTCGGGCAACAGATCGCGACCAGCCCCAGGACGGCGGCGGCGAGGGCGGCGGAGAGCGCCTGGTTGACCCCCGAGCTCACCATTCCGGCGTACCCGCCCCAGGCCAGGAGCCCCGAGGCGGCGGCGACCGGCAGCGAGCGCAGCGGCGCGTAGGCCGACAGGGCGAAGAAGATCCCGGCGGCGGCCGCCGCGATCAGCTGCTGCGGCTCCAGGCCCGCCGGTGGCGCGGAGGGCACGGCGACGGCGAAGGCGAGCGCGGTCGGCCCGCCGATCGCCTGGACGGCCTTGATCGCCGCCGCGACGCCGATGAACAGGCCCGCCGAGGAGAGCACGACCTCGACCACCCGCCCCGCCGCCGTCAACGGGAACCCGGTGATGGCGTCCTGCACGAGGCCGACCAGCGTCAGGCCGGACAGGAGCACGACCAGCCCGGTGGCGATGATCAACGACGGCGACTCGTCGAGCACACCGGCCCACGCGAGCCCCGTCGAGGTGGCGGCGACGATCCCCGCGCCGACCACCTGCTGGAAGAACATCGGCACCCGGCGGCGTCCCAGCCAGCGCCCGAGGCCCCACACCACGCCGGTGAGCACGAACGCCACGAGCGCCGCGGTGATCCCGCCGCCGAACAGCACCGCGACGGCCGCGGCGAAGACCGACCGCGAGAACCCGGCGACGAAGCGCGGGTACGGGTGGGGCCGTCGGCCGCCTGGCCGAGGCGGTCGAAGGCCTCGGCGATCGAGATCGGCGTCTCGCGGTCGACGATGTCCTTGAGGAGGTCGTCGACGGTGGCGAGGCGCGTGTAGTCCTGGGTGCGGTAGCGGACGTTGCGCATCGTCGTCACCGGCCCGACCTCGGTGCCGCGGTGGCAGCACATCGTGATCGTCGAGAAGGCGATGTCGACGTCGCAGACGGGCAGGCCGTAGGCGGTCGCGATGGCGAGCATCGTGTCGTGCGCGACGGCGGCGCCGGCCCCCGTGGCCAGCTGGACCTCACCGATGCGCAGCGCCAGGTCGAGCACCCGCAGCACGGTGCTGTCGTCGGCCACCTGCGGCCCGGTCACGGCCGGGAGCAGCGTGTCGCGCATCGTCGGCGCGTCGATCGCGCGCCGCAGGTCGGCGGCGACGGGGAACGGGTTGCGGAGCGAGACGCGGGCTCGGTGAGCCATCCCCACGTGCGGACCTTCCTCTTCCTGCTCGCCCGGATCCTCGGCCCGATGCTGGCGGGGGATCCGGGGCAACTTCATGGTCCATCTCCTCGGACGCGCGGGTTGATCGCGAGGTTGCCCCCGGGACGTGGGGCCGCCGCCACGGTACGGCTCCGCACGGGCGCGCGGGGATGCTCGTACGATCGCCCTGCACGCCGGCGTAGCTCAACTGGCAGAGCGCCCGCCTTGTAAGCGGAAGGTTGACGGTTCGAGTCCGTCCGTCGGCTCAGACATCCCCAGCTCAGGCCAGGGGTCCGAGCAGCCGAGTGGTGATCAACCCTCCACTTACTCACCGGATTCCTCCTCGTCGCTCCACATCGCGTCGAGCGCGGAAGCCGCGCCGGGGTTGGCGATGCGTCGCCCCAGGTAGTGGTTCTGGGTCATCGACACGTGCGCGTGCCCGAGCTGGTCGGCCACGGCGCGGGGCGTCTGGCCGGCGGTGTCGAGGATCGTGGCGCAGGTCCGCCGGAACACGTGCGAGGTGACCCAGGCGAACCCGTCGCTGCCCCGGGCCTCGCGAAAGGCGCGGCTGGTGTTCGACGGGTCGCGCCAGCCGCCGAGGGTGTCGGGGAAGACCGGGCGTGTCGGGTCGCCGGGCCCGCGGCGGCGCAGCATCGAGGCGACGAACCCCGGCACGATCAGCAGCCGCTCCCCGGTCTCGGTCTTGGTCGTCTTGCGGACCAGGCCGACGCCCTTGAGCCGGATCAGCGTGTGCCGCACGTCGACCGTCGACGCCTCGAGGTCGACCTCCGCCCAGCTCACCGCCAGCGCCTCCCCGAGCCGGACACCAGTACCGATCATGAACAGGCACAGGTCGGGGAGGTCCTTCTCCGCGGCGGTCTCGTCGGCGCGCAGCTGCGCGAGCCACGTCCGGCACTCCACCAGGGTCAGCGCACGGGTCGCCCGCTTGCGCCCGTGGTGGATGCGCCCGACGTCGCGGATCGGGTTGGAGCGGATCGCGCCGTGGCGCACCGCGACCCCGAGGACGCCCGAGAGCACGGTCCGGGTCAGCTTGGCCGCCGCCGGCCCGCGGAAGGTGTTGACCGACCGGATGAAGGCATCCAGCGTCGGCACGGTGGCCTCGCGCAGCCGCAGCTCCCCGACCCCGGGCAGGACGACGACGTCGACCTGGCGGCGGTAGTGCTCCGCCGTGCTCGGCGAGCGTTCGCCAACCTTGGCCGCCTCGTCGATCACCCGCAGCCACTCGGGGATGACCTCGCGGATGCGCGTCTCGCCGGTGATCCCGGTGCCGGTCCGCGCCCGCTCGCGCAGCGCCGCCTTGAGGTTCTCCCGCGCCCTGATCTTGCTGGTGCCCCGGCGCTCGACCCGGCGGACCTCGCCGTCGAGTCGCGGAACAGGCGGCGCGGGCCATGTAGTTGCCGGGTTCGCCCCGGACCTCGATGGTGCCGTGGCTCCCCACGGGCATGGGCGGTCGTGGCATCCCGATCAGCTCCCCTCTCCCGCCGCGTCCAGGCCCTCGAACCAGGCGCGGACGTCGGCGGGGTCGTAGCGCAGGTAGCGCCCGACGCGGCGTCCCGGCGGGCCGTAGCGGGTGTAGCGCCACTGGTAGACGGTCCGCAGCGGCACGCCGAGGAACGCCGCGACGTCCTCGGCGCCCCAGAGTCGTTCGGGACGGCTCTGCAGCGTCGAGGTCGACGGGCGCTGTCCGACGGGCCGGACGACGTCGTAGGTGCTCATCGGTGGGCCTCCTGCGGCTGATCGTGCGGGACGTCGGCGGCGCGGTCAGTCGCCGCGCCGAGCTGGTGGGCGAACTCGGCCGTGCCGCCGGTGACGGCGGGGCCGAGTGCGGGAAAGGCGGCGAAGAGCAGGACGACGGTGACGACCCCGGACACCAGGGCAGGGGCGGCGCGCCGGCTCTTGACCAGCAGCGCCGTGACGAGTCCGGCGATGATCACGACGGCGACGAGGTTCACGACTCGGCCCGCCGTCCGTGGCGCTGGATGCGGTCGACGAACTCGCCGTACTCGCCCAGGTAGGGCACCCGCACGCGCTCGCAGTCGCGCCCGAGACCAGACAGGTAGGCCACGCCGGGGGCGGCATTGGCGTGCTCCTGACCGAGCTGGCGGGCGTCGTCGCCGTGCAGCATCGCGAGCGAGTCGGCCGGGACGCGGAAGGACAGCCGCAGGGCGAACTGGTCGCGGGCGTAGCCGCCGCCGACGGTGGTGGCCTCGAACCGTTGCGCCAGCATGAGGACCCGGAACGCCGCCTTGCGGCCCTCGGAGAGCAGCCGCAGACCGCGGTGCGGATGCGGTCGCCGAGGCCAGCCCGTCGCCCTTCTTGGGCCTGGGGAGGCGTCAGCGGCGCGGAGCAGCCGGGAACTCCTCCAGCACGACGACGACGGTCGGGAGCGAGGGGGAGGTGACGACCTTGTCGTGGCGTGGGGGGATGTGCTCGAGGCGGCGGTCCATCTCGGCCACGAGGTCCTCGAGCAGGACCGCGTGCGCAGGAGGTCGGCGGTGCCGACGACCTGATGTGGTCGGTGGGCGGTGCCGTGCCAGGCGCGGCCGAGGGTCAGCCCGGTGATGTCGGAGCCCGCAACGAGGACGTCGGGGGCGGCGGCGAGCTGGGAGAGCAGGCCGTAGGTGAACGCGGACTTCCCCGACCCGTTGGCGCCCTGCACGGCGATGTGCGCGGCGTCAGCGAAGACGTGCCCGAGCGTGGTGCCGTCCTCGGTCCGCCCGATGAGGACCGACTCGGCACCCGAGGTGACCGCGAGCGAGGGCAGGCCGTAGCCGTCGGCGAGCGGGTCGTCGTCGAGGACGACGAGGCGGACCCAGCGCCCGGCGACGGGCTCGACGCGCAGGCCGTGGCCGCCGAGGGAGTGGGCCAGACGCGGGGCGTTCTCCTTGCGGGTGAAGTCTTGGGGCTCCTGGCCGGGCAGCAGCTCGACCGTGAAGCTCAGCGGCGGCCCGACGCGGACCTCCCCGACGCGCGGGGTGCGGACGGTGACCCCGGCGGCGACCTGGACGTACTGGCAGATACCGAGCCCGGTGCACGTCTCGCGGAACTCACCGCGCAGCGCGTCGGCGAACGCGAGGACCGAGGCCTCGTACTCGCGCTGGAGCGGCGGGCACGGTGGCGGGCGAGGAAGACCCCGAGGCCGCGGGCCTGGCCGGTGCGCTGCCAGCCGGCCGCCGGGTGGGTGCGGTCGAGGGTCATCAGGCGGCGCTCCTGTCCTGGCAGCGGGTGCACAGCTCGCCGTCGATGGCGGGCAGGGCGAACAGCAGCGAGCACGCCGAACACATCGGCTCGTGGTCGGCGACCGGGTCCGGGACGCCGGCCATGCGGGCCCGGCGGATCATGCGCCGGTCGGTGGGCGTGGTCGCTGCCCACAGCCCGTGGTCCTGCCCGGAGTCCAGCGCCCAGCGCAGGCAGTCGGTCGCGACCGGGCAGGACTTGCAGATCGGGGCGACGGCGATCCGGGCCCGAGCAACGAGGACCGAGGTGTCGTCGTCGGAGGCAGGGAAGAACAGCTCCGGGTCGGTGTCGCGGCACGCCGCGTCACGCTGCCAGGTCACGACGCCTGCCCCTCGGACGGTGCGGCCTGGGCCTCACGGCGGCCGCGCGGGGCGGTCGAGGCGGTGGAGCGGACCTCCTGGCAGCGGTACCAGACCTGGGCGCCGGTGACGTTGCCGTTGCGGTCCTTCTTGTCCATCACGCCGATCTCGAAGCCGATCAGCTCCACCGGCGTCGCGGGGGCGAGGCCCTCGGCGGGGACGCGCTCGGAGGTGAGCCCGACCTTGATGATCTCGTTGGTGGCCCGGCCGAACTGGCGGAACCGGGCGACGAGCTGGGCCTCCCACTTGGGGATGCCGTCCTTGGTGGTCTCCTGGCGGAACGAGTCCCCGAAGGCCGTCTTGGCCTCGCAGGACAGGAACAGCAGCGACTCGAAGGTCGCGGCCTGGTCGATGGCGAAGTTCTGGATCACGGTGGTCCTCCTAGTTAGGCGTTGGCGGGTCGGCGGTGCAGGTGGGAGAGCGCCGCATGGCTGCGCCCGAGGGCGCGGGCAGCCGCGACGAGCGCGGCATGGGCTGCGCTGAGCACGGCGACGAACTCCAGAAGTCGTTCTCCGGAGTCGCGCCCGCTGTCGTCGCGGAGATCGGCGGTGCCGTGCGCGAGGGCGCAGCGCTGGGCGAACAGCACGACGGGCGGGAGCCGGTCGACGAGCGTCGTCACAACCCCGAGCACGGCGTAGACCTCGACGACGTCGACCAGGCCGTCCCGCGTCGCCTCGTTGGCCTGTCGCAGTGCCTCGGAGCAGTCGCGAAGGGCAACCGCGAGGGGCACGGGTTGCACTGGGCTGTGGTCCATCGCTTCTCCTCGTCCTACGTAGGACGTCCTACGTCCTACATCTTGAGAGAAGCATACGACACCCGCCACGGCAAGTAGGACGTAGGACGTCGTGTCAGTAACGTTGCATCCAGGGGTTGCACAGATCGGCAACCACCGGGACGAGGGGAGGCGTGCCGTGGCGCTGGAGGCTGCGAAGTCGCAGTACCGGCAGGTCGCTGACCTGCTACGCGGCTCCATCGAGCGCGAGGACTACGCGTCGGGTGCGCTGCTGCCGTCTGAGTCCGAGCTCGCGGCCGAGTTCGGCGTCTCCCGCGTGACCATCAACCGCGCGGTGCAGCTGCTCCGCAGCGAGGGCATGGTCCGCGTCCTGCGCGGCAAGGGCACTGCGGTCCGGGCGATCCCACCGATCCGCCGGAACACCAACCTCCGCTACTCCCGCAGCGCGCGAGGAGGACGGCAGCCGAGGCGCGTTCGACTTCGAGATCAGGCGCCTCGGGCCAAGCCGACGACGAAGCTTGCCCAGCTCGGCAAGGTGCCCGCGCCGGAGGCTGCGCGCCAGGTGCTCGGGCTCAAGGCGGACCAGCCGGTGCTGATCCGCAAGCGTGAGATGTTCGCGGCCGATGAGCCGGTCCTTCTCGCGACGAGCTACTTCCCCTGGACCCTGGCGGAGGAGGCCGGCGTCACCGAGACCGACACAGGTCCCGGCGGGACGTACTCGCGGCTCGCCGAGATCGGCAAGGGACCGGTGAGGTTCAGCGAGGACGTACGGGTTCGCATGCCCGGCGCCGCGGAGGAGCGGTTCTTCGCCCTCGCCGAGACACAGCAGGTCTTCGAAATCGTCCACGTCTCCTACCTCGCCGACGGTACGGCTGTGGAGTACCGCGAGGACGTCCTCCCAACCCACCAGTGGGTCATGCACTTCGAATGGAACGCCGAGAACGAGGAGGCCGAGCGATGAGCGGCCTGCACGTCGTCAGCGCCGAGCTACCCGGGAGCGACGCGCCCAACGAGGACCGGGTGAAGGTCGGCGCCAACGCGGTCGTCGTCCTCGACGGCGCCTCCGGGTCCGACACCCGGATCACCGTCGCCGACTACGTCGACCACCTCGCCGGCGCCATCATCGAGGTCCTCGACGCCGAGCCCGACATGCCGCTCCCGCATGCCCTCGCCGACGCCATCCGCTCCGCGTGGGCGAGATGCGCCTGATGCCGGGGAGTCGCCCTCCTCCACCGTGAGCATCGCGCGCCGGCGCCGCGACGAGGTGGACCTCCTGGTCCTCGGCGACAGCCCGATCTACATCGGCCCCGACTCGCAGCTCCTCACCGACGACAGGCTCGGCAAGCTCGACCTTCCTCGCGGATGAAGGCCTACGAGCGCCTCGCCGACGGAGCCGGCTACGACGACGTCCACCGCGACCTAGTTCGTTCGGTCCGGGCCGAACAGCTCCCGCTCCTGAACGAGCCCGGCGGCTACTGGATTGCGGAGGCTAGACCTGAGGCCGCCCATAAGGCCCTCACGAGGACGGTGCGAGCGAACGTGCCGTGGCTGGTCATGCTCACGGACGGCGCGGACAAGCCCATGCGTCACCTAAGAATCTCGCCTGCCGTCGCACTCGCCTGCACTAACGCCGGTCTTACTGATCTCCTCCAGCAGCTTCAGGGCTGGGAGGACGAGCGTGACCCCGACGCTTCCGCCCTTCCACGGTTCAAACTTCACGACGACAAAGTGCTGGTCGTGGTGACATTCAAATGAGCCATGGGCCACTTCACTCAGTATCTGTCGCGGGTGTCACCTTCGATGAGCGGGGCCGAGTCTTGCTCATCAAACGTCGCGACAACCAACAGTGGCAAGCTCCAGGCGGCGTCCTTGAACTGAACGAGACGTTCGAGGCGGGCGTTGTTAGAGAGGTACTCGAGGAAACGGGTGTAGCCGTCGAGGTCGAGTCTCTGACTGGTATCTACAAGAACATGGCGAGAGGCGTAGTAGCACTTGTCTATCGATGTCGCCCCGCTTCAGGCACGCCGCAGAGCACAGACGAAGCTGCCGAGGTGCGGTGGTTCGAGCTGACTGAAGGCCTTCGCCGCATGTCGCCTAGCTTCGGTATCCGAGTATCTGATGCCGCTAGATTTGCTCGATCGACACCCGCAAGTCGGGCACACGATGGAATTAATCTTCTCTAGTGATACTACCCGTCAGCGAACTCGACGTCAGAGTTCTGCACCCAACTAGTTAACCACTCGAAGTGACGATCGTGCCATTCATGCTTTCGAATTTTACCGTCGCTCGTTAATTCGGGGCACTCAACAGCCCGAACCGCTGGAATAGCCTACTTGTAAGCTGAGCAGCTACAGACGCTAGTCCCGTCCCTCCCTCGGCCACGTGATCGATCAGGCCCACTAGGTCGGCAGTAGCGCTCCAAGCTGCCGAGAGCCCATTTTTCGATGGGCGTGGCGGGTGACAAAGTCTCCGAGACAGACGTACTCGTATGTAGGGCCTTGCCCGTCGTTGAGGCCTGAATTTGAGGTGGCCGGTGAGAGCGGAAGTCGTCGCTCAACATAGGACGAGAAGAGACTGGCGCGGAATAGAGCGGTTCCTGAAGTACTCGCCCGGTTCAAAGAGTTGCGAGCCAAGAATTGAATCGCATTCAATACTGTAAGCGTTATATCGTCTATGTGTACAGCCGCACCTTCTTCGTCAGCGCGTACGGCCCAGGGCGTCGATCCCAGAGAGGCGGAGCCGTCGGTGCAGAGCTCGACGTGAAGCTCAAGTGGCTGAATGTGACTCTTGGCTTGGAGCTTGTCAGCTCCTACCGACGGTGTATCTAGTGACAAACGATTCGGTCCGACGAATCCCTCAGTTGCTGCCGAGGATTGAAAATCAACCAAACTTTGGTGTGACTTCAAGCTTCCCGGGCGCTCCGGCACCATCGAGAGCACGAGGAGAGGCTCCCATTGATCCGCCTCCCAAAAAGCGTCAAGCAGGTTGCTCTCCACTACTCTCAACCGATCGTCGCGCGCCTGTAATCCGGAAAATCTCTCTCGGTATGCAGTAGCCACGCTAGCTTCAGGGAGCCACGTCGTAGTACGACCGTGGCGTCGTGGATAAGCAAGAGCCCTTCGGGCGCTTGGGTCAAAGATAGCGTGAGGCGCGGCCGTACTCCGAGGCACTGCGATAAGAATGAACCCACTCGTCGGGTCTGCAGGCGATGGAATCGGAGTCACGGAAAACTCAGGCAAAGGCGCAATGTTAGTTGCAGCGGTCTCCCTGATCCAGCGCAAGACTTTATCTTCAATCCTTGTCTCGAGGGCCCGCGTCGGCAGCGCAGTCTTCTTGTCATCGGCGACTCCAACAACGAGTAGTCCGCCAGATGCATTCGCGAACGCGGCAATGTCCTTCGCTAACTCTTCTCGGGCTGTAGTTCCTGGATCGTAGGTGATTTTGTAATCAAGGTCGTCGGATTCTGCGGCGTTCGGATTCCCACCAAGTCAACGATAGATCGGTAGTCGGCGTCCACGATCTTCGCGCCAAGAAGTGCTTCAATGCGTGCTGAACGAAACGTCATTATTGAGCTCCCTGTGTGGCGGCCACGAGAGGCGGACCCTACCGTGCTGGGGCGCGTTAGGGCATCGATGCAAGAGGTCGCGAGACTGTCAGGCGCTGCAGGCTCCCACTGGAGCATCTACAGTTTACTTGATCCGACCGTTTTATGCAGCTATGATACTTGTCCACTACGAGATTCATTTGAGGTCAGGCGTTCCAGAGATGGCAACTGTGCGTCCTAGGAGTCATCATCGCAAGAGTCGCAAGGATAAGGATCGCGAACTTCAGAGGTATAAATGGTGAGATCGACCTCGGTTTCAGAAGTTAGCAAAATCCGCGCCCGTTTCGGTCATACTTCTCGGCGATAACGGCTCGGGCAAGTCCTCTTTGATCGATGCGCTTGAGTTCGCATTACGCGGCAGACTTTCACGGAGGAGTCAAAGGGAGAAAAGCATCGTAGAGAAGTGCGAAACTTTATTTCTGCTCGCCCGCCCGGAGTGATAGTAGAGTTGTCGGACGTTGGGCCGCGTCATACGACGCGGGGGTGGAATCAAAGACGAGTACGAATCGACGGTTAACGGCGCAGCCATGGTGCAAGACTTTGACGTGTCGCCCATTTCTATTAAGCGCCACGATATCGAGAATTTCTGGCGGTTTGACGAGTCCGAACGCCAGGATCTGTTTTTCGACTACTTTCGAACAAGCAGCGTTTTCCCGGCCACTAAGACCAAAATCGATGAACTCGAGCGAATTCTAGATTCAACAGAATCTGACTTATCCGCAGTAACCGAGAAAGTTAAGGCTGCAGCAGGCGGTGCCACTGGCACTTGCCAGGATCAGCGGGTGACCTTGGTTCGTGGATGGATCGAGTGCTCTTGCCTAAAGTGGGGCGCCTGCGGAATCCGAAGCGGCGTCGTGAAGGAAGGGTTCTACCGCCCGAGATTGTACTGGCGATGGATCAGTACCGAGAGTCATTGATTCGGCGCAACCGTGCGAGGGGCGAATTCCGCGACGCGATCGCCACGACGAATATAGAGCAGCCCGACACTAGCGCTCGGTTTGCAGGTCGCCTCAGCACGCGTCAGCGAGGATTTCGCCGCGATCGCGAAGTTAGACTGGATCAAGTCGGTGGTTGTAGGTGTCGGTGCCGAATCGGAGCTGAACGTATCGGTAGTGTCTACCTCTGGTAGATCGTTGGACCCACGTCAGGCGTTGAGTGAAGCGTCACTCGATCTTCTTGCGCTTTTGATCATTCTTGAGGTTCATATTCAATGCGCCGCGGAAGGTCAAGCGAAGGTCGTCGCTCTCGATGATGTGTTCCAATCGGTCGACGCGGTAATTCGGGTCAGGGCGCTCGATCATATCTTTGATCGTCTGAGCGGTTGGCAGGTGATCGTCAGTCTTCACGATCGTCTCTGGGCTGAACTTACTGCTCGCGCACTTAGTAGGAATCAGATTCCATACGTGTCCTACGAAGTAATTTCTCAAGGTGCCAGCTCTCCGCCTCTGCTCAGGGGTGGCTCCGTGGATAAGCTAAGCGAGCTGAACGAACAGCTCGAGAATCGAGCGTCTTCGTCGGTCATATGTGCGACGGCCGGGCGGACGCTGGAGTACCTGTGCGACGAGCTGAGCATCAGTCTGCTTGTGGCGGTGCCGAGGAAGCGAAGCGGTCAGTACACGCTCGGAGAGCTATGGCCAGGAGTCCGCTCCTCCCTCAAGAAGAACGGTACCGACTCGATTCGAGATGCGGCCACGGCGGTCGATCAGTTCAGTCCGCTGCGAAATCTAGTGGGAGCTCACTACAACGCGTGGGCGGAGAGTGTCTCGAGCCGAGAGGCGTTTGACTTCGGGGCTGCCGTCAAGAGTTTGTGGCTATTAGTCCTGTGCGAGAAATGTGGTGCGATCTTCACGCGCTTTCAGCCAACGGTTGGTTCTGAAGGTGCGTATGGCTGGGGCTGCAAGCACCTTCCGCCGTAAGTTACTTGATTTGCGCAACAGAGACGCTGCAACTGGTGACAAGGTTGACGACGCCATCTCGGTCAGTCCCGAGGCTCGTCGCGAACGATGGACCGTTATTCACCGCTATCCAGCCCCGGTTGCCGTTGGTCATGAGACGGACGCGGGTGCGGCTGCGCCGGTAGCGGATACGGCCCGTGCTCTGGTCCACGCGCTGCACCCATCGCGCCTGCACCCGGCCTTGCGCGCGGGCCCAGCGGCGGGCGATGCGGCCAGCGCGGATGCCGTCGGCGGGGCGACCTGCACGGTGCGGACCGCGCGCTGGAGGTTCCAGACGCCCCAGAAGCGGCCGGGGCCGGCGCCGGGTTCGGACCACTCGGGTGGGACGTGGTGCTGGTACTCCTTCGAGGCCATGAGGCCGTGCTTGGTGAAGTACGCCGCGACCCGACGCGGATCGGTGGCGCGCAGGCCCTCGGCGTAGTCCAGGGCCGTGCCGGCGCGTTCGTGGCGGCGGCGCTGCTCGGGGTCCGGGTGGTTCACGACGGCGGCCCAGGCGCCGGAGAGCCACACGGCGAAGGTCTGCCCGGTGGTCTGGGCGTGCCCGTGGGGCGGGGTGCAGAGCAGGTGGACGTGCGGGGCGCCTCGACGTTGGAACTCCAGCTTCCACACGCACGCCCAGTCCTCGCCCCACGCGCGCTGGTAGCGCTTGCGCAGCGCCTTCATGTGCCGCTTCACGTAGCCGCCGGTGGGGGCGACGGTGAGCCAGTCGCCGGGGTAGGTCAGCGTCACCATCGCCGGGAGCCGGCCACCTGCGTACAGCGGGGTGTAGTCCAGTTCGCAGAGCCGCCGCACCATGTTGGCCCTGCTCTTGCGCGACCACGACGTGATCGCGGTCCGTGGGGTCGGGTCTGCCGGCCACTCGCTGGTAGCGACGAACGCGGCCACCGCGGCGTCGACATCCTTCACGTGCGCAGCGCGGGCCCGCTCCTCGGTGCGCTCGCGCTTTGACCAGTCGCGGCAGGCGACGGCGAAGATGCCGGGTCCGACGGTCAGCTCCCACCGCGGCCCTTCCACAAGCTCGCCGGGCTCCTCGACGACCGCGGGCAGCATCGCGGCCGCTGCGTCGACCATCTCCGGCGAGGGAAACCGCGGGCTCCAGAGCCCCGCGACACCTTCCGGGACCGTCGTCTCGTCGAGGTCGGAGGCGGTGGTCGTGGCCTCGCGGCCCGATATGGCACATAGAACAAGCCCTGCGCCGGGGCCCTCGGCTGACGCCGGGGCGGCGGCCGGGTCGGACGCGCCCGGCTTCCGCCGGGCGCTCCTGTCTTCGACCCGCTGCGGCGGGCCGGTCACGCCTCCCACGGCCGCCACGACGGGCAGCGAGGGGACAGGCGCGGGGGAGCAGTACGTGCGCCAGGGATCGGGAAGCGCAGGCAGCGACGACCGCGATCGACGCGACGACGACGCGGTCAGTCGGTATGGCGTGCTCGAGGTGGGGGAGTGGGACACGGGCGGTCTCCTCACGGAGGCCGTCTCGCGCGCGTGCTGACCGGATGCGGACGCGCGGCATCGCCGCAGGACCCGGCGGGTGCTGCGGTGGGCGCGTCAGGAGGGCCGTCGTCTCCCGGCCCTGGCGATCAGAGCGGCGTGACGGCGGCGGACGGGATCAGCGAGTGGAGGGCGTGCCTTCGGCGACCAGGCGCTCCGCCCTGGACCAGGGCACTGACCTCAGGAGAGCCGGCCCGGTCGACGAGCTCGGGGCGTGCGTGGGGGTGGTGGTCGGGACGGGGCCTCACCCACGCCGGCGCTTCCGGGGTCTGACAGCGCGCCCGCACCAGCGCAAGGGCCGACGCCAGCGAGGTGAGCGGCGGCGAGCAGGGAGAGCCGGCCCTTGCCCCGGCACGATCGGCCCGTCCGGGGCGACCCCGCGCCGCCGAGGGAGAGACCCCGAGGCCAGCCCCTGCGGTCAGAGCCGAATCAGGACGCGCCGCGATAGGTGCCGAAGGTCCAGACGTTGCCCTCGGGGTCGCGCACGCTGAACGCGTAGGCCGGGCCGCCGGCGGCGAACTCCGTGCTCTGCGGGGCCTGCACGACGTCGGCGCCGGCCTCGTGGACGCGGGCGTGGACCGCGTCGGCGTCGTCGGCCACGAGGTAGACCGCACCGGCCCGGAGCCCGCCGTGGACACTGTCGACGTGCTTGGTGCCGCCGAACAGCACGGTCCCGCCGCCGGGCCACCGCAGCTCCGCGTGCACGCTGTCGCCTCCGTCGTCCCGCACGACGACGGCCGCGCGGAACCCGACGACGTCGACGAGGAACCGGTGGGCCGCCGCGGTGTCGTCGTAGTGCAGCACCGGCCAGACCGAGGACACCGAGCCGCCCGCCATGCGACGCACGCTAGAGCACCCGCGCCCCGCGAGCTGTCGAACTCGCGTTCGATGGACACGAGCAGGTCACGGCGCCAGGCTGCTCGGCCATGAAGACGATCAGGACGTGGCTCGCCTTCCGCCGCGAGGGCCGCGGGTACTCACTGATCAAGGTCGCGCGCGGCTGGCAGTGACCCGGTAGCGAACCAAGATCGACCCTCCACGAACTCGCCGGAAACGTCGCGAGAGCACCCTCTGGTGCCCGTGACGGCCGAGAGGTGCCGACGAGCGTTCGTGCAGCTCAGCCGGGCAGTCCGGGGCTCAGTGAGCGCACCGGCGAACCGCTGGCAGAGACGCGGAAGGTTGACGGTTCGAGTCCGTCCGTCGGCTCCACGATCCCCTGCTCAGGGTCGCCCTGGTCGCGCGCGTCTCTTGATCGGCCCGACACCGGCCGCCGGATCACTTCCCATGCGGTCGGGTGGCGACGCGCCACGGCGCCAGGCCGATTGTGTTTTACAACTGGTCTGCTAGGTTCACCTTCAGGAGTGCGGAACCGCTATCGAGGAGTCGACCATGGTCATCGTCGCCGGGCATCTCATCGTCGATCCCGCGGACCGGGAGCATCAGCTCGCCGACCATGTCGCCCTGCTCGAGATGGCCCGCGCGGCGCCGGGCTGTCTCGACTTCACGGTGGGCGCCGACCTCCTCGACCCCGCCCGGATCAACATCTTCGAGCGCTGGGAGTCGCAGGCCGCCGTGGAGGCTTTCCGCGGCGACGGGCCGAGCGACGACCAGCAGTCCGCCGTCGTCTCGGGCGCGGTCGCGGAGTACGACGTCGCCGACGTGCGAGTTCTGATCGGCTAGGGCGCGGAGGGGCAGCCGACGAACTCGGTTGCCGCCCGATGTCGACGTTGGTCTGCTGTGCGGCATGACCTCGGTCCGGCACGGGTGCGCGTCCTGACCCTCGCGGCGGAGGGTCCCGTCATCGCGGGCGAGTCCGACGCGCTCGACCTCATCGGCGACGCGTGGGGCAACGAGGCGACGGTCGTCGCCGTCCCGGTCGAGCGGCTGGCACCGGACTTCTTCCAGCTCCGCAGCGGTGTCGCCGGAGCCGTGGTGCAGAAGTTCGTCAACTACCGCGTGCGGCTCGTGGTCGTCGGCGAGCTCCCCGAGCCCCTCGCGGGAGGCGGGCCGGTGGCCGACTGGGTGCGCGAGACGAACGCCGGGCGTGACCTCTGGTTCGTCGCCGACGTGGCCGAGCTCGACAGCCGGCTCGCGGCCATCGCCTGATCGAGAAGGGTGCGTAACGGGCACGCCCCCGGCGGCGACACCACGCGGACCACACCGACCTCGGGGACCGCCATGGGCATCGAGCAGCAGCCGCCGCAGTACCACCAGCCCGTCCAATGGAGTGGGCACCGAGCGGGCCGCTGCCCGCGCCCGGCTACTACCCGCCGGCCGGCTACGCCGCTCCCGCCTACGTCGTGCCGACGTCGGGCGTGGCCGTCGCGTCCCTGGTCTGCAGCCTGATCGGGCTGATCACCTTCGGGCTGGTCGCCATCGCGGGCGTCATCTGCGGGCACATCGCCCTGTCCGAGACCAGGTCGGGCGCCCGCGGCGGCCACGGGCTCGCCGTCGCCGGGCTGATCATCGGGTGGATCCAGTGCGGCGGGTGGTTGCTGTTCTGGTTCTTCATGATGATCGGTGCTGCCGCCGGCGCCTGAGTCCGGTCGCCTACCTCGGGAGTCGGCGAGCCGCCGCGTCGGCCGTGTCGTCGGGGCCGGAGTTGAAGGCAATCGCTGCCTGCGGGGCGTGGCGGCGCACGAGGTTGACGACGGTCTCGAACAGCTCGAGGAGCTCCTCGGGCTTGCGGATGCCGCCGCCGACGACGACGCACTCGTAGGGCTCGAGGCGCAGGAGCTCGGTGATCCGGTCCTCGATGCTGTCGTCGAGCGGCACGAGGCCCATGCGGTAGGAGATGCCGCGCTCGGCGAGCCGGCGCTCGCCGCGCTCGAGGGCAGCCACGACGGGCTCGGGGTCGTAGCCCGGGATCGTGCGCGGGTCGAAGCCGAGCACGAGCACCTGCGTCGTCATGGCCGGTCTCGCTTCGTCGAGGGCGTCACCGTCGGACGGTCGCGGCCGTGAGGTGTCCTGATGTCGAACGAACTGATTGCAAAACAGGAGCAGTTCTCGGTACCGTTCCCCCATGAACCTCCACCGCATCCTGCCCGTGCTGCCCGTCCGCGACATCGAGGCGGCGGCCGAGTGGTACGAGAGGCTGCTCGGGCGCCCGGCCGACGCGCGGCCCATGCCGTCGCTGGCCGAGTGGACGATCACCGACACCAGCACGCTGCAGGTCTTCCACGACCCCGCGAACGCCGGCCACGCGTGCGTGAACTTCGACGTCGACAGCGTCGAGGCCGCCGAGGCCGAGCTGCGCGGGCGCGCCGTGGTGCCCGGCGAGGTGATCGAGGCGTCCGCGGGCACGCGCATCCTGCCCGTGCCCGACCCCGACGGGAACACGATCCACCTGCTCCAGACCGCCTGACGTCAGCCTCCCGAGCGCCGCATGCCACGGTGCTCGTGTGGAGGCGATCGGTCGGGCCGTGGGTGTCTTCGCGGTCACCAACGTCGACGACCTGGTCATCATCGCCCTGTTCATCGGTCGGCTGGCCGGCGTGCGGGGGAGGACGGCCCGCGTCGCGCTCGGGCAGTACCTCGGGTTCGGCGCGATCCTCGTGGGCTCGCTCGTCGCGGCCCGCGGCGCCGCGCTCCTGCCGACGACGTGGCTGCCCTACCTCGGGCTGCTGCCGCTGCTGCTCGGGCTGCGTGAGGCGTGGGTGCTCTGGCGCGAGCGCGGCAACACGGATGGCGACGACGACGTCGACGAGCGGAACCCCGGGGTGCTGTCGGTCGCCGCGGTCACGATCGCCAACGGCGGCGACAACGTCGGCGTCTACGTCCCGCTGTTCGTCGTCGCGGGCGCGGCGGGGCAGGCCGTGTACATCGCGGTGTTCCTCGTGCTGGTGGCGGTGTGGGTCGGTGCCGGCCGGTTCCTCGCCACCCGGGCGCCGGTCGCCCGGGCCCTCGCGCGCTGGGGACACGTGCTGATGCCCGTCGTGCTCGTCGGGATCGGGCTCGCGATCCTCATCGAGGGCGGGGCCTTCGGCCTCTAACGGGGTTGCAACGGTGATTACGGTGTTGCACATGGAGCCGACGCTCTACGAGTGGGCCGGGGGACGTGACGCCTTCAGGGGGCTGATCGACGCCTTCTACGACCGTGTCGAGCGCGACGACCTGCTGAGCCCGCTGTTCCCCGGCGGGGTCACCGAGGAGCACCGCGCCCACGTCACCCTCTGGTGGGTCGAGGTGTTCGGCGGGCCCGCCGACTACACCGCCCGCCTCGGTGGCTACGAGCGGATGCTCGCCCACCACCGCGCGCTCGGCATCACCCCCGATCAGCGCCGGCGCTTCGCCGAGACGATGAGCCGGGCCGCCGACGACGCCGGGCTGCTCGACGACCCGGAGTTCCGCGCCGCGTTCGTCGGCTACGTCGAGTGGGGCACCCGCCTGGCCCTGCACAACTCGCAGGCCGACGCCGCCGTCGTCGAGCACGCCCCGGTGCCGCGCTGGGGGTGGGGCGTGGCCCCGCCGTACCGGCCGTAGTCATTCGGTCCGGGGCAGCGCGAGCGCGCACGCGGCGACGACGAGCAGCAGCCCGGCCATCGCCGTGAAGGCGACGGCGAGGCCGTCGACGAGTCCGGACGTCCCGGCGACGAGGTCGCCACCGACGCCCGCGGCGACCGGCACGAGCGCGGCCAGTCCGAGCGCCCCGCCGACCTGCTTCGTGGTGTTCATCAGCCCGGAGGCGGCGCCCGCCTCGGAGGTCGGGACGCCGGAGAGCGCGGTGGTGGTCAGCGGGGTGTTGAGCAGGCCCCCGCCGACCGCGATCAGCACGGCCGGGCCGAGGACGCCGGAAAGGTAGGTGTCGTCGAGGTCGAGGCGGCTCTGCCACCAGAACCCGGCCGCGCCGACGACGCACCCCACGACGACCAGCGTGCGCGGCCGCCACCGCGTCAGCAGCCACGGCGCGACCCGCGCGCCGACGACCACGGTCAGCAGCGTGTGCGGCAGGAAACCGAGGCCCGCGAGCAGCGGCGACAGCCCGAGCGCGCGCTGCAGGGCGAGCGAGAGGAAGTACCACATCGGCATCAGGCAGGCGCCCGCGACGAGCATCGCGACGTTGCCCACGCCGACCCCACGCAGGCCGAACAGGCGCAGCGGCACCAGGGGCGAGCGCGCCCAGCGGCCCTCGACCAGCACGAACACCGCGAGCAGGACGACCGCCAGGCCCAGCGACGCCAGGGTGGCCGGCGAGTCCCACCCGTACTGCTCGGCCGTGGTCAGCGCGAGGGTCAGGGCGACCAGGCCGCCCGTGACGGCGACGGCCCCCGGCACGTCGAGCCGCCGGGCTCCGCGCCCGACACCGATCGCGCCGCCGGGAGGACGCGGAGGGCGCCGACCGCGACGAGCACGCCGACCGGGAGGTTGACCAGCAGCGTCGAGCGCCACGACAGGTACTCGGTGAGGACCCCGCCGAGCAGGCTGCCCGCCGCGCCGCCGCCCGCGGCGCGCGCGGTCCACCCCGCGAGGGCGCGGGTCCGGGCCGGCCCCTCGGGGAAGCTGGTGGTGAGCAGGGTGAGGCTCGCGGGCGCGAGCACGGCGGCGCCGACGGCCTGGACCGCCCGGGCGGCGACGAGCATCGCGGGGAGACGGCGGCGCCACCGGCGACGCTCGCGACGGTGAACACCGCGAGCCCGCCGAGGAACACCGGCCGGGTCCCGACGAGGTCGGCGAGCCGGCCGCCGAGCAGCAGCAGCCCGGCGAACACCAGCGTGTAGGCGTTGAGCACCCACGCCAGACCGCCCGCCGAGAACCCGAGGCCGGACTGGATCGCGGGCAGTGCCACGTTCACCACCGACACGTCGAGCACGACCATGAACTCCGCCGCGCACGCCACCGCGAGCAGCAACCGGCCCGACCCGTCGCGCATCCCGCTCCCCTCTACGATGTGGACGCATCGTTCTGGTGGGCACGGTACGAACAGAACGATGAGTACGCATCGGGAAGGGTGGCAACGGTGACGGCACGCGTGCGGGGGCCCGGGGCCGACTACGACCGTCGGCGCGCCGACATCGTCGCGGCGGTGCTGGCCGTGGCCGCCGAGCGTGGCGTCGGGGCGGTCTCGCAGTCGGCCGTCGCCGCAGCCGCGGGCGTCTCGCCGGGCCGGGTCCAGCACTACTTCCCGGCGAAGGAGGACCTGCTCGCGGCCGGGCTCGCGGAGGCCAACGCCGCGAGCAGCGCCCGGATCGCGGCCCGGGTCGGCGGCGACCTCGCGACGGCGGCGCCGCGTGCGGTCCTCGAGGCCGTGCTCGCCGAGCTCGTCCCGTACGACGAGGCCACGCGTGCGCACCTGCAGCTGCGCCAGTCCTACACGGCCCTCGCGCTGCACCACGGGGCCGTCGCCGCCCGGGTGCGCGACCAGTACCGCACGCTGCACCACCACGACCTCGCCGACCTCGTGCGCCGCGAGCAGCACGACGGCACCGTCGCCGCCGACCTCGACCCGGTGGCGACGGCGATCGGGCTCGCCGCGCTCGCCGAGGGGCTCGCCTACTACGTCCTCATCGACGTGACGACGGCGTCGGCCGCGCAGGAGCAGCTCGCGGCCGCGGTCGCCGTGCTCGACGCCGGGTCCGCGGCACGGCCCTGAACCGACGGACGGGGGTGTCGACGGTCACATGATGTGGTACCCAGAGGATATGAACGCCGCCGATCGGAGGCCGGCCGGGTGTGCACCCGGCGGAGTCGTCGCCTGACGCCACCGCCGCTGTTCGTCATCGCACCCGAGACCATCACTCGAAAAGCGCAATCCCGGAAGCGACGAGTAACGACGTCATCCGGTCCGTCGACTCCCTCGGCGAGACCGACTTCACGGGGGGAAGCCAACATGATTTCCGCAGCTCACGAGGACGACCGTCCCGTCACGACCGTGTCCGCCCCGACCTCGACGGCCCCCGTCGCGCCCGTCGTCCCGGCGGCCCGCCGGGCGCCCGAGCGCGAGGGCGGCCCGATGGGCCTGCCCGGTCTCACGCCCGTCCCGCTCGGTCTGGTCCATGAGGGCGGCGCGGCCGTCGTCGACCGAGCCGATCGGCTCGACCACCTCGTCATGGAGCTCGAGGCCGACGCGGCCGCCGTCACCTGGGCGCTGCGCCTGGCCCTGCTCGGCGTCGTCGGCCTGGTCCTGCTCCTGACCGTCCTGTTCTAGGGGCGCGTCCCCGCGTCCCTGGCCAAGGTCGACACACAGTGACGGCTTGTGGTCGAATTGACCACAGTGGGTGATGAGACTCCGGCGGTACCGCCGCGCGGGTTGGCTTACGATCATGCGATGAGCACGATCGACCGGGAGCGTGCGCGGATCACGGCGCGCTCCATCCTCGTCAACCTGCGCAGCCTCGCGGGTGAGGGACTGGCGGTCGACCGGCAGGCGCGGGCCATCGAGCACGCGGAGATCCTGGCGGTCGCCCCGTTCGCCCGCGCGGCCTGCCGCGCCGACGCCTTCGGCCACGCCATCGCCCTGCGCGACCTCCTCGCGACGCTGACCGGCCCGACGGCCGCGGTGCTCGTCGCCTGGCTCGACGACGCGCTGCGGGGCGACTGACGCCTCCGCCCGGGACGCCGACGGCGGTGACGCCTGGCACCCTGGAGTCATCATGGCTCCGACCCGCACGGGCGACACGACCCCGAGCACCGACGACACGACCGGCGACGACCCCGAGGTCACCGACGGCCGCACGCTGCGCTGGGCGGGTCACCGCGAGGCCCGCAGGCTCGAGCTCGTCGACGCCGCCGTCGCCGCGATCCTCGAGCACGGCCCGGAGGTCACCACCGAGCAGATCGCCGCGAGCGCGGGCGTCTCGCGGCCCGGCCTCTACCGCCACTTCGAGGGCAAGGACGACCTGCAGGGCGCCATCGCCGCGCGGTCGGTGGAGCGGCTCGTCGAGGGCCTCGAGCCCGTGTGGCGCCCCACCGGCGAGCCCGAGGAGATGCTGCGGGCCGCGCTGCGGGCGCACCTCGACTGGATGGCCGCGCACGGCAACCTCTACCGATACCTGCGGCGGACCCCCCTCGACGCCTCGGGCTCGTCCGCGGCGACCAACGTCCGCACGACCGTGTCCCGCCACGTCGCCGACATGCTGGTCGACGGCACCCTCGGCGCCGAGGTCGCGGCCTCGATCGCGCACCCGCTGGCCTTCTCGCTGGTCGGGATGGTCGACTCGGCGGCGGGGCACTGGCTCGACGAACCGCACGGCGTGACCGTCGACGAGCTCGCCGTCCGGCTCAACGACTCGTGCTGGGCCGTCATCACGACCACCCTCGGGCTCGGTCCGGGGGCGTGATGGGGGACGATGACCCCGTCCGTGTGACCCTGAGGAGGCCGTGGCGACGATGGCGGTACGGCGTGCGTTCCCCACGATCCTGTCCGACCGTCTCGCCGAGACCCGCGACTTCTACGTGACGCTGCTCGGTTTCGAGGTCGGCTACGACAGCGACTGGTTCGTCTCCCTGCAACTGCGCGAGCGCGAGGGGACCCACGAGCTGGGCATCTGGCAGGTCGGCCACGAGCTCGTGCCCGCGACGTTCCGCGCCGAGCCGGCCGGGATGATCCTCACCTTCGTCGTCGACGACGTCGACGACCTGCACGCCCGCGCGCGGCACTCGGGGCTGCCGATCGTGGCGCCGCCGCGCGACCTGTTCTACGGGCAGCGCCAGATGCTGCTGCACGACCCGAACGGCGTGCTCGTCGACGTGTCCACGCCGTGCACGCCGTCGCCGGCCTTCCGCGCCGAGCTCGAGCGGCGCGGGGTGACGCGGGAGGCCGCCCGGTGACGCCCCGGCCGCCGCGGTGAGGTCCGGCGGCCGGACCCGGGGCGACAACCCCCTGCTCGGCCTGCTCGGCGGCGTCGGCGCGGCCGTCGACGCCACGGTGCCCTCGGTCGCGTTCCTGGCGGCCTGGCTGGCCGCCGACCACCTGGGGTGGGCGCAGCCGGTGCTCGTCGGCGGGCTCGCGGCCGTGCTCGTGGCCGCAGGCGTCGCTCTGTGGCGCTACCGGCGGGGCGAGCGTCCCCGTGCGGTCGCGGTGGGGCTGCTCATCGCCGTCGCCGCGGCCCTGCTCGCCCTGTACACGGGCCGCGCGCAGGACTTCTTCCTCCCGCGGATCGTGGCCAACGCCGGCAGCCTGGCGGCCTGGATGGTGTCGATCGCCGTGCGGTGGCCGCTGCTGGGGGTCGTGGTGGGCGCGCTGGTGGGGACGCCGCGGTCGTGGCGCCGCGACCCCGACCTGCTGCGCGGCTACAGCCGGGCGAGCTGGCTGTGGGCGGCGCAGTACGCGCTGCGCCTCGTCGTGTTCCTGCCGCTGTGGGCGGCCGACTGGATCGTCTCGCTGGGGGTCGCGCAGATCGTGCTGACGTGGCCGCTGGTCCTGGTCTGCCTCCTCGGGTCGTGGCCGTTGCTGTCCTCGGCGTTGCCGCCGGGACACCCGGGTATCCGCCATCCCGTGCCGGCCGAGGGGCCCGCCGAGGGGCCGTCCGAGGAGTGACCTCCCCGGGTGGCTGGGCCGTCCGGAGGAGTCGCTCGACCAGGCGGGCGACCGTCGCGCGACGCGAGGGTGAACGTCCTCATAGATCAGGAACCTCGGCAGAATCCGGGACGTCTCCCGTACGGATCGCCGTGCTCCCCGCGTGCCCCGGCGCTCCGTCGTGCCCTGCCCCGCCCCCACCCGTCGAGTGCCTGGAGCCATGTCAGCACCTGCCGCCACCGCCGACGCCGACTCCGACGCGAAAGGAGCCGGCGCGTCCGGCCTGACGTTCCCCAGATCGCCGCCGGCGCGCTCGCCGCGGCGACCGCGTCCATCCTCGGCTCGTTCCTCGGCGTGCTCGGGACCATCGGCGGTGCCGCCGCCGCGTCGATCGTGTCGACGGTCGGCGCCGCCCTGTACCAGCGCTCGCTCGAGCGCACCCGCGACAAGGTGAAGGAGCGCCTGGTCGTCAGCCCCACGGGCAACCAGGTCGCCACGGCCGTGGCCCGGGTGACCGGGCAGGGCCGCGCGGGCGCCACGAGCGCGTCGAGCGGCCCCGCGCGCGCCGGCGTGGCCGGCACCCGGCCGGGCGTCCCGGGGTCGGCGGGCGCGCCGACCCGCGCGGTCCACGGCGCGCCCGGGCCCCGTCCCGGCGGGCCGTTCGTCCCGCCGCCGGGCATGCCGCGGCGGGGACCGGACGGGCGCCCCCTGCCGCCCGAGCAGCAGCTGCGGGCCGGCGGGCGGACCGTGGCGACGCAGGTGCACACGCAGGTGAACGCCCAGGGCGCGCCGACCCGCGTCGTCCCGCCGCTGCCCCGGAGCGGCATCCCGAACGCCCGCACCACCGGCACGCCGCCGGGCGGCATCCCGCCGACCACGCGGATGCCGCCTGCCGGGTCGCCCGGCTGGGGTGGCGACGACGCCGCCACGCAGCTCACGCACGTGACCCAGGAGGGCGAGAAGCCCGCGCGCCGCTTCGGCAAGCGCACCTGGCTCACGCTCGCGGGCGTCGGGGTCAGCGTGTTCGTCATCGGCGTCCTGGCCTCGTTCGGCGTCGAGTCCGCGACCGGTCACCCGCTCTCGGGCGGGCAGAGCGGCACCTCGGTCGGCAGCATCTTCGGCCAGAAGACCGGGACCGCGACGGCGACCACCGAGCCGTCGTCGACCGAGTCGAGCACCGACGGCTCCTCGGAGACGACCACGTCGTCGACCGACCGCTCCGGCTCCGCGGAGTCGACGGGGTCGAACCGCGACCAGGGCGGGTCGTCGCAGCGCACGAGCCAGCAGCGCTCGTCGTCCAACTCGGACAACTCCGACTCCGGCAACGGCGGCGGTGGTCTCCTCCCCACCCAGCTGCTCCCCCGGTTCAGCAACAACGGCTCCACCAACGGCTGACATCGCCGTGGCGGTCTGCCCGACGGCCGGGCGGGGACCTAGCGTTCCCGTCCGGCCGTCGTCGTGCGTGGCGGCGTGGTCGGCCGGAGCGTGGCGCGGGACGGGGTGCGTGGGTGGGAACGGAGCCGGAGCACGGGGACGGCGGGCGGGCCGTCCGCGACCCGAGGCGCGGCCGGGGTCGCGCCTCGGCGGTGGCGCTGGTCCTCGCGATCGTGGCCGGGGCGCTGGCGGGCGGGGTCGCCCAGCCGGGCGTGGCGAGCGCCGGGCCTGCTCCGAGTGACCTCACCGCCCTGAAGCAGCGTCTCGACCAGCTCGCGCGCGAGCGCGGGGCCCCGCGGAGGTGACCGCGTGGTGGGCCGACCCGGCGACCCGCTCGGTCGTGCTGGCCCTCAACGGCCGTCCCCGTGACGGGGCCCCGGCGTCGTTCGTCGACGAGGCGCGCCGGCTGGGTCCGGCGGTCCGGGTCGTCGACGGGGTGGCGCCGGTGACCACGCGGACCGACCTCGGCGGCGGCGACGCGATCTTCCTCGGGCCCGGGCGCTGCTCGGTCGGCTTCGGCGCCCGGACGCCCGCCGGCGCGCCGCGCATGATCACCGCGGGGCACTGCACCGACGAGGGCGGCGACGTGCGCGGGGCGGACAACGCCGTGATCGGGCCGATCCGCAGCTCGGTGTTCGACCGCCAGGGCGACTGGGGCGTCGTCGACGTGGGGCCGGGGTGGACGCCGACGTCGGCGGTCGCGTCGGCGGCGTCGTCGACGGTGCGGGTCACCGGGCAGGCCACGGCGACGCCGGGCACCGACGTGTGCCGCTCGGGGTCGACGACGGGGTGGCACTGCGGGAAGGTCACCGCCGTCGACGTCACCGCCAACTACGCGACGGGCCCGGTCGAGGGCCTGACCCTGACCAGCGCGTGCAGCGAGCCCGGCGACTCCGGTGGCCCCTTCGTGGCCGGGAGCTCGGCGCTGGGGACGCTGTCGGGCGGCTCGGGCGACTGCAGGACGCCGGGCGGGACGACGCTCTACCAGCCGATCGGCGAGGTACTGGCGGTCGAGGGGCTCCGGTTGGTCACGTCGTGACGCGCTGCGCGCATGTGCGCGATTTTCGGGGCTATCACCCCGACAATCACGCACAGGCGCGCAGCGCGTCCCGCAACGCCCGGGCGGCGGCCTCGGGGTCGTCGGCGTCGGTGATCGCCCGCACCACCACGACCCGCGTCGCGCCCGCCGCGAGGACCTCGTCGAGCCGGTCGTGGTCGATGCCGCCGATCGCGAACCACGGACGGGCCGGGGCAGTCGCGGCGACGGCGCGCACCAGGTCGAGGCCCGGCGCCGGGCGGCCCGGCTTCGTCGGCGTCGGCCAGCAGGGCCCCGCGCAGAAGTAGTCGACGCCGGCCTCGGACGCGCCCGCCGTGGCCTGGTCGTCGTCGTGGGTCGAGCGCCCGAGCAGGACGTCGTCGCCGAGGATCCGCCGCGCCCACGGGCACCGAGGTCGTCCTGGCCGAGGTGCAGCACGTCGGCCCCGGCGGCGAGCGCGACGTCCGCGCGGTCGTTCACGGCGAGCAGCGCGCCGTGGCGGGCGCAGGCGTCGGCGAACACCTCGAGGGCGGCGAGCTCGTCGCGGGCCTCGAGGCCCTTCTCGCGCAGCTGCAGCACGTCGACGCCGCCACGCAGGGCCGCGTCGGCGAACGCCGCGAGGTCGCCGCGCTCGGTGCGGGCGTCGGTGCACAGGTAGAGCCGCGCGTCGGCGAGGCGCGCCCGGCGATCGGTGATCATCGCCGTTGACCGTACCCGCGTAGCGTGAGGTGGGAGATGGACAGCGATCGGATCGTCGTCGTGGGCGGCGGCGTGGTGGGCTCGGCGGTCGCGTGGGCGGCGGGCGCGACGGTCTTGCGGGCGCGGGTGAGGTCGTGCTGATCGACCCGGAGCCCGGCTCCGGTGCGTCGGGCGTCGCGGGCGGCATGCTGGCGCCGATCACCGAGGCCTGGCCCGGCGAGCGCGACGTCCTCGAGCTGGGGGCGGCCTCGCTCGCGCGGTGGCCGTCGTTCGCCGACGAGGTCGCCGAGGCCGCGGGGACGCCGGTCGGGCTGCGCACCGAGGGCACGATCGCCGTCGTCGTCGACACGGCCGACCGCGACGACCTCGACCGCATCGGCGCCCACCTGCGTGACGGGGGCCGCGACGCCGAGCGCCTGACCGGCCGCGAGGCCCGGCGCCGCGAGCCGGCCCTCGGCCCCGCGGTCCGCGCCGGGATCGCCGTCCCCGGCGACCTCGCCGTCGACAACCGGACGCTGCTCGACGCGCTGACCGAGGCCGGCACGCGGGCCGGGGTGCGTCGGGTGGCCGCGTCGGTGGAGCGGGTCGTTGACGACGGCGCGCGCGTGAGCGGTGTCGAGACGTCCGAGGGCACGCTCGGCGCCGGTCGGGTGGTCGTCGCGGCGGGGGCGTGGTCGAGCACGTTGCACCCGGCGCTCGCCGGGGCGGTGCGCCCGGTGAAGGGGGTGATCCTGCGGCTGCGGGCGCGCACGGGGTCGCTGCCTCCGCCGGTGCACACGGTGCGCGCGGCCGTGCGGGGTCGTCCGGTCTACGCGGTGCCCCGCGACGGCGGCCGGCTCGTGGTCGGGGCGACCCAGTACGAGGTGGGGTTCGACGACGACGTCCTCGTCGGCGGCGTCCGCGACCTGCTCGCCGACGCCGAGACGGTGCTGCCGGGGATCGCCGACTACGCGCTCGAGGAGGCGGCGGCGTCGTTCCGCCCCGGGACGCCCGACAACCTGCCGCTGCTGGGGGCGCTCGGTCCCGACGGTCTCGTCGCGGCGACGGGCCACGGGCGCAACGGGATGCTGCTCGTCGCGGTGACCGTCGACGCGGTGCTCGCCGCCCTGCGCGGCGAGGCCCTGCCGGACGCGGCCGAGGCGGCGGCGGCGTCGCGGTGGGTGTCAGCGGGGGCGCCCCGCTGACACCGGACGTCCGCAGCGGTACCCCGATCACGACGGTGTCCGGAGGGGCGGCGGGATGTCAGCGGAGTGCCACCGCTGACGTTCAGCGTCCGTATCGGTACTCCGATCATGGGGGCGCCGGGCGTGGGCGGAGCGTCCGGTTCGGGCGTACCGTCGGAGCCGGAACCACGGGAGCCCGGGTGGGCTGAGAGGGGGCCGCGGCCCCGACCGTCGAACCTGATCTGGGTCATGCCAGCGCAGGGAGTGAGGTATCGATGACCGTGTGGATCAACGGCGACCGCCGCGACGTCGACCCGGCGTCGACCCTCGCGGCGCTGCTCGCCGAGCACGGCGTGCCGGAGCGGGGCGTGGCCGTCGCGGTGGACGGCGAGGTCGTCCCCCGCGGTCGGTGGCAGGCCGCGACGGTCGGCGCCGACGCGCGGATCGAGGTCCTCACCGCGGTGCAGGGAGGCTGAGGAGATGGGCGACCCGCTGGTGATCGGCGGCCGGACGTTCGACTCCGGCTGATCATGGGGACGGGCGGGGCGGCGAACCTCGCGATCCTCGAGCGCGCCCTCGTCGCGTCGGGCACGGCGCTGACGACGGTGGCCATGCGCGCCTCGACGCCGGCGGCGGGCCCGGGTGCTCGAGGTGCTCGAGCGGCTCGGGTCGAGGCCCTGCCGAACACCGCGGGGTGCCGGACGGCCGCCGAGGCCGTGCTGACCGCGCGGATGGCGCGCGAGGCGCTCGGCACCGACCTGGTCAAGCTCGAGGTCGTCGCCGACGACCGCCACCTGCTGCCCGACCCGATCGAGCTCCTCGACGCCGCCGAGCAGCTCGTCGACGACGGCTTCACCGTGCTGCCCTACACCAACGACGACCCGGTGCTCGCGCGCAGGCTCGAGCAGACCGGGTGCGCCGCGGTGATGCCCCTGGGCTCGCCGATCGGCACGGGACTCGGCATCCGCAACCCGCACAACATCGAGATGATCGTCGGGCTCATGGCCGACCGCGCGACGCCGGTGCCGGTGATCCTCGACGCGGGGATCGGGACGGCGTCGGAGGCGGCGTCGGCGATGGAGCTCGGCTGCGACGCGGTCCTGCTCGCGACGGCCGTCACCCGCGCGTCCGACCCGGAGGCGATGGCGACGGCGATGCGCCTGGCCGTCGAGTCGGGGCGCCTCGCCCACGGCGCCGGCCGCATCCCGCGCCGCTACTGGGCGCAGGCGTCGAGCCCGACGGGTATGTGAGTACTTTCCGGGGCTATAGCCCCGGAAAGTACTCACATGGCGTCAGCCACTCTCGACCAGCGCCTCGTGAGCCGGGGCAGCGTCTTCTCGATGCCCTCGGCGTTCCAGCGCGCGAAGGGTGTGCGCACCAGCACGGCGGCCGCGGGCGAGGTCGAAGTCGCAGGTCTCGGTGACGCGCGTCCCGCCCTCGACGGCCTCGAGCTCGTAGCGCCAGCGGTGCTTGCCCGGGTGCGCCCACGCGATGCGGCGGTCCTCCTCGAACTCCACGACGGTGTTCGGGATGCGGTAGGGCAGGCCGAACATCTTCATCGAGGTGCCGAACTTCGCGCCCTCGCTCAGGCGCTCCGGGCCGGAGATCGCGTTCTTCACGGTGCCCGACCCGTCGAAGTCGGTGTGCTTGCGTGGATCGGCGAGCACGTCGAACACCGCCGACGGCGGCGCGGCGATGACGATGTCACGGGAGATCTGCTGCTCCGGGGCCATACGGCGCAGCGTAGGACCCCCGACCGGATGAGCGCGAGGCCGGACGGGTCAGAGGGACACGGGCATCGCGTCGACGCCGTAGACGATCGAGGTCTCGCGCATCGGGAGCGAGGACTCGGCGGCGGCGAGGCGCAGGTTCGGGAACCGGCGGGCCAGCGCGGGTAGGCCGTGCGCAGCTCCATCCGGGCCAGCTCGGCACCGACGCAGCGGTGGAAGCCGTGCCGAACGCGAGGTGCGGCGTCGGCTCGCGGCGGGGTCGAACGTCTCGGGGTCGCCGGTCAGGCGCGGGTCGCGGTCGGCGCCGGAGAGCGAGACGAGCAGCCCGTCGCCGATCTTGACCTCGACGCCGCCGATCGTCATGTCCTCGAGTGCGAACCGCGGGAACGCCACCTGCACGACGGTGAGGTAGCGCAGCAGCTCCTCGACGAAGCCGTGGACGGCTTCGGGCTCGTCGCGCACGAGGGCGAAGCTCTCGGGGTCGCGCAGGATCACCATCGCGCCCAGCGCCAGCATCGACGCCGAGGTCTCGAGGCCGCCGGTGAGCAGGCCGTCGGCGAGCTGGGCGAGCTCCTCGGAGTCGAGGTCGTCGCCGTGCTCCTTGATCAGCATCCCGAGCAGGCCGTCGCCGGGCTCGGCGCGCTGGCGCTCGACCACACCGCGCAGGTAGTCGAGCGACTCGGAGATCTTGTCGAGGGCCGCGGCGCCGCCGAGCAGGTCGAACCGTGCCGTCGACAGCGACTGGAACTCGTCGCGCTCCTCGTACGGGATGCCGAGGAGCTCGCAGATGGTCAGCGACGGGATCGGCAGGGCGAAGTCGCGCACCAGGTCGACCGGCTCGCCCGCGGCGTCGAGGGCGGCCATCGCGTCGAGGCGCTCCTCGACGATCTCGGAGATGCGCGGCCCGAGCCGGGCCAGGCGGCGCGAGGTGAACTCGGGGTCAGCAGCCGCCGCAGCCGCGTGTGCTCGGGCGGGTCGGTGAAGCCGAGGCCGCCGGGGTTCTGGCCGGACGTGACGCCGGCCTGGCCGACCATGTGGCTGAAGTCGGTCGACAGACCGCGGGTGCGCCCGAGGACGGTCCGCGCCTCCTCGTGACCGGTGATCAGCCAGACGGTCACGCCGAAGGGCAGCGGGAAGTGCCGGACCGGCGTGTCCTCGCGGGCCTCGCGCAGCGCCGGGGCGGGATCAGCCCCTCGCGGCGCAGCGGCATGAGGGCCGACGCGGGCAGCAACGACATCGGGTCGAGCCCGCGCCGGCTGCGCCACGTCAGATACCGCCGAACGGCCCAGCCGACGACGGGATCGACGAGGCGGGCGCGCATCGTGCTCACCACAGCCACCATGCTCCCCCTCCTGTGCTCGGGCCCGTCGTCGGGGGCGAGGCTAGGGCGTCCGAGGTGGGGTGTGACCAGGTGGTGGGGTATATCACCCTGGTCGTGGATGCGTCCGTTTCGTCCAGTATGCACGGTTCGTCCGGGTCGTAGCCCGAGCCGGGCGAGCTCGAGGGCGGCCAGGCGGGCCAGGACGGACGGGTCACGGGCCCGCCAACCGTCGGCGGCGCCCGGTACCCGGCGGGTGAGCCGGGCGGGTGAGGAGTGCATCAGCGCCCGCAGCGCCAGCAGGTCGGCGTCGTGGTGACCGTCACGCAACGCGAGCACGGCCCGCGCCCGCAGCATCCACCGCACCCGCAGGGCGAGCCACCACGGCACGACCGGCACGAGCAGCACGAACGCCAGGGCCACGCCGCACCCGTCGCCACGCTGCGCACCGTCTCGGTCTGCTGCTCGCCCGCCGCCACCAGCCGGTCGCCGGAGGCCACGCCGCCGTCGAGGGCGCGGGCCAGCCGGTCGCCCACCAGCGGGACGTCGGCGGCGACGCCCGCGGCGCCGGAGAACACGTCGCGGACGCGGCCGCCCGCCTCGGAGATGCCCTGCGCGGGCGCCTCGAGCGTCGTGACGAGGTCGTCGCACGCCGACCGCCAGCAGGACGACCACGACGACCCAGGCGGCGACGGCGAGGTCGGCGACGAGCTGGGTGACGCGACGGCGCGGGCGCTCGGCGTAGATCCGCAGGTGCGGGCCACGCCGCGCCGCGAGCACCGGGGCCGGCCCGTGCGGATCGTCGAGGGGGCCCGTCACGACCAGGGGTGTGCCCTCGCCGCCCGGAGGGCACACCCGCAACCATGGCCGACCGCACGATCCACCGCGTCGCGATCCTCGACGACTACCAGGACGTGGCCCGCGGCTACGCCGACTGGGACCGGCTCGGTGCCGAGGTCACCGTGTTCACCGAGCACCTCGACGGGCCCGAGGCCGTGGTCGCCGCGCTCGAACCGTTCGACGTCGTCGTCGCCAACCGGGAGCGCACCGCCTTCCCCGCCGCGGTCCTCGAGCGGCTGCCGCACCTCGGCCTGCTGGTCACCACCGGCCCGGCCAACGCCGCCATCGACGTCGCCGCGGCGCAGCGGCGGGGGATCACGGTCAGCGGCACCGGCGGCGTCGACAGCAACGCCCCGACGGTGGAGATGACGTGGGCGCTCGTCCTCGCCGTGCTCCGTCACGTCCCGCAGGAGGACCGCCGCGTCCGCGAGGGCGACTGGCAGCGCACCGTCGGGGCGACCTCGCCGGCGCCCGGCTCGGCGTCGTCGGGCTCGGCGGCATCGGCAAGCCCGTCGCCGCCGTCGGGAAGGCGTTCGGCATGGACGTCGTCGCGTGGAGCCGGCACCTCGACCCCGACGACGCCCGCGCGGAGGGTGTGACCCCGGTGGAGAAGGACGAGCTGTGCGGGACCGCCGACGTCGTCACGATCCACCTCAAGCTCTCCGAGGGCACGACCGGGCTGATCGGGCGCGCCGACCTCGAGCGGATGAAGCCGACCGCCGTGATCGTCAACACCTCGCGCGGCCCGATCATCGACGAGGACGCCCTGCTCACGGCGCTGCACGAGGGGACGATCGGCGGTGCCGGCCTCGACGTGTTCGCCACTGAGCCGCTCCCGCCCGACGCGCCGATCCGCAGCGCGCCGCGCACCGTGCTGACCCCGCACCTCGGCTACGTCACCGACGCGACCTACCGGGCGTTCTGGTCCGACGCCGTCGCCGACATCGAGGCGTGGGCCGGCGGCGAGCCGATCCAGGTCGTCAGCCCTGAGCGACAAGTCGGCGACAAGTCACCGACCAGTGGGCGCCAAGAGGTGATCGTCATCATGGGCGCGTGACCAGCAGCCCGCCGTCGACCCCGCAGGCGCCGGACGTGACCGTGCCGGACGTGACGGTGCCGGCCGGACGTGACCGTGCCGGATGCGACCGTGCCCGACGTGATCGTGCCCGCGCAGCGCACGCGCGAGTCCCGCACCGCCCCGCCGCCCGCCGAGCCGCGGGTGGGCGAGGGGGAGCTGCTCGAGGTCCGGCTCGCCCACCGCCTCGCCCGCCGCGACACGCGTCGCCTCGCCGTGGTCGCCGACGGCCTCGCGTCGGGCACCAGCCGGTTCACCGAGAAGCGGGCGCTCGCGTTCGGCGACCAGGTCGAGCGCGTCTGCTACGAGATCGCCCGCGACCACCACGGCGAGGACGAGCGGGTCTGGCCGCTGCTCGAGCGCCAAGCTGGCCCCGCGGTCGACCTGACCGACCTGACCGTCGACCACGTCGCGCTGTACGCCCTGCTCGACGAGGTGACCCGCGGTGCGCGGGCCGTGGTCGCCGCGCTCGTCCTGCGGCCCTCGCCGGTCGCGACGGCCCGCGACTTCGCCCGGATGCGCGACCTCGCCGAACGCCTCGCCGAGCTCGCCGAGCTGGTCGAGGAGCACCTCGCCGACACCGAGCGGGTGCTCTTCGCCGTCCTCGGCGCGCACGTGCCCCCGGGCGGCGTGGCAGCGGGCGCTCGGCGAGCCCGCGGCGCGTCGGACCGGCCCGTGGGGTGCGGGACCCCGGGTGCGCTCCGTGGCGACCGCCGCCGAGACCGCCGTGCTGCGCGACCGCGACGGCACCGTCCGCGCGCTGGGGCAGCGGCTCGCGTCCGGGCGGCTGCGCCGGCGCGAGCGTCGTCTACGGCACCGACGCCGTCGGCCCGGCCGACTCCACGGACTCCGCCGGCTCGCCCGCCGGTTCGTCCGCCGCGGCCGCCGCCCGCTCCGCCGACACGGGGCCTGACCCAGGCCCGGCGCGCCCACCGAGCCCGGCCAGCGCGGCGCGCCGAGCCGGTCGCAGAGCGCGTCGGCCGAGGCGCGCAGCGCGGCGCCGTCGGCCGGGGGGTCGCCGAGCAGGTCGCCGATCTCGGCGAGCAGCAGGTCGACGGGGCCGAAGGTGGCCGTCCCCGAGAGGAGCCCGGCGAGGTGGCCCGACCACCCCCGCAGCTCCTCGCGGCAGCGCGCGGCGACCGCGCGGTCGCCCAGCCCGACCGCCACCTCGGCCCGGATCGCGGTCCACAGCAGCCACCACCAGTCGCCGCGGACCGGCTGGTCGGGGGTCCAGACGGCGGCGGCGTCGCGCGGGCGTCCCGCGGCGAGCAGGGTCAGCGCCAGCGGGTCGGCGAACAGCTCGGGCGTGCGGGCGTGGATGGCCGCGATGTCGTCGACGAGGTCGGCGAGGCGCCCCTGCAGCCGCCGGATCCCCAGCAGGCCGCCCAGGCGCATCGGGTCGGCGTTCGGCGCGCCCCCGGCGGTCATGGCGGCGTACACCCCCTCGACGACCGCCTCGGCGTCGTCGGGCCGCCCGGCCATGAGCGCCTCGACGCCGGTGAACACCGTCGACCAGCCGAGGGTCACCGGGAGCTGGCCGTCCGGCGCCTCGGCCAGGGCCGCCGCGGCGTGCGCGGCCGCCGCGGTCAGGTCGTGGCGGTAGGTGGCGTGCAGGAACCGGGCGTGGTGGCCGATGGTGCGGAACCCCGACGAGCCCGCCTCCTCGGCCACCGTCAGCAGCGCGCGGCCGGTGTCGTCGAGGCCCGACCAGCGCTCGGGGGTCAGCTCGCTCCAGAAGCGGGCGTTGAGCGCGCGGCAGCGCAGCCCGGCCGCGAGCGCGTGCTCGTCGACGAGGCGCTCGGCGGCCCCGGCGTCGCGGGCGCACTGCGCCGGGTCGGTCGGGTGCCAGGCGAACGCGCGGGCCACGTGCACGCGGACCCGGTCGGCGGGCGGCAGCGGCGGGTCGGCCGCCAGCAGCTCGCCCGCGGCGTCGACGAGGGCGCGGTCGATGGTGCCGTCCTCGTGCAGGGCGAAGGAGACCGGCGCGTCGACGCTGGTGACGGCCGCGAGGAGGGGCGCGGACCCACCGAGGGCCGCGGCCTCGTGCAGGGCGGTGGCGCGCTGGGCCAGGGCCGCGGGCGCGGCGCCGGCGTGGGCGGCGGCGTCGGCGAGGGCGCAGCGCAGCGCGAGGCGCCGTCCGGCGTCGACCGCGGCCGTGGCGGGCAGCCGCTCGGCGGCCGAGAGCAGGTCGGCGGCGACCCCGGGCGAGCCGCTGCGTCGCGCCGCGCGGGCGGCCGCCTCGACGTGGTCGAGCACGCGGTCGGCGTCGACGGCGGGCCCGCAGCGAGGGCGTGGCGGGCGGGCGCGGCGTGGTCGTCGGGTGTCGCGCCGCGAGGACGTCGAGCGCCGCGGCGTGCACCCGGCCCCGGCGCAGGCGCGGCACCTGTTCGTAGAGGACCTCGCGCACGAGGTCGTGGCCGAACTCGACGGTGACGGCGTCGACCGGCTCGGTGAGCAGCCCGGCGCGCAGCGCGTCCTCGCAGGCCTGCAGCACCCGCTCCTCGGCCGCGTCGGCGCTCTCGGCCCGCGCAGGTGCCGTTCGAGCCCGACGAGGTCGTCGAGGACGACGCGCCGCCCGAGCACCGCGGCGTGGCGCAGGATCGCGGTGGTCGGCTCGCCCAGCCCGGCCAGGCGGCGCCGCAGGACGTCGCGGACGCCCGCAGGGACGGTGCGCCGGGCCGCGCCGGGGCCGACCGTGGCGATCAGCCGGGCGACCTCGCGGACGAACAGCGGGTTGCCGCCGGTCCGCGCGGCGACCCCGGCCCCGAGGTCCCCGGGTGCGCCGCCGTCGAGCGCGTCGGCGTCGACCCCGTGCCGGGCGAGCAGGGCGGCGCAGCCATCGGCGTCGAGCCCGGCGAGGTCGAGGCGGTCGCCGGTCGCGGCCGCCACCGACGCGAACGTCGCCACCAGGTCGTCGCCGACCTCGTCGTCGCGGTAGGTGGCGACGACCAGCACCCGGGGCACGGCCGCCGACACGACCAGGCGCAGGAGGCGCTGGGTCTCGTCGTCGGCGCGGTGCAGGTCGTCGAGGGTGATGAGCGTCGGGCCGGCGGCGCTCGTCGTGCCGAGGCGGTCGACGAGGTCGCGGCCCAGGCGGAACGGGGCGCCGGGGTCGTCCGGGTCGACCGGCTCCGCGCGAGGGGACCCCTCGCTCGGGTGGAGCGCGCGAAGGGAGCCCTCGCTCGGGTGGAGCGGCGCGGGGGTCCCCTCGCGCGAGGACGGGACGGCAGCCACGGCGGCGACGGCGGCCGCGATCTCGGTCCACGCCCAGCCGGGAGGTGCGCCGTCGACCTCCGGGCAGCGGCCCGTCACCACCCGCCAGCCGCGGTGGCGCAGGCGGCGGGCGAGCTCGTCGAGCAGGGCGGTCTTGCCGCTGCCCGCCTCGCCGCCGACGAGGGCGAGCTCCCGGGACCCGCCGCGACCCGCTCGGCGACCCGGGCGAGCCGGACGAGCTCCGCCTCGCGCCCGATCAGCGCAGCGGCGTCGGGCGGCGGGCCGAGGTCGGCCCGGCGCGGCTCCGGGGCGGGACCGGCCGGGCGGGAGCCGGTGCGGGTGCCTCGCTCCCGCCGAGGCGCTGCTCGAGCGTGACCAGGGCGGGCGAGGGGTCGAGGCCGCGCTCGGCGGCGAGGCGGGCGCGCAGCGCGGCGAGCCCCGCGACCGCGTCGGCGCGGCGTCCGGAGGCCTCGAGGGCCAGCGCGAGGACCCGGGCGGGCTCCTCGCGCAGCGGGTGCTCGGCGACGTGCGGCGCGAGCAGCTCCGTCGCGGAGCGCGCCCCGTCCGGCCCGCCGTGGGTCAGCTCGAGCAGGGCGAGGCGCTCGAGCAGGACCCGGCGCAGCTCGTCGAGACGGTCGGCTTCGGCGCGGGCCCAGGGCTCGCCCGCGAACTCGCCGAGCGAGGGCCCGGTCCACAGGGCCAGGGCGGCGCGCAGCGTGGCCCGCGCCGGCCCGGGGTCCTCGCCGCGGGCGCGCTCGGCCCAGCGCTCGACCCGGTGGGCGTCGAGGCCCTCGGTCACGTGCAGTGCGTAGCCGGGGGGCCGGAGGGCGAGTACGGCCGAGGGCGAGCGCGGGCTCCGATCGGGTTCGAGGGTGCGGCGCAGGTGCGAGACGTGGGCCTGCAGCGTCGCGGTCGCGCTGGGCGGCGGCGCGCCGTGCCAGAGGTCGTCGAGCAGGCGGTCGGTGGCCACGACGTGCCCCTCGTCGACCGCGAGACGCGCCAGGAGCGCGCGGCGCCCGCGCCCCCCGACGTCGACCTCGTGCCCGCCGACCGAGACCCCGAGGGCGCCCAGGACGCGCACGGTGAGCATCGGTCGCGCTCCTGTTCGGCTCGCCGGATCCGGTCGCTCTGCGTGAGAGCGCTGTCACCGTAGTCGGACCTCATCACGAATGGGTCAACCGTGCGGTGCTCCGCACGCCCGCGGCTCCGGGGTGGCTCACGACGTCCTCCCGCCCGCGCCGCTCGGCGACCTCACCGGCATCGACCCGCCGGAGCACGGGCGCTACCGCAAGCCCCTCGTCGCGTTCTTCACCGCGCGGCGGATCGCTGGGCTCGCGGTCGAGGCCGAGCGGATCGCGGCTGAGCTGCTCGACGACCTGGCCGCCCGGCCCGGGCCGGTCGACCTCGTCGCCGGGTTCGCCGCGCCGCTGCCCGCGCTGATGATCTGTGCGCTGCTGGGGTGCCCACCGCCGACCACGACCGCCTCGCCGCGACGTTCGCGACGATCACCGACCTGCACGCGCGCTTCGACGCCCGCGCCGCCGCGCACGCCCTCGCCCAGGACTACCTGGACGGCCTGGTGCGGGCGAAGCGCGAGGCGCCCGGCGACGACGTGCTCTCCGCCCTGACCGGCAGTGACCTGACCGACGCGGAACTCGCGGCGATCGGGCTGTTCCTCCTGCTCGCGGGGCTCGACACCACCAAGAACATGATCTCCCTCGGCGCGTTCGCGCTGCTCGAGCACCCCGAGGCGTGCGCCGCGCTGCGGGCCGACCCGGTCGACCTCGCCGGGCCCGCGGTCGAGGAGCTCATGCGCTGCCTGACGATCGCGCACACCAACGTCCGGTCCGCGCTGGTCGACGTCGAGGTCGCGGGCCGGACCGTCGCCGCGGGCGAGACCGTCACCGTGGCGCTCGGGGCGGCCAACCGCGACCCGCGGCCCTATCGGCGTGCTCCCCTTTCTCCGACCCAGCGACCGGCTCGACCTGCACCGCCGCGCCGCCGGCCACCTCGGGTTCGGCCACGGGGTGCACCAGTGCCTCGGCCAGCAGCTGGCCCGCGTCGAGATGCGCGCGGCGCTCCCGGCGCTCGTGACCCGCTTCCCCGGGCTGCGCCTGGCCGTCGCCCCCGAGGACGTCCCGCTGCTGCCCGACGCCCCGCTCTACGGGACCGAGCGGCTGCCGGTGCTGTGCTCGACCGACCCGGCCGGCTCGGCGTCCCAGTCGCGGATCGCCCACAGCGGCGACACCGGGCCGGTCCCGGCGCCGAGGGGATAGGACTCGGCGACCGCGCGGCGCACGTAGCGCTCGGCGTAGGCCACCGCGTCGGGGACGTCGCGGCCGCGGGCCAGGGCGGCGCACGTCGCGCTGGCCAGGGCGTCGCCCGCACCGTGCACGTGCGGGTGTCGACCCGCGGGCCGGCGAACTCCCGGGTGCGCGCACCGTCGGCGAACGGCCCCGACAGCAGGTCGGTGACCTGCGGCGAGCCGCGCAGGTGCCCGCCCTTGACCAGCACCCAGCGCGCGCCCATCGCGTGCAGCGCGTCGGCCGCCTCGACCGCGCCCGCGGTGTCGGTGACCGTGACGCCGGTCAGCAGCCGGACCTCGTCGAGGTTGGGCGTCACCAGCGTCGCGCGGGGAACAGCTCGGTGCGCATCGCGTCCATGGCCTCGGGGGCCAGCAGCGCCTCGCCGTACATCGACGCCGACACCGGGTCGACGAGGAACGGGATCGCCCGGTCGCGTCCGATCCCGACCTCGTCGACGACCGCCCCGACCGCGGTGATGATGTCGGCGGTCGCCAGCATCCCGGTCTTGGCGGCGCCAACGCCGATGTCGCCGACCACGGTGCGGACCTGCGCGGCGACGACGTCGGGCGGCACGAGGTGCACGCCGGAGACGCCGAGCGAGTTCTGGACGGTGACCGCGGTGACCGCGACGCAGCCGTGCACCCCGCAGGCCGTCATCGCGCGGAGGTCGGCCTCGAGCCCCGCGGCCCCACCGGAGTCGGATCCGGCGATGGTCAGCGCGCGGGGAGGGGTCGGCGACATGGCCGTCAGTCTGGTGGACGCCGGTGGGGCCGGGAGCGCCGACCGTGACACAGTGCCCCTCGTGACCGGGCCCGACCTGCAGCGCTGGATCGCCGACCACGCCCGGGGCCTGCCCACGGTGGTGCCGGGCGCCGACGGCGACGACCTCGCGCCGCTGGTCGCCTCGCTGTCGGGCGTCCGGCTGCTCGGCGTGGGCGAGGCCGTCGTCGGGACGCGCGAGCTGGCGATGCTGGCCCACCGCGTCGCCGCGGCGGCGATCGACGGCGGGACGCGGGTGGTGGCCCTCGGGGCGCCCGAGGCCGCGACGACGGTCGTCGACCAGGCCGTCGCCGCGGGCGAGGCCCCCGGAGCCGCCGTCGAGAGCATGGGCGCGTGGCGCTGGGCGACCGGCGACGTCGGGCCGCGCTCGCCTGGCTGGGCGAGCTCAACGCCGGGCGCGCGCCCGAGGAGCGGGTGCGGGTCGTGGGCCTCGACCCCGTCTCGCCCGGGCCGGCGGCGAAGGCCGTCGGCCTGCACCTGCGCCGGACCGACCCCGCCCTGGTCGACGAGGTCGGGAACGGCTGCACGCCCTGGTCGGCCACCGCCCCGGCCGCGACCCGCTGCCCACCGACGTGCTGGCCGTCGCCCGGCGGGTGGCCGAGCGCCTCGACCACGACGGCGTCCCGGACGCGGTGCGCCGGCACGCGCGGGCGCTGGCGCGGGCCGCCGAGGTCGCCACGGCGCCCGCCGACCGGCAGCAGGAGGTGCGGGAACGGCTGATGACCGACGCCGTCGCCGCGCTGGTCGACGACGCGCCCGCAGGACCCGGGCCCGCGGTCGTGTGGTGGGGGCATGCCCGGCACGTGCGGGTGCGGCTCGAGGACGACGCCCCGTCGGTGGGCGCCCGGTTGCGCGAGCGCTACGGGCGCGGCTACTACGCCCTCGGGCTGCTGCCCGGCCGCGGTGAGTTCCGCGCGCTGCGCCACCGCCGGCTGCGGCGCACCACGCGCAACCCGGTGCTGCACCGGCTGGCGGCGCCGACGACCGGGTCGCTGGAGGAGACGCTGGGGCAGGTGGGCTCGTGCCTGCTCGACCTGCGCGGCGCCGCCGACCGCGACGGCATCCCGGAGTGGGCGACGACCGCGACGCGGATGCGGGTCCTCGACGACCCGACGCCGGTCGGCTGGAAGCGCACGTTCGAGGCGGCCACGCCCGAGGAGTACGACGGCCTCGCCTATGTCGAGCACGTGCGCCAGGCGGCGGTGCGCTGACGCGCATGTGAGCGCTGTCGGAGGCTATAGCGGCAGTCAGCGCTCACATGAGCGTCAGCTCACCGGGCGTGCGGGCGCCGGAGAGGCCGAGGGTGAGGTCGAGCTCGGCGAGGACGTTGCGCACGACCTGGCCGACCCCGTCCTCGCCCGCGATCGCCAGCCCGTAGGCCCACGACCGTCCCAGCGCCACCGCGCGGGCCCCGAGGGCGAGCGCGACGGCCGCGTCGGCCCCGTGCGCACCCCGAGTCGAACAGCACCGGCAGGCGACCCCGAGCGCGTCGACGACGCCGGGCAGCGCGTCGATCGCGGCCACCGACGCGTCGACCTGCCGCCCGCCGTGGTTGGACACGAGCACCGCGTCGACCCCGGCGTCGACCGCGCGGCGGGCGTCGTCAGGGTGCAGGACACCCTTGAGCACCACCGGCAGGCGGGTGCGCTCCCGCAGCGTGGCGACGTCGTCCCAGGTCAGCGTGGGCCGGGAGTACACGTTGAGGAACGTCTCCACCGCGGCGCGCGGCAGCGGCGAGCGCAGGTTCGCGAGGACCGGGCCGGGGTGGTGCCTGCTGATGTCGACCAGCGTGCGCAGCGCGGCGGGCGTCGGCCGCGGGCGGGTCCGGAGCGCGGCGCCGCGGCCCGATCCCGCGCGAGGCGGGTGAAGACGGGGTCCGAGGTGTACTGCGCGATCCCCAGGCCACGGGAGAACGGCAGGTGCCCGAGGTCGAGGTCGCGCGGGCGCCAGCCGAGCATCGTCGTGTCCAGGGTGACGACGACGGCGTCCGCCCCGATCGCCTCGGCGCGGTGCAGGAAGCTGTCGACCAGGTCGTCGGAGGTCGACCAGTAGAGCTGGAACCACGGGTGCGTCGCGGCGGGCGCGATCCGCTCCATCGGCGTGCCCGCCTGGTTGGAGATGATCGTCGAGACCCCGCTCGCCGCGGCCGCGCGCGCCGCCAGCACCTCCCCACCGGGGCGGACCAGGTCGAGCGCGCCGATCGGGGCGAGCATCAGCGGGGTCGCGTGCCGGCGCCCGAACAGCTCCACCGACACGTCGCGCTCACCCGCCCCGGCCAGCATGCGCGGCACGATGCGGTGGCGGGCGAAGCCCTCGCGGTTCGCCCGCACGGTGCTCTCCGCGCCCGCGCCGCCGGCGACGTAGGCGAACGCCCGCCGCGACATCCGCCGCCGCGCGCGTCCCTCCAGCTCGCCCGGTGCGGTCGGCACGCTCGGACGGGTCCCGCTCACGCCCGCGCGGTAGACCTCGTCCTGGCGTGCGCGTCCCGGTGGCGTGGTCATGCGCGCATCCTGCCCCGGCCGCGCGTGCGGCGCCGGGGGTCAGCAGGCCCGCGCCTCCGGCACCGCGACGGGGTCGAGGAAGCGGGTGTCGACGCGGACGTGCCGCTCGGGGTGCGTGCCGAGGAACGACCGGACGTGCGGGCACAGCGCGACGGCGTAGTAGCCCGAGCGCACCAGCACGTCGAGCGCGGCGTCGATCACGCTCGTCCGGCACGCCGCGTCGGCGCCCCGCGCGAGCCGGGTGTCGGTGAGCACCGCGGCGGGCCCGCTGATGCGGTACTCCAGGGTGGCGCCGAGGCGGCCGCCGGCGTGGGCCTCGAAGCACGAGCGCCCCGGAACGTGGACGACGTGGACCGGGACGGTCTCGACGTCGATCCGGTCGATGCTGCGGTCCATGACACTTCCCCCGACCCCACGACCCACGGTGTCATCACCGTGCGTGGCTGAAGTGAACACGGCGAGCGTTCGTCCGACAAGACTCGATTAGGTCATTCGGCGGATCAGGGTGGGTCGATGTGGTCAACGGTCGGCGTGTCACGTTGAGCGGTGTGGCTTGGCGTGTCCGCTCTCGGCGTGGTCATGTCGGCCGGGAGACGGGAAGGTCCTCGGCCCGGCGGGCGTTGACGACGAACATGACGAACGACGTCGAGCTGAGCCCGACCGACTGGGTCCGCGAGCAGACCGAGACCATCCTGCGCACCGGGACCACCGAGGGGATCACGGTCGCCGACCGGCCGATCATCCTCGTGACCACGCAGGGCGCGAAGTCCGGCAAGAAGCGCTACGTGCCGGTCATGCGCGTCGAGGACGGCGGCACGTACACGATGATCGCCTCCAAGGGCGGCACGCCCGAGCACCCGGCCTGGTACCACAACGTCAAGGCCCACCCCGAGATCACCGTGCAGGACGGCACCGCGGTCGGCTCCTACGTCGCCCGCGAGGTCTCGGGCGACGAGCGTCAGCAGTGGTGGGACCGGGCCGTCGAGGCCTACCCGCCCTACGCCGAGTACCAGCAGAAGACCGACCGGGTGATCCCGGTCTTCCTGCTCGAGCCCGCCTCGGCCTGATCACGCCGCGGGCCGGTTCACCGGATCACGGGAGACCTTCGGGCGACCTTTCGGGATTTCCCGAAAGGTCGCCCGAAGGCTCTCGGCCGCGGCCTGCCCCGGGCTCCGGGGCGGGCCGAAGAGCAGGTTCGCGGCCCGGTCGACGACCTGGGCGCGGGTGCGGCCGGGATGGTCGGCCGCGACGAGGTCGGACGCCACGGCCGCGCAGAACGCGAGCAGGCACCGCGCCTCGAGCTCGTCGTCGTCGGGGAACGCCGGCCGGAAGTGCGAGCGCAGGTACTCCATGCGCGCGTTGTCGACGCGCGCCAGACGCGCGGCGACCGCGACGTCTCGGCGCGCCCAGTCGCGCACGGCCAGGTCGACCGGGAGGAGATCCGGGGAGAACGTGAGGTCCGCGGCCCGCCGCGCGCGGGTCAGGGCGTCCCCGCCCTCGCGTTCGGCGCGCTCGACGGCGTCGCTCACGCAGCGGTGCTCCCAGCTGTCGAGCATCTCGGTGAGCAGCGCGTCGCGGTCGGCGAAGTAGCCGTAGAAGCCACCCTTGGTGACGCGCAGGGCACGCGCGATCGCCTCGACGCGCACGGCGTCGGGCCCGCCGGCGGCCAGGAGCTCGAGGCCCGCGTCGACCCATGCCCGGCGAGGTGTCCGCGCCGTACCCATCCGCCCTCCTCCGGATCGTGAGCGTCCACTGTACGGCGCCGTACATCAGCGCTAGCCTCCGCTGTTGTACGGATGCGTACAACAATGGGAGGCACGATGACGCGGCTGCCCGACACGGAGTTCACCGACCGGCCGTGGCGCCTGCACGCGATCGCTCCCGACTTCGCGGTCGAGGACGTGTGGGCCCTGCCGACGCTCGGCCGTGCCGACGAGCTCGACCGGTTCGTCCGCGGCTTCACGGCCGGCGACGAGGACGAGTCGGGGGTCGTGTTCCGGGTCCTGTTCGCGATCCGGTGGTGGATCGGTCGGCGGCTGGGGTGGGACACGCCCGACGCGGGCGTCGGCAGCCGGGTCGCCAGCGTGCGCGAGCGCTTGCCCGAGGACCTCCGCGACGGCCCGCGAGGCCCCGACTTCGCGGGCGTGCCGTTCTTCGGCGTTTACCAGACCGAGCAGGAGTACGTCGCCGAGCTCGCCAACCGGACCGTGCACGCGCTCATGCACGTCGGCTGGGTCCCCGACGCGACCGGCACGACCCACCACGGCGTCCTGACCGCGCTCGTGCGCCCGCGGGGCGTGGTCGGCACCGTCTACATGGCGGCCATCAGGCCCGTCAGACGCCTCGTCGTCTACCCGAGCCTGCTGCGTGCGGTCGGCCGGGAGTGGCCGCGCTACCGCGGCTCCCACTCGGCCACCGACCACAGCGCCGACACCGGACCGTGGCCGGCGCCGAGCGGGTAGGCGTGCTCGACGGCGCGGGTGATGTAGGCCTTGCCGAGGGCGACGGCGTCGCGCAGGGCGAGGCCGCGCGCGAGGCCCGCCGTGATCGCCGCGGCCATGGAGTCGCCGCCGCCGTGGGTGTGTGGGGTGTCGATGCGCGGCGAGGTGAGCTCGAGCTCGCCGTCGGCGTCGACGAGCAGGTCGACGCAGTCGGGCTGGTCGCGGCCCGACCTGTCGGCGAGGTGCCCGCCCTTGATCAGCACCGCGCCGGCCCCCAGCGCCCGGAACGCGGCGGCCGCCTCGCGGGCGGAGGCCGCGTCGACGACCTTGACGTCGACGAGCAGCCGCACCTCGTCGAGGTTCGGCGTTACGAGCGTCGCGCGCGGGACGAGCTCGCCGCGCACCGCGTCGAGCGCGTCGGCGGCCAGCAGCGAGTCGCCGTGCATCGACGCCGCCACCGGGTCGACGACGAGCGGTGAGCGTCCCGAGCGTCCGATCCCCACCTCGTCGCAGGTCGCGACGACGGTGCCGATGATCGCGGCCGACGCCAGCATCCCGGTCTTGGCCGCGGCGACGCCCATGTCGCCGGCGACGGTGCGGATCTGGTCGGCGACGACGGCGTGGGGCACCTCGTGGAACCCCGACACCCCGACCGAGTTCTGCACCGTCACCGCCGCGACCGCGACCGCGCCGTGCACGCCGCAGGCGGTGAAGGCCCGCAGGTCGGCCGTCATCCCGGCGCCGCCGCCGGAGTCGGTGCCGGCGATGGAGAGGGCGACCGCGGGGAGGCACTCATGCGCCCGCCACCGGCAGGTAGACGCGGTTGCCGCGCGCGAACGGATCGATCCCGGCGATGGAAGCCCGTGCTCCTCGGCGTAGGCGCGCACGTCGTGGCTGATGCGCATCGAGCAGAACTTCGGCCCGCACATCGAGCAGAAGTGCGCGGTCTTCGCCGGCTCGGCGGGCAGCGTCTCGTCGTGGAACGACCGGGCGGTGTCGGGGTCGAGGGCGAGCCGGAACTGGTCGTGCCAGCGGAACTCGAAGCGGGCCTTCGACAGCGCGTCGTCGCGTTCCTGGGCCCGCGGGTGGCCCTTGGCGAGGTCCCCGGCGTGCGCGGCGATCTTGTAGGTGATGACGCCGGTCTTCACGTCGTCGCGGTTGGGCAGCCCGAGATGCTCCTTGGGCGTGACGTAGCAGAGCATCGCGCAGCCGAACCAGCCGATCATCGCCGCGCCGATGCCGCTGGTGATGTGGTCGTAGCCCGGCGCGATGTCGGTGGTCAGCGGCCCGAGCGTGTAGAACGGCGCCTCGCCGCACTCGCGCAGCTGCTTCTCCATGTTGACCTTGATCTTGTGCATCGGCACGTGGCCGGGGCCCTCGATCATCACCTGCACGTCCTGCGCCCAGGCGCGCTTCGTCAGCTCGCCCAGCGTGTAGAGCTCGGCGAACTGCGCCGCGTCGTTGGCGTCGGCGATCGAGCCCGGCCGCAGGCCGTCGCCCAGCGAGAACGTGACGTCGTAGGCGCGCAGGATGTCGCAGATCTCGTCGAACCGCTCGTAGAGGAACGACTCGGTGTGGTGCGCGAGGCACCAGCGCGCCATGATCGAGCCGCCGCGCGAGACGATGCCGGTGGTGCGCCGCGCGGTCAGCGGTACGTGCGCGAGGCGGACGCCGGCGTGGATGGTGAAGTAGTCGATGCCCTGCTCGGCCTGCTCGATCAGCGTGTCCTTGAACACCTCCCAGTCGAGCTTGAGCGGATCACCGCCGACCTTCTCCAGCGCCTGGTAGATCGGCACGGTGCCGATCGGAACGGGGCTGTTGCGCAGGATCCACGAGCGGATGTTGTGGATGTTGCGGCCGGTCGAGAGGTCCATGACCGTGTCGGCGCCCCAGCGGATCGACCAGACCCAGCTTCGGCGGGCAGGCCGTGCTCGACGTCGACCGTCGCGGCGTCGTCGACGGCGGTGTTGCCGATGTTGGCGGCCTAGACGTCGCTCCCGCGTGCTGTGTGGTTGTCGTGCTGCGGCCGGACGCTACGGACCGCGTCGCGCCGTCGCGGGCAAGGGCCCGGCGTGTGGACAGTCGGCGTCGCACCGCGGTACGCCCGGTCGGCGGTCGACGCCACGGCCATCTCGCCCACCGTGTCGACCGATCGGGGCCGCCGTGATCGTCCTGCCCGCGCCACCCGGCGCCCTCGACGAGGTCGTCGACCACCTGGCGCTCGATCCGGCCCCGCGGGGCGAGGGCGGACGCTGCACAACTGGCGGGTCCTCGCCCGGGCGGGTGCCGACGACCTCGTCGTCGGCCGCCTCGCCGAGGCCCACCTCGACGCCGTGACGATCCTGGCCGAGCTCGGCGCCCCGACGCCCGACCGCCGGTCGCGGTGGGGCGTGTGGGCGGCGGAGTCGTCGTCCGAGGGCCTCCGCGCCGAGCGCGACACGCGCGGGTGGTGGCTCGAGGGCGCCAAGCCGTGGTGCTCCGGGACGTCCACCGCCACGCACGCGCTGGTCACCGCGCACGGCCCGGACGGCCGGCGCCTCTTCGCCGTCGCCGTGGCCGACACCGAGCCGCGGCCCTCCACCTGGGCGGCCACCGGGATGGCGGGCGACGCCCCGGCCACGGTCGACTTCCGCCGGGTCCCGGCGACGCCGGTGGGTGATCCCGGCGGCTACCTCGTGCGGCCCGGCTTCTGGCACGGCGCCGTCGGCGTCGCCGCGGTGTGGTTCGGCGGTGCGGTCGCGGTCGCGGGAGCGCTGCACCGGGCCGGGCGCGCCGGGCGGCTCGACGTGCACGGCCTCGCCCACCTCGGTGCCGTCGACGCCGCGGTCGGCGCCGGACGCGCGGTGCTCCGCGCCGCCGCGGCGGAGATCGAGGAGCGCGTCGACGAGACCGTCCCCGCCGCGCGCCGCCGGGCCCTGCGGGTCCGTGCGTGCGTCGAGGACGTCGTCGAGACCGTCGTCCGCCGCACCGGGCGTGCCACCGGCCCGGGCCCGCTCGCCCACGACGCCGAGCACGCCCGCCGCGTCGCCGACCTCGAGGTCTACGTCCGCCAGAGCCACGCCGAGCGCGACCTCGCCGACCTCGGTGAGCTGGCCCTCGAGGACCCCGACCAGGAGGTCCTGTGACCGGCGCGCCCGACCTCACCGGCCCCGGGACGGGGGAGGACCGGTGGCGCCACGCGGGCGTCCTCGACGACCTGCCCCGCGTCGGCGTCGGCGATCTCGTCGGCACCGCCCGCGTGCTCGTCGTGGCCCCGCACCCCGACGACGAGGTCCTCGGTGCGGGCGGCCTGCTCGCGATGCTGGGGTGGGCCGGCCACGACGTCGGCGTCCTCGGCGTGACCGACGGCGAGGGGTCGCACCCCGGCAGCCCCACCGTCGACCCCGAGACGCTGGCGTGCCGGCGCCGCGCCGAGCGCCGCGCGGCCCTGTCGCGCCTCGGGATCCGTCCGGCGGAGCTGCTCGGCTGGCCCGACGGCTGCCTGTCCGAGGAGGCGCTGACCCGCGCGCTGACCAGCCGCCTGGGCCCAGGCGACGTCGCGCTCGCCCCGAGGATCGGCGACGGGCACCCCGACCACGACGTGGCCGCGCGGGCGGCGTCCGCGGCGGCCACGGCGACGGGGCGCGCCACCTCGGCTACGCGGTGTGGTTCTGGCACCACGCGCCCGCCGCGCTCGACGGCGACCCCGTCCGGCTCGACCTGCCCGACCCCGCCCGCGCGGCGAAGACCGAGGCGATCGCGCTGTTCACGAGCCAGGTCGGGCCGCTCTCCGACGACCCGCGCGACGCGGCGATCCTGCCCCGGAGTACCTCGCGCGCCTCGACCGGCCCTTCGAGGTGTTCTGGTGAGCCTGCCCGGCGACGAGTTCGACCGCCTCTACGCCGCGTCGCCCGACCCGTGGGGCATCGACGAGGGCTGGTACGAGCGGCGCAAGCGGGCGGTCGTCCTGGCTGCCCTGCCCGACGAGCGCGTCGAGCGGGCGTACGAGCCCGGGTGCGGCACCGGCGCGCTCTCGGTGTGGCTCGCGGAGCGCTGCGACGCGCTGCTGTGCACCGACGTCGCCGAGGCCGCCGTCGACCGCGCCCGCGAGCGCCTGCGCGACCGCCCCGGCGTGCGCGTGGCGCGCGCGAGCGTCCCCGACGAGTGGCCCGACGGCCCGTTCGACCTGGTCGTAATCTCCGAGCTGGCGTACTACCTCGACGCGCCCGACCGCGAGCGGCTCTGGGACGCGGCGACCGCGAGCCTGCGCCCCGGCGGCACGCTGCTCGCGGTGCACTGGACGCGCGCCGCGCCCGAGTACCCGGTCGAGGGCACCCGGGTCCACGTCGAGCTGCGCGCCCGCCCGGACCTCGGCGTGCTCGCCACGCACGTCGAGCGCGACTTCCGCCTCGACGTCCTGACGCGCACCCCGCCCGCGCCCGCGTCGGTGGCCGAGCGCACGGGCCTGCGGTGACCCGGCCCCGCATCGGCGTCGTCGTGCCCGCCCGCGACGAGGCCGCGCTGCTGCCGGCGTGCCTCGACGGCCTCGCGGTCGCGGCCCGCGTGGTCGCCGACCGTGCCGAGGTGCGCCTGCTCGTCGTCCTCGACGACTGCCGTGACGCCAGCGCCGCGGTCGTCGCCGGCCGCGGGGTCGACGCGGTGACCGTGGCCGCGGAGTGCGTCGGCGTGGCGCGCGCCACGGGCTGCCGGGCGCTGCTCGCCGCGGGGGTCGACTGGCTGGCCCACACCGACGCCGACTCCGTCGTCCCGCCCGGCTGGCTCACCGCGCACCTCGACGCGCTCGCCGACGGGGACGACGCCCTCGTCGGCACGGTCCGGGTCGACGCGTGGGAGGACCGCGCCGACGGGGTCCGCCTGCGCCACCACGCGACCTACGCGTCCGGCGACGCCGCGACGCACCCCCACGTGCACGGGGCGAACCTCGGGGTCTCCGCGCGCGCCTACCTCCGGTCCGGCGGCTTCGCGCCGCTGGCCACCGGCGAGGACGTCGCGCTGGTCGAGGCGCTCGAGCGGGCGGGTGCGGCGATCCGGCGCACGCGCGCGGAGCCGGTGCGCACGAGCTCCCGGCGGCACGCCCGGGCCCGCGGGGGGTTCGCCGATCACCTCTCCGCGCTCGAGCACGCACCGTGAGGTCGGGCCCCGTCAGCGCTCGACGAGCTCGGCCGGGACGGCGAACACGTCGACCATGGCCGCGCCGCGCACGACCGTCACCGGCATCGAGCGCCCGATCGAGGCGGCGAGCAGCCGGCGCTGCAGGCTCCCGGCGTCGGTGACGGGCGCGCGGTCGGCCGAGACGACGAGGTCGCCCGCGCGCAGGCCCGCGCGGGCCGCGGGGCCGCCCGCGACGACCTCGGCCACCCGCAGCCCGCTCCGCCGTCCCAGGCGGGCCGCCACGTCGCCCGGTCACGGCGCCGGGGCGCCGACGACCCGAGGTACCCGCGGCGGACCCGGCCGTGGTCGCGCAGCGTGGCGAGGATGGCGCGGGTGGTCGGGTTGACGGGGACCGCGAGGCCGAGGCCCACGCCGGCCACCGCGGTGTTGACCCCGACGACGTGGCCCGCGGCGTCGGCCAGCGCGCCGCCGGAGTTGCCGGGGTTGAGCGCGGCGTCGGTCTGCACGACGTCCTCCACCACCCGGGTCGCCGACCCGCTGCGCACCGGCAGGAGCGTCCGAGGGCGCTGACCACCCCGGCCGTCACCGAGCCGGCGAGCCCCAGCGGGTTGCCGACGGCCACCACGAGCTGGCCGACGACGAGGCCGTCGGCGTCGCCGAGGACGGCCGGGTCGGGCAGCTCGCCTGCGCCGGCGGCCAGCACCGCGAGGTCGGACAGGGCGTCGACGCCGAGCACGTCGGCCGCGGTCTCGCCGCCGTCGGCGAACGCCAGCCGGACCGTGCGGTGCTCGGCGACGACGTGCGCGTTGGTCACGAGGGTGCGGTCGTCGAGCACCACGGCCGATCCGCCGCCGCGCCCGGCGGTGACCGCGGCGACGGCCGGGCCGAGGGCGGCCGCCACCGTGCTGACGGTCCGCGAATAGGCGTCGAGCTCGTCCATGCCTCCGTGGTTACACCGTTGCGCGCCGCGCGTGGGTGGTGTCCGCTCTGGGCGGACAGCCACCTCGGAGGGACCCACCGTGCCGAAGCCACCGCCGTCGTCGTCACCGTTCTGGAGGGTGATGCACCTGGCCACGCGGCTCGACCAGCTGCTCCTGCGCCGGACCGGGCGCAGCTTCGTCAGCCGCTCGCCGACGCTGATCCTGCACCACACCGGCCGCCGCTCCGGGCAGGCGCGGACGACGCCGTTGATCTTCCTCGAGCACGGCGCCGACGTCGTGGTCGTCGCGTCGAAGGGCGGGGTCGACGAGCACCCGGGCTGGTTCCACAACGTGCGCGCGATGGCCACCACGACCGTCGAGCTCCCCGGCGGCGAGCAGCGCCGCGTCCGGCCGCGGGTGGCGGGCGCGGAGGAGAAGCGCGAGCTCTGGCCGCGGCTCGTGGCGAACTACGCCGGGTACGACGAGTACGCGGGCCACACCGCGCGCGACATCCCCGTAGTGGTGCTCGAGCCCGCGGGCGCGTGACCGCGCGGGATCACTCGGCGAGGCCCTCGGGGCCCTCGGGGCCGTCGGGGGTCCCGTGGCCGAACGGGTCGGGGTCGCGCCCGGGCAGCCAGGAGTGGCCCGGCACGCCCCACCCGTGGCTGCGCACGGCGCGCTTCGCGGCGCGCTTGTTCCGCCCGACGAGGCGGTCGAGGTAGACGTACCCGTCGAGGTGGTCGGTCTCGTGCTGCAGGCAGCGGGCGAAGTAGTCGCTCCCGGCGACGGTGAGGGGCTCGCCGTCGACGTCGGTGCCGGTGACCTCGGCGCGGTCGGCGCGCCCGGTCGGGTAGCTCTCGTCCGGGACCGAGAGGCAGCCCTCCTCGTCGTCGTCGGGGTCGGGCATCGTCTCGGGCAGCGTCGAGGTGCTCAGCACGGGGTTGACGACGACCCCGCGGCGCCGCTCGCCCAGCTCGGGGTCGGGGCAGTCGTAGACGAACACCCGCCGGTCGTCGCCGATCTGGTTCGCGGCGAGCCCCACCCCGTTGGCGGCGTCCATCGTCTCGAACAGGTCGTCGACGAGCTCGCGCAGCGCGGCCCCGCCGAGCTCGTCGGGAGCGACCCGCCGGGTCGCGCGGTGCAGCGCCGGGTCACCGACGACGACGATCGGCCTCACGGTCACGGCGGCACCGTAGTGGGCGCCGCCGCGGGCCGGGACACGGGCGAGCGCCCCACGCTGTCGGCCGCCCGTGATTGAATGGAGGCGTCGGAATGACACCGGTGTGATTCCGTCGACGACCGTCCGTGGCCCGGGTGGAGCAGGAGGCGAGCAGCGTGACCGACGCCCTACTGGCCGATGTCCCGCACGAGGAGCCGGCCGACGGCCTGAGCAGGCGCGAGCGCGAGGTCCTCGCCTTCGAGCGCCAGTGGTGGAAGTACGCGGGGGCCAAGGAGCAGGCCGTCCGCGAGCTCTTCGACATGTCGGCGACGCGGTACTACCAGGTGCTCAACGCGCTCATCGACCGTCCCGAGGCCCTCGAGGCCGACCCGCTGCTCGTCAAGCGGCTGCGACGCCTGCGACAGAGCCGACAGCGGGCCCGCGCGGCGCGTCGCCTCGGTGTGGAGCCCTGATAGTGGTCTCCTGGTCCCCGGACATCGTCCAGCAGGTGTGGGGAGCAAGGACATGACAGGGCCGGGTCGTCCTCGGCGTCGCGGATGCGCATCGCGGGCATCGTGCTGCTCGCGATCGCGGGAGTCGCGGCCGTCGTCGGCCTGATCTCCCTGGCCGGCGGTTCCTCCGAACCGACCTCCCCGACCGCCGCTCCCACCTCCGTGCCCGCGCCGGCCCCGGCGCCGACCACGCCCGAGGTGCCCCTGCCCGGCGCGACCGGGACGTCGCCGCCCACGCCGGGCGCTCCCGGTCTCGCGCCGGCCCCGGCACGCCGGGCGGTCCCGTCCCCGGCCTCGCGCCCGATGGCACCACCGGCCAGCCCGGTGGCGACCAGGCCGGTGGGCCGGGTCAGCCGGGCGGCGGCGGCACGCCTCCGGTCGCGGCCGCGCCGATCGTCCCGCCGTCCGACGGCGGGTCGAGCTCCGGTGGCGGCGGCGGTTCCGGGGTTCCGGCGGCTCCGGGGGTTCCGGCGGCGGCTCCGGCGGGGCCGTCCGGACCGCGGTCCCCGTGCACGTGCTGAACAACTCGCTGATCCGTGGCCTCGCCGAGCGTGCGGCCGAGCAGATCCGGGCGCGCGGCTGGAACGTCGTCCAGGTCGGGAACCTCCCCAACCAGGTCGTCCCGTCCAGCGTCGTCTACTACCGGCCCGGCAGCGGCGACGAGGGCGCGGCGCGCGCGCTGGCCTCCGAGTTCGGCATCCGCGTCGAGGGCATCGTCAACACGCAGGGCCTCACGGTCGTCACCACGTCGAACTGGCCCCAGGGTTCGCCGAAGGGCTGACGGGCCTGCGGCCCATGTGTGTGATTTTGGGGCCTATAGCCCCCAGGATCACGCACAAGGCCGAAGGTCGTCAGTCGGCGTGGGCGTAGGCCTCGAGTTCCGCGAGCTGGCGGGGGTCGAGCGACGGCCGCACGGCCTCGCGGGCCGCGGCGAAGTCGGCGGCCGCGACCTCGCCCGCCTCGAGCGACGCCCGCATAGCGGGGAGCGCCCCCACGCGGACCAGGGCGGCGCAGTCGGCGGCGGAGTAGCGGTCGAGGTCGCCGGCGAGGGCGTCGAGGTCGACGTCGTCGGCGAGCGGCGTGTCGCGACTCGCCGCCCGGAGGATGTCGGCGCGGGCCTCGGCGTCCGGCGGCGGGACGTACACGCGGCGCTCGAGCCGGCCCGGCCGCAGCAGCGCGGGGTCGATCAGCTCGGGGCGGTTCGTGGCGCCGAGGACGACGACGTCGGTGAGCGGCTCGGCGCCGTCGAGCTCGGTGAGCAGCGCGGCGACGACGCGGTCGGCGACACCGGCGTCGCTCGACCCGCCGCGGCGCGGGGCCAGCGCGTCGACCTCGTCGAGGAACACCAGGGCCGGCGCCGCGGCCGCCGCCCGGCGGAACAGTTCGCGCACGGCGCGCTCCGACTCGCCGACGTACTTGTCGAGCAGCTCCGCGCCCTTGACCACGAACACGTTGAGCTGCCCGGTCCCCGCCAGCGCCCGCATGAGGAACGTCTTGCCGCAGCCCGGCGGGCCGTAGAGCAGCACCCCGCGCGGCGGGTCGACGCCGAGGCGGGCGAAGGAGTCGGGGTAGCGCAGCGGCCAGAGCACCGTCTCGGTGAGCGCCTGCTTGGTCTCGACCATGTCGCCGACGTCGTCGAGGGTCAGGCCACCGGCGGCCAGCGTCGTGGACCCCGACGACGACAGCGACGCCGGGCGCACCGAGCTCACCGCGCCGAGGAGGTCCTCGGTGTCGATCCGCAGCTCGTCGGCGTCGTCGTCGCTGCCGCCGGTCCCGCGCAGCGCCGCGCGGACCGCCGCCTCGCGGCGCAGCAGGGCGGTCAGGTCGGCGGCGACGAAGCCCGGCGTGCGCCCGGCGACCGCGACGAGGTCGACGCCCGGCGCGAGCGGGACGTCGCGCAACAGCACCCGCAGCAGCTCGGCCCGCTCGCGGTCGTTCGGGGCGGGCAGGACGAGCTCGCGGTCGACGAGGCCGGAGGAGCGCAGCCGGGGTCGAGCGACTCCGGCGCCGCCGAGGTCACGACGAGCGCCACCCCGCGGGTCGTGACGGCGCGCTCCAGGGCCTCGAGCACGAGCGTCGCCAGCGGCGGCGGGTCGGTGGCGGGCAGCAGCGCCTCGCCCTCGCCGACGAGCAGCACGCCGCCGTGCGTCCGGACGTCGTCGACCGCCTCACGGACCCGCGCCAGCGCCGTCCCCGCCTCGATCGCGGCGGCGCCGGGGGCGTCGAGCAGCACCACGCGCGACTCCTGCTCGGCCGCCACCGCGCGCACCAGCGCCGTCTTGCCGACGCCCTCCGGCCCGCTGACCAGCACGCCGAGCCGCGGCGCCGCACCGAGGCGCTCGAGCAGCTCGGGGCGCCGGAACACGAGGTCGAGCCACTCGCCGAGCCGCTTCGCCGGCGTCTGGAGCCCGACGAGGTCGGCGACGGCGACCGGTGGAGCGGGCTGCTGCGCCTGCGGGAGCTCCTCGGCGTGTCGCGGATTCGAGGTGTGGCGATCCTGTCGTTGAGTGGCAGCGACGTCACACCGCTGACATCTCCCCTGCCGCCGTCCGGCCCAGCGACGGTCTCGCCCCCGCCCTGCCAGGCCACGACCGTCGTCGGCGTGACCACGAGGGCGTCGGAGGTCGGCTCGGCCGCGACGACGGTGACCAGCTCGGTCGTCCACGTGCCTCCGAGGGCGGCGGCGAGGCCCCGGCGGGCCCCGGCGGCGTCGGCGCCCGGGGTCGGCGCGAGGTCCTGGGGGAGCAGGGAGAGCGTGTCGCCGGCCACCAGGACCTTGCCCGTCAGCGCGAGGCGCAGCGTCTCCGGACGGACCGCGGCGACGGCGATCCGCGAGCCCGCCAGGATCAGCCGCCGGGCCGCGAGCACCGCCACCGGCTCGACCGCGACCGGGGTGCCGTCGACGACGCCGGCGTTGACCATCGTCGTCTCGTCGAGCGTCGCGGCGCCGTGCACCGTCACCCCGCTCGTCGTCGTGACGGCGGCGGCGAGCGCGACGGTGGTCCGCGCACCGATCACCCGCACCGCGTCCCACGACCGCAGGCCCAGCGCGGCGAGGACCTCGGGGTGCAGGCGCACGACCCGCGGCGGGCGTCGCCCGCGGCCGTACCGAGGCGGGCGGTGAGCGTCAGGCGGGCGGGGTCGGTCACGACTCGGTCGGATCGGTCGGGCGGTCGCGGCGGCGCTCGGGCCGGCGGTCGGGACGCTGGCCGCTCAGGCCCAGCCCGCGCGAGCGGCGGCGGTCGCGGTCACCGCGCTCGGTCCGCTCGGGACGCCCCATGTTGCGGCGCGCCGCGTCGCCCGCGCGCGGCGCGCGCCGGCGACCCGGCGGCGCAGCGGCCGCCGGGTGGCGCCAGGCCGAGACGGCGGTGCGCCCGGCGCACCGCGCGGCGCTGGCGGGGCGGCACGTGCCAGACCTCGGGGTGGCGCGAGAGCCAGCGGTAGCGGCTGACGGCGAAGGGGACGTGCAGCAGGTAGACCAGCACGAGGACCACGTGCACGACGAACGGGAAGATCACCAGCGCGGCCGCGGCGAACGCGACGCTGACGAGCAGCGGCGCGAAGAGGCGCGGGGGCACACGCACGCTCTTGAGTGACAGCGTCGGGACCCGGCTGATCATCAGCGCGGCGCAGCCCACGGTCCAGACCGCGACGAACGCGGGCGAGGACCACCAGCCCGGACCGGCGGCGATCGTCGCGCCGATCGGCGCCATCGACACCAGCGCGGCGGCGGGGGAGGGCACGCCGACGAAGAACTCCCCGGCGTACGGGGGCGCCTCGGCGTCGTCGGAGAGGGTGTTGAAGCGCGCGAGGCGCAGCGCCGCCGACACCGCGAGCACCAGGGCCACGACCCACCCGATGCGGATGTCGTGCAGCGTCCACAGGAACAGGATCAGCGCGGGCGAGACGCCGAAGGACACGCAGTCGGAGAGCGAGTCGAGCTCCGCTCCCATCCGGCTGGTGGCGTCGAGGAGGCGGGCGAGCCGGCCGTCGAGCGCGTCGAACACCGCGGCCAGGGCGACCGCCCCGACGGCGGCGATGAGGTTGCCGCCCAGCATGAACTGCACGCCGGAGAGCCCCGAGCACAGCGCGAGCACCGTGACCGCGTTCGGGAGCAGGCGCACCCGGGCCCGGCGCTCCTCGCCCGCGTCCTCGTCGGTGATCGGTGCGCTCATCGCGCGCTCCCGAACCGGGCAGCGCAGCGGGAGTGTCGCCACGACCGTCTCGCCGCCGACCGTCCGCTGCCCGATCCCGACGGCGACGGTGCTGCCCGGCGGCAGGAACAGGTCGACACGCGACCCGAAGCGGATGAGGCCGTAGACGTCGCCCGCCCGGACCTCGGTCCCCGGGTCGACGTCGCAGACGATGCGGCGGGCGACGAGGCCCGCGATCTGCACGGTCGCGAGGTCGTGACCGTCGGTGCCGCGCACCCAGAGCCCGACGCGGCTGTTGTCGTCGCTGGCCGACGGGAGGTCGGCGGAGACGTAGGTGCCCTCGCGGCGCCGCACCGCCCGCACCTGGCCGTCGGCGGGCACGCGCTGGACGTGCACGTCGTAGACCGACAGGAAGACGCTGACGCGCGGGCGGGGCCCGGCGGGCATCCCGGCCTCGACGAGCTCGGCGGGCGGCTCGGCGGTGTCGATGACGCTGACGGTGCCGTCGGCGGGGCGACGGCGATGCCGGCCCGCTGCGGCGTGACCCGCGGCGGGACCCGGAAGAACGCGGCGACGCCCGCGGTGACGGCGAGGGCGCGCCCCGTGCCGCGGCCGCGCAGCGCGCACGCCGAACGCCGCGGCGGCGACCGCGCCGATCACCGGGCGCCCGCCCGGGTGCAACGGCGGGAGCGTCTCGCGGACGAGGGCGAGCGCGTGGCGCACGGGGCCGCGGGCCGGCCGCTCGACATCGGCGTCCGGGGGCACGCCGTGGGTGGCGACGGGGACGGGATCGGTGGGTCGGTCGGGCACGACCATCGGGGTGTCCGCGTTTCCTCTGGTCGACGACGTCGGCGTGGCGCCGAGTCCGGATGTCCGGATCCTGGGTGACCGGATTCCGGGCGAAGGTAACCGACGCGACGCTCGCCGCGGGTGAGGGAGGCCGGGATGATCGGCCGACGGGGGCCTGCGTCCGTCGAGTGTCGCGTCCGCCGAAGCGTGGACCCGGACGGGCGAGGCAGGGGGCTGCCGGGGCCGTCATCCCCCGAGACGGCGACCCCGGCCGGTGACCGCCTGTCCGCTCCCCAGCGACAAGCGGCGGGCCCGGCACCCGATTCCGACGACCCCGGTCGTCCTCGGGCGTGCTTCCCCTGCGGCGTCAGCGACGCCTGTCACAGATCTTGCCCCAGGAGGTGCCGTTCGGGGAAGGGCCGTTCCTCACGATGCCGTAACGACGCGCCACTCATACCTCCAACAGCCACACGGCGACCTCTTCTCCCGCCTCGACGCGGGTGCGCTCCTCGCCGACCTCGATGAGGCAGTCGGCGCGGGCGAGCGCCGCGAGCAGGTGCGAGCCCGGCGCGCCCACCGGCGCGACGGTGCCGTCGACGGCGTCGAGGCGCCCGCGGCGGAACTGGCGCCGGCCCGACGGCGAGGCGAGGTCGGCCGTCAGTCGGGCCCGCACCCGCGCCCGCTCCGGGTGCGGATGGCCGGCGGCGGCCCGCAGCGCCGGGCGCACGAACACCTCGAACGACACCAGCGAGCTGACCGGGTTGCCGGGCAGCGTCACCACGGCGACCTCGCCGCCCGCACCGCGGAGGCGGCCGCAGCCCTGCGGCATCCCGGGCTGCATGGCGACCTTGACGAACTCGACCTCGCCCGACGGCCCGAAGGCGTCCTTGACCACCTCGTACGCCCCGGCACTGACCCCGCCCGAGGTGAGGACGAGGTCGGCGGCGAAGTCGCCCAGCGCCGCGTCGAGGGTGGCGCGGAAGGTGGCCACGTCGTCGGGCACGAACCGCAGCAGCCGCGCCTCACCCCCGGCGTCGGCGACGGCCGCGGCGAGCATCGGCCCGTTCGACTCGTGGATCTGGCCGTGCGCGAGCGGCTCGCCGGGCGCGACCAGCTCGGAGCCGGTGGAGAGCACGAGCACCCGGGGGCGGCGCCGCACCGGCAGCGTCGCCGCCCCGACCGCCGCCGCCAGCCCGACCTGGGCGGGCCCGAGCACCGTGCCCGCCCGCAGGACGACCTCGCCCGCGGTGACGTCCTCGCCGGCGTCGCGCACGTTCTGGCCCGCGGTCACCGTCCGGTGGATGCGGACCGTCGTCGTGCCGTCCCCTCCGGTCCAGCTCCGCTCCCCTATCGGCGTGCTCCCCTCACTGTGTCCCCCGTCGGTCCACTCGACCTGCACCACCGCGTCGGCCCCGTCGGGTACCGGGGCGCCGGTCATGATCCGGTGTGCGGTGCCCGCGGCGAGCGGTGGCCCGTCGACCCGCCCGGCCGGGACGTCCTCGGTGACCGGCAGCACCACCCCGGCGCGCAGGTCGGCGGCGCGCACCGCGTAGCCGTCCATCGCGGAGTTGCTGAACGCGGGCAGCGCGTGCGGCGAGACCAGGTCGCGGGCCAGCACGAGCCCGAGCAGCCCCGAGCCGTCGCCGAGCGGGGCGTCCTCGACCGGCATCGGCGCCACCCGCGCGGCGACCGCCGCGGTGTGCTCGTCGACCGGGCGCATGCCCGTGGGATCGCCGTGGTCGTGGCCGTGTCCGCTCGTCACACACCGCTTCGTGCACGCCCCCGCGGGCCCGGGGAGTCGGGGTTACCCTCGCGGCGTGTCGGACGAGCCGCCGGGTCTCACCGGGAGACGGCTCGGGCACTTCCGTGTCGACGGGGTCATCGGGCGCGGCGGGATGAGCACGCTCTACCGCGCCACCGACGCCCAGGCTGGGCCGCCGCGTGGCGCTCAAGGTGATCGACCCGGTGCTGGCCGCCGACCCGGAGTTCCGCGAGCGCTTCCACGACGAGGCCCGCAACACCTCCGCGATCGACCACGCCCACGTCGTCCCGCTCTACGACTTCGACGAGACCGACGGCCACCTCTACATCGCGATGCGCTTCGTCGAGGGCCCCGACCTCGCGAGCATCATCGGCGGCGGCCGCTCGCCGCGGGCGCGCGCTGCGGCTGCTCGGCCAGGTCGCCTCCGCGCTCGACGCCGTGCACGCCCGCGGCCTGGTCCACCTCGACGTCAAGCCGGCGAACGTGCTGGTGACGACCCGGGAGTCCGCGGGCGGCGAGCACGCCTACCTCGCCGACTTCGGCCTCACCCACCGCGGCGCCACCGGCCACCGCACGCGTGGCGGCGACTTCCTCGGCTCCCCGACCTTCGCCGCGCCCGAGCACCTGCGCGGCGAGCCCGTCGACGCGCGCACCGACGTCTACTCGCTGACCTGCGTGCTGTTCTGCGTCCTCACCGGGCGCGCGCCGTACCTGGGATCGGTCCCGAGGTGATCGAGGGCCACCTCGCGGGCTCGATCCCCTCCGCCGCCTCGCTGTCGGGCCTCGACCCGCGCCTCGACGAGGTCGTGGCCCGCGGCATGGACCCCGACCCGCCGCGCCGCCACGCGTCCGCGGGCGCGGTGGTCGAGGCGGCGCGGGGCGCTCGCGGGCGATCGCGGTCCCGGCCGACCCGTGCCGCCGCCGCGCCTGCGGCCCCCGCGCGAGGGGGTCACGACGGTCGTGTCCGGGTCGACGGCCGCCGCCCGCGCCGAGGGCCCCCGCGGTGAGACCGGGCCACCGCAGGCCGGGTCCCCGCAGGCCGGGTCGCCCCACGTCGGATCGTCACCCGCGCCCCACCGTCCGCCGCCTCCCGCGACGAACACCCGCCCGCCCGGCCCCGCGCCCGTCGGCAGGCCCCCCACGCCGCCGGGGCCGCTCACCCGGTCGTCGGTGGCGCCGCCGGTGCGGCTGCGCGACCCCGTGCCGCCCGCGCGCGACGGGCAGTTCGTGCAGGGCCCGTCGGTGCCGGTCCGGGCGCTGGTCGCCCTCGGCGCCGGGGTCGTCCTGGTGGTGCTGGTCCTGCTGCTCGTGCTCTGAGGGCGCCACGCTCGCGGGGGGCGTCGCTTGCACTCACCGACCCCGAGTGCCAGAGTGGCGTTTGGCACTCGCTATGGTCGAGTGCCAAGGTCGGCTCGGTGAGATCGGCGGTCTGGATGCCGATCGTCCGTCGCGGGCGCCGTCGCCGGCCGCGCACACGTGTCTCTCATCGGAGGACCACTCAGTATGGCCAAGATGATCGCGTTCGACGAGGAGGCCCGTCGCGGTCTCGAGCGGGGCATGAACAGCCTCGCGGACGCCGTCAAGGTGACCCTCGGCCCGCGTGGCCGCAACGTCGTCCTGGAGAAGAAGTGGGGCGCCCCCACGATCACCAACGACGGCGTCTCGATCGCGAAGGAGATCGAGCTCGACGACCCGTGGGAGAAGATCGGGGCCGAGCTCGTCAAGGAGGTCGCGAAGAAGACCGACGACGTCGCGGGTGACGGCACCACGACCGCCACCGTGCTCGCCCAGGCGCTCGTGCGCGAGGGCCTGCGCAACGTCGCCGCCGGCGCCAACCCGATGGCCCTGAAGAAGGGCATCGAGAAGGCCACCGAGGCCGTCTCGCAGTCGCTCCTGAAGTCGGCCAAGGAGGTCGAGACCAAGGAGCAGATCGCCGCGACGGCCTCGATCTCCGCCGCCGACCCGCAGATCGGCGAGCTCATCGCCGAGGCGATGGACAAGGTCGGCAAGGAAGGCGTCATCACGGTCGAGGAGTCGCAGACCTTCGGGCTCGAGCTCGAGCTCACCGAGGGCATGCGCTTCGACAAGGGCTACATCTCGCCCTACTTCGTCACCGACCAGGACCGGATGGAGGCGGAGCTCGACGACCCGTACGTCCTGCTCATGTCCTCCAAGATCTCGACGGTCAAGGACCTGCTCCCGCTGCTGGAGAAGGTCATGCAGTCGGGCAAGCCGCTGGCGATCATCTCCGAGGACGTCGAGGGCGAGGCCCTCGCGACCCTGGTCGTCAACAAGATCCGCGGCACGTTCAAGTCGGTCGCCGTCAAGGCGCCCGGCTTCGGCGACCGCCGCAAGGCGATGCTCGGCGACATGGCGATCCTCACGGGTGGTGAGGTCATCAGCGAGGAGGTCGGCCTCAAGCTCGAGACCGCCGACCTCTCGCTCCTGGGCCGTGCCCGCAAGGTCACGGTGTCCAAGGACGAGACCACGATCGTCGACGGTGCCGGTGACGCCGAGCAGATCCAGGGTCGCGTGACCCAGATCCGCTCCGAGATCGAGCGCTCCGACTCCGACTACGACCGCGAGAAGCTGCAGGAGCGCCTCGCCAAGCTGGCCGGCGGCGTCGCCGTCATCAAGGTCGGCGCGGCCACCGAGGTCGAGCTCAAGGAGCGCAAGCACCGCATCGAGGACGCCGTCCGCAACGCCAAGGCGGCCGTCGAGGAGGGCATCGTCGCCGGCGGCGGCGTCGCCCTGCTGCAGTCCGGGACCGGCGACGTCTTCTCGGGCCTCGGGCTCGACGGGGACGAGGCCACCGGCGCCAACATCGTCAAGGTGGCGCTCGAGGCCCCGCTGAAGCAGATCGCCGTCAACGCCGGCCTCGAGGGCGGCGTGGTGGCCAAGAAGGTCCGCAACCTCTCGCTCGGTGAGGGCCTCGACGCCGCCACCGGCGAGTACAAGGACCTCATCGGCGCGGGCATCATCGACCCGGCCAAGGTCACGCGCTCCGCGCTGCAGAACGCCGCGTCCATCGCGGCGCTCTTCCTGACCACGGAGGCCGTGGTCGCCGACAAGCCGGAGAAGAACGCCGGCGGCGGGGGCGACCCCACCGGCGGCATGGGCGGCATGGACTTCTAGGTCCCGCTCCTGAACGACCGGAGGCCGCATCCCCGCGAGGGTGCGGCCCATGGGCGGCATCAGTCGGGCCCGCCCGTTCGCCGGTCTGGCTCCGCCCGCCCGTCTCGCCCGGCCTGCCCACCCCGGCCGGTGATCGCAGCGATGAGGACGCGAGTGGCGGTCGGGGTGCGTCCGCGTCCTCCGGCCTGCGATCACGGGCGCCTGACCTGGCTCGGTCGAGGCCACGCCGCACGGTGATCGCAAACCCGAGGACGCGCCGTCCACTCGACGAGCAGGTGCGTCCTGATCTCAGCGATCACTGTGGATGAGTCGATCGCTCGGCTCGAGGGAGCCCGGAGGTCCTGTGGTGCGTCGAACCGGTCATGAACCTCGACCGATTCCTGGCGTCGCACGACGGCGTCGTCTCCCGACCGCAGGCGCATGCGTGCGGGCTGAGTGACCGTCAGATCCGGCGGCGGTGCGCGAGCGGCGAATGGCTGCAGCGGGCCCCCGACGTCTTCTTCGTCATCGCCTGGGAGTGGACACCGGCAGCCCGCGTGCGCGTCGCCGGGGAGTGGGCGAAGCCGGTCGGAGCGCTCGGCTCGATGACGGCGGCGTGGTGGCGTGGGCTCGGCGTCGACACTCCCCACCCCCTGACGGTGTTCCTGCCGAGGGGTGACTCGCGGCGGGCTCCGCCCGGGATCACGACCTGGCAGCGCGACCTCGGCGCCGACCGGCAGGAGCACCGGGGATTGCCGGCGGTGAGCACGGGCTCGCGGTGCTCGACGCCGCCGTCGGGCTGGGTGCCGACGGGCCGGCGTTCCTCGACCGCGCGCTCCAGCAGCACGTCACCCTCGACGATCTCCGGCGCGTGCAGAACCGCCACCTCGGCCGCCGCGGCTCCACCGCCGCCGGTCGACTCCTCGCCCGGGCCGGCGACCGCGCGGCGTCGGAACCGGAGCGCCGCCTCGTCGCGCTGCTGCGGTCGGCCGGGATCGCCGGGTGGGCGATCAACCACGACGTCACGTTGACCGACGGCAGGCGGGCGATCCTCGACATCGCCTTCCCCGAGCTCCGCTTCGTCATCGAGGTGGATGGTTGGGCTCACCACGTGGACCACGACTCCTTCGTCGACGACCGCGCCCGCAAGCGCGCCCTGGTCGCCGACGGGTGGACCGTCGTCGAGGTGACCTGGCACGACCTCGAGCAGCGTCCCGCCGAGGTCATCGACCAGATCCGGCGCGCGCTCGCCCGCCTCGGATACCACGGAGCCGCATGATCGCGGATCCGAGGACGCGCCTTCGCCACGACCGCCACCCGCGTCCTCATTCTCGCCGATCACAACCGGCGCCGGAGGGGGCGGCGGGGCCGTGCTGGGAGCAGGGCGAGCGGCGCAGTGGCGGCGCCGTGACCCGCCCGGTTCGCGAGGTCTGGCCCGCCGCGCCCGTCTCGCCTAGGGTCGCGGCACCGACGGGGGCCGGGACGAGGGAGTGCACATGAGCCAGGCCCCGGCGGCCGTCGACGAGCGACACCGTCTCCCGGTGCGCACGCTCGTGGCGGCGAGCATCGGCAACGCCGTCGAGTGGTTCGACTGGACGATCTACGCGACGTTCGCCGTCTACTTCTCGTCGCAGTTCTTCGACAAGTCCAGCCCGACGCTGGCGCTCATCGGCACGACGAGCACCTACGCGCTCGCCTTCTTCTTCCGCCCGCTGGGCGGGGTGCTGCTGGGGCGCCTCGCCGATCTGCGGGGCCGGAAGTTCGCGATGCTGGTGACGATCCTGCTGAGGGCGGGCGGCTCGCTCGTCATCGCGATCCTGCCGACGTACGCGGCGGTGGGGTGGCTGGCGCCGATCCTGCTGCTGCTCGCACGGGTGGCGCAGGGGCTGAGCCTCGGCGGCGAGGTGTCGAACGCCAGCGCCTACCTCGCCGAGATCGCCCCGCCCGACCGGCGCGGGCGCTACTCGAGCTTCTTCTACATCTCCACCGGCGTCGCGCTGCTGGCGGCGAGCCTGCGGGGCCTGCTCCTGACGACGACGCTGACGCGGCCCGCGCTCGAGTCGTGGGGCTGGCGCATCGCGTTCGGCGTCGGCGGGGTGCTGGGCATCGTGGGGCTCTGGCTGCGGCGGACCCTGACCGAGACCGAGCAGTTCGCCGAGAACGTCGAGCGGGCGAAGCAGGTCCGCAACCCGCTGCTGCGCACGGTCGCCGACCATCCCCGCGCGGTGGTGCAGCTCTTCGGCTTCACGCTGCTCTCGACGCTGTGCTACTACACGTTCTTCAGCGCGCTGACGCCGTTCGCGGTGCAGTTCCGCGGCGCCGAGGGCGGCGACGTCGTCCTCGCCCTCTCGATCGGCACCGTCGTGTTCATCGCGCTGCAGTACCCGATGGGCGCGGCCGCCGACCGGTGGGGACGCCGGCCGCAGCTGCTGATCTGGTCGGCCGTGATGGCGCTGGCCACGGTCCCGCTGAGCCTGCTCATCACCGAGCGCACACCGTTGCTCAACCTCGTCGTGGTGTTCGCGGTGGGCCTCGGGCTCTACTCGTTCATGTCCTCGATCGCGCCGGCGATCATGAGCGAGCTGTTCCCGACCGAACTGCGGGCCCTCGGGATCGGCGCCTGGTACAAACTCACCGTCGCGCTGTTCGGCGGCACCGCCCCGCTGCTGATCTCGGCTCTCTCGAGTGCCGGGCGGCCCGAGGTGTTCTTCTGGTACGTCGCGGGCGCCGCGCTCGTCGCGTTCCTCATCATCCTGACGCTGCCCGAGACGCGCGGGCGCGTGCTCGAGTAGCGGGAAATAGTTCCCCGACGCGTGCCGGGAATTCTCAGGCGGCGGTGGCACGCTGGGGCCATGGACGCGCTGCGGCTCGTGCTCAACCTGATCTGGCTCGTCGTCGCCGGTATCTGGCTCGCGATGGCCTACGCGATCGCCGGCATCATCATGTGCCTGCTCGTGGTCACGATCCCGTGGGGCATCGCGGCGTTCCGGATCGCCGTGTTCTCGCTGTGGCCGTTCGGCAGCCGCATCGAGCGCCGCCCCGACGCCGGGGTCGGCTCGACGCTGGGCAACGTCGTCTGGTTCGTGCTCGCGGGCTGGTGGCTGGCCCTCGGCCACGTCGTCACCGCGTTCGCGCTGGCCGTCACCGTCGTCGGCATCCCGTTCGCATGGGCGAACCTCAAGCTGATCCCGGTCTCGCTCACGCCGCTGGGCCGCCGGATCGTCGACGTGGACGACCCGCGGACCTTCGGCGTCGGCCGGCCCGCGGCCGCCGGCGTGCCGGCCGGCGCCCCCGCGCCCTGGTACCGCCAGTAGGCCCTCAGGCCAGGTGCTTCTCGAGGAACGCGACCTGCGCAGCCACCGAGGTCGCGAACTCCTCGCCGGTGTAGATGTCGAAGTGCCCGCAGTCGATCTCGAGCACCTCGGCCGGTCCGCCCGCGCGCCGCGCGGCCTCCCGCACGGCAGCGGGCGGGGCGATGGTGTCGGACGCCGCGACGACGAACAGCATCGGGCAGTGCACCTGCGACGCCGCGGTGACGGGACGGTTCAGCGGGATGCCGAGGATGCCGCGCGCCCGCATCTCGTTCCGGAACCCGGGGCCGATGATCGAGCCGTAGCCGTCCTCGAGTCGTGGGAGGTGAGCGCCGCTCGCGACCCGGGCGGACCCTTGATCGCCACGGTGTGCGGGGGAGCGCCGACCAGCGGGCCGACGGCGTCGCGCAGGGCGTCGACCGACAGCTTCAGCAGCTGCCCGACACCGGCGTAGCGCACGATCTCGGCCACGGCGCGGAGCCCGTCCATCGCCGCGCCCTGGGAGATGACGGCGGCGATCCGGCCGTCGCGCGCCGCCACCGGCAGCACGTGACCGCCCGAGTACGAGCTGCCCCAGAGCACGATCCGCTCGGGGTCGACGCCGTCGAGCGCGCGCGCCCGGGCGATGGTGGCGTGGTAGTCCTCGCGGTGGTGCCAGTGGTTGACGTCCTGGCGCGGCTCGCCCTCGCTGGCGCCGAAGCCGCGGTAGTCGACGATCACCACGTCGGTCCCGGCCGCGGCGAAGCGCTCGGCGAACGGCAGCAGGCCGCTGTCGCGGGTGGCCCCGAAGCCGTGCGCCATGACGACGCACGGGCGCCCGGAGGGGCGGTCGAGGGCGTCGCTCGTGGCCGTCAGGTGCCAGGCGGCGAGCCGGACGCCGTGCTGGTCGACGGTGATCTCCTGCGGCACGGTGCCCTCCTCGCGTGGGTGAGCCGCGATCACACCACAGATCGTCCCGACGCGGACCCCCCGACCTAGCCGCCGGCCTCGACGTCGGGCACCTCGGGTCCGAGCAGGTCGTCGGCGTCGACGATCCGGTAGGCGTAGCCCTGCTCGGCGAGGAAGCGCTGGCGGTGCGCGGCGTACTCGGCGTCGACCGAGTCGCGGGCGACCACCGAGTAGAAGTGCGCCTGACGTCCGTCGGCCTTCGGGCGCAGGAGCCTGCCGAGGCGCTGGGCCTCCTCCTGGCGCGAGCCGAAGGTCCCCGAGACCTGGACCGCCACCGACGCCTCGGGCAGGTCGATGGAGAAGTTCGCGACCTTCGAGACGACCAGCCGCGGGATCTCGCCGCGGCGGAACGCGTCGAACAGCTGCTCGCGCTCCTTGTTCTTGGTGGAGCCCTCGATCACCGGGGCGTCCAGGGCCTCGCCGAGCTCGGCGAGCTGGTCGAGGTAGGCCCCGATGACCAGCGCGGGCTCGCCGGGATGCTGGTGCTCCAGGATCGAGCGCACGACCGGGATCTTCGTGCGGGCGCACGCGCACATGCGGTAGCGCTCGTCGGCCTCGGCGGTGGCGTAGATGATGCGCTCGTTGTCGGTCATCGTGACCCGGACCTCGACGCAGTCGGCGGGCGCGACCCAGCCCTGCGCCTCGATGTCGCGCCACGGCGCGTCGTAGCGCTTCGGCCCGATCAGGGAGAACACGTCGCCCTCGCGGCCGTCCTCGCGGATCAGGGTGGCAGTCAACCCGAGCCGACGACGCGACTGCAGGTCCGCGGTCATCCGGAACACCGGCGCGGGGAGCAGGTGCACCTCGTCGTAGACGACCAGGCCCCAGTCGCGGGAGTCGAACAGCTCCAGGTGCCGGTACTCGCCCCTGGTCTTGCGGGTCATCACCTGGTAGGTCGCGATCGTGACCGGCCGGATCTCCTTGCGCTCACCCGAGTACTCGCCGATCTCCTCCTCGGTCAACGAGGTCCGGGCGACGAGCTCGCGCTTCCACTGCCTGCCCGCGACGGTGTTGGTGACGAGGATCAGCGTCGTCGCCTCGGCCTTGGCCATCGCGGCGGCCCCGACGAGGGTCTTGCCCGCACCGCAGGGCAGGACGACGACGCCCGAGCCGCCGGCCCAGAAGCCCTCGACGGCCTGCGCCTGGTAGTCGCGCAGCTCCCAGTCGGACTGGTCGAGCGTGATCGTGTGGGCCTCGCCGTCGACGTAGCCGGCGAGGTCCTCGGCGGGCCAGCCGACCTTGAGCAGCGCCTGCTTGAGCCGCCCGCGCTCGGAGGGGTGCACGACGACGGTGTCGTCATCGATGCGGTCGCCGATCATCGGCGCGATCTTCTTGTTGCGCAGGACCTCCTCGAGCACCGCGCGGTCGGTGGTCTCCATGACCAGGCCGTGCGCGGGGTTGTTGGAGAGGCGCAACCGTCCGTAGCGGCCCATGGTGTCGACGACGTCGACGAGCAGGGCCTGGGGGACGGCGTAGCGGGAGTACGCCACGAGGGCGTCGACGACCTGTTCGGCGTCGTGTCCCGCGGCCCGCGCGTTCCAGAGCGCCAGCGGGGTCACGCGGTAGGTGTGGACGTGCTCGGGCGCGCGCTCGAGCTCCGCGAACGGGGCGATGGCGCCGCGGGCGGCCCCGGCCTCGGCGTGGTCGACCTCGAGGAGCAGCGTCTTGTCGGACTGTACGATGAGCGGTCCGGTCCCCGGGGAGCTCACTGCGGCGCACCTCCGGTGCGGATCGAGGGCGGTGGTGGAACCATTGTCCCTCGTCCGGTGACGGCGTGCCGTGACCCGGTCGGGGAGCACCGGTCGACGCGTCAGGGGCGGCGGATACACTTCGGCGCGCACTCGAAACCCACTCGAGGAGTGACGTGCGGCCACCCGACTGGGCAGCAGCCGAACGCGTGCGTGGGCTCTACGCTGACGTGCCGTGACGCCTGGTCCGTATGCCGTGCCCGTGCGTCACTCCGAGGTCACCAGACCTGCCCGACACGACTCGACGGACTCTCTGACGACGCTGATGCGACTCTCCGCCACGTACCCCGACCGCCGCCCTGCCGTCACTGTCGGCGCGGCTCAGTCGTCACTCACGTGGCGTCCCAGGTGTCGCGGTGTCGTCACTGTAGCCCATACCCCGTCACTGTCTGTCGCACCGGCCCCCGGTGTGCTGCGGCTGTGGGTGGCGGCCGTCCGAACGAGCGGTGCGACCGGAAGGGGCTGCGCGTGACGACCAACGACCGCACGACCAACGACCGCACGACGATGCGGTGGGGCGGCCAGGAGGGTGACGGCGCTCGCGGCGGCGCCTCCGGTCGGTCCGGCCCCGGCCCGCAGGGTGGCGCCCGACCCGGCCCCGCGGGCCGCAGCGGGCGCAGTGGTCCCACGGGTCCCGCGGGCAGCGGTGGTCCCGGTGGCCCGGTGGACCCACCGGTCCCGGCGGTCCCGGCGGTCCGGTCTCCGTCCGCGGGGGCGAGGAGCGCGCCGACTGGCAGGAGCGGCTGGCGCTGCGCAACTGGAGCCTGCCGGTCAAGCTCGCGGCCGTCCTGCTCGTGCCCACCGTGTTCGTGGTGAGCCTCGGGGTGCTGCGCATCGTCGAGCAGACGGAGAAGGCGTCGTCGTACGACGGCGTGCAGCAGGCGGTGTCCCTCGAGGACCGCACCTCCCGCCTGCTCTCCGACCTCGCCGCCGAGCGCACCGCGTCCGCGGTCTACGTGGCGTCGCGCCGCGCGGGCGGGCCCGCCATCGTCAAGCAGCGGGCCGACGCCAGCGAGAACACCGCCGACGACTGGCGCCAGGCGGCCAACCGGGCCGACTCCCTCGACGACCAGGCGCGCAGCGCCTACAGCGACGCCGCCAACGGCCTGCAGCAGCTCTACCGGCTGCGCGGCGAGGTCCAGAACGGCCGGGTCGACCCGGCGGGGGTCCTCGCCCGGTACTCCGAGGAGATCAACGCCCTCCTGGCCTTCGACCGGTCGCTGACCCGCGAGGCCGCCGACCCGAGCGTCGCGGGGCTCGCGGGCGGGCTGTACTCGCTGTCGGTCGTGCGCGAGGAGGACGCCTACGTCCAGGCCGTGGTCGCGGCGGGCATCGCGGCGGGCCGCATCGACGCGCCCTCGATCGACGAGGCCCGCAACGCGACCCTGCGCCGCACGATCGCCGTCGACGACTTCCGCGCGGCGGTCGGCACCGACAACGCCCAGCTGGCCGACGCCGTCGTCGGCCCCGACGTCGACGCGCGCGACCGGCTGGCCCAGGTCGTCCTCGGCCGCGGGAGCGCGGGGCTGCCCCTGCAGGTGGCGGGGCCCGAGTGGCAGCGGGTGTCCGACGCGGTCACCACCCGCGTCGCGAACACCTCCGAGCAGCTGCGCGGTCAGCTGCAGGCCAACGCGCAGGCGCTGCAGGACGGTGCGCGCAACGCGGCGGGCATCGCCTCGGTGGTCCTGCTCCTCGCGCTGATCGCGGGCGCGGCGGTGGTCTTCTTCGTGACCCGGTCGCTGCTGCGTCCGCTGCGCCTGCTGCGCCGCACCGCCCTCGACGTCGCCGAGCGTCGCCTGCCCGGCGCCGTGCGCAGCCTGCGCGAGGGCGAGGCGCCCGACACCGACGTCGCGCCGACCCCCATCCGCACCCGCGAGGAGATCGGGCAGGTCGCGCGCGCGTTCGACCAGGTGCACGAGCAGGCGGTGCGCCTCGCCGCCGAGCAGGCCGGGCTGCGCTCGGCGTTCAACAGCATCTTCATCAACCTCTCGCGCCGGTCGCAGGCCCTCGTCGAGCGCCAGCTGCGCCTGATCGAGCAGCTGGAGAACAACGAGGAGGACCCCGAGTCCCTCTCGAACCTCTTCCAGCTCGACCACCTCGCCACCCGCATGCGCCGGAACTCGGAGAACCTGCTGGTCCTCTCGGGTACCGACCTCTCCCGCCGGGGCACGCGCCCGGTGCCGGTGGTCGACGTCCTGCGCGCCGCGGCGTCCGAGGTCGAGCAGTACCAGCGCGTCGACCTGCAGCCGCCGCCCAACGTCATGCTCCTGGGGCGCACCGCGAGCGACGTCGTGCACCTCGTCGCCGAGCTGCTCGAGAACGCGACGACGTTCTCGGCCCCCGACACCCGTGTCGACGTGGTCGTCACCCAGGCCGCCGACGGCGGGCTGGCCGTCGACATCGCCGACGCCGGCGTCGGCATGACGGCCGTCGACATGCGCGACGCGAACACGCGCCTCGACTCGCCGCCGACCGTCGACGTGTCCGCGTCGCGGCGCATGGGCCTGTTCGTGGTCGGTCGCCTGGCGATCCGCCACGGCATCACGGTCGTCCTGCGCGACCGCGACCCGGCGGGCATCGTCGCGTCCGTCACCGTCCCGGCCAACGCGATCCTCGCGGCCATGCCGCCGGCGGCCAGCGGCCGCCCGAGCAGGTCGGCGGCGCACGCCGTGGCGGCGCGGCCGCGCTCGGCGCCGGCGCGGCGGGTGCCGCCATGCTGGCCGGGGCGGCCGGGTCCTCCGGCTCCTCGGGACCCGCCGGCCCCGGCTCCGACGCGCCGTCGGGGCCCGGCACGATCCAGCGCCAGGAGCGCGCCAACGGGCGCCCCGGCCTGCCGACGCGGACCGGCGGCGACCGGGTGTCCACGGGCGGCCCCGGGTCGGGCGACTCCGGTGGCCCGGCCACCTCGTTCTTCGACCCGGGCGCGAGCCGCTCCGGCGGCGATGCGCCCTCCGACGCGGGCGCCGCGACCGGCAACGGCTCGTCGGCCAACGGCCCGTCGGGCAACGGCTCGAACGGCACCGGCTCGAACGGCACCGGCTCGGAACGGCACCGGCTCTCGGCACCGGCTCGAACGGCACCGGCTCGACCGGGGGCGCCGACGGCGACCTCCCGCGCCGCGGACCCCGCGGCGTGCTCGGCAACCTGCCCACCCGCAACGGGCGCCGGTTCCCGCCGCCCGGGTCCGACAACGGGGGCACGACCTCCGGGTCGGGGACGAACGGCCACGGCCCCGGCGGCGACCAACGGCACCGGTACCAACGGCACCAACGGCACCGGCGCGAACGCGACCAACGGCCACGCACCGACCAACGGGCACGCCCACCCCGGCGCCGAGGGCGGCCTCCGGCGGCGCGGGCCCCGCTCGCTGGGCCCGGTCGACGAGGTGCCCCCGCCGACCGACGCCGACGCCCCGGCCACGCCGGAGCAGCCCGCCGACGAGGCCGACGACGCCGACGACCGCGTGGCGACCACGACGCCGGAGGCGTCCGACGCCTCCGGTGTCACGGTCTGGCGCGCCGGCGCCGGCGACCAGGAGCAGGGTGGCCGCGACGAGCCCCCCGCGACCGAGGACAGCGGGGACGACGGCGGTGAGCAGGGCGGACGCCACGGGTGGCGCCGTCCGCCGCCCGCCGAGGGTCCGCCGGTCCCGTCGTCGGGTTCGGCGCAGCACCGGCTCGGCCCGCCGTCGAGCCCGACCCCGTCCGCGCCCGCCGGGCGCCCCGGGGCGTACCCGCAGCCGCCGTACCCGCCGCCGCCCGGCTGGGCGCCCGGACGCCCGCCCGCCGGCGCCCCGACCCCAACCGACCGGCGTGGTCCGGTGCCCGCGGGCGCCGAGACCCCGGCGTCCGACCGGCCCGTGGCCGGCGCGGCCCCGACCCGCGGGCGCCGACCTCCGACGCACCCGCCTCCGATGGCACGGGCGCCGGCGGTGTCGCGGCGGCCGGAGCCGCGGCCGCCGCCGCGCTCGGTGTGGCCGGCGCGGCCGCCTGGCACCGCGGCCGGCGACCCGGCACGGAGAGCACCGAGACGCGCCCGTCGCGCCGACGTCGACGCCCACGGCGACCGGCCCGGCGACCACCGAGGCCGCGCCGAGCAGGGGCGGTGCGCCGACCGAGGCCCCCGCGGGCTCCGCCGCCCCGGCGCCGTCGCCCGCCGACGCCCCGGCGGACGACACCTCCGCCGACCAGGCGCGCTCCCGGCGCGCCCGGGCGCTGCCCATGACGGTGCGCCGCGGCGCGGTGCCGCTGCGCCCGCGGGAGACACCGCCGGGGCAGGACGGTGCCGCGGACGCCGAGCGCGCCGCGTCGCCCGCCCCCGAGGGGACGACCCCGGACACCGCCGACGCCTCGGCGACGGCGGCCCCGGTGGCCCGGCGGCCGCACCCGTCCGGGGTCCACCCCGCCACCGCGTCCTCGGCGACCGCGACCCCGAGGCCGCGACTCCCGAGGCCGCGACCCCGACGCCGCGGCGGAGCCCGGCGCCGAGGCCGGCCCGCGGCCGCTGGGTCGGCGTCGCGGTCCGACGGGCGGGCTCGTGCCGCCAGCCTCGTCGACGCCGATGCGCCTGCGGCCCCGCAGGCCGAGAGCGCGGGCGAGCAGGCCGCGGGGTGCGGACGAGAACGGCGAGGACGGGCTGTTCGCCCCGGCGACGACGAGCAGCCGAACGGGACGCACGCGCCCGAGCTGCCCCGCCGCCCCGCGGGAGTGCCGAACGGCACGCCTCGCCCGGCCGCCGGCACCACGCCCGGGGTGCCGCCGCGCGCGGTGCCCGAGCGCCTGCCCCTGCGGACGGGGACGGCGGGCCGCGAGCGGACGCCGATCTTCGCCGAGGTGGCGTCGGTCTGGTTCCGCGAGGGGACGCCCGGCGAGGCGCAGTCCGACGACTGGCAGACCACCGGCGACGCCGGCTGGCGGGCCGCGGCGGCGTCCACCGAGGCGACCGACGGCGGCACCACCGAGGCCGGGCTGCCCCGCCGGCGTCCCCGTGCCCGGCTGGTGCCGGGTGCGGCCGACTCCCCGGCCGGCACCCGGGCCTCGGCACCCGGAGCCGCGACGTCGCGGTCGAGGGAGACCCCGGCGGCCACCAACGGCACGAACGTCGCGTCGGCCCCCGGCGCGCAGCCGATGGTGGGCGCGAACGGTGCGAGCGGGACCAACGGCGCCACCGGCGCCGGCGGATCCGACGGCGGTGGCCCGCGACGCAACCCGGACGCCGTCCGTGGGCGCCTCGCGAGCTACCAGCGAGGCGTGAACGAGGGACGCAGCAGCCGCCGCGGTCCGACCGAGAACGGGGACGGCGATCGTCCCGGAGACGAGGAGGAGCAGTGACCGCAGCTCAGTCGCAGCCCAGCCGCTTCGGCTGGCTGGTCACCAACTTCGCCGAGCGGGTGCCGGGCGTGGCCCACGCCGTCGTGGTCTCGGCCGACGGCCTGCTGCTCACGGGCTCCAGCCGCCTGCCGCGCGACCGCGCCGACCAGCTCGCGGCCGTCGCCTCGGGCCTGATCAGCCTCACGCAGGGGGCGGCGCGCTGCTTCGAGGCGGGCGAGGTCGTCCAGACCGTCGTCGAGATGGACCGCGGCATCGTCCTGCTGATGTCGATCAGCGACGGCTCCTGCCTGGCCACCCTGGCCGCACCGACGTGCGACATCGGTCTGGTGGGATACGAGATGACGCTGCTGGTCGACCGGGTGGGGCAGCTGCTCACCCCGGAACTGCGCGCCGAGCTCCAGGGCTCGACCGTGCGATGAGGGACCACAAGGGGGTGGTCGGACGTGAGCGAAGGACCGGGTGAACCGTCGTTCGCCGACGTCCTCAACGGCATCAGCGGCGGGACGGGCAAGCGGCGCGAGCGCCGCGGGCTGTTCCGCCGGCGCCGGGAGGAGGGGGACGAGGCCGAGCAGTACGGCGGCGTCGACCGCTTCCCGGTCGCCGGGCCCCCCGAGCCCGTCCCGTACCCGGGACGGGACGACGCGGCGGTCCACGGCGGCGACGCCGAGACCCCGCCGTGGGGACTCGACCGGCACCACGCGCCGGCCGCGCCCGACCCCGGGTACGACCACGCCGACGACGCGGGCGACGGCGACGGCGAGGCCTCGTTCGTCCGGCCCGTACGCGTGGACCGGGGGCCGTACGCGCCCGGTCTACCAGCTCGACCTCGAGACCCTCATCTCGCTCGGACCGCAGGGTCGCGATCCGGGCGGTGTACGGCAGTACGAGCACCGGGCGGTGGCCGACCTGGTCCGCGAGCCCCGGTCGGTCGCAGAGGTGGCCGCGCTGCTGAAGCTGCCCCTGGGCGTCGCCCGGGTGCTGATCGGCGACATGGCCTCGCAGGGCACCGTGGTGGTGCACCAGACGGCCTCCAGCTCGGAGGAGGGCCCCGACCGGGCCCTGATGGAAAGGGTGCTGAGTGGACTACGACGGCTCTGACGCCGGGAGCGAGCAGGCGCCCGTGCCGACCACCACCTCCGCCAAGATCGTCGTGGCCGGTGGCTTCGGTGTCGGGAAGACGACCTTCGTCGGCTCGGTCTCCGAGATCGACCCGCTCACCACCGAAGCGGTGATGACCGACGCGAGCGCCGGCGTCGACGACCTCGCCGCGGTCCCGAACAAGCGCACGACCACGGTCGCCATGGACTTCGGGCGCGTGTCGCTCGACTCCGACCTGATCCTCTACCTGTTCGGCACGCCCGGGCAGGACCGGTTCTGGTTCATGTGGGACGACCTGGTCCGCGGCGCGATCGGGGCCGTGGTGCTCGCCGACACCCGGCGGCTGACCGACTGCTTCGCGGCGGTCGACTTCTTCGAGGACCGGCACCTGCCCTACGTGCTCGGCGTGAACTGCTTCGACGGGATGCTGCGCCACGACCTCGACGACGTCCGCGAGGCCCTGGCCATCGACCCGTCTGTCCCGGTGCTCACCGTCGACGCCCGCCAGCGCGAGTCGACCAAGCACACGCTGATCGCGCTGGTCGAGCACGCGATGCAGGTCTGGGCGGTCGGCGCGCGGGCCTAGGAGACGCGGAGTCCCGGTTACTGGCTGGTCAGCCCCACGAGGCGCGGCTGACCAGCCAGTCACCGCGGGACCGGGGGCGTTCACCGCGTGGGGCAGGCGGCCGTGGCTGGCGGGCGGCCTCATCGGTGCCCTGCCCGCGCCCTGAGCAGGTGAACGCTCAGCGGTCGGCGAGCACGCTGACCGAGGTGATGCGGTGCAGGGCGAAGGTCATCGACTGCCCGGCCTCGCCGACGAGGCCGTCGCCGTCGGTGTCGGGATCCGGGTCGTCGGTGACGCCCTCGAGGACCCCGCCGCCGACGCGCAGGGGGCGCACGACGCGCTGCGACGGCTGGCCGCGGGCGTCGACGTAGCCGATCCAGACCGCGCGCCCGGAGCGGGCGGCGTCGGCGAGCACGGCGACGGTGGCCGACGTCGTCGGCCGTCCCGACCCCCCGCCCGACGAGCCCCGCGACGCGCCCGCCTTGTCGCCGGCGCGCATCTGCGCGACGAGGGCGGTGATCTGGTCGCGCGAGAGCTCGGGGGCGCCCGTCGTCCGCGTCGCGCGCGGCACGGCCGTGCGCCGGCCGGCGGGTCGCAGGTCGAGCACCTCGCCGCCCGCGTCCTCGGCGACCGGCGACAGCCCGGCCTCGCGGAGCACCGCGAGGACGTCGGCGAGGGGCTGCGGGCTCACGAGCACGGTGGGCGCGATGCGGCGCAGCTCGAGGCGCTCGGCCTCGGGGCGGGCGAGCACCTCGGCGAGCAGCGGCTCGTCGTCGGCGCGCAGGAACGACGTCGCCGTCCCGCCGCGCAGGCGGCCGTGGCGGCGGGCGACGTCGTCGACGAGGTAGGTCAGGCCCTGCGGGACCGGTGTGGCGGAGCGTGTGGCGAACAGCTCGTGCAGGTCCTTCGCGGTCTCGCCGAGGTCGAGCGCGCGGCGCAGGGTGCGCTCGCTGATCCGGTAGACGGTGGCCCCGCCCGCGGACTCGACGTCGGCGACGCGCTCCATGGCCGCGGCGAGCTCGGGCTCGAGGCGCCCGGGCGCGACGGCGGTGAGGTCGGCCTGGAGCAGCACGTGGTCGATCGGGGCGGGCATCGCCGGGCGCAGCGCCGCCGCGGCGGCCGCGGCCGGGTCGTCGGCGGGGTCGCGGGGCACGACCAGCAGCTCGCGCGCCGGGGAGGTCAGCGCCCCGAGCGCGACGAGCCCGAGCGCGGTCGCCTCGCGGTACAGGTCGCGGATCATCCGGTCACGCAGGCGCCCGCCGCGCCGGGGCGCGCGCCACGCCAGCGACGCGACGAGGGCGTCGACGGGCACGCCCTCGCCCTCGCCGAGCTCGGCGAGGCGGGCGAGCACCCGGCGCCGCAGCGCCGCGACCCACGGGCGCCGGGCCTCGTCCGACAGGGGGCCGATGAGCTTGTCGCCCGCGTCGCGCTCGCCCACCAGCGACGGGGCGCGCGGCGCGTCGAGCCACCCGCGGGCGAGCGTCACCCAGCGGACCTCGGGCGGGGCGGCGAACCAGCGGTCGACCGCGCCCGTCGGCACCCACTCGCCGTCGTCGCTGGCGGCGACGAGCCCGCCCCCGGTCAGGACCTCGACGAGCAGCGCGGCGCCGGTCTCGTCGAGCCCGAGGTCGCGCCCGGCACGCCGGAGGTCGCGCACGCCGAGCCCGCCCGAGCGCAGCACCCCGGGCGGGTGCGCCGACCACGCCCCGAGCAGCTGCTCGGCGCGACGCACGAGCTCCAGGATCTCGCCCGCGGCGGTGGCGTCGACGCCCGTGACGTCGTGCCGGGTGGGTGCGGGCAGGGGGTCGGCGACGGCGATCTCGCCGAGCGGGTGGTCGCCGCGCACCCCGATGCCCGCCTCGCGGGTGAGCTCGACGGTCTCGCCGTCGAGCCGGGTGAGCAGGCCGTCGGCGAGCAGCCGCGCGACCGGGGCCCGGGCTCGCGCGTGCTCCCCTCTCCCTGGAGGCGTCGGCCCGGCGGCGTCCGAGGGCCTCGGCCCTCGTCGGCGGCGAGCGCGCGACGACCGCGCGCCGGGGTCGTCCGCGCTCGTCCGGGGGCGGGCGGCCCAGGCCCGGGGGCGACCACCGCGCGCGGGTCGTCGGCGACGGCGATCGCGGTCCGAGAACGCCGGCGCGGGTCGCCCCAGGCCCGCCGGGTACGCGCGAGCAGGGCGAGACCTCGCGCAGCGCCGGCCCCGTCGGCCGGGCCACGAGCAGCGCGTCCCGGCGCCAGGGGTCGTCGGCTCCTCGGCCGCCGACCGGAGCCGGGCGCTCGCCCGGGTCGCGACCACGCCGGTGTCGGGCGCGGGCGCGCGCAGCAGCGCCGCGCGGTCGCGTCGTCCTGCGCGCGCAGGTGCTCGAGGAGGGTCCGCCCGGACATCGACCACGGTAGTCAGCCAGCGCCAGGACGCCGTCGAGGGCGGCGGGCTCCTCGTCGGCCCGGGCGACGAGCAGCGCGTCGACCACGGCCAGGGCGAGCAGGTCCCGACGACGCGGCGAGCCGCGACGCATGAACACCGTGCCGACCGAGCGGGCGGGCGCACGCTCGCGCGGGTCGCGACGACGCCGGTGTCGGCGCCGGCGTGGTGGACGAGGTCGAGGTCGGGCCGGGACCGCGCAGATGTCGCCCGCCAGCGTCGTCGCCGTTCGGCGCGCGCAGGTGGCCGACCAGCTGGGTACGAGCACCCGGCACCGAGATCAACCGCTGACGACGGTAGTCGTCCCCGCTCCGCTGCCCGCCGGGCGGCGGATGGGCCGGCCGAAGGCGCTGGTCGAGCTCGACGGCGACGGGCTCAGCGCGCACCCGGGCTCGTGCCCGATCACAGGAGGACGCGGCGCACGCCACCACCGACCGCACCCAGAACGCCGACGACGCCCGTCGTCGTCGCCGCCTGGGACGAGGGCATGGGCGGTGCGGCGGGGCTCGCGGCGGCGGCGGCGCAGAACGACGCCGACACTGGTGGCGCTGGTCGCTGGTCGACACCCGTCATCGACCCGTGGTGCCGAGCGCGGCGACCGACGGAGGTCGAGGCGCGGCGGCCCCGTCACCCCGTGCTGCTCGGCCGCGCGCACTGGGCTGATGTCGCCGGTGCAGGGCGCGTCGTCGCCGGGGCGCGACGTCGTCCTCGTCGAGATCGGTGACGTCGCCGACTTCCCGTGACGTCGCCGCCCGACCAGCTCGGCGACGAGCGACCCCCGACCGACGATCAGCACGGACGGAGCTGACGATGGCCGTCCCCGGACCCGGATACGCGATCACGGCACGGGTCGAGGCCCCGGCGAGTGCGACGGCCGCGGGCGATCTCGCGGTGGCCGTCGGGCGCGTGGGCGGGGTCATGACCGCGTTCGACGTCGTCGAGTCGCGCACCGACTCGATCATCGTCGACATCAGCTGCAACGCGCTGTCCGAGCAGCACGCCGAGGAGATCACCGAGGAGCTCGGGCGGCTCGACGGGGTCCGCGTCCGCAACGTCTCCGACCGCACGTTCCTGGTCCACCTCGGCGGCAAGATCGAGGTGTCGGCGAAGGTCGGGCTGCGCACCCGCGAGGACCTCTCCCGCGCCTACACGCCCGGCGTCGCGCGGGTCTGCCAGGCGATCGCGGCGCGGCCCGAGGACGCGCGCAGCCTCACGATCAAGCGCAACACCGTCGCCGTGGTCACCGACGGCTCGGCGGTGCTCGGCCTGGGGAACCTCGGCGCGGCGGCCGCGATGCCGGTGATGGAGGGCAAGGCGGCGCTGTTCAAGCGTTTCGCCGGCGTCGACGCGTGGCCCGTGTGCCTCGACACCCAGGACACCGAGGAGATCATCCGCACCGTCGAGCTGATCGCCCCCGGCTTCGGCGGCATCAACCTCGAGGACATCGCCGCGCCGCGCTGCTTCGAGATCGAGGCGCGGCTGCGCGACATCCTCGACATCCCGGTGTTCCACGACGACCAGCACGGCACCGCCGTCGTCGTGCTGGGTGCGCTGCGCAACGCGCTGCGGGTGGTCGGCAAGGAGATGGGCGACTGCCGCGTCGTGGTCTGCGGCGTCGGCGCCGCCGGCTCGGCGATCATCCGGCTGCTGCTGCCGCTCGAGCCCGCCGACGTGCTCGCCGTCGACGTCGACGGGATCATCCACCCCGACCGCGAGGGCCTGCACGAGAGCCTGCGCTGGGTGGCCGAGCGGACCAACCGCGACCGGCGCACCGGTGCCCTCGCCGACGCGATGCCCGGCGCCGACGTGTTCGTCGGGGTGTCGGCGCCGAACCTGCTCGGCGAGGCCGACGTCGCGGGCATGGCGCAGGACGCGATCGTGTTCGCGCTGGCCAACCCCGACCCGGAGATCGACCCGGCGCTCGCCCAGCAGCACGCGGCGATCGTGGCGACGGGGCGGTCGGACTACCCGAACCAGATCAACAACGTGCTGGCGTTCCCCGGGATCTTCCGCGGCCTGCTCGACGCGCAGGCCCGCGGGATCACCGACGACATGATGCTGGCGGCCTCCGCCGCGGTGGCCGACGTCGTCGCCGAGCCGAACCCGCTGTTCATCGTCCCGAGCGTGTTCGACTCCGCCGTGGCGCCCGCCGTCGCCGCCGCGGTGCGCAAGGTGGCCGAGCGGGGCCCGACGGAGTCGGTGTCGCCCCAGGAGGCGCTCGACCTCGGCGCCGAGACGGCGCAGGCGCGCAGGCCGCCGATGAGTGATCGTCGGCTGACCCACGTCGACGAGACGGGCGCGGCGCGGATGGTCGACGTCGCGGGCAAGGCGCGGACCGACCGGCTCGCCGTGGCCACCGGCGCGCTGCACACCACCGCCGAGGTGATCGCCGCGCTGCGCGACGACACCGTCCCCAAGGGCGACGCGCTGGGCACGGCGCGCGTCGCGGGGATCATGGGCGCGAAGCGCACGCCCGACCTCGTGCCGCTGTGCCACCCGATCCCGCTGGCGGGGGTCACCGTCGACCTCGAGGTCGGCGACGACCGGGTGACGATCACCGCCACCGCCCGCGCCGAGGACCGCACGGGCGTGGAGATGGAGGCCCTGACCGCGGTCGCCGTCGCGGGTTTGACGCTGCACGACATGGTGAAGGCCCTGGATCCGGCCGCGTCGCTCGAGGGGGTCCGCCTCGAGCGCAAGGAGGGCGGACGATCGGGGACGTGGACGAGGCCTTCGGAGACGGAGCGCAGCGGAGCTCGACCAGAGCAGGAGGGGCGATGAGCGAGGACCTGTCGGGCGTGCGCCGCGGGCACGTGGTGACGGCGTCGAACCGCGCGTCGGCCGGCGTCTACACCGACCGCGGTGGCCCGATCATCGTGGACTGGCTGCGGGAGCGCGGGTGGACCGCGGACGACCCGCAGGTGGTGCCGGACGGCGAGCCCGTCGCGGTCGCGCTGCGGGCCGCGGTCGCCGACGGCGCGCACGTCGTCGTCACCACCGGCGGCACCGGCATCGCCCCGACCGACGCGACGCCCGAGGCGACCCGCGCGGTCGTCGACTACGAGGTGCCGGGGCTCGCCGACGCGATCCGCCGCGCCGGCGCCGACGCGGTGCCCACCTCGGTGCTCTCGCGCGGCGTCGCCGGCGTCGCGCGCCGCACGCTCGTGGTCAACCTGCCGGGCTCGCCCGGCGGCGTGCGCGACGGGCTCGCCGTGCTCGCCCCGGTCCTCGACCACGCGGTCGACCAGATCCTCGGGGGTGACCACACGTGAGCGCCGACGCCCCGGTCGCCGCCGCCGTCCTGCGCGCGGCCGTCGGTACCGAGCCGCTCGACGTCGCCGAGCACGCCGCGCTCGTCGAGGGCCCGGCCAGCGGCGCCGTCGTGACCTTCGCCGGCGTCGTGCGCGACCACGACCACGGCCGCACCGTGACCACCCTCGACTACGAGGCGCACCCGTCGGCGGGGGAGGTGATGGCCCGCGTCGTCGCCGCCGTCGTCGCCGGGAGCCCCGGCGTGAGCGCCGTGGCGGTGTCGCACCGCGTCGGCCCCCTGGCGATCGGCGACGTCGCCCTCGCCGTCGCCGTCGCCGCCCCCCACCGCGGCGCCGCCTTCGCGACCTGCAGCGACCTCGTCGACGAGGTCAAGCGCGACCTGCCGGTCTGGAAGCGCCAGGAGTTCGGCGACGGCTCCGAGGAGTGGGTCAACTGCCCCTGAGCCGGGCTCGCCGCCGGGTTCTGACCGAATGGCACCACGGGTCGGCAAGACCGTCCGAGGGCGCCCACGGACGGAACGGCCTCGCCCGCCGGGATCTGACCGCACGGCACCATCGGTCGGCAAGAACGGGCGATGGTGCCGTTCGGTCGGAACGCGGCCGGCTGGCGGTGCGCGGCGCGGCGCGGCGCGGCGGGCGACCCGGCGCGCAGTCAGAGGGCGAGCGACTGCCCGGGCAGGATCATGTTGGGGTCGGTGAGGACGTCGCGGTTGGCCGACTGCACCGAGCGCCAGTCGGTGCCGTGCGACGCGGCGATCGAGCTGAGCGTGTCGCCGGCCTTGACGGTGTAGTTCCCGCCCGCGCGCGACGGCGCCGCCGAGGCGGGCTTCTCGGCCTTCTTCGACGCAGGCTTCGACGCCTTCTTCGAGGAGGAGGACGACCCCGACGACACCGTCGAGACCTTCTCGTTGGGCGAGGAGTCGGTGTTGCCGGTCTTCTTGGAGCAGGTCGGCCAGGCGTTCATGCCCTGCTCGGCCTTGACGCGCTCGGCGACGGCGATCTGCTCCTCGCGGCTGGCGTCCTCGGCCTGGCCGGAGCCGCCGAAGGCCTTCCAGGTCGACGGGGTGAACTGCAGCCCGCCGGAGAAGCCGTTGCCGGTGTTGATCCCCCAGTTGCCGCTGCTCTCGCACTGGGCGAGCTCGTCCCAGTCGGTGTCGGCCTGGGCCGGTGCCGCGAGCAGTGCCGCGGGCAGCAGCGGGGCGCCCGCGGCCACGAGGGCCATCGCCGCACGGCGGGCGCCGCGCCGGGGCGCCACGGCGCGGTGACGGCCGCGGGACGGGCCGGAGGACACGGGGTGGGACGACGGCGGGACCACGACACTCCTCGGGCGCCGCGCGGTCCCACGGCCCCGCCGCCGCGAGGGGGAGCGGGCGGTGCGGGCCGTGGGCCTGTCCGGGCGACGCTGGGGAGCGGAGCCGGTGCTGGTCCCGCCGGACAGGAGCGCTCGGGACCAGGCGGGGACGTTAGGCAACCTGAGCGCGCTGCGGAGGGCGCTCTCATGTCCGTGAGGTCCCCGAAGGTCACGGTCGTGACACGAAACGGTGACGTCAGCGCTGGTGGAGCCGTGATCTATCGCCGACAGTGACGTAGCGACTCACGTTCGGTACCTGAGACGTTGTGACGCAGGCCACATCAACAGCCACGAGAAGGACTCCCATGACTCTCTCCGTCCTCGATCCCGTCGCCGCGCTCGTCGCCGTCGACCTGCAACGAGGGCTCGCCGGCCGGGTCACCGCCCCGCACCCCGTGGTCGACGTCGTGGCGCGCACGGCCGTGCTCGCCGAGGCCTTCCGCGAGCACGGACTCCCGGTGGTCCTGGTGCGGGTCACCCTCGACGGCGCCGGGTTCAGTCCGGGCCGCACCGACCGGGCGCACGGCGTCCGGGGCACCCCGCCGCCGGGGTTCGACGAGATCGTCGACGAGCTCGCCGGGCGGCGGGGTGACGTCGTGGTCACCAAGCGCACCGTCGGCGCGTTCGTCGGCACCGATCTCGACCTGCAGCTGCGTCGCCGCGGGGTCACCCAGGTGGTGCTGACGGGGATCGCGACCTCGATGGGCGTGGAGGGCACGGCCCGTGCCGCCCACGATCACGGATACCACGTCGTGACGGTCGTCGACGCGATGGCCGACGTCGTCGCGTCCGCCCACCACCACAGCGTCGACACCACCTTCCCCGGGATCGGCGAGTGCACCACGAGCGCCGACGTGCTCGCCGCCCTCGGCGACCGATGACCGCCGGCGACGTCCGACGCCGCGCGCCCTCCACATGACGACGGCCCCGGCACCGCGAGGCGGTGTCGGGGCCGTCGTGCCTCACCCGGAGGGTGGGCGGTGGAGCGACGCTCAGTCGTCGTCGTCGTCCGAGGAGCTCGACGAGTTCGAGGACGACGAGCTCGACGAGTCGGTGTTGCCGGTCTTCTTCGAGCAGGTCGGCCAGGCGCCCATGCCCTGCTTGGCCTTGACGCGCTCGGCCACGGCGATCTGCTCGCCACGGCTGGCGTGGTGCGCCGAGCCCTTGCCGCCGAAGGCCTTCCAGGTCGACGGGGTGAACTGCAGCCCGCCGGAGAAGCCGTTGCCGGTGTTGGTGCTCCAGTCACCACCGCTCTCGCACTGGGCCAGCTGGTCCCAGTTGGTGGTGTCGGCGTTCGCGACACCCGCCCCGATGGCCACCGGGGCAGCGGCCATCGCGCCGACCAGCACGAACTGGGCGGTACGCCGACCGAAGGCGCGCGTCATCGACACATCGCTGCTGCGAGACATGGACCTCTCTCCGTCCGCGCCGAGGAGAAGGAGGTGGCTCCACGGGTCGCCGGCCGGTTCCACGCGGCCTCTCCGTGCCCACCCCGGAGCGCCATGCGCTCCGGTCCTCTCGTGCTCGTCCGGTACGTGCCCTTCTCATCGGTACTCCCGGGACCGCTGGACGAGCGGCGGCGCGGCGGCCCCGGGGGTTGTCATGCGGGCCGGGTCCGGACACGCCGGACCTGACCCGGCGCCGGACAGTACGGAGCACACACGCGCTTTCAACCCCGGCGTCCGCGGGACTCGATCTTGAGATGCTCCGGTGACGGGTGTGGCGTGGCTCAAGATCCCCAGCTCACGGCCGGAACACGGATGGGTCTCAGGCGGGTGACACCGATGTGACTCCGGTTGCTCAGTGTGCGCGGCCTCACGGCTCAGGGCGTCCGAACGGAGCATGGGGTCACGGTTGTCCGGTGAGGTGGTCACTCCCGGCGTGAGGGCCGTGCGGGAGCGCCCCGCGCCCGAGCCCGCGCGCGTGTGGTGCCGTGCGCGCGGTGCCACGCGGTTGCAACCCTGCCGCCGTTAGCGTCCCGTCTGTAGCGTGGGCCACTCGGAGACGCAGCGTCACACACACTCCGCGTCGCGCACCGTCCGTATCCACCGGTGAAGGGGGCAGCGTGGTCCTCGCCGACATCACGACCCGGGGGGGGGAGTCGATCGTGCTCCCGCGCCGTGCCGCACCCCGGCCCCGCGCTGCGGACGACGTCGGTGCCGAGCCGCGGCGCCTGGCGAAGTTCCACGTCCCCGAGATCCTCTTCGGTCCCGAGTCGCTGGCCGAGGCCGCCCACGCCGCGGTCCGCCTGGGCGCGCGACGCCCGCTGCTGGTGACCGACCCGGGTCTGCGGGCCGCAGGCTGGGCCGACCGACTGTTCGCCCACCTCGTCGAGGCCGGGCTCGACGCCGTGGTCTGGGACGGCGTGACGCCGAACCCGAAGGACCACGAGATCGCCGCGGGGCACCAGCACTACCTCGCCGAGGACTGCGACGTCGTCGTCGCCCTCGGTGGCGGTTCGGTGATCGACGCGGCGAAGGGCGTCGCGCTGCTCGTCGGCAACGGCGGTCGGATCACCGACTACGAGGGCGTCGACCGGATGGCGCTGCCGATTCCCCCGATGGTGATGGCGCCCTCGACGTCGGGCACCGGCGCCGACGTGTCGCAGTTCTGCATCGTCACCGACACCCGGCGCAACGCGAAGATCACGATCCTGGGGCGCGCGCTCGTCCCCGACGTCTCGATCGTCGACCCGCAGCTGCTCACCACCATGCCGGACTGGCTCAACGCCGCGACCGGCCTCGACGCGCTCACCCACGGCATCGAGGCGTTCGTGTCGCGGGCGCACAACCCGCTGACCGACCACCACGCGCTGCAGGCGATCTCGCTGGTCGGCGCGCACCTCGAGCGCACGATGGACCACCCGCGCGACGCCGAGGCCCGGACCTGCATGGCGCAGGCCGCGCTGCAGGCCGGGCTCGCCTTCACCAACGCGATCCTCGGCGCCGCGCACGCCATGAGCCACCAGGTCGGCGGCCTGCTCGACCTGCCCCACGGCGTCATCAACGGCGTGCTGCTGCCGCACGTCATCCGGTTCAACGCCGAGGCCGCGCCCGAGCGATTCGTGCCGATCGCGCAGGCGCTGGGCTTCCCGGGCACGACGCCCGACTCGACGGCAGGCGCCCGCGACGCGGCCGAGTGGGCGGCGTGCGAGGTCCGGCGCCTCGCCGACGAGCTCGGCGTCCCCCGCGGGCTCGTCGAGATCGGGGTGACCGAGGCCGACGTCGAGCAGCTCGCGGTGATGACCCTCGCCGACGCCTGCCTGTCGACCAACCCCCGCGAGGCGGACAAGGACGACATCGAGGCGCTGTTCCGCGCCGCGCTCTGGTGAGCAACCGACGATGAGCGCCGGCGACACCGACCTCGACCTGCTCACGGGCATCCGCTCGGGCAAGCCGTCGTTCTACGTCGAGTACCTCGCCTCGGCCGAGCGCCTGCGCCGGGTGATCCACGCCCTCGACCGCATCTCCCGGGCCCTGGTGCGGACCACCGAGGGGCCGGGGACGCTGGTGCGCGCGGTCGCCGAGGCGGCGGCCGAGCACCTCACCGCGCACTGGGTCGTCTTCGCGCTCGCCGACGGCGCCCTGCCCGAGGCGTCGCCGCGGCACCTCGTCCTCGGTCCCCGGATGATCGAGGTCCCGCCCGACGGGGCGCTGCCCGAGCACGTCGGCACCCACCTGCGGGCGGTGCGCGCGGGTGAGGACCACCACGAGCACCACGGGCACGCCGCCCCCGTCGAGCCGGGGGCGCGCGGCGCGCACCACCTCCACGTGCCGATCCGCCTCGACGGCGCGGTGGTCGGCGAGATCGTGGCCTGGACCGGCGCCGAGCGGGCCATCGACGCCACCGACGACTCGGTGCTGCGGGTGCTCGCCGGGCAGACGGCGGCGGCGCTGCAGACCTCGGTGCTGCACCAGCGCACCGTCCGCCTCTACGACGAGGCCAGCCGCCACGCCGACGACCTCGCCGCGCGTAACGAGCAGCTGCAGCGCACCCGCGACGCGCTCACCGTCGCCCGCCAGCGCGAGGTCCTCGACGGCGAGCGCCACCGCATCGCCCGCGAGCTGCACGACTCGGTGACCCAGTACGCCCTCTCGGCGGGCATGCAGATCGAGGTGTGCCGCTCGGAGACCGACGACCCGGGCATGCGCGAGCGCCTCGACACCGCGAAGGAGCTCACCCGCCGCGCCGTCGAGCAGCTGCGCTCCGCGATCTACGCGCTCCACCACTCCGGCGACCGCGAGCACCGCAGCCTGCCCGCGATGCTCGAGGAGCTCTCGACGGTCCACATGCCGACCGAGCTGCGCGTCGAGGTCCGCATCGAGGGCCGCCCGGTGTCGCTGCCGCCCACCGCCGAGCGCTCGCTGTTCCGGGTCGCGGGCGAGGCCCTGTTCAACGCCGCGGTGCACGCCCAGGCGAGCGTCGCCGTCGTGCGCCTGGCGTTCCACCGCGACCGGCTGATGCTGTCGGTGACCGACGACGGGGTCGGCGACGCCGAGCACCTGCGCCGGTCGCTGCGCGTGGCCGCCGCGAGCGATCTCGACGGCTCGCACCGCGGCCTCGCGAACATGGCCCACCGCGCCCGCGAGATCGGGGGCAGCCTGGAGATCCGGCGCGCCCGCGGGGGCGGCATCCGGGTCCAGGTGGGCGTGCCCCTGCCCATCGGGGCCACCCCATCCACCGACGGCTCCGGGAGCCCCTCGTGACCGACATCCGCATCCCGGCGCGCACCACGGCCAAGCGCAGCGAGGTCCGCATCGTCCTCGTCGACGACCACGCGATCGTGCGTCAGGGCCTGCGCTCGGTGCTCGAGCGCGAGCCCCAGTTCGCCATCGTCGGCGAGGCCTCGAGCGCGGCCGAGGCCCTCGCCGTCGTCGCCCACGAGCGACCCTCGATCGTGCTGCTCGACCTCAAGCTCTCGACCAGCTCCGACTCCGAGGGCCTGCAGCTGTGCCGCCAGCTCACCCAGGCCCACTCCCACGTCGGAGTGCTGGTGCTGACGACGTTCCTCGACGACCGGCTCGTCGTCGAGGCCGTGCACGCCGGCGCGCGCGGCTACGTCGTCAAGGACGTCGACACCACCGAGCTCACCGCCGCCATCCGTGCGGTCTCCCGCGGCGAGTCGGCGTTCGACTCCCGGTCGGCGGCCGCCGTGGTCCGCTCGCTCAACGGCCAGCAGCCCCACGGCGAGACGCTCACCGGTCGTGAGCTCGACGTCCTGCGCCTGCTGGCCCGCGGGATGAGCAACCGCACCATCGGCCGCGAGCTGTTCATCTCCGAGACGACGGTGAAGTTCCACGTCGGCAACCTCATGCGCAAGCTCGACGTCACCCGCCGCGCCGAGGCCGTCTACGCCGCCTCGAAGATGGGGCTCATCTAGCCCTCGTCAGCACGCTCCTCGCCGGGGCGCTCCTCGCCGGGTGGGCCCAGCAGCTCGGCGATCTCGGCGTCGCTGACCTCCTCGCCCGCCCGCTGCTCGGCCTCGCGGCGCGCCCGGGAGGCCGGGTCGTCGCCGCGCTCGCGCATCCTGCGCTGCATCGCCGAGCGCACCCCGTAGGGGTCGCCGCCCTCGCCGCCCTTGGTGCCCTCCCACTCCGCCATCGGTCCAGGGTGCCCCCGCCGTGGTCATGAACACCACCGATGAGTTCGCGGCCCCCGGCCGGTCTGCTCCTCGACGGCACGATGCCGCCGTGGAGGAGACCCGATGAGCACCCTGCGGCCGTTCCGCGCCCGCGTCGCCGACGCCGACCTGACCGACCTCGCCGCGCGCCTCGCCCGCGCGCGTCTCGCGCCGGAGCTGGCGGGGGCCGACGCCGACGCCGTGCCGATGCCGACCGCCACCGTGACGGGGCTCCTGCGGCACTGGCGCGAGGAGTTCGACTGGCGCGGCGTCGAGGCCCGGCTCGACGCCCACGACCCGTACCTGACCGAGATCGACGGCGCGACGGTGCACGTACTGAACGCGCCCTCGCCCGAACCCGACGCCGTGCCGCTGGTGCTCACCCACGGCTGGCCCGGGTCGGTGCTCGAGTGGCTCGACGTGATCGGACCGCTGTCCGACCCGCGGGCGCACGGGCTCGACCCGTCGATCGCCTTCGACGTCGTCGTGCCCTCGGTCCCCGGCTTCGGGTTCTCCGGTCCCGCTCCGGACACCGGGTGGGGGCCGCGCCGGATCGCCCGGGCCTGGCTCGAGCTGATGACCCGCCTCGGGTACGACCGCTTCGTCGCCGCCGGCAACGACTGGGGCTCGTGCGTCTCCCCGGCGATCGCCGTGGCGGCTCCCGAGCGGGTGCTGGGCGTGCACGTCACCCAGGCCTGGGCACCGCCGCCCGCCGACGACCCCGGCGCGGTCGATCGCCTCGACGCGACCGACCGCGCGACGCTGGCGGCGTTCGCGCGCTACGACGCCGAGCAGTCGGCGTACGGCACCGTGGCCGCCCAGGCGCCCCAGACCCTCGCCCCGGCGCTCGACGACTCCCCGGTCGGCCTGCTCGCGTTCGCCGTCCAGGCCATGCCCGACCTCGACGCCGACGCCCGCCTCGCGGCCGTCGCCCTGATGTGGCTGACGGGCACGGCCGGCTCGGCGCTGCGGATCTACCAGGCCGGTGCGCGGGAGGAGGCCGACGCCGCGTGGACACCGACACCCGTGCCCGTCGGGGTGGCCCAGTTCCCCGGTGACCTGCCCTCGATCCGGGCGTTCGCCGAGCACGTCCACCCCGACCTGCGGTCGTGGACGGTCTTCGACCGCGGCGGTCACTACGCGGCCCGCCAGGCGCCCGACCTGCTCGTGGACGATCTGCGGCGGTTCGTCGGCGCGCTGGTCCGGTAGGGTCTGCATGATCGAGGGCGGCGCGGGGGTCACGGCGAACCTGCTGCGTGACGTGCTGCGCGAGCAGTGTCCCGACCTCGCCGAGCTGCCCCTGAGCGAGGTGGAGGGCGGCTGGGGCAACCAGATGTGGCGGCTCGGGGACGAGCTGGTCGTGCGGGTCCAGCGGATGGATCCCGGTCCCGACCGACAGCTCAAGGAGCGCCGGTGGCTGCCGCTGCTGGCGCCACGACTGCCGCTCCCGTGCCCGTCCCGGTCCGACACGGGTCGCCCTGCGACCGGTTACCGCGGACATGGACGGTCATGACCTGGGTGCCGGGCCTGCCGCTGGACCGAGGAACCATCACCCGCGGACGGCACGCGGCCGACACCCTGGCGGCGTTCCTGCAGGCGCTGCACGTGCCGGCGCCCGCCGACGCGCCGTTCGAGCCGGGGCGCGGCGCGCATCCCCGGGACTGCGCACGCGGCTTCGAGCACTTCCTGAGCTCCGTCGACAGCGACACCATCGGTCCCGTGACGGCCGAGGTCCGGGCGATCTGGGACGACGCCGTCGCGGCACCCGCGTGGGAAGGTCCGCCCGCGTGGGTGCACGGCGACCTGCATCCCGCGAACGTCGTCGTCACCGACGGAACGCTGACCGGTGTCGTCGACTTCGGTGACCTGTCCACCGGTGATCCGGCGGTGGACCTGGCCGCCGCCTGGGTGCTGCTGCCCGCGGGCGCGGCCTCGCACTTCTTCACCACCTACGCGCGGGCCGACGAGGCGACTCGTCGACGCGCCCGCGGGCTGGCGGTGCTCAAGAGCCTGTTCTTGATGCTCATGGGCCAGAACGGCGACCGCGGCCTGCCCGGCGGCAAGCCGGCGTGGGGCCCGGCGGGAGCAGCCGCCCTCCACCGGGTGTCGGGCCCGGCCGGTTCTCGGACCGAGCCTGGATGATCAGCTACGGCGACGTCGTCCGCGTGGCCCACTCACCGGCGTGCCGGCGCACGAAGTCGGCGAACGTCCGGGGAGCGCGGCCGGTGAGATCGAGGACCGAGGTGCTGACGCGGTCCTCGTGCCGGGCCCGGATGCCGATCTCGACGGCGGCGAGGCTCTCGGCGAAGGCGGGGGGCATGCCGGCGGCCCGGTTGGACGCGGCCACCGCGTCGGTCCCGACGTCGAGCACCCGGATCGCGCGGCCGGTCCCGGCGGTGATGATCGCGGCCGCGTCGCGGTAGCTCAGCGCTCGGGGACCGGTGAGCAGGTACTCGTCGTGGTGATCGGGTTCCGGGGCCGAGAGCAGTGCCGCCGCCACCGCGGCGATGTCGTCCGCGTCGATCCACCCGACCCGGCCGTCGCCGGCCGAGGTCAGGAGCTCGCTGTCGGCACGGATGCGCGTCGACATCGGGTGCGGGCGCAGGAAGTTCTGCATGAAGGCCGACGGCAGCAGCACCACGCCGCCGGGGCGTTCCCGGACCCGGTCGGCCAGCTCGAGCATCCCGGGAGCGCCGGGGAACTCGATCGCCGAGCCCAGGAGCACCACCTGCCGGACGCCCTGGCGGTCGGCCTCGTCGAGGAACGGCGCGACCCGCGGCCGGGGATCGATCTCCGACGGGGGTGCGACGAGGTAGACGCGGTCCGTGCCGGCCAGCGCCGCCCGGTGCGTCGCCGCGTCGTCCCAGTCGAACGCGACGGCCTCGCCGTCGCCGGGATCGGGGTGCCGGGCGGCCACGCGCGTGGCGACGCCGCGAGCGCGCAGCGCCGTCACGAGGGCGCGCCCGGTCTTGCCGGTCCCGCCGGTGACGAGCACGCCGGTCATCGGTCGGCCGACAGCTGGTCGACCAGCTCGGGCAGGGCCCCCGCCGCCCGCGCGACGGCGACCGGGCTCCAGTAGTCGCGATAGCTCACGATCAGCCCGTCGGCGACGGTGAGCACCGTGACGTAGTCGAGCCGGTAGGGCGCGCCCGTCGCCACCGTGCGTCCCTCCGCGGAGAACTCGACCACGACGGTCGCCGGGGAGCAGGTCCGGTGCACGGTCAACGACGGGACGGCGTGGACGTCGTAGCGGTCCGGATAGCCGGCCAGGTAGCCGCGGACGGCCTCGCGGCCCTCGAGCCGCCGCGGGGAGGCGCCGACGGCGAAGGGGAACTCGGCGGTCCCCCCGGGAGCCCACAGGTCGGCGACCCCGTCCATGTCCTTGTCCAGCAGCCGGTCGAGCAGGAGGCGGAGGGTCTCCTCCGGGGATCGCGTCATGACGACCAGCGTCGCGACGACCCGCGCACGGCGGAACGGTCCCGTGAGCCCCGGACCACCGGTACGTGGCTGCGACGACGAGACCGTGGCAGCGTGGGGCGGCGTGAGCAGGGTCGAGCTGGCCGACTTCCTGCGCCGCCGGCGGGAGGCGCTGCGCCCCGAGGGGGTGACGACGCGTCGGCGGCGGACGCCGGGGCTGCGTCGGGAGGAGGTCGCCGAGCGCGCCGGCGTCTCGGTGAGCTACTACGAACGCCTCGAGCAGGCCCGCGCGCCCCGGCCCTCGGCGCAGGTCGTGACCGCGCTCGCCGCCGCCCGCGGGCTCACGCCCCCGGAGGTCGAGCACCTCGCGCAGCTGGCCGGCCGCGCGCCCGAGGGCGGGGCGGCGTCCGTGCCCGAGGACGCGCGCAGGCTGCTCGACCGTCTCGGCCCGCTACCGGCCTACCTGGTCGACGAGCGCCAGGACATCGTGGCGTGGTACCCCGCCGCCGCCGCACTGATCATCGACTTCGCGCTGCTCCCTCGCGACGAGCGCAACGTCGCGGCGCTCGCGATCCGCCTGGGCGGCACCCTGTGTGCGGAGCCCGTACCGGGCGAGTTCGCCCGTGCCCGCGCTGCGGAACTGCGTGCGTCGAGCGCCCGCCGTCGCGCCGACCGCAGGCTGGGCGAGCTGGTCAACGCCTACGCCGCGCACAGCCCCGCGTTCACCGCCGCCTGGCGCGACCACGACGTCACGCCCCGTCTCACGCTGCGCAAGCACCTCGACCACGAGCAGGTCGGCGCCCTCGACCTCGAGCTCCAGGTCCTGGCTGTGCCGGGGACCGAGCTCCGCCTGCACGTGTACACCGCCGACCCCGGCAGCCCCAGCGCCGCCGCGCTGGATCGCCTCACGCCGCGTGCGGCTCAGACGGCGTCGCCGTAGACGCGCTCGACCGTCATGGTCATGAGCACCCGGCGGTCGGCGACCATCGTCGCGCGGTAGTCCTCCCAGTCGGGGTGCTCGCCGGCGGCGGCGCGGTAGTAGCGCACCAGGGCCTCGACCTCGGGCCCGTGCGGGTCGTCGCCGGGGCCGGTCAGCGTCACCGGGCCCTCGGCGGTCGCCCACGACCGGCCGTCGCCGCTGGTGACCTCGAGCGCGGCGCGCGGGTCGCGGCGCAGGTTGGCGGTCTTCGCGCGGCCCTCGGTCATCGACACGTGCAGCACGCCGGCGTCGCGCTCGGAGCACGGCTGCACGGGCGAGAGCGGGGGGACGCCGCTGGCCTTGATCGTCGCGAGGACGCCGAGCCGGCTCGCGGCGAGCAGGGCGTGGTGGACGTCGGAGGTCATGACGTCGATCGTCTCACCGTTCGAGCAGCACGAGGTCGAGCGCGGCGATGCGGTCGGGGTCGGCGACGACCTCGACGCCGACGATGCGGTCGCCGTCGAGCGTCAGCCGGAACACCGAACGGACCCGACCGCCCGAGGCGTAGACCGCGTGGACCGCGCCGTCGAGCAGCGCCGGGGCCGCCGCGCTCGCCCGGCCGCAGAAGATGCGCGCGACGGCGTCGGCACCGCCGACCTCCGGCACGAGCTCGGGGGCGCCGACGTCGCGGGCCGCGGTCGCCTGCGCGACGGCGGCGTCGTCGGCGCGCAGCACGACGTCGGGGTCGAGCACGCGCAGCAGCCCCGCGAAGTCGCCCTCGCGGGCGGCGGCGAGGAACGCCGTGACGACCTCCCGGCGCCCGCCCCGGTCGGCCGGGTCGAGGCTCTCGGCGGCCTCGCCGTCGCGGACCCGCCTGCGCGCGCGGCTCGCGAGCTGCCGGGCCGCGGCCGGGGTGCGCTCGACGATCGGGGCGATCTCGTCGTAGGGCAGCCCGAACAGGTCGTGCAGCACGAAGGCGAGCCGCTCGACGGGGGTGAGGCGCTCGAGGACGACGAGCAGCGCGAGGCCGACGGCGTCGCCGGTCACCGCCGTGTCCTCCGGGCCGTCGTCGGGGACGGCGGGCCCGACCGTGTCCTCGAGGGCGGGCTCCTCCCGGCGGGTGCGCCGCGTGCGCAGCATCGACAGCGACACGCGCGCGACGGTCGTGGTGAGCCAGCCACCGAGGTTCGCGATGTCGTCGTCGCCGGCACGGGCCAGCCGGACCCAGGCCTCCTGGACCGCGTCGTCGGCCTCGCCGGTCGGGCCCAACAGGCGCCGGGCGACGGCGGTCAGGTGGGCGCGGTGGCTCTCGAAGGCCGCGGCGAGCGCGTCGTCGGCTGCCATGTCACATCCTTCCGGCGGGGTGCGTCAGGGAGATGACCCGCCGCAGCGACCGGATGTGACGGCGGGCCCGTCCCGAGTGGAGGAACCATGACCGCCCGCATCCCGAATCCCGCCCGCACCCTGCCCGGCATCGGCGAGGCGATCCAGACGATCCTCGGCGCCGTGCGCGGCGCCGGCGTGCCCGAGGCCACGCTCGAGCTGGTCCACCTGCGGGTCAGCCAGATCAACGGCTGCGGGTTCTGCGTCGACCTCGGCGCCCGCCAGGCCCGCAAGGGCGGGGAGAGCGAGGAGCGCCTCGCGGCCGTCGCGGCCTGGCGCGACACCCCTACTTCGACGACGCGGAGCGGGCCGCCCTCGAGCTGGCCGAGGCGGCGACCCGGATCGCCGACCGCGCCGACCCCGTGCCCGACCCGGTGTGGGACGCGGCCGCCGAGCACCACGACGCCACCGCGCTCGCCGCCCTGGTGACCGCCGTCGCGATGACGAACTTCTTCAACCGCGTCAACGTCACCGTCCGCCGACCGCGCGGGCGGCGGCCGTCCGCTGGTGGCCGTGATCGTCGCGAGGCCGCCTCCCGAGCGGCCAGGCGTGGATCGCTCGGCCTCGATGACGCGACGATGGCGCCGCTCGACGAGACGAGGCGCGGCCCGTCGGGCGCGCTGACGCCGAGACGACGTAGCCGGAACAGCCGGACCCGCCGCCCGCGGCGTAGACCGCTGCGCCGTCGGGCGGGCGAGGTCCTGCTCGAAGATCCAGGCGACGGCGTCGGTCGCCGACCGCCGCCAGCGCGGCGACGGCGTCGTCCGCGCAGCACGACGTCGGGGTCGAGCACGCGCAGCAGGCGGGTCGTCTCGCCGCGGCGCGGCGGCGAGATCCAGAACGCGTCGACCCGGCGGCGCCCGTCGGCGAGGTCGCTCTCGCCGCTCGCGTCGCGGACCCGCCTGCGCGCGCGGCTGGCGAGCTGGCGGGCCGCGGCCGGCGTGCGCTCGACGATCGGGGCGATCTCGTCGAACGGCACCGCCGAACAGGTCGTGCAGCACGAAGGCGAGCCGCTCGACGGGCGTGAGGCGCTCGAGACGACGAGCAGCGCAGCGGCCGACGGCGTCGCCCGGTCACCGCCGGCGTCCTCCGGGCCGTCGCCGGGGTCGGCGCCGACGGCGTCGCCTCGAGGCGGGCTCCTCCCGGGAGGTGCGCGCGCGCAGCATCGACAGCGCCACCCGGGCGACCGTCGTGGTGAGCCAGCCGCCGAGGTTGGCGATGCCCTCGTCGCCGGTCCGCGACAGGCGGACCCAGGTGTCCTGCACCGCGTCGTCGGCCTCGGCGTCGGACCCGAGCAGGCGCCGGGCCACGGCGGTCAGGTGGGCGCGGTGGTCTCGAAGGCCGCGGCGGCGAGCGTCGTCGTCCCATGTCACATCCTCTCCTCGGGGCGCGTCAGGGAGATGACCGCCGCAGCGACCGGATGTGACGGCGGGGCCCGTCCCGAGTGGAGGAACCATGACCGCCCGCATCCCGAACCCCGCCCGCACCCTGCCCGGCTCGGCCGGGCGTCCAGACGATCCTCGGCGCCGTGCGCGGCGCGGGCGTGCCCGAGGCCACGCTCGAGCTGGTCCACCTGCGCGTCAGCCAGATCAACGGCTGCGGGTTCTGCGTCGACCTCGGCGCTCGCCAGGCCCGCAAGGGCGGGAGAGCGACGAGCGCCTCGCGCCGTCGCCGCCTGGCGCGACACCCCTACTTCGACGACGCCGAGCGGGCCGCCCGCGAGCTCGCCGAGGCGCGGCTCGCCGACCGTCGCCGACCCGTGCCCGACGCCGTGGGACGAGGCCGCCGCGAGCACTACGACCCCACCGCGCTCGCGGCCTGGTCACCTCGATCGCGACGACGAACTCTTCACCGCGTCAACGTCGCGGTCCGCCAGCCCGTCGGGACCTGGTGACGCCCGTCACGGCAACGGGGTGAGGAGCCGGTGCGGGCGCGCAGCGCGCGGCTGACCGGGTCGTCGCGGCGTGGCGTCCGACCGGCCGGACCTCCAGCTCCTCGGGGTCCGGGACCGTCGCGCACGCGGGGCAGCGGCCGGCCGACCGCGCGGTGCCGCAGTCGACGTGGCGGAAGCGCGCGGCGCCCTCGCCCGGCGGCCGGTGTGCGCCTCGCCCCACGCGGCGAGCCCCAGCAGGACCGGCCAGAGCGGCCGGGCCGCGGCGGTGAGCACGTACTCGTCGCGGCCGGGGGCGTAGGGGCGGCGCTCGAGCAGCCCGGCGCCGACGAGCGTCGCGAGGCGGTCGGAGAGGACGGCGCGGGGCACATCGAGGTGGGCACGCAGGTCGGCGAAGCGGCGGACCCCGAAGAAGCAGTCGCGCAGCACGAGCAGGGTCCAGCGCTCGCCCACGACCTCGAGGGCGCGCGCGATCGTGCAGTCCTGATCGGCGTAGTCGCGGCCCAGCGGCACGCCGACCACGGTAGCGACCGTCCCACGTGGTTCAATCACCGAACCGCATGGGCTACGGTCCGGGACGGGTGCGCCCCCGCGTGATCCTCGCCGTCGCCTCGGCGTCCACGTTCCTCGCGCTCGTCGTACGCCGCTGGCCTCGCTGCCCTCGACCGCGCGGGCGGTGGGGGCGGGGCCCGAGGGCCAGGCGTGGATCCTCAGCTCGATGAGCATCGGGCTCGCCGTCGCGCTGCTGCCCGTCGGGGCGCTGGGCGACGACCACGGGCGGCGCCGCGTGCTGGTCGCGGGCGCGGTGCTGCTGGCGTCGCGTCGGTGCTCGCCGCGCTCGCGCCGAACGCCGCGGTGCTCGTCGCCGCGCGCATCGTGCAGGGCGTCGGCGCCGCCGCGCTCGTGTCGTGCAGCCAGGGCCTGCTCGGGCACGCGTTCCCCGCCGGCACGCCGGGCGCGGGCACCGCGAGCAGCGTGTGGGGCGCGAGCGTCGGCGCCGGGATCGCGGTCGGCCCGCTCGCGGCGACCGGGCTCGAGCGGGTCTCGTGGGCTGGAACGCGGTGTACGGTCGTGGAGGCGCTGGCGGCCTCGCGCTGGCCGTCGTCACGCGCGCCGCCCTCGCCGAGTCGCGCTCGTCGACGCCGCGCCCGCTCGACCTGCCCGGCGCCGCGGTCCTCGGCGCGGGGCTGGCGGCGCTGCTCGCGGGGCTCACCGAGGCCCGCTCCGGGTTCGGCGCCGGGGTGGTCGCGCTGCTGGCGGGGCGTCGTCCTGCTCGGGGTGTTCGTGCTGGTCGAGCGTCGCGGTCCCCGGGTCGACGCGGGGGCGCCGATGCTCGACCTGCGCCTGTTCACCTCGCCGGGGTTCGTCGCCGCGACCCTCGGCGCGCTCGCCAACGGCATGGGCATCATCGCGACGACGTCGTTCCTCGCGACGGTCGTCGAGCGGGGCCTGGGACGCAGCGCCGCGACCGGCGCGGTGCTGCTGCTCGTGTGGTCGGGGACCAGCGTGGTCACCGCCCTCGCCGCGCGCTGGCTGCCGGCCGGGTTCACGGGCCGGTGGCGGCTCGCGGGCGGGCTCGTCGTCGTCGCCGCCGGACAGCTCCTGCTCGTGGGCCTCGACGCGACCTCCGGGTCGTGGGCGCTGGTGCCGGGCTCGCCGTCGCGGGCGCCGCGAGCGGCGTCATCAACTCCGCGCTGGGGCGCGAGGCCGTCGCGAACGTCCCCGCCGACCGCGCCGCGATGGGCGGCGGCGCGAACAACCCCGCGCGCTACGTCGGCTCGGCGATCGGGGTCACCGTCGTCGCGGTCGGCGCGCCCAGCCCCTCGCGGGGCACGGGGCCGGCCGCCGCGCTCGCGGGGTGGAACGACGCGGTGCTCGTCGCCACGGCGTTCTCGGTCCTGGGCGCGCTGGCCGTGGCCGCCTGCCGGCCGCGTCGCGACGCGACAAGTGCGGCGCCGGCGAGGCAGGATCGGGGGCATGGACAAGACGACGCTGGCCGAGACGCAGGGACCGCTCAAGGCGCAGTACAAGGATGACCCCGAGTCGGCCGTCGTGACGCTCAAGGCCGACGGCGACGTCGACGGGTCCGGGATCAGCTGCCGCGTGCAGACCGCGCAGGCGCTGGTCGAGGCCGGACTGCACCCCGCGACCGGCGGCGACGGGATGCAGCTCTGCTCCGGCGACATGCTGCTCGAGGCGCTCGTCGCCTGCGCCGGCGTGACGCTGCGCGCGGTGTCGACGTCGATGGGCGTCGAGGTCCGCGGCGGTTCGGTGCACGCCGAGGGCGACCTCGACTTCCGCGGCACGCTCGGGGTGGCCAAGGACGCGCCGGTCGGGTTCCGCGAGGTCCGCCTGCGCTTCGACCTCGACACCGACGCCGACGCCGACACCCTCGCGACGCTGCACAAGCTGACCGAGCGCTACTGCGTCGTCTACCAGACGCTGGCCAAGCCGCCGCAGATCACGCTCGACCTCGCGCCCCGCACCGCGCGGCCTGACGCCGGTTTCTGACCGGACCGCCGTTCGGAGTCCGACCGAAGGGCACCACGGGTCGGCTAGATCGACCGACGGTGCCCTTCGGTTCAGGTCGGGTGACGGGAGCACGGCGTTCCGATCGCGAACGGCGCCGACCCCGTCTTGCCGCCGGTGGTGCCCTTCGGTCGGAACGAGGTCGGACGCGGGCGTCAGTCCGTGTGGTACGGGTCGTAGTGGATGTTGCGGAACGGCGTCCCGGCCTCGAGCATCGCCGACACCGTCGCCCGCACCATCGGCGGCGAACCCGCGATCATCGTCGCGCGGTCGGCCCAGGCGCCGTAGCGGGCGACGACCTGGCCGAGCGTGCCGGTCTCGGCACCGAAGCGGCGGCCGTCGTCCTCGACGACGGGCACCACCGTGAGCCAGGGGTTCTCCTGCGCCATGCGCCGCAGCGACTCGACGTCGTAGAGGTCGTCCCAGGTGCGCCCGCCGAGGAACAGGCAGACCTTGCGGTCGGTGCCCTCGTGGACGAGCTGCTCGACGATCGCGCGCGCCGGGGCGAGCCCCGTACCGCCGACGACCATGAGCAGATCGGCCCGCGAGCGCGGGTCGAGCGTCATCTGGCCCATCGGCGGGCCGATGCGCCAGACGTCGCCGACGCGGGCGTGCGACACGATCGCCCGGCTCACCCAGCCGCCCGGCACCGTGCGCACGTGGAACTCGAGCACGCAGTCCCGTCCGGGCGCGTTCGCCGGGGACATCGAGCGCCACATCCGCGGGCGCTGCGGTGTCTCGACCGACACGTACTGCCCGGCGAGGTAGGGCACGGGCTGGCTGGTCTGCACCCGCACGACGGCGAGGTCCTGCGACAGGCGGCGGTGCTCCATGACCCGCCCCATCCACACCGCGGGACCGCGCTCGGCGTCGGCCGCCTCGCGCATCGCCGCGGCGACGATGCCGTAGGCGTCGGTCCAGGCCGCTCGACCTCGGTGGTCCACAGCGGGCCCGCGATCTCGCCGAGCGCGCCGAGCAGGACTCGCCGACGCGGTCGTAGTGCTCGCCGACGACGCCGAACTTGCGGTGGTCGCGGCCGAGCTGGCGCAGGAAGACCGTGAGCTCGTCGGGCCGGTCGACCATCTGCACGACGTGGACCAGGCGCGCAGCAGGCGCGTGCGCTGCAGCTCCATCGTCACCGGGAACAGCTCGCGGGTCTCGGGCGCGATGCGGAACAGCCAGCCGTAGAACAGCTGCGTGAGCTCGTCGGCGCGCGGGGCGACCGCGGCGAAGCTCGACCGGATGATCGCGACGGTGTCGTGCACGTCGTTCGACGCGGGCGCGGCCTCGCGGGGCGAGGGCAGGCCGACACCGTCACCGGTCGCCCGGGCCGACGGGGCGGCCATCGCCGTCGTCGGCGCCGTGCCCGACCGGTGTCGGCGGCGGCGGCGGGACCGTGTGCGGCAGGGCGGGGGCCGAGCCGTGGTCGGGCTGGTGGCCGCCGGTCCGCGGCATGGACCGGCCGGTGGGGTAGGTCATCGCGTTCCCGTCGTCGCGCCGGTCGTCGGCGATGTCGAACACGGCGTCGTCGCCGTCGTACCCGTGGTGGTGCCGCCGGGTCGCCGCGACACCCGTCCGGCCGTCTCGTATCCGTCGGGCTCACGGTGGTACGGATCGACCGTCGTGTGCCTCCCGGACGGCGTCGCGTGACCGCCCCGGGGGGGATCGCCCGGGGTCCACGGGCGCCCCGCGGGTCCTCCCGCGGTGCGGTCGTCCCTCGCTGCGCTCACGTTGCGGTCGACTCCTCATCCGATCGACGACTCGCCCCCCGACGTCAGGCCACACCATAAGGGACGTGTCTCGACCTCGTAACGCTACTCGGCGTCGAGGCTGACGGGGAGTGACGTCGGCGTCGTGCGGTCAGCGTCCCGGTCGCCGGTGAGCGGATCTGCCCGCCCGATCCGGTCGACGCAGCGGGTCGACCGGTCACCCGTCGTCGCCGGTCGTCGACCGCGAGGGGCAGCGACCGCGCCGCGCCGCCCGCGGGTCGGCGCGCACCCGCGTCCGCCGGACGACCGCTCCCGTGGTGGACGAGCCCGCGTCCCCGCCGGTCCGGCCGTCGGTCGGTCACGTGCGTCGCCCGTCGTCCGCCCGTCGGGCCGTCGTCGGTCGCGTCGGGCGGTGGCCCTTCGAGGTGGTGGTCGTCGACGTCGTCGACGCCGTCGGGGTCGCCCGTCGTCGTCCCGTCGCCGGTCGTCGCCGGCGTCGGCGCGGGCGGGCCGGTGCCGCCCGTCGGCGACCGGGCGGCCGTCACCGGGGCGGGCGGCGGCGGGCGCGCGCGTCGGCGCCGCGTCGGGGTCGTCCGTCCGACGAGCGCTCGTCGTCGCCGTCGGGCCGACGGGACGTCGGCGACGGTGGTGACGTGCGGGTCGCGTCGTCGCCCCGGCGGCCGCGGGCGGGCCGCCCGGGTCCCGGGCACGGACGGGGCTGGGGCGGCGACGCCCGGTGGCGCTCGCCGGTCCGGAGTCGAGGCCGACGGCGACGCCGACCCCACCGACCGTGAGCGCCCCGAGCGCCGACCGACGGCCGCCGGGAGGGCCGCCGAGCGCGCCGCCGACGGCGCTCGCGCGCACCGCCGGGCGGCGGCCGCCGCGAGGAGGTCCGCCATCTCGTCGGCCCGCTCGCGCATCCGGCGCGAGGGACGACGCGGTCCGGGACCGGTCCCGGCCCGCTCGCCGTCGCCGCGCTCGCTCATCGCCTCACCCTCGCGCGGGGCGCCGACGTCGGCGCGACCCCGCCCGTGCCGGAGCTCACGCCGCGTGGCCGGGTCGGCTACAGATCGTCAGGGGGCAGCGTGCCAGAGGTCGGCGCCACGGGGTGAGCGCAGTCCCCGGGTCCACCGTTCCGAGCGACACCCGGGGGTCGACCGGTCGCGGGGCGTGACCCGTGCTGTCCTATGGTGGCCGGGTGGAGGCGACGTCGTCCGCGCCGCGCGCGCTCGCCCGCTCGGCCACGGGTCGCCCGGCGTGCGCCGGCCCCTTCAGTCGCGGGTCCCACCCGCCGATCTCGCGACGGGCGGGGGTCGTCGTGGGGACCGCCGTGGGCGGTCGCCCGTTGCGACGCTCGACGGTCCCGGTCGGACGATTGCGCCGAAAGGCGAGATCCGTCGGGTCGGCTCGGACAGGATGGGACGGCGCCGCGCGGGGACGGGCCGGACGACACGGAGGTGGCATGGCGCGCGGTACGACGACGTTGGCGGCCGTCGGCTCCCCGGAGCCGCCGACGGCCCCCGCCCGCCCCGCCCCCCGCGGCTCCGGGCATCCCGGCATCGCCCGCGCCGCTCCCGCCGCGGCGGCACCCGCCCGGCGCCCCGTCCCGCGACGCGGCGCCTCCGGCCGCGGGGGTCCGCCGCCCGACGGCGCCCGGACGACCCCGCCGCCCCCGGCGCGACGCCGACGCGCCCCGACGCGCGGCCCGGACGTCCCCCCGCCGCGCCCGGGTCCCGGCGCGGGACGCCGACCGCCCCGCCCGGCCACCGCGCCGACCCGGGCGCGCCGCCGCATCGGCCCGACCCGCCGACGACCGCCCGGACCCGAGCGCCCGGCGCCGCGCCCGGAGTCGCGCGGAGAAGCGGCTGGCCGCCACGCCGGCGCCCCGGACCGCCGACCCGCGCACCCGGAACCTCACGCTGCGGCCGTCCCCGCGCCCGCGGCCCGGCCCGACGAGGCCCGCCCGCGCCGCCCGGACGACGAGCCGCGACCGCTCGCCCGCGTCCCGCCCCGGGCGGCCCGCCCGCCGGCCGACGCCGCGCGCCCCGACGAGGGCCGAGCCGCGCCGACCGGGCCGCCGACCGCGCCGCGCCGGCGGACCGCGGTCACCCCGGTCCCCAGCCGTCGCCGCGGACCCCGACGCGCCGTCACCGTCGCCCGGTCGACGTCGCGGAGGCCGAGGAGTTCCTGCGGCTCTACCACGACGAGAACCCGACGACGGGCTCACTGTCGTCGCGCCTGGCCGCGGTGCGCGAGGAGATCGCCGAGACCGGCACCTACGTGCACACGACGCCTCGAGCTCGAGTACGGCGCCCGGGTCGCGTGGCGGAACTCCGCGCGGTGCATCGGCAGGCTCTACTGGCGCAGCCTGCACCTGCGCGACCGGCGCTCCGTCGTCGACCCCGAGGGCGTCGCCGACGAGTGCGTCGCGCACCTGCGCGACGCCACGCGGCGCGGCCGCGTGCGGTCGACGATCACGGTGTTCGCGCCCGACACGCCCGCCGGTCCCGGCCCGCGGGTGTGGAACGAGCAGCTCGTGCGCTACGCCGGGTACCGCGCCGGCGGCGCCGTGCTCGGCGACCCCCGCTACGTCGGGTTCACCGACACCGCCCGCTCGCTGGGTTGGGTGCCGCCGTCCCCGATGGGCGGCTTCGACGTCCTGCCGCTGGTCGTCTCCGGCGGCGGCGAGTTCGCGGCCGAGGGCCCGCACCTGGCCGAGATCCCGGCCGACGCCGTGCTCGAGGTGCCGCTGTCGCACCCCGATCACGAGTGGTTCGCCGAGCTCGGGCTGCAGTGGCACGCCGTGCCCGCGATCAGCAACATGCGCCTCGACATCGGCGGCGTCTCGTACCCGGCCGCGCCGTTCAACGGCTGGTACATGGCCACCGAGATCGGCGCGCGCAACCTCGCCGACCCCGAGCGCTACGACCTGCTCGGCACGATCGGCGAGGCGATGGGCCTCGACACCTCGAACGACCGCACCATGTGGCGCGACCGCGCCGCGGTGGAGCTGACCCTCGCCGTGCAGCACTCCTTCGACACGGCCGCGGTCACCCTCGCCGACCACCACGGCGAGTCGCAGCGCTTCCTGCGCCACGTCGACCGCGAGGAGGCGGCCGGCCGCACCTGCCCGGTCGACTGGAGCTGGATCGTCCCGCCCATCTCCGGCGGCCTCACCCCGGTGTTCCACCGGTACTACGACGAGCCGACCGACCGGCCCGATGTTCCGCCTCGACGACACCGCAAGGCCGGGGCATGCCCGGGCCCGCGGAGCTCTCCGTTGAGCGCTGGTCCCGTCGCCATAGTGATGGGGGGCTCACAGTGAGGCGCTCACAGGTCGAGGACGAGCCAGCCGCCGTGGTGGTCGACGACGCGGTGGCGTGGCCCGTCGCGGCGCCGAGGGCGTCGAGGGCGTCATGGTCGAAGCAGCGCACGTGGCCGTACACCGGGTCGGGCTCGGGCTCGTAGGGCACGGCGACGACGACCCGGCGCCGCGCGACCCGGCACGCCTCGCCGAGGACCGCCGCGGTCGACGACGCCGGAAGGTGCTCGAGCAGGTGCACCGCGGTGACGACGTCGACCGAGCCGGTCGCGAGCGGCACGGCGCGGGCGTCGCAGACCAGCGTCGACAGCGGGCGGCCCCGGTGGCGGGCGATCGCGGCGAGCAGGCGCATGGTGCCCTCGACGTGGTCGCTCGCGGTCACGGCGAAGCCCTCGTCGGCCAGGCGCAGGGGCAGGAAGCCGAAGCAGGCCCCGAGGTCGAGCACGCTCGCGCCCGGGCCCACCGCCGCCACCTCGGCGAGGGCGCGCTCGTGCACCGGCGCGAACGCCGCGAGGCTCGACTCGGCGCGGCGCGACCAGGCCGGCGGGGACCGGCCCGGGTCGCGCAGCACGGCCATCGTGTTCGCGTAGAACGTCGACCACGCGGTGAGGGCGTCACCCACCGTCGAGCGCACGATCCCGGTGACGATGCGCTCGAAGTCGGTACCGTCGACGATCACGCCGCCCGGGCCGCCGAGCTCCGCGGCGACCCACCCGCCGATGTCGTCGTCGAGCTCGTCGGGGCGGGTGCGGTGCAGCACCAGGATCCGCTCGCCGGTGCGGTGCAGCTCGAAGTGCTCGGTCCGCACGTCGGGACGGCGCGCGGCCGCGAGCCGCACGGGCACCGCCGCGCGGTCGAGGTGGCACACCGTCACGCCGCCGTGGCTCCAGCGCCCCGGGTGCGCCGGCGCGAGCGGGTCGATGCACAGCGGGCGGGCCGGGACCGCCGGCGCGGCGACCGGGCCGCTCGTCGAGGGTCACGACCGCCCCGGACGCCCGACCACGGGGGCTCATCGCCCGATCATCTCGGCGGCCATGTCGTGGGAGACCTCGGAGAGCCCGGTGAGGTCGCGGACGACGCGGATGCGGTCGACGAACTCGGAGTAGCGCGGGAGGTCGCACGTGCCCAGGCCCCACGAGTAGCGCGGCTCCGGGGTCAGCCAGATCGTCTCGCGCGCCCGTCGGGTGATCTCGGCGAACGCCTCGATGTTCGCGTCGTTGCCGTTGCCCCGGCCGTCACCGAGCACGATCACCGTGGAGCGCCGGTTGACCGCGGAGCCGTGGTCGTCGAGGAAGGTGCCGAACGCGGTGCCGTAGTCGGAGTTCGCGTCGACGTCGAGCAGGTCGCCGCCGAAGATCAGGCCGAGGGCGTCCTCGACGGTGTGGTCGGCGAACAGGTCGGTGACCTCGAGCAGGTCGGCGACGAACGCGAACGAGCGCACCTGCCCGAACATGTCCTGCAGGCCGTGCACGAGGTGCAGGGTGAAGCGCGCCGTCGCCCGCACCGACAGCGACACGTCGGCGAGGATCACCAGCCGCGGCTTGTCCTCGGTGCGCGCCACCGTCACCGGCCGGAACGGGATGCCGTCGAAGCGCATGTTGCGCCGCATGGTGCGTCCCGGGTCGATGCGCCCGCGCGCCGACTCCCGGCGCTTGTGGGTCAGCGCGCCGTGCAGCGTCTTGGCCAGCCGGCGCAACGAGTCCTCGAGCTGCTGGCGCTCGTGCTCCTCGGCCCGGTCGACCTCGGCGCGGTGGGCGTCCTCGTCGGCGTGCCCGCCGTCCATCACCCGCTGCTCGATCTCGAGCAGGCGCTCGAGGTGCCGCTTGATCGCCTCCGGGAGGTTCTCGAGCATCCCGGCGAGCCGACGGCGCAGCGCCATCGCGTCGGACTCGTCGCCCTCGTCGTCGATGCCGTCCTCGACGCCCTGGAGCCAGCCGAGCAGCGCCTCCTGCTGGGCGACGTTGAGGTCGGCGTCGACCTTGGTGCCCGCCTGCTGGGCGATGTCGCCGGGCAGCCCGCCGCCGTGCAGGCGGTCGGTCTCGATCTGCACCTTCTCCTGCGTCCCGGTCTGGTCGGTCGCGCCGTCCTTGGAGAAGATGATCTCGTCGGTCATCGACGCGAGGTCGATCTTGTTGGCCTCCTGGTGCAGGTTGTACTGCTGGGCCATGTCCTCGGGGTCGAAGAAGTCCTTGATGTCGACGGGCTTGCCGTGGTCGTGGCCCTGCTGCGGGGTCTCGCTGGGCTCCTCGGACAGCGTGAAGTTCTCCAGCGACCCGCCGTCGGACAGGTCCTCGTGCCCGTGGCCGTGCCCGTGGCCACGGTCCTCCGCGCCGATCTTCACGAGGGCGAAGAACGCGTCGAAGATCTCGTCGTAGGTGTCCTCGTCGCGGATGTCCTTGACCAGCGACACCCGCAGCGCCGCCTTGAGCGTCTCGCGGTCGGCGAGGACGCCCGGCTCACGGGCGCACCGCATCGCGTCGACGACCTCGGAGGTCGAGATGCGCACCTGCCGGATGCGCAGCAGCCGCACGAAGCGGTGGACCGACGCCTCCATCGCTCAGCCTCCTCCCGGGTCACAGCGCCCGCTTCTTGCCCAGCCCGAAGGAGCGGTTGCCCTGCGACGAGCTGACCGTTGCGCGCGAGCTGGTCGCGGGTTCGGGCGTCGCCCGTGCGCGAGTCCTCCTGCGCCCGGCCCGGGGCGCCGTAGACCCCGGAGTGGCGGCCGGGCTCGTCCTTCGCGGCGCGGACGGCGCGGCCGTCGGGCCGTCGTCGGCGTCGTCGTCGGGTGCGCGCGCGCGGGCGGGCCCGCCGGAGTGGCCGTTGGTGTGGCCACCGTCGGCGTCGTGGCCGTGCCCGTGACCGTGCCCGTGACCGTGGCCGTGGTCGTCGATCTCGGCGTTCGGGTCGACGAGGGTCGGCAGGGCGTTCAGCGCCTTGGTGACGTCCTTGTCGTACTTGACGACCACCGACACGGTGTCGGAGAGGATCTGCGAGTTCAGCTCGTCGATGCCGAGCACGGCGAGCGTGCGGGCCCAGTCGATCGTCTCGGAGATGCTCGGCGCCTTGCGCAGCTCGAGCTCGCGCAGCCCGCGCACGACCTCGACGAGCTCCCGCGCGGCGGCCTCGGGCAGCCCGGTGTCCTTCGACCGGACGATGTCGAGCTCGCGCTCCGCCGTCGGGTAGTCGAGGAACAGGTGCAGGCAGCGACGCTTGAGGGCCGCGGCCAGGTCGCGGGTGTTGTTGCTGGTGAGGATGACGTAGGGCGCGTTCTTCGCGATGAACGTGCCGATCTCGGGCACCGAGATCTGGTACTCGCCGAGGGTCTCGAGCAGCACGGCCTCGAGGGCCTCGTCGGCGCGGTCGACCTCGTCGATGAGCAGGACGACCGGCTCCTCGGACCGGATGGCCTCCATCAGCGGGCGCTCGGCGAGGAACTCCTCGGAGAAGAACACGCTGTCCTGGGAGGCGATCCGCTCGACCGACGTCTTGATGTCCGGCGCGTCCTGGACGATCTCGGCGATCTTCTCGCGCAGCATCTGGGTGTAGAGCAGCTGCTTGCCGTAGTCCCACTCGTAGAGGGCCTTGGTCTCGTCCTGGCCCTCGTAGCACTGCAGGCGCAGGAAGCGGCGGCCCGTCGCCAGCGCGAGCATCTTCGCGAGCTCGGTCTTGCCGACACCGGCGGGTCCCTCGAGCAGCAGCGGCTTCTCGAGCCGCGTCAGCAGGAACACCGTCGTCGCGAGCCGCCGGTCGGCGATGTAGCCCTGCGCGGCGAGCGCGTCGACGACCTCGTCGACCGAGCCGAAGGGCGCCGCACCGTCGGTGGCGGCGCGGGTGGTCTGGTCGGTGGGGGTGCTCACACGGGGTCCTTCGGGAAGCGGGGGTGACATGCCGGTGCCCGGCGGACTCAGCGTCCGCCGGGCACCGACACCGTGCAGCGTCGAGCGTCAGCTCAGCAGGTCGTCGAGGTCACCGTTGAAGCAGTGGTCGACGACGGGACGGACGGTCGTGAACGTGCACTCCTTGGGGTTGCCCGGCGTGCAGGCGTCGCCGAGCACGTGGTTGGTGATGCGGTCGACGTCGGCGTCGTTGCCCGTGATCGTCTTCTCCTGCTCGTAGAACTTCGTCGGGCCCTGGCCCAGGCGGTTCTTCGAGTACGAGTCCTGGGTGACGTCGGTGAACTTCTCCGGGATGCCCACGTCGCGCAGCAGGCGGATGGACGCGGCGAGCGCGGCCTCCGCGGCCTGGACGTCGG